>JAWWEW010000012.1:10200715-10265790 GCA_035583185.1 Anabacerthia variegaticeps | reverse complement strand
CCGCCCGCCCCCGGCCCCGCCGCCGGCCCCTGCCTGCCTGCCCGCCTGCCTGCCTTCCGCCCGCGGGCCCCTTCCGTGCCGCTGCCCCGCCGCGTCCCCCCAGGGCGGCATCGCGGAAGAGGCCGCCCGCCCCGGGACCCCCCGCCCCGCGCCCGCCGCCTCCCCCCGGGCGGGCGGCCCCTCCCGCGCCCCGCCCCGCCGGTCCCTCCCGCCGGTCCCTCCCGCCGGTCCCTCCGCATCCCCCCGCCCGCCGCGCTCCCGCATCTCTCCCGGCCCGGCCCTTACCTCCCCTCGGGCGCTGGGAGGGGGCACCGGCGGCCCCGGGCTCGGCGGGGCAGCCCCGAAACAAAAAGCGAAAGCGGCGGCCGCTGCCTCCCGCTCCGCCGGGCTGCCGCGCTCTGCCCGCGGCTGACGTCAAGGGCCCAAATTCCTGTCTTTCCCTGCAGGCAGATTTGTCCATGTAAGGGCTGGGGCCGGGGCCGGGGCCGGGGCGGCCGCACGGCGGGAGGGGGCTGCGCTGAGCGGCGGCGGAGGGGGCGGCGGCAGCAGCTCCCGGTACCTGGCTGGGGGGGAAAAGGGGCTGGAGGCGGCCCCGGCGCTGTGAGCATCACCTTCCTGCCCTGCATCCCGGGGCGGGGGGAGCGTTAGGCTCAGAAATGCACCCTGTGCCTTGCAGGATCCAACTTTCCACAGGGAAGTTTTGTCCAGGGCTTCTGTGATTTTATTTTTTTTGGTGCTTTTCCAACCAACTTTTTCTCTCTTCTTCCCCGGCTGGGCGAGGGAGAAGGTGAGGGAAGGTAAAAGGTGCTGGGAGTTCCAAAGGAGCTGCCTGCTCAGAGATTCAAAACAAAACCTGTCGAGAATATTAAGGAGAGGGGGAAGGGAAACTATTTTCTGATTGCTTTCTGTTTGATTGTTTTGTGGCTATTTCTAAGGACTGCAATTAAAATAATTGGGATTTTTAGTGTGATTGTTTTTATAATGAAATGTTACCCTTTAAGTAGCTGTTCAGTATCTGCATCTGCCCTGAAGAGAAGGGGAAGACAGAAGGGTTACATTGTGTTCAGTCTGTGGAGGGGAGCATTGCCAAGTCTTACTCGTTCGGAAAGGGATTTCTGGATGAGTTTTTAGGCACTTTAAATGTATTTCATTTTTACAATAAAGGGCTCTGCTGTGTGCTTTCAGAAGATGTTTACAATCTCATCCCATTACCAGCTTTAATGTCCACAATCAGTCCTTGACAGCCCCAGGAGGGCAAGTTTGCACGTAAGGACCCAAAAAAGGACAGTAAGTGCCTAAAAGACTTCAGAAGCTGGACTAGAGAACTGTGATTCAGCCTCTCTTCACCTTCCCTGGCTGCCAAAGCCAGTATGCTTCCAGATCAGAGACCCCAGGAGATATCACCCCACCCTGACAGGCACCCCTTCCTTGGCAGGCCCCGCAAAAGGGGAAGCATGGCATATCCCGAATTCAGTCCCCAGTGCAAACCCCCCCATCTGTGGTTGATCTGATGTCCTGCACTGGCCCCCATGTACCAGGGCTGCTAAATTCTCCCCAGGAACAGAGGGTTACCAGGGCCAGATGCTGTCTTGGAAGCACCACAGCTAAATCTGCGTGAGCCTGTCAGTCATGGCCACAGGCATTTTCTAAGCATTATGACTATGACTAGAAATACCCTAGCCTTGTCCTAGCCGCCTACCCTGTGTTTAAACCCTGCTGAGATCCAAAACCAAAGCTGAACAGTGCATGAGTCACCAGGGCCCTGTGCTGTAGGTGTACCTAGAGTGCCAGCAGTGCTCTGTGAACGTGATCTGTTGTGAAAGACACAGGCACAGCTGCTTACAGCTGCTTTCTAGAGCACCAGTGAATGAGACCATAGCACCAGCTCAAGCTGATCAGCCTTCACCCAAGGCCCTGTAAAGCTGGATTCAGTTCCCTCCCAGCAGAACCAATAGTTCACGTCTCTTTCCAGCTGAGCGCTTTGACCACTGGGCTGCAAGGTCATGCTCCTGCATTGTGCTCCAAGGACAGCTCCTGATGGGATTTTCTGTCACCAGGAGCAGCTGGTCATCACCAGGGACTTCCTGGTACTCACACCTGTCAACCTCAGTGTGGTGGGGCTCTCAATGGAGCCCAGATTGGTAATGCTCCTAAAAAGCAGATACACACAGGAACAGGAGGTTTTTCTCTTCTCTGTTTGAATTTTCTTGCAGATCTGCAACAGCTCCGGTATTGTGTGAATTGGTATCTAGGGGAAGCATCTGAACACTAAAAAACCCTGTTTGGCCCAAGACGAGAGACAAGTGTTCTCTATTTAGTATTTCAGAGAAAACCAGTGGTCAGGTATTTTCCTTGTCCCATATCCAACAATTGTTGCTTCTTTATCCATCAAGCTTATGCAATTTTCCAGTCCTCTTAACAGAAGATAGAGTACTTTGCCCATCCATAACAGCCTCCTTTGAATGATCCCAAAAGTTTTAAGCCTTGAGCCTCCAAAGTGTGTGATAGTAACTATTACTACCTCCATTTTGCAGGTAGACGAGCTGTGACTAATCCTCTACAGCACAGCAGCAGAAGTTTGATTCGCAGCCCATTACCCTTATAACGTGCTGCCCAGAATGGTCACTGCCTTGTCAAACAAAGCATGAATTTTCTATTTTTTTTTTCAGTCTCCTATCATGACCAATATCATACACTTTGGAAATGAAAGTAGAAAATTCAAGGTGTTGAGCCTGGCTGTGAAAATCTGTTCTTTGCCTGGAAAGAATCAAAAATGCTGGCAAACATACAATCATTCCTTTGGTAATATCTACCACACCCTGCACCATAGCAGCAAAATGAATTAAACAGCAAAAGACTGAAATGCCTGACATTGCATAGGCCACTCCAGAGGCAGAAATACAGGAGTCAGACTGAGCCAGCATTAAGTGAAGGAAATTAAGTTTTTTAATGGTTAAGATGCATGATTAGGAGATTGGAAACCTGGCTTCTGCTCCTACTTTCCCTGTGTTATGCGACTTTAGACCAGTTGGTTCACCTTCCTGTGTCTGGAGGAGCCTTATAAACCCACAGTGCAAGGTTTAGAGCAGAGAATGACACACCATGACCTGTCATCAGACCCCATCTTGTGCAAAGTTTCCATTAATCAGCAGGTGAAACCTTGCTTTTTAGAGTTTGGGTTGCTCCTTTTCAGTGAGATTTCAGATGCAAAAATCACAAAACAAAACAAAACAAACAAAACAAACAAACAAACCAAAACAAAAAACAAATACCAGGATGGGAAGAACCTTGGAAAGCCACATGAATTCCATCTCTCTATCTCTCAGGCCATAAAGCAGGAGCAACACTGCCTAAACCATACCTGACAGAGGTTCACCTACCCTGCTCATAAAAACATCTAGAGGATCCATTCCAGAGCTTCAGAGTTAGATAAATTTTCTTTATCTCTAACCCAAGTCACTCTTGCTGCAATTCAGCTCTTAGATGAAGTTAAGTTGTGGGGATCTGACATTATCCCTCACTAGCAACAATTCCAGAACAACAGGAAAGTCGCCCACCTGGTGAACTAATTCTTCTGTGGGTAAAAGCCAGAGAGGCTGGAAAACACACTAAGCACGTGTTTTTGGGAGAGCTGCCATCTAACTTTCAGACAAAGATCTGATGCAATTAGCCTGAGATCAACTGGAGACTCCTCTGCCCCGAACCACAGCACTTTTCACCAACCTCACCAGGAGGACAAGTGTTTCCACCAGGACACAGGCAGTGGCACACGTGACCCTTCCCTCTCCAAAGGGTATTCTTGGAAGCACATGCAAAATCTGAGCTCACAGCAATAGCATTCCTGTGGCACTGGGGTAGGAATGAGGAAACACCAGCATGGATACTAGGCAGACAGGAGAGAAAAGACTCAACCTGCAAGTCTGAATTAATTTCCAACCAGGGTGCCTGTTTCTGATTGAGAGATACCATGTGTGTGCTGCCTGGTGGAAGGAATCTAGGAACAGCAGTGGGCCAAGACTTGTCATTCTCCACTTACAGGTATATTTGCACCCAGACAGGAATTCAAGACATGGCACTGGGCAGGCATTACTGAGTCACAGATCACTCACAGCAATCAAGTCTGGGCCAGAACCCCAAGGGAATCTTCACTGACAAGAAATGCAGTTTCCAACAACCCCCCCAGCTTTCTATCAGAGACAGCCTCCACCATCAAACCCTGCATCTCTGTGCACATCTTTGAGTTGCAAGTGGTTCACAAGATGCTCAGTTTTGCCTGGCAATCAGTCCTGTCTAATTCTATATCATTTCACTGTTGGCCATGGTGAGTTTGGGGTAGCTCAGTGTATAAATCTCCCAGCACCCATTTCAGGATCTGTTCCCTGCTCTGCTTCATCCACTGTCTGGGCCATAGCTGCCTGTGCCCCAGGAATGGTAAAAGTTTGTAAAACTGCTAAATTCCAATGCTGAGAAGTACAGTTGAGCAATGCGCCAGTGTAGCATACTTCATTTTAAGGACATGCTTAAATCCAATTTAAGCCCAGAAAGATTTTAGCTTAGGTTTAAGCATTCCATTGAACAGGATGGATTTAAGGATTGAAGTGTTTTGCTAGACTGCATCTTTGGTTAATGAGGAAGGAGAGCTGCTAGTGCCTAAGAGAAAGAACTGCCTGAAGCTCTTTGGCCACAGACAAACCATTACTAGCACTGCTCCATATTTCTAATATTTTTTTAATGAAATTAGCACAAAGAATTGGTAAAGAAGTTGATAATTTCCTTAGCAATCCTCACTCTGGGTCTCAGCTTAGTAGGGAGAAAAAAAAAGCAAGCTTATAGTATCTCATCAGAAAGACATGATATAATTAAAGCAGAAGCCATTAGACTTTGTATTTTACACCATCTGGTATCTTGCACCGTGTCTCACTAATGGTAAATGTCTCGTGTCCACATTTCAGTATTGAAATCACAAGTGCTTTGCTTTACAGAAAGGAAACAAGTTAAATTCTTTATGGAGTTTACACTGAGTAAACAAAGTACCCCGGTCTTAAAAGAAATGTGTGTGGTAACAAATATTTTGGGGGACATTTTCACATGGGCTCTGACCTCCCTGTTGAGAATCAAAGTGAAAATATTGAATGTACTAAGCAGATGTCTTCTCCTAGTGACAGCAAGATGAGCAGAGACAGCTGGTTAGAAGGACAACAACAACAAAAACACATCATCATTCCAGCTTTGGCTCCAAAAAATCTTGGACTTGTTGTCATGGAAGAAAGCTATGTATGTAAGAAGCCAAGAAAGAGACAAATATTATTGAATCTGGTAGCATTTTAATGAATGTGCTGGAAATAACTTAAGTAGGAAGAAAAACTGGATGTGCTCCATTGTTTATTAAAAGAATGACTCTTCTTATTTCCACAGGGACCTATGGCCTATATAGTCATTAACACATTTACAAGATGTATATTTTAAATATGTTGCTTCAATCATCAGTCTTGTGAGCTCTTCTTCTAAAGTAAATAGAGTTACAGCATGTAGAAATATATACAGCCACATAAATATAATCTCTGCAAGCTAGAAATGCCAGCTGTGGATTTTGCCTGTAACTTCTTCAATCAGGGAACATGGGTGTAGTACGAGGACACCTAGAGAGATTCAAAACATTAGGAAAGGAGAAGATGAGAAAATTAGGTTCCCCCTGGTGAAACATGGGAGAAATAATTCACAAAGAAAAAAAAAATTAAAAGAAGAGCTATTCTGGATGAAAATCAGTCTAGGCTGCAGTGAACGACAGATCTAAAAGGAGTTTTTTGAGAAGGCTACAAAATAAACCAGTGACCTTCTGACCTCCCTGTTCAGAGGTAGCACATTGTGTCTTGATGGTTTTCATCTGAACAAAACTTGAGTTCTCTGCTTGGCCCCTGGACTTTCCATTTCCCTTTCTGAGCTTTGGGCAGACTTTGGGTAAGAACAGGGCTGATGAGAAGAGTTTGAGAAGCTGTGCAGTTTGGGTAATGCCAAAGACAAGTAACTTGAGGTGGACATTCCCAGAGGACTGGATAGCCCAAATGCCATAGTGCCATGAGATAGTGCCTTATGTAACAGCAAATCTCTGGATTTGCTGTCTTGGGAGGTGTCTTCCATGGAGTGCTTCAAAACACCTAGCCATCTCCTACAGAGGTCCTGTATGGCTTAAAGCCTTGAAGAAGCAAGAGTTCAAGCTGGTTTATACCAAAAATATATATAAAGAAAATGATGTAAAGAAAACTATTTACTTTACAAAATGACTGCCTAGAGAATTGAGAGGTGTGACCAATCTGACAGACCAGCTTGTAAACAGAAGACAATGAAGTCAAAAGGAGAGGACATGGCTACTCGGTCTCTAGTTCTTGGGTGCCAGTTTTGTCCATTCTCAGCTGATTAGGCAGTCATTTTCCAAAGTAAATAGTTTTCTTTACATCATTTCCTTGTAGGAAACCAGGGTTAAGTATGCCACTCTGCAACAGAGCAGATGTGGGACTTTGGGAAAGTTGCAGATTGAGCTGAGCTGGAAACAGCTTCCAACATTTGTCAATATCTTGGAGAGTCTGGAAGCTTTCCCGTCTCAACTGTGACAAAAACAGGACTTCTCAACATTTTTCTTCCTTGTAATAAAGGACAAAAAGCACGCAATGAAAAACAAATCACAGTGCCAGAACTGACTGAGGATCGGGGCACTGTTTCTTCTGTCTTAATTCCCTGTCTTGCCAGTATCAGGTCCAAGACCTGACCTGCAGTCTCCCAGTCAGCCCAGGATTGACCTTGCCATGACAAAGGACCATTTTGGCCAGAAATTCCATGCTGTTTCCAAGAAAACATTTCCTAGAGTATCTTGCTAAAATGGATACATTCCCATATACACAACATGAAAGGAATCATGTCTGACAAATAAACATTTCCTAATGGGAAACATTTGTCCAACACGTTCCTCCCCAGTGACTCTCGAGCTTTGTGCCTCAGTGCACCATCTATAAAAGGAGACAGCAGCCCTTCCCAGCCTCTGGGAGATCACACTTGTGTATTAAAGTGATGAACCCACTACCTCCATTGGTTACCCTCAGAAGTCTGTATACCTTGTAGCATATAAGTGTAGACTGAATCAATAATTTTTATAGTCCCATTTCAGACCATATATTTGACCTTGACCAAGAGCATCTGTGCCCAGAGGCTGCTTCATCTGCTCCATTCCTCAGTGGGACACAAAGGCAATGCAGGGCACCCCAACATCCTGGGGCTCAGCCATCTCTGCATGCACATTTCCTCACACCATCAAAAATTTGGATTGCCAAGGAGGCAGCCCAGCCCTGCTGCCAGTGAGGTGACAGATCCCTGGCACAGGAGCTGGGCTCAAGCTGCTCATGAGCTGATTGTGGCTGGAGAGGAATGTCTGCAGAGAGCTCAAGCAGATTGCTCAGAGATCTCTTCCAAATTGCTTGTCTCTAATCTAGTGGACAATTGGAGAGTGGATGTGTGCTGGAAGCACCATCTTCCCTTCCTTTCGGTGTAATAACCTGAGAATATTGAGTTTGTGCATAACTATTACAAGATGGCTGCACTGGAGAAACCTTAGGATCCCCCTGGTGCCTTGACAAGTCCATAAGATGTCAGAGCCTCCTCTGTGTACTCTGTTCCCTCTTCCAGGACATGCCTACTTCAATTACCTGTTTGATGCTATAGACCCATCACAGCCACCACAGCTCCAAGAGCCTGGTAATGGTCCTGTCAAGGGCTGGCACTCCAGGCTGAGCTTGTGAGCTTGAAGCAATACACATACAAATACCTGATATGCACAGATCTTTTAGAAAGTGTCAAATGGCTTCAAACTTTCAGGAAACCTGACATTTTTGTGTCATCCATATTTCTCAGGGCCATACATACTGCAGGGAAAAAAATGTCACTTAGTATGTTCATTATCCTTTCAGCCATATCATTATGGCATTTGCAGAGCTTCTGGAGGCCCATCTCACGTATTCAGCATCTCACCCTTCCCTTCCCTTGCCACTTTTCTCCACTATTAAATCAAAAGCTGGTTACACCCATGTGTCAGCTGTTTACAACCCTCTCTTTGCTCCCTTTGGGTAGCAGATCAGGGATCATGACTTATATCCTTGAAGTATTTGTTTTATTTAGCATTACAGAGAAGGAGGGTTTAAGGCAACAAGCAACCTAAGACTATAACCGTCCCCACCCTATCTTATTACTGAGGGATCAGCTTCGTCTTCACTTGTGGAAACAGCAGCTCAACTCTTTGAATGCCCATGACTTCATCTGGGCTGTCTCCTGTTCTGCATTTGTCCTGAGCAGAATGGTTTCAGCATCATTCAGCTGAAATCTTTCACTCATTCTTTACATTCAAGTAGGAACAACAATCCACTCAGCCTCGCTTTATTCACATCAATGTTGCTCCAGAAATTCTTAGATGAGGTAGCCACACTGCACACGTGGTAAGAAGACACTGATGGAGAAGCTGAATATCACCAGGAAGCATTTGAAAGCATCCACAGCATTGGACAGGTTGACTCTGTTGGCGTTGAACACCAACACAAGCTCTGCACAAGGACCTGGGACTGGTACACACCCTGCATCAAGCCTCACCCCACGATGAGACAGGCAGGCAAATGAGAAAATTGGGCCCTGGCCCCTTCCTGTGATTAGGTCATTGTAATGGGTAAATATTTTCCTAGATAGAGAGCTGAGATAAAGGACTCCTGATGTCTGAAATGGAGTTTGAACAAGACTCAAGAGGACTGTCCCTACTTTATAATTCTTTTACAAAGTGCTTTTACCAAACTAATACCTTTTGCCCCCAAAAATACCTAGGAAATTAAACAGGAACTTGTTATTAGCTAAAGATGAAGATGTGGATATCACAGAATAAATCTTTTGTTGAATAGCATGAACAGCTCCGTTTTAGTCTACAGCCAAACAGTTCACCAGTAAATATATAGAAGGATTTAGTAACAGGTAACAAAGTTTATTCCCAGAGGACATTACAGCTCTACACCATTCAATCTAAATATTTACTGAGAAATGGAGAAAAGTGAGTGGTAGAGGCACAGTCCCAGAGATTGGCTTAGTGAAGTGTCTCTAATAACAGCCTGTTTCTGCACAGAAAAATTATTGTGATTTTTTTTTTAAAGGAAAAGCGGTGTTCTCATGCTATAGCAAATAGTGATTAATCATTCCCTATTCCTTTTCTCTGCATTATTCATGATTATGTGACCTCTGCTCTGTCCTCTCCCTTGGTGTTCCATTCTCACTCTGCATTTTCTCAGGGTTTGGAAACTTTTGTATCAGATAAACTACTTTATAAGGTAGTCTTTGAGGAACAAGTCTGAATTAAATCTCATATAATATCCAAGAATGTTCTCTGGTATTTGACCTCTTTGTGGATAAAACAATACTCTTCAGACACAACAACCCTGGTATTTCAAAGCTGTAACCAGCACCTGTGGAGTTTTCAAACAAATAGGCTCAGCGTTCCTCGGTGCACTCTTCCTCACTGCTCCCATGTTTGATTTCTTTGTAATTACACTTGTAAAACCTGTGATGGGATACGTGGGGGAAAAAAATAATTTCAAAAATCACATTTCAGAATAGGAGGGGATTTATGGGAACTGCAAGACAAAGAAAAACCCACCTTTCTTTCTTTCTTCACTGTTGTCTTTGGAAGGCAGCCACTAAGTTTCCTTGTCAGTATTACAGGGATTTGTAAATAGAACAAAGAGCTTCCTCACACCGAGGCACGTTATATAACCCCGGTACCGTCACTGTGTGTCTTCACAGGCAATTTCCTTGAACTTTGCAGCTTGCTCCTCCTGAGAACAGTCCCGCATGCCAGCTTGAACAGATGTGGTTTCCTTTAGGAAAGGTTTTCTGTTAGGGCCATTCTGACTTCCCTTTCAGAGCTTTCCAGCCTCATGTGCTCTTTGCTCAAGGGATTATTGCAGTGGACAGTAACTTTGTGTGCTACTGTTAAACTTCTCCTCACCTGCTGGCTGAGCTGAATGAGTGCTGAAATCTCAGTGCCACAGAAAAATCTGACATTTCATGTTTTCCTGAATCAAACCGGAAAGTTGTAATTTCCTGTGAACCCAAATTCTGAGAAACGTCATTTCTGAAAGAGCAAAATAGCTTCAGTGCAGCCTTTTGTTTGGGTGTTACCTACAGATTTTTATGAGATTTTAGCTATCTTGAAATGCTTCCAAAGTGATGCCAAATGCAACCAGGCAGCACCCACTGCTCCCAAAGACACCCAGAGAGCCATGGAGTCTGACAAGGCTTCTTTGCCAGAGAAATGTGACACAAAGTCAGATGCAGTTTTGTCTCACTCAATGTATTTATTCTAGCATTGTCACTGCTTTGATTCCACAAGTGCACTTATATACTTCAAGCTTACGAGTATTTAAATTCTTATTTTTCAGCCTCATTTAAAGTGAAGGCTTTTATAATATCTCACTGAGGATATAACTCAACTCACTGAGCATATAACCTAGTTGTACAACCCTAGCATGATATTTCCAACATATCGAGTGCATATTTGATGACACTAATGTAAAAGAGTGCAGCTTTAAGAAATTTTAACTAAATCACGGCACAAGGCTGTGTAGACCCTCTTATTTAAGTATCAATAGAGCTGTTTTTTTCAGCTCTGGTTGGTTAGGAGAGTTTTTTAAATGAACAAGGATAAGACATTTTACAGATGATGGAGATCGTGAAATGCGAAAGTTCACGCTGATTGAACTGAGGTGGTATAAGCTTGTGTGAAGGCAGCTTTGAAGCTACAACAACATAGTGGGAAAAGCAGCTCTACTCTGTGAGCAAGTGAGAAAAACCAGACAATGAAAACAATGGAGGGAAAGCTGCTGCTACCTGGGCTTCATGGAAAAAACAGTTCTAAAAAAAAAAAAAGATATGGAGGAAGGAACAGAAGTGTCCTTCAAGACCAAAATCTCATCAGACTCAAAATCAGTGTAACTCCCACATTGCAACAGTTTGCAGGTCTAACAGACACAAAGCTGTTCCTTCACCCAAAAACTAAACATAAAAGTCACGGAAACCCATCATGCCAATTCTGTAGCTGCTTTCCGGAGCAGAATCTCTTTAAATGTCAATGTTCCTTTTGTTCTGTGCACCCTTTTATAATGAGTCTATCATCTGTTTGGTAAAAGATCCAATGAAATATGTAATAAGGTTATCTCACCATCTCTCTCTATTGTAAAGCCATATCTCCTCTTCCACTCATTAATTATTGTCTTCCATTTCCTGTGTCAGATCTGAATCAGAAAATAGGGACTCAAGACTTACCAGTTTAGCAACTTACCATATATCAGCTGAGCTGTGGTAACTCTCCATGTGCTCCCTCTTAGCCCATAATAAACAAAGCCAGTGTGACTTTGTTGTACACAGGCCTGCAGTCGATTCAATTAACCTCCTTTTATTGCCAGCTAAGCTGACAGTGATAGGGATCATGGCTCAGCTGATGTTCAGTCCTCATATTGCAAGACTTTGCCTTTAAATACTGGGAGTAGAGCTCTAACAGTGTAACTATCTGGAAAGCTACAATGATTTATGTGCTTTCAAAATACACTAAAAAAAAAAAAAAAAAAAAAAAAAAAGGACAAAAAAGCAGCACAATTACATGATTATCAGCCATTGCCCCTTGGTTTGCAGTTTTTCAAACATGAACTGCTCAAATTTTGGATCAAGAAGTGAAGCAATCTGTTTCAGCAGTGCGAGCAGGGAAAAGTTATATGAGTCTTCTAGCAATTTTAGGAAAATATATCACAGAAGCAGCGTGCGTAGCCTTTTTACTGTGCATCTGTCTGAGGTTTCCAGTAAGATTTCCCTGATATATAGTAAGAGTCAAAACTCTAATCTCTTTTAGCTCTTTTTTATTGTCTCCGCAGCACTAACTTTGAAAAATGGCCTTGTCCCCAAAGAACTGCACACAGTCCATGTAGGGAAGCTGTTAAAATAAATGCATTACATAAAAATATTGCAGACGAACTCAGCTCTGAGGGTTTTGGAGCTACAACATATAGATATAAACCGGAGCAGCTAGAGTATGAATGGAGGTCATAGTCCAGGAGAGAAGAAGGGAAGTCCCCTGTCTGGCAGTTGTTGCACATGATCTGTGAAATCGACAATTCCTACTCTTCTTTCTCAGGGCTGCATCGTTTTAATAAATTACTATTCTCATGTTAATGTCCTTCTGCCTTCCTCCTCAGTGACCTCAATACACACCATGATGATTTATAAAGTTACTCCTTTCACTGGATTTGAGAGCTTTCTGGAGACTTCTTTGTGCTGTTCTGCCTGCAAGGCATCTGGCTGATTTGTAGAGACTAAGACACAGTCAAGCACTGCATTGGCCCCCCTACCTGAATGTTGTATTTCCTACACGCTGTGCTCCTATCTCTGCCCATGCCATGGTCTGATTTTTGTTTGTATGCTGTTCAAAGAAGAGAGCAAACTTTCTGCCTCTTAGAAAAGCTTCTGAGACCCTCAGGAGTAAAAATGTGCTTTTCCACCTGTATCCCTCACAAAGCAGCAATATCTGTCTAGACACTGCTTGGGGAAATTCATGCAAGGAATAATGTGCAAATGAGAACATGATTCAGTAGTGGGAAAAAAACAGACAAATACCAGGTGCCTCAAAGACTGAATCACAAATGATGGTGAAAAAAATCAAAGAATGCAAGAGATAATGGAGAAACTTGACTTGGCATTTGTCTGTTTATTCCAACATGATATGTAGATTCCACCCTGATGACATCACTGCATCATCTTGCCCCATCAGTGCCTCATGACACAACCCCTCTCTGTAGCACTGAGTCAGCACCACTGTGTGATCTTCTCTTGGCCATGCAAGATGGGGTGAAAGGCTGTACATAATGGTAGAAAGCAATGAGTGACCCCTAAACAGGTCTCCAGGGGGTTAAAATACTCATGGTCATCTCATACACACTCCCCCCAAGAAATAACATGGCCTCAGAAAAATTTACTGTAAAGTGACAGAGCAGTGTGCTATAGAGGAGCTCCCACATCAGATGGAACAATAACTAATACTGTGTGTTGAAATGAAGGTCCAGGGAACCCCTGCACTTAGCTCCTGGAGCTCCAAAAGAAGCTGCAAAGTACATTTTCCCTGTAACCAACAGGTACTGCTGGTTTTGCTTGCTGTGCTCCTCTAGAAGTCTGGACCAAGGGAATACTTCTTTAAGCATCCCTGAACATGTCTGAGGCCAGGTTGGATGGGACCCTGTACAACCCGGTCTAGTGGGTGCCACCTTTGCCCTAGGTGAGGAGTTTGGATGATCTTTAAGGTCCCTTCCAACCCAAACCATTCTATGATTCTATTAAAGCATCGCACACATGGTGTACTAACCCTCCACTCCCCTAAGAAGAAAAAAGCTGTTTCCTATTTTGGAAAAATAAACAAAAAGCCCAAAAAACAACAAACGAACAAAATAAACCAGAAAAAAAATCAAAACCCACCCATTCAAAATTAAAAAAAAAAAAAAGAAAAAGAAAACAAATGGAATGAATCTAAAATACAAGGGCCAACTTACAAGAGGCAATGTAAAGAGGCGCTTTATGTTAGAAGAAACCCAGCCACACAAAACCTGAAACACTGGGCCACTACCCCCAAGTCTGGTCTTAAACAGTCCCTGAGTCTCCCAACACAACCCTACAAACATCCTGTGCTGCACCCAAGCATGTCATTCCGTACAACAGGGTGAGGAGGAAGAGCTCTTCCTGGAAAACCAAGTCCAGAGGCCAGAAGGCTCTTGTTGTATTTGCACATACTAGTCCCTTTTGTTGGGGGATTTAGGTCACAAGAGCGTAGGAAAGGCAGCTCTGAATCACCTGGCTCTTGCACGTGTTGCTTGCACGTTGTGCAAAGGTTTCTGAACTCAACCTTCTTTCGAGACACACCCTTTGTTTGTTACTTTCTCTTAGGGCTTTTTCGCAACCCCATCCACTGCCAACACAAACAATGTTGCAACATCTTCCTCCCATCTGTCTTCCTCTGTTCTGCTCTAAATGTCAACCAGCCACATAGCGCTGCTCACTTGCTTAATTGGGCAAAATACCTGCCGTGGCAACCCTGTGCCTTGACTGCCTTCAGGAGAAAGTTTCTTGGGAATGGTAAGTGACAGAACCTGCAAGTCGGTCTTAGTCACACTGATACCAGATACCAAGAGTCTTGAGCAGGTAGGACACACAGTTGCCTTTGATGAGCAGTCATCAAGGATCTGTAAAGCACCAGGGAAGGTTAAGAAGAGTAATTATCAGGGATCAAAGAGGCAACTAGAAGTTGTTTCTGCAATTGTGGTGCTTTCTACTTCAGTGCAGAGCGTACCCTGTGCGTCAAGGGCAAGGGAGAGAAGGTGCTGCCATTTGAATGGCATTTATCAGCTCATGTGAAACAAACTGTGGGACCCGATTCCATTCCTAACAATTAGGATAACTGGAGTCGATCCCTTCTCACTAAAGGGACACCACAACAAACATTCTGTGAATACCGTTTGTAAGCAGGTAGGAAACACAGGCACCCTGGAGACCTTCTTAAGTCCCAGATCCTGTCCACACTAGAAAGTAGATGTATAAAGCACCGAACAGAGGATATCTAGCAAGCCCAGGAAAATGGAGGGTGCATGGTGCCTACACTCAGCCCCTCTAAACATCCATTACAGCAGAGAGATCCATAGAGCTGCCCAGGACTCCCCACATACGATGTGGAATATGTGTTTGCCTCTGTCCGCGTTTTTGGCATGGCCTGCTGCTTGCTCAGATAGAGCTGTTGTGTGCGTGGGATGGGACAACATCCTGTTATCCTCCTACCTGATGGGCGCACTTAGCGTGCTGGACTGTCATTAGCCGCCCGAGCCCCTGCCCAGCCTGGCACGGCAGCAGCCAGGCTGTGGGCGGTGCTGCTCACCAGCCGGAGGCGGTTACTTTTATCAGCAACCTTGATCAGGGGGATTTTCTCTTATTTCGTTTTCAAGCTTCCTTCAGGCTCGGATTTGCATAAGATCTTGGGTTAGGACTAATCTGATCCCAGGTTGAGAACATTGCATCAAGCCCAGCGAATCCTCCATCCCAAACTGTCTCTTGATGGGGTGTGTTGGCACTGGAAAAAAGAATCCTTCAGTGACAAATGGTGGCTTGAATTTTCCTTACTAATAGGAGGTACCTTGCTTTGTATCTCATTTAAACTCCTGTGCTATGTGGCAACTCCCAGTCAAGTCTCTATTTGTTTACAGCCCTTGTAGCCAGGTGCTTTCCATGTTCACTCCAGGTTGCTGAAACGAGAAGCATGTCCACCCTCCAGGGCTTGCCAGTAGCTATTGACTAATAAGAGCACATTGTCCTTGGTGACAGAAGGGAGCACCTTACTTTATCTATGCATTCCCTGGCAAGCAGCAGAGGTGGAGAAAGAGACATGTCTCACTGCATATTTAAGAGTACGAATTCAAGTCTTTGGTCATACTGGTAACATGTAAATATGTATGTGGTCATTCATATCAAGGTGCTAAAGATAACCAGTTGCAACAGTAGCCATGATACCTTCTGAAGTGTTGTTCACTATGGACATGTGGCTGATTGGCTTTTCTAGGTCACACTGGATTAAATCCATAAACATGCCTGTGTAAGTGGGGGTTTCTTATAAGGTTTTCACTGGGTAAAGTGAACAGAGCAGAGGCTTAGCAGTGACAGGTGTCTGATATAGTAATCACCACCTGTCCTGTTTACCTTTCCATCATCATTTTATGGCCAAAAAACCAATGTTCTGAGCTCTTTCCTTGCTGCAATATTCACTTGCTTCAAGAACTATTCAGCATCCTGACCTGGAGCTGTTTTTTTATAAAATATAGCACAGGCATGTACTACTGCAGGGTGTAACATGAACATGAGGTTGTGAATGACACTGGGGTATGGACTGCCTCATGGCCCCAAATCCCTCAAGACAGCACTGACCTTCTGTAATACATCCATTATCTTGCTGCAATATAAAAAGATATACTTCCTGCTAAAAATGGTGCGCTCCACTTGCCAGCTAGATGCAATCTAGATCTGTCTCTGTCATTTCAGTATCCAGTGCCTGGCAAGCCAAATCCTTACAAGCTCTGAAACTGAAGACAGAAAAAGGAGCAGTGGAATAGTGCTGATTGGGTCAGAGGTGGTTGTATGGGCAACGAAAGCAGCTATCCAGTCCACGAGCCATCCTCCAGCTCAGGGCTGGTACAAATGGGTACATCCCTGGCAGTTCAATCACTGCTGTACCATGGGCTGGAAATGTCACTATTTCTGACATTACAGTTTGCACAGGCTCAGCCCAGATGTCACATCATGAAACTAAATGTGCAATTGCAGTGATGGGCAAAAACTCCAGTGCTTTGTTTTATTTGAGCAATGCTCAAAAGCCAGAAGATTCTGCTAAGAGCATCCAAAAAGTAAAATACTCTGTACTTTGCCCTCTTACAAACAACACAGTGGTTCTGCTTCATACCAGAATGTCTATTCCCTAACACCATGTTTATTGGAATGCTAGCAAAAGATTAAAAAAATTTCAATTTTTGTGGGTTTTTTTGTTTGTTTGTGGGTTTTTTTTTTGTTTTAAAATCTTCTTTTACTCTAAAGTCCAGAAATTTTGTCCTTCTATTAGGAGCTTTCCTACCTTGCTACTGAGATTAGCTTTCTGTACATGTTTTCAGTAGGAATTTTACTCCATTGAGAAGTTTTCTGTTTTTTTCAGGACTGTTCTGTCCTGATGACAATGTTGGCAAATTTGACAAATGCCAAATCACCACGTGAACATCTCAGTTACACAGCTGCTGCCCCACCTTTCTCCGAAGAAACACTGAGAGCATTCCTCCCCCTCACAGACAAAGAGAGTGAGCTCTTTGCCCAAAACAACAGAGGCTTTCCTGGTAGCAAATACCTATTCATATAGTCACCCAAAGGAGAAGACATGTCGGTGACAAGTCTTTTGCTTTTTTTGTTCTTTCCATAAGGAAGGGTGCTGATTCCTACCCAAATTCTGTTTGGTTTTTTTTGTTGTTGTTGTTGGGGTTTTTTGAGTGTTTTCGTTTGTTTGTTTGTTTGTTTTTGTTCTTCTATTTTTTTTATTTTATGAAAAATGCATCATCAGGTAAAGGGTGTTAAACTACTGATGAACCCAGATGATGGTGGGAGGATGGCACTTTGCTGTTCCTTCTTCTGCAAAGTTACCTCATGAAGTTGTGCCTTGTGTTGTTGGTCATACATCGCACTGTGGCTTTGCAGAGTTGTGTACACTGAGCTGGCGCAGGCAGCTGGACTGCTCCACACTGCACACTTGTGCACACTGAGCAAATAAAGTAGATGAAGAAAAGAGTCTGACAGCTTCACAACTGTATCATATGACTGTATATGGTGATAAATGAGTAAAGAATATTTATGAGTGCCTTCCCTCTAAGAATCAGGCTAATAGTAACTAAACTTTTTAAACCCCATTTCTGAAGTCATCTGCATTTAGGTAAACGGAGTCATAAAGATTTTTCTGTTGGCATAAGTATAAGACAGAGTCCCAACTCTCAGTCTTTACTTCAGACTCCTATATGCCAACTTTCCTTCTCCATGAGGACAAAAAGACAAGTTGGCTTCAGAAAATATAGTTGGTGTTTACATTTTATTGAACCACTAGACATTTCTGTTGGCCACTACATGACAACAGTGCAGCAAAGAGAGCCTTTCATTTGTCCGTGCTTGGCAAGAAGTGTCATTCTTTGGTTACTCAGCTGAAGTTGACAAGTTGCCCAGTATTTTTATTATCAGGTTGTCAGCTTAATCTCACTACTGCCCTCTTAATTTATTATTTTGCATTTCAAAATCACAGGTGTGACTCATTGCACAGCCAGAGGTTATAATGAAGTATCCCACTCATCTTTTAGCTCACCCTTTGTTCAAGACAATTGCAGATTGCGGAAGGTTTCTGAGGAGGCAAGAGGATTGCAAAAGAGATGAAGACTTCTCTTTTATCTAACTTATGTGTGGGCAGTGAAACTACCTGATATGAAACCAGCTGGGTGCAAAGGTGGGCATGGATGTTCATTTGTCATTATGTCGAGGGTTGTAACTCAGAGGATACAGCCGCTGTCACTGAAGATAGGTACCCAAATTTAAATCACCTCACCCTGAGGATGAGTCCAAAGAGAGAATCCTAGGATAACACACTTCTTCCAAGATTTTCTCTATGGTTTAGTTTCCAACGGGGCAGAAGATGAAAACCAAGCAGGCAGTTTTTCAATTAAAAAATCTTATTATCTACATCTTATGATTTAAATTTGGAAGTGATTTTATGTGCAAGATTTTGAGGTATTTGTTATCATAGCATTGTGTAAATAAGAATCCTGTTGCATTAGAGTTTTTGAAATATAAATATATGTTTCTTAACATAAAGTGATGCATCATCCATGTCTCTCTTAGGAGAATCTGAGAGAATACTGGGAAGAAGGAAGATGGATCACAGTTCTATTGGAAAGAGTGTCTTGCTGCTGACTATGAAAATTATGTGGAAATCATGGACTGAATGAAAGATTTTTCCGTATTGGAAAATTCATGGAAAGCTTCCTGGTATCAACACCTCATGTGAAGTAGAGGAAGTGATCCTTTTGTCACAGAAGAAGAATGTCCAAATCCAGAGCTTTTCTGAATCCATGTACCCTTTTAATTGGCTTCTACATGTCTGGCCCTGGAGCAGAGATGCTGAATTCATGTTACATGAAAGCAAACCATATAAACTTGAGGACATATAAACACAATTTGTTTCTAACAGAAGGAACTTCCAAAGTCACCCAAAGCAGTGTCTTGACAATTCTCGTCTCCCTCCCCAGGGGGAAAGGTGCACGTCCTGTGTCCAGTCCAGGTACCCTGGAGAAGTGACAGACATGGGTAGAGCTATTGGGGTACTTGGTTTTTTAAAAGCTGCATCCTAGAACTGTGGCAATGCCAAAAATGTACCTGGTCTGCTCTGTCTCACTGCTGAGGAAGGAACTGTAACTCAAAGACTGTCCACTGGCAACAGGGAAAACTACACCAAGAGCACTTGTTCAGCTCTGCTGTATCCAATTTCTCTCAAGCATAGAATAATAGCTATCCAGCGAGCTGGGACATGCTTTACCAGCATCAATAGAATTGTGTTTCAGAGCATCCCTCGAGGTAGCAAAGAATTATCCCCATTTTATAAATGAGGTAACTCAGGCACAAGGATTAAAGCCAAAATGTTCCAACCTGGCTGCCTACTGCTAGGTACCTACACCCATATTTACGCAACTCGTGGCCTGATTTTCAGAAGGGCAGGGCAATGAAAATTTTGGCCTGAGGGATTTGTTCACACACAGTTTACTGGTAACAACGCCCAGAATGGAAACCTGGTCTCTGCTACCTGTCTTACATCTTAACCACTAAAAACATCCTTTCTGACACTAGCCAACAGCTGGTAAAGGTTTCTGAGTGGCTGCCTACATGCTCACACATTTAAAGAGCACCAGCAGGAGTAAAACCGGTAAGATTTCTTTGCCTCCCTTTTAGCTCTTCAGAGCCCAGGCAGCTTTGCTTGACTTGCAGTGTTTTGCTAAACCAGCAAGTCTGGTGGGTAAACATCTGTTCTGCCTCACACGTGGCATCCTCCTCCCCTCCTCTCCCCACACCATGTCCTGCTCAGGGCACCTCAACTGGTAGAGCCAAGTTCCACTGCAGAACCAGTAACAGAACAGTAGGAGAAGCGAGAAAACTTCTATTGCTCAAAAGCACAAGCACCAACAAGAGTGAGTTAATCCCAGTGCCCCTTCACCTCTCTCCTGTGCTCTGAGTCTTTAACTGAGCTTCAGAATGTGTCCTGATTTATGGGAAACTCTGGGGAAACAAGAAAATACAGTAAAAAACCTCCTCTCATAATAACAACTAGCAAAACCCAGGAGGCAGAGCACTTGCTGGCTGACTACAATAATGCTTTTCAAGTCTCCCTGCTAAAATAATCCCTGCTAGGGGCTAATGTGATGCTTGTCTTAGCTCCATAGAGAGCCTTGCTGTCTTGAGATATGGTTCCCACCTGAGGTAAGGAGGACAAAGGATCTCGACTGTCTCTGTGGGATGGTCACTGGTCAGGTCACCTCAAGCCTGACCTGCAATACCAAGTGCATTCTGCAAATCCATTGTTGTCAGCCCCTGTGGCTTGTCTCATCTGCTGTGAAGTCCCAGCCACCTCTGACCTCTTCTTCTCCTTCCTTCAGGCTATGTCCTGCTCACCAGGCTCCTGATCAGCTCCTCTGTAGCACCCCCCACCCAGAGGGAGGACAGACAAGAGGAGGTGACAACCTTCAGAAAAGGTTAAGGCTGGAAAAGAAGGAAGTGTCAGCTCAATCAGGTCAGCTCAGCCAATGAACTGCTGCTGTAATCCCTCTGCCTCAGGTCCCTGCACTGTTCTGCTTGTGTAGGAAGCTACTGTATGCTACTGTATGCGCAGCAACCTTCACCATGTCCCCATGGTACTGTCAGCCTGCAACATCTAGACAGGGAGATAGGGAAAAGTTGTAAGGAGGAACAAGCTGGTCATAAGAATCTCCCAGAACTGTTTCCACATCTTCTCTTTTGTCAGTGCCTGCTGGGAATAT
Source organism: Anabacerthia variegaticeps (assembly GCA_035583185.1). NCBI lineage: Eukaryota > Metazoa > Chordata > Aves > Passeriformes > Furnariidae > Anabacerthia > Anabacerthia variegaticeps. Next base: position 10,245,094 of record JAWWEW010000012.1, on the reverse strand, counting down.
GGACTTTGAGATAGACTTTTCTCCTACCGAAGTTCAGAAGTGCAGATTTGGCACCCCCTGGTTTCTACAGAAGAAGGCTGAGAGCCAGATTTGAATCAATTCTTATGCTGCAGCTCATCTCCACAGCAAACCAGAAGTCTCAGAAAGTAGATAGTGAAATGGCCCCAGTTTCTTCAGCCCAGGTCTCAGGTGCCTCTTTTGTGATGGAAGCAATTGAATCTCACCAATCTGTCAGCAACCAGGAGGAAGCCAGGGAACACATGCCTCCTATTCAATAAAAGTTGGTGCTGCACTTTATATAGCAGCCAGTGCATTATTCTGTGGTGAAAACAAACCCTATTCTTCTCTGTCAGATAAACACACTTTATCCTATAAAGAGCAGCATTTCTGACTGTTCAGCAGCAGCCAAACTCATGATGGGAAAAATAACAGGTGTTTGTAAGGCACTCCCTCTTTATTCACAGTGCTTAAAGTAATTGCTAAAAAAAATCCAACAGAGATTTAATTTTCTATGCTTCCACATTTAAAAAAACAAAAACAAAAAACTCTAAACTTGGCTCATGATAGTTGAAGGCAATTCATTATGAAAGGAGTGTTCTTTCTGTTGTGGTAGCAAAGAAACCTACTTATGAAAGCTCCAGAGGAGCAGAATAGTAGAGCAAATTCCTGCCTAGAATGAACACTTCCCTGTGTTTTTCATTGAGCTCTCCAGGTGGAAGCTTTTGTTATCAAAACGTGTAATTTTGTTGTCAAAATGGGATGAGCAGGGATTAAGCTCCTCCAGTCAGTGCCCATCATTGGCCATCTCCATCACTCTGCCTTTTAGAAAGCAACGATAGCCTTGGGCTGGCTTATGCCCTTCCCTCTTGTTCTGGTGGTGGAGCAGGAGATGAGTGCACGGCCCCAGGGAGGAAAGTATGTCTCAAAGGCACAAACCTTGCTTCAATCACTGCTTGCTTCTCCGGGAAATAACTGGTGGTGAATCCTGATCAATAGACCACTTTCCAGTGCAATGGGCTGACACACAGTGCTGGGGGAAGAGGACAGAGACTAGGTGTCTCCATCTACTCTCTTCATGCTTGCTTACAGCACAAAAAGGGGACATTCCTGAGTCCCTCAAGGGGTGAGGGAACACTGAATGCCTGACAAAGCTGCATGGGATCTCAGCCCATGGCTGCTGCAGGGGTTCAGTCCTAGGTGACCGTGTTGTGGTGGTCATGGATAAAGTCCCTGCAGGACCCACTCAAGAGAATACAGCATCACTCCTGAGAGCTACAAACTTCATGAGACAATGACTCTGGTGGCCCTCTGTCCTCAGTCCTTTCCCTTTATACAGGATATGGCTTTCCTTGAGTGTGGTCATCTGCAAACTGTTGGGATGCATCACAGATGCTTGGTAGTTCTCTGGGAACCTGGAGAGGACCTGGAGCAATAGGAGCCCACCTAGCATCATCTCAGTGCTGTGCCAACACCCAGCTGCTGCTCCCAGTGGCTCCTGGGCTGCCAGCCAGATCATGGGTGGATGTAGACACAGTTTACCCCCTTTGTCTCCAGTGTGGGGCTGAAAGCCCCAACGCAGTCGTCCCAACAGATAGGAATAAAACACAACCACATTTTAGCATTTGCTGTTCCCACAAAGGTTCAGGAGTGGCCACACAAGCCAAACCTTCTCACTTGTCTCAAAGCAGTGGACATGAGAGACAGGCCAGATGTGGTTTGTGCAGACAAGGGGCAGAGCAGGGACGTGGTCTATAGCGGGGACATGGCTCACAGCGCTGTGGTTATTATCTGTGTCACAGCAACATTCCCAGCTGAGACCAGGCTGTCATGGTACCGTCAGGCTTGTCACACACAGCAGCCTCTGGCCTGAGTAAAAAAGACAGATGAAAGCCAGAAAGAGAAACAGAGGCACAGGAGAGAGCAGTAGTTTCCCAGGGGTCAGACAACAGAGAAGCAGTCACTGCTGGCATGGTGTGGCGCTCAGTGAGGCACCCACTACCACACGAGGTGCAGCAGCAAAGTGTCCTGCTGCAAAGGGGCTCCTCAGAGAGTGATTTGGATGAGGCTGACCACAGGGTTCAGGCTTCAGGCTTCCTCTCACAGGCAGAGAGGAGAAGATGAAACAAGGCGGCTGCAGTGCGTGGCAGGGCAAGATGAAAGAGGTTTGAAGGCCGTAGGAGCAGAGCGAAGGGACTGACTCGACAAGCAAAGCCAGAGGCAGTGACAGCCACTGTGCACAGAGCAGCTCTGGCATTAGACAAAAAGTAGCGCCACAGCAAAGGCACAGGGACGAGAGGGCAGGCAACACAATCAAACACATCCTGAGCCCAGTGAGACTGAGGATGTCTGAACAATAAAGGATCTCAAAATGCTCGAGTGCCATCCATCAGAGGTCTGTGGGGCAAAGCAGGGCATTATGCACACAAATGAAGTACAACCAAGTCCTGTGTAGCTGGTGCATTGGCCTGAGCAAAAAGCATGGAGATAGGGAGAATGGACTGGACTGGACTGGACTGGACTAGACTAGACTAGAATAGAATGGAACAGAACAGTTCAGGTTGGAAAGAGCTGCTAAGTTCATTGAGTCCAACTGTTAATCTAACACTGCCAGGTCCACCACAAACCCATGTCTCTAAGTACCATATCTATACATTTTCTGATCACTTCCAGGGACAGTGATTCCACCACTTCCTTGGGTAGCTTGACAACCCTTTCAGTGAAGAAATTTTTCTTACTATCCAATTTCAATCTTCCCTGGCACAACTTGAAGCCATTTCCTCTGTTACCTGGGAGAAAAGACCAATGCCCACCTGTCAACAACCTCCAGCAGTTGTAGAGAGCAATAAGGTCCTCCCAGACTCCTTTCCTCCAGACTAAAGAACCCCAACTATCTCAGCTGCTCCTCGTAAGACTTGTGCTCCAATAAGCCAAGTGCTGTTCTAAGCAGCCAGGAGCAGCAAATGCCCTTTCTTGGCCAGAGTTTTCAAGATGAAATCAAAAAGCAAAGCTTGTCCCTTTGCTTTGGTGCCACTCAGGCACCAAAACCCGTGAAACCTTATCCAAGATGGTAAAACCCACAAGTGGCATTTCCAAGGCACCCAGTGCCCTTTCAGCATCCGCCTGTGATACATCTGTCAGCATGGCCCTGAAGCAGATGTATATGCCTGAACCTCCTTTTACAGCATCGCCAGTCACCAGCCCTGTGCAGCATTTCGTCTCTACTGGAGCGATACTGGTGACTCAGCGCTACCCCTGCAAGGCACTGCGAGAGCCTCACTCCAGAGAGGGGATTATAGCAGCAACTCAGTATAATAATGGTGTGGCTGAGCAGCAGGGATTTATGAGCAGGCAAAGAAAAAAAGAATTATAGGTGTCCGGTCCCTATGACAGAACCATCATATATTTCCTCTAACAAAGCGTGTGACAACAGCTCCATAAATTCACATAGTAACAGAAGCGAGTGCCAGCTCGTCATTGCAGCTATTTAAGGAGCAAAGTAACACTCCGTGCTTATTGCAAAAGTTCACAGTTAGTTAAAAATAAGCATTAAAAAAGCCAGTTTTAGACCCTGGTTGAATAAGGCTTTTTACTCATGATGCCCAGCATTGTGTTCTCTTTTTATGCCTACACAGACTCTCCTTTGCAGCATTTGGTGTTAGGCACTGCCAGCTTCCTACTGAAGGAGCTTGACTTGGGATGTGCCATAATCAATTGTAAAACTTAACAGTGACTAAGAACTACTTGATCCTTTTCAATACCAGCAGCTCTGAAATGTGCTTTAAAAATTCTTTAGCTGCAGCCCATTAAATATCTAAGGAGAGCTTTCCTCAGATGTAATTGCTGAAGAAAATAAACCCAACATCCACAACATGCTGAATAGGTTTTTATAATGCTGTCTCATGATTAGATTATTTGCAGTACCTGTCAGCTAATGTGCTGTTTTCATTGCTAATTTAACACTTCTTCCTAAAGGAAGAAGGGGAAGAGAGTGAAAACAACTCTTCACAGTGAACTGCAAATCAAAAAATAGCTGTGTGTCTTGCTGTCACTTCTTCTACTCTGTTTTCTGACGTATAAAGAGAAGCTCACTTTAAAATGACAAACTTCCCCTTTAAACTTGAGTAATACCAAGTTTCTCTGAATCCCATGGCTTTTTTTTCTCTTCTTCTTGAAGTTTTGGGCAAAATTTGAAAGAAACATCTCAGCTAGAAAGAAAAGTTGGAACTTTCTTAGGTTAAGGCTTAACTTCAGTAGTAGTTGGAACGTAATTTTCTTATAAGAAAATATTTGGTATCTCAGTGAAAAACTGAAAGATAGGAAATGGAAATTAAAGCTTGCTGTCTCTAGAACTGGAGCTCTAGGACACTTAGCTCTATTCTCCCCCAGAACTGTCTGGCTCAGCATGCAGCACTGGCACTCCTGCCCATTAATCCTTTTTTCCTGGAACCCCTTCCTGGAGTTAGGACAGCAGGTGGAAAACCCATCCTTGGAGTCTGACGAGGACTTTGTGTGTGTGAGCTAAAAATCTGCTGAGGCACATCCTGTGACATTTTCCCAGGGTCAAAATTATTCAGATTAACAAAGACTGAAGAGATTCTTGTTTGGTTGGTTTAGTAAGAAGTTGATGTTTTGCACTGAAATGACACAACTTTGGAGGTAAAAAATAAGGTTACTCAAGAGCCAGGTTAAAAAAGAAGTGTTGAATGGAAAATTTCCAGCCAGCCCAGCAAAGATCCCTTTTTTATCTCCAGGTTTGGAAGAGCTGCTGCCCGGCCTTCTGCAGTGGCTGGTGTCACATTGCACGCTCCTACAAAGGCAGCAGATTGCTTATGCATTAGTTCTTTTGCATAATACCAGCAATTATAGTGGGCTTCAGTGGTTTTGTGTTTTCTTTTTTTTTTTTTTTTTTTTTTTGGTGTGTTTTTATTTTTTACACACATTGTTTGCTGCTAACAAACTCAGGAAGGAAATTTACAGTCCTGAATGGGGAGTGAGGTCTGTGATATGTCCCCAGCAGGACCATGCTGCTGAACCTCGTGGTGACTCAGCCAGCACAGGAAACGCATGTTCTGAGCAGCCCCATCTCCTGTCGGTTCCCCTCTGCTTCGAGCACCGGGTTTATAAACAGGTCATGGTAGTTTCTTTTAGTTTTGCTTTTGGAGTTGCTTTCATTCTTTTTCTTGCAATGTTTCACTGCTTTCAGTGCACAAGATGGTTTACCAGCAATAAATGACATTAGATGGACAACATGCTTGAGCAGAAAGTATTGGGAAAAAGATCCTCAGCTTTTGTTGCAGAGAATCTACTATTCTTGGTTGGATGCTATCACACTGGTTATGCTAAATGAAATGTGCTTACTTTCTACCACTGTTCCCACCTTGAAGACAAAATATTTCACACAAAATTGGAGGGCTGCACAAGAAAGAGCAGAGCTCAGACAAGAGGGTAAAGCAAACACGGAGGACAGAGAGAAAAAACATAAATAAAAGATCAGCATCAGGATCTGGGGTTTCACGCCCAGATCTCAAGCTACATTATTTTATTTCTATCTATCAGAAGCTCTTAGTGTTTAGCGAATTCACCCCATCTCATTGTTCCCAAAACCAACACGTAACAAAACCAATTAAAATACTTGTTAACTTAAATAAATAAATAAATATGCTGTAGAAGATGTGACTGTTCAAAGCCTAGAAACTTGTACATGTGCTTTTTTGTCTCCCCATTAATCTGTTTATGAAAGGGTTTTGATTAGTTCCATATATTCAGCTTCCAAAGTTAATACCTTAGCGGTCTAAAGTGTTTGTACCAAAGCTAACACTGAATTTTCTCTCTGCTACAATAAACATGTAAATCTGAACTGATTCATGCATGCAGAACAGTTCTAAAATTGAGTTAAAGAATGTTTTTCAAATAATGTTTGAAATGTTACGCTGAGAAATGGCACAGGACACCTGTTAGTTTATTCTGGCAGGGGAGACTTCATACATCCCTTATTTCTCTATGTATGTTTGTGTCTGGTACAGTGATTCACATATTGTTTAATTATTATTCTATAAGGTAATTAAAAAACTGCAGCAGCTCCAAAGTTCTGTGCAGCTATTCACCCAGACCCATAACCCAGCTCCTATCTGATCTGAGCCTCATCTGCACTCACACGATCCCAATCTGATTACCGCTACACGCTCCACTCTGCTTGTTGCAGCACAGCTAAACTTTGTCTTAAAGGAGACTCCCACCCCTATCAACACTACAGCATGTGCTAAGCTTCATTCCCATGGCCAGGGTGGGTTGGTTTGCACACAGACGGTTAAGTGCATGTATAAATATTTACAGAGTTTGAGACATAGTCTGCCTAATTAGGTTTCCATAGCAATTAGCCCAATATCTTGATTAAGACCTGAGGCTCCTTCTATTATAATAAAAAAATAATACAAACCTCATTATATTGAGATGATGAAACCAGAGCACTCTTACGAGAAGAGAGTAAATGTTGGCTCAGCAGCCAGCAACAGACTTAGCAGGGGAACGAACATAAAGCAAATGAAAGTGACATTCTGCAGTGTGAGGAAATACTCCGCATCCAAAGGCATATATATTCAAGAGCTACAGAAGAATTAGGCATCTTTGCTAGGAGCAGCCAAAACCCTTTTTTCCTGGGATTTAAACCTGCTTTTTGTTGCACTTTTTAACTAGCATTCTTGGGGAAATGGTGTTTGCTCACATGATAGACCTTTCCCTTTATCTCAGAAATTTGAGAGTGATTTTGAATATTATTAGAGAACCTTCACTGAAAGTGCAAAACACAGGGTCAGCAGAGCAATAACTTCTTTGCTGAGAGAGCATTTTGTGTCTCAACAGTTACTAATGTTGTACATGTTAATTACCATGAGCAGCAATCCATGAAGAAATTACATCTACAGAGCAGTTGTGCTTGTGCTGTAGGTCTGCTGCAGCAGAGGTCAGTGCTCCTGGCCAGCAGGACAGACAGATACCCAGGAAAACTGTCCAACCTTGTCTTCCCATCCCTCAGCTGCACTGGAGTTGATAGGAGGGGCTGCAACTTACTCTATAAAGTTCCAGCAACAAATTCCTGCTTTACAGATACTGACACCACTTCCCACTGAAACCAGCCTTAAGCCAGCAGCTGACCAATGCTGAATGTGATTTGTCTTGTTTTGTCATTTGGACATCATTGCTTTTCTTTCTGCTTCATCAGGTTTCCTTTTTTTCACGTACCAAGTTTCAATACAAATTAGAACAGAGCTATATCCTTGGATTCCAGATTTTTTTAAAAAGGAAGATGCTGCACAGTGTTAGATCCACGGCAAATCTAGATTAAGCAAAATGGCAGCTCATTAGCTTTCATGGACAGGCATTTAAAGTACTTAAGAGGGGACATAGAGCACTGCCCTTTACATTTACTTTGGCACTAATATCAGATTAGAAAGAGAAAGGTTATTAAGTAAAGGTAATTGTCTGCTTTGTAGAGGGAATCTTTCTGAGCCACAGCCTGAGGCACTAAACTTTAAGAAGGTTAATTGTCTCATGGTGGAAGTCAAGCTATTACTGTTATTATGGACAGTTAGGAAAAATTCAGCCTGACATCTGAAGTCCAATAACAAGCCTCAAAATTGGAGCTGATTGGCTGATATCCACCAATCTATAATTAGAAAATTTGGCAATAGGAAAATAAAGACAAGCCATTGGTGAGCCCTGTCTGTGCAGATGTGGCACAGCAGCTGGAGCTGAAAAGCAGCACAGTGGTGCTATGACAGCCAGCTGGGAGCTGAGCTTAGGAAAAGCCCCTTCAATGTGTGACTGCAGGGTGTCCACAGGAGAGTCTTTGGGGGGGGAGATGTGATGCTGGCCCCAAGTGATGTCTGGGCTGTAAGTGCTTCTTGTCATATAAGACAAAATGAGGCACTGGCTCTGAGAGCTGTAGAAGTTTGAGGGGAAGTTTGCACTTGCAGCTAATTTGGAAAAAAAACCCTGACTCTCATTTCCACCCTCTCAAAGAAGTTGATGCTTTGTCCAAAGTGCCCAGAAAATGGTTAAGGTTTTTATCCTCATGTCTGCTCATACCCTTCACACCCTGTGCAAGCCCCCTCAGTGCCTCTATGTTCCCCTTTCCCAAATGTTTTCAGAGAAACAGCAGGAACAAGAAGCTTAATCATGCTTGGATGTAACTCCAAAAAACGCGTTGAAGGACAAGTCAAGGCTTCTTCTGCGTCTCTCCTGGGCACAAGTGGGGAAGACCAAGTATTTGGGTGTACTATAATACGAAAACATTCATACATGTGATTCTGGCTCAGACTTACAAGCTGCTGGCAAAAACCTCAGCAAAAGCCCACTGCAAACATCCCTGGGAATAATGTTTCCTTCCATTTGCAAATATTTGATTTTAGTGGGGAGGCTTGAATAACAAAACTTCATCTCCTGGACAGCAAAGTTCTGGCTCAGCAGCCTTCTGTCCCCTCTCCCAGGAGAGCAAATCACATCCAGACCCAAAGGAGAGGTTCAGTTTCCAGCTCTCAACATTTCCATTGAATCTTTACCCCTAGGCTGAATCCATCTCTCTGTGCCACTTCAAGCATTTCCTTACCTGCATTTCAGCTCTCTAGGTCTGTGTGGGAAGGAGATGAGGAGTTTCCAACACCATGATTCCCATGTGCTGTACCAGGGAGGGACAACTGTGACCTGTGCAGTGCTGGCAAAGAGCTCTGGGATGTTTTACACCATAAATCCCTCGCCCATTTCAGAGGAAGACAACTATTTCTTCTGTGTTTGCATCAATATTTAAACACCTACATATCCTGCTGACAGCATAATGGTAAAAGTCAGCTTGGACATTTTCCTACCCAAGGCTGATTTTCATCCTCCAAAGCCTCCAAACAAACTGTCTTTGCTGGTGCTACTGGGAGAAGAAGTTGTCACCAACCACACTGCACAGATAGGAGCAACAAGGGGACACAAATGCAAAGGGCTTGTCTCCGAAATCTGTGAATTGGATGTAGAGGTGTAGAGATATACTGCAACCTGAGGGTCCCAGGGCAGCCTTCCCTGCTAAAGGGAACAGCAACTCTGAAACCATGGTGCGCAGCATCACCAGTAACTCTGGACCTTTTCATGACAACCACACAAAAAAACAAGAGACAAGATAGAGGAAAAAAGTAAGAGTCATGCAGGCTAGGCGGGGGGAGCAGTGAGGCAGATACTGATTTAGGAGTGAGCCTCCTGTTCCTCATTCAAGCACTGTAGTGTGCTGCTGGGAGTCCTTGCCCCTAACACCCTGACTTTTGAGCTGTCTGCTGATGGCTGGCTATGGACAAGAGGAAGGTGGTTTAATATGCTTTGATGACAGTTTGATTCATCCAGAAAGACATATTTTGAGTAATCCCACTGGACAGGGCAGGCCAGGTCAGTGAGATGGCTGTGCTCAGGAACAAAGTTCTGCAGGCCAGACTGGAGAAAGCATCTGGAACTCAAATCTGTGCACTTCCAGGGAAAGAATTTTGGGTAGAAACAAAAAACAGGGAAAAAGAAGAGCAGAGGCTGATATGGCCATAGTCTAGACAGGGAAAGAAGCTGTCCTGTGCTCTTCCAAAGCTTAACTTTGAGATGACCCCTGAGCTGCACACTTCAGCTGGGAAGTGACTGATGGCAGGACAGAGAGAGGCTTCCACTGGTTGCCTGAGGGCACTTGCAAAGGTAACACTTGGCAATAGCAACAGGAAAACAAACTGGAAAGGACCTTGGGAAAAGCTCTCTTCTGGAGTAAATGAACTCTTTGGAGATCATTCCTGGTTTACTTGTTCCTTACTTGAGAATTTTGTTTGCTGAGTTTGGTCCTGTGCTGGTGAGTTATCTGTCGCACCTCCCAGTTGTAGTGTTGCTGAGTATCAGAACCAAATGACTGCAATTATACATTCTTGTTTTGCAGCTGTTGAGTAAATCAGAAAAGCTTCAGATACCTACTGATTGTAGCATTCCACGAGTAGAAAAGCACAGAATTTGACAGCTTGTAAGTTGAATCAGAGCTGCCTTACACATTTGGCCTTAGTGCATGTACTACAGCAGGGTCCCCATTGGTGGGCAGGACCAGGTGGTGTGATGATCTGTGGTGATCTACAGTGTTACCTCCACTCAGGCTTGTGAGGACATCCAGCAATTAGTGGAAGTGAGCTTTGTCTCACATATTCTCCTCTGTATTCTTTGTAGGGACAATTAAGCCATTTGTAAAGAAGAGCATAGGATCAGGGCAATGAGTCCAATAGTAACTACTCCATACTGTACAGACTGTGCTGATGCATATCAGTGGAGGGTCTGCCTCAGCAGTTCTACCTGGAAAAGACTGTACAATTAATTTTTCCCACTTCAGCCCCTGAAAAGTGCCTTTCATTCTAGGACTACAACATAGCAGAATACTATTTTATTGCTGAAGAAACTAAGGCATGAGTTGATACAGTAATTTCCTGAAGCCCTGCTTTCTCATGGTGCTACCAAGGAAGGAGGACCAGTGCATGGGGTGAGGAGACCACTGCAGTCTCTTTTGTCCAGGATGATGAAAGTCCAGGTGTCTGGACTTCCAGTCTAACACAATATCCAGCAGACCATGCTAGATGGTGAATCTCCTCCCTGTCCCTATAACTGCTCTTCCAAGTCTGTTTCCCCTGCTGCCTAGAGCTGCATAGCTAGGAGCCTCCATCCAGCTCAGGAGAACAAGGGCAGGATTATTACCTATGAGTGGTAGGTAGCAGCTTCCTTGCAGCATTTTTCTGCTGCCAAGGAGAGAGAAAAGATGGGCTCATGAGCCATTGAATTTGGCAGAGTCCCCGTGAGGCCATTCTCTGCTGGCCAGCCTTGATGATGTGCTGTAGAACAAGAACTGGCCAGGACCCACAAGGCAAACTTGCTGCCGACTGCAGGAGAGCTTCAGAAAGGTTAAAACGCTCTCCCCTTTTCACTCTGACATCTCTGCAGCCCCTTCTTTGGGCCAGAGTTCCACTTAATAATTAATTGGACAAATATCCCCTTTACCAAACAGCAACCAGGACATTTAGATCCTCCTGAGTAAAGCTAAGTCTCTATTTCTGTAATGACTGGCAGCAGGAGATAGAAGGCATTTACAGAAGGAGGGTGGAGTGCTGTCGCCACTGAATCAGGCTATTGACCTATTCTTGCCAACCACTTCAGGGCTTGGCCCAGGGAATTTTTCATCCCTTCAGCATCTGCTCACCGCTGAGCCGAGGTAGTTACAAGGTATGGGTTACACAGCAATTGCGTGGAGAGATTAGGAAGCCACCCTTTCCCAGAGAGCCAGGACAGAGAAAGACTCAGGAAAGACATGGGAGGCTCAAGCAGAAGTCGATCCCAGGTCAAAGCACCACTGCTAACATTGTGCACCTGTCTCTTATCCCAGCAGGGGGTATAGGATCAGAACACCAAAGCTCAGGAGATTTTATTTCAGAGAAAATCAACAAATTTGCCTTCCAGATCATTCCCCTACCAGGAAAGCCATTGAAAGGAGCCTCTTTTCACTCCTTTAATGCTTTCACATGCCACACAGCAAGGCAGTTCTGGGGCTGGTTGAGGTGTCTGGGCTATTTCTGTGCTGCTTTGAAGCTGTGTGTGCTTACAGGTGTGTATGTAACCACATCCAGCCTGTGCCTGGGAAGGCACCATGGTCCAGTGAGTAGGATATCATGCTGGATATGAGGGAAATGAGGTTTGTACTCCTCCATATTATATCATATGGAGGCCTACAAAAGAGCTAGAGAGTGACTTTTTACAAGGGCATGTAGCAATAGGAAAAGGGGTGATGGATTTAAACTGAGTGAGGGAAGGTTTAGCTATAAGGAAGAAAAACCTTACAATGGAGTCATAAACACTGGAACAAGTTGCCCAGAGAACCTGTGAATGCAACATCCCTGAAAATGTTCAAGATGAGGTTGGACACAATTTTGAGCAACCTGGTCTAATGGAACATGTCCCTGCCTGTGGCAGGGGGATTGGACTAGGTGACCTTTAACAGGTCTCTTCCAAACAAAATTATTCTATGATTCTACAATATGTAATGGTTTGTTCAAGTCTCAGATGTCATTAATATCTCCCAGATACTAATTTTCACTGACAGTGTAATGTGAACAAGAAGAGTTCCTCACAGAATGATCTGAGATCCTCTGATCAAGAGCATTAAGTGTTATTGTTATAGTCAACTGAAGTAGAGGCAATAGCTGTAAGATTAGTTATATTTATGCCACAGTTCTTATCATCACTCATTTCACGTGTGCTGTTCTCAACAATCCATATTTACTGCTTGGAACATTTTAGGCCCTTATACAGCCTCATAAATCCCACTTAATTTTGATTCAAGATGGGCAACATTGCATCCTAAGCTAGTAGCTAAGCTAAGATCTAGCAAAAGTAACTACAAAAACTCACATCTGACTGAGAGCATACAATTCACATGCTACTGAACATCTGTGTTCTGTGAAAAATGTGATATTTGGTAAACAAAGTAAAAAGCTGGAGCTAACGCTATGTGGAAGTTTTAATTGACTAGTTCATCAGTAAGTTACAATAATTCAAAATATTCCAGTCGAGGTGCTAGGGATTGCCTTTCACCATTTTTATCAGACTTTGTACTCAACCAGGACAGACAATGAAGACTTTCAATGTTATTTTAAAACTATTGTGAATATATATTCCTAACCTCCTTTTTCCTTTTGCAGGAGCTGGTCTCAGGGTAATTAAGGATCCTGAATTCGCAGACAATAGGATAAATATATAACCAAATGTTGCAGTGAAAGCTTCCAGAAACAATATTATTTTTCTGGCAGTTACACAGTATTAAAAATACATTAAGACATAGGGGAAGAGGCTATTGATACTCACTGGAGGTGATCTCATGGGTATAATGGAGGTCACACCAAGTCATGACAAGAAATTGCACAACAGTGTCTAGTCTAATTTCTCCAGTACACACCGTGCTGAACTCTCACTGTTCCCCACCTATCCTGAAATAACTTGTTTTACCATGTCACTTGCCACCAAGCAACCTTGAGATCTCATAACAGAGAGACTTTCTCTGCTTAACGGTTCAGTGAATTTCACGGTTCTATGGTGGCGAGTGGTGAGAGATCAGAGTAGGAACACAGCTGACCTCTGAAGGCTCATTTTCTCCCACCCTTTCAGAGGGCTGGACACACTGCCCAGAAGTCCCTCCACACAGCTTTCCAGAGTGTCTCTCTGTTTACTCGGGAATGGCATCAGACCCATACTCCCATCAGGCAGCTCAGTCCTCTCTGCCTACATATGTGGCATATTAATGAGCCAAAACCCCCAAGCTCAGGGTGGATCCCCACCTTCTCAATATGGATGCAGGCACCCCGGTCCTGCAGGCCGGGACTTCTGCTGGAACAAAGAAGCCTTAGCTGCCCTCAGTTATAACATGCTAAAAAAGCACATTCCTCCAAGACTGAGAAAGGACTCTCTTGCTGCAGCAAAAAAAGTTGATCCTTTCAGACAAGTGTCTTCTTATCCAGGAGGTTTTGCCTGTGAGCATCTCTTGATTTAGACACAAAATGAGGACTTTTACCACTGTTTGTACTGTTGGAGACATCTTGATATCAGCCCTCTTGTAGATAATCTGGCTGTTCTCCATGGCTACTCAGCTCACCCAAACAGTCTTTCCCTCTGTGTACAATGCCCATTTATTCTCTTTGACCCAAGACCTGTCTGCTATACTCAGCTCATCCTACAGTCCCACTGCACTCCTAAACCCAACCCATTTTACAACCTTATTCCAAGCTCCTGAGCAGAAGCTGCCACCTATGCCCAGCTGTAACAATTTTGCAATGCAGATGAACCTAAGGACTGGCCGGTGTTGATGAAAACCATTTTCATTCAGGCCAGGTCAATTTTGTTAATCTATGTCTAGGAGAAACGGCTCACAAGCCCACTCAGACTTGTAGAGTGTATTTTGAAAACCATCATGAGCACTGTTTCAAAACAGAGTGAGATGAGAGAGTATCTTCCATTATAAAAAAATAAAACTGCATTGGCTGCTCTCTCATTAAGGGACTTAAGATGTTATTGTTTTGTGACTCCAAGGTTCTGACTTCTGATAACTTGCAATTGGGATGTTCCTGAATACAATTTCAGTGTTGGATACATTTGGTTCCTTCCTTTCTTGGATGCCTTTGCTTTTCCCCTGATAACAAAAGCTTTCCATCTGGGGCATCATATCCAATTAATCCTTTTGTCTCTTCCACCAACAAAAAGGATCAAAAAAATGACAAAGAGAACATCATGACTGGGCTACTCTCCCAGGCTGGCAGTCCCTAGCTCTGATGTTTCAAGCAACAAGGAGATTTTCAGGAAGTAATTTCTAGGGGAGATCCTCAATCTCAACACACATCCATTTTCTCTGATGCTTTACAGGTACCTTTGTTAAGAAAAACTAGCAAGATTTAGGATCAGTAACCCTAGTTCCACAAGCTGTACCAGTGCACTGTTCCACTTCCTTTGCACCACATCGGATTTAGAGCTACACAAGTCCACTGGTGATGCAGATGAAGGAGCAACAGCAGCTCTGGCAGACCCCTCTGAGCTACCTTGAGGACCAACAGCACTGCAACAGCAGCAGCAAAGATTTTTGTGCTGGCAGAAAACCTGTCTAGGAATCCAAGCAAGCATCAGGGTAGCTGGAAGTGAGTCCTGTTGCCAGGACTACACTGACACTGGTACTCGAATACAGCAAGTCCAGCATGAAGCATTTTATTACTAAAAGCTCTGGTTATGCCACAGTGCAGAAATAACTCCCGAGCAGAGATCCCTGGCCAAGGGCTGTCCTGCAGGGAGTGGATCACCATGTACCTGTGCATTAGCTGAAGTCAGGTGTGCAGGTGGCAAGGCAGAGCAAAAGAAAAGAAATGTCTGTGTTTTACAGATAGGGAAAGAGACACAGATGAAACAGGCAGTTAGTGTACAGTCCTGTGGGAATGTTGAGATAAAACCAGGGGCTGAGCAAGTTCTCCAGAGTCTAAAGTCAGGGCCACAGTCATGGTGTCAGCACTGCACACATACACACACACAGCCTCTCTGGCATCTGCCCTGTGGGAAGCAGGGAATTTAATATTTATCTCTTTGAGTCTTTCTTGGCAAATAAAATCATGAATATCTGTACAGCCCTTTAAGAGCCTTGAACAGAAGGCTCCATCAAAGCACTGTATTGATAGTTTGTTTGTTTTTGAAAAAGGGAACAGATGGACAAAATCTTGGAAAAAGGAAGAGAGATACAAGATGTAATTCTATGTTGTAAAATTCCTTTCCCACTTCCAGAAGTGACTAACACTCTCCACTTGGTGATATTGTACAACAGAGATAAAAGGTAATGAATTCGCTAGATTTTTTTTTGTATGTGTAGAAATCTCTTTATCAAGCAAAGCTACAGACTGCTGGCCACAGTCTCCACTGTTTAATGAAAACATGACATAGAGTTGCCAATTGATAAAGCCATTTCTGGCATTCTTTTATTTCCTTATCTCCCTTGTTCTTAGGGAAGTGATGAGGCATTGTCAGGCATGGAAAGCCTGGGTGCTGGATTGCAGGGGGCACCTCACAGCAGCTCTATCAAGATAGATTTCCACTGACAGATCACTCTGCACCACTCTAGACAGACTCAAGCTGTCATGCCTCTTCCTATGCTTCTCGAGGTCTTACTTATTTCATAGTCACTTCAGTGTACTCTCCCTATGGATGTTCCCAGAGAGCAAGCCCTGGTTCTCCTGGGCTCATCATGGATTTTCTTTTAGAGCTGCCAAGAACCTCTAGCACCAAACTTTGGACATGACTTTGCTTTCAAATTCTCTTATGAAACAACAGGGCAAGCAATGGCCACTTGAAAGCCCACAAGAAGAGCAGGAACAGAGCTGAGTTTTCCTACTTCCAAGTGCCTGTGCTTGAGATGAAACAGTCTGCACTTCATGTTTGTACCAAGTATATATAGGTAAGCTCTTTTAGCTCAAGAGAACGGCAAGGAAACATCTCTGCAGCTATTGAGGTAGCTTCCATTAACAGCCATACAGCCAGTTTCCAAAGAAACTTTTGAAGTAATAAACCTGCTTCAGCCCCACTCAGGCCTTTAACAGGCAGGTGAGCTGCATGCTAGGTAAAGGTGTGCATCCAGTTCTACAGGAAAGTTTGAAGTGTTTCAGCATGGAGTGGGTTCCAATCAGAAAGGCATCACAATGAGATATTTTCCAGAAAAGTAAATTCCAACCAGCTGTGGTGTTTAATTATTGATAGATCACACATATGTATGCATATTTTCACATATATTTATGTGCAAAGTCATTGCAATCGAAGTTGAAAGGTTTTATGAAAAAATAACAATAGATGAATGCTGTGAGCACCTTTTCCTGTACCACAGCAGAACTGAAATCTCAATAACAATATGACTTTTATAGCTTTTCAATTCTTTACAACAAAATACTCAGCTGGAAATACAAAAAGCCAGCACAGCTTCCCAGAATGGAAGGCAGCAGGGGGCATAAAAATGCTCCTTCTCTATCAGAGTGCCACAAAGCTCCCGATGGCTGTGAATATTCAGGACTCTGCTTAGGCCACCAGTTTGGCATCCACATGTCCTGCCACGGGCTGGAACACAGTGCTGACTGACTGGCTGACAGACAACCATCACTACCATCTCTTCACAAGACATGGAATTTCTGGGAATCAGCAAGTTCTTGCTGCTGACTCAGATTTGACCAGATGTGGCTTGAGATGGTGCAGCTGGGTCTGAATGTCTTCACTATTGAATGTACTAGCTGGAGCACAGAACTAGATTTCCAGCCTTCACTGAAGTACATTAATTGCCTTTGCACGAGGTTTAAACATCACATCATCATGGACAGAATTTTCCTGGCAGTGCCCAGCTACTCCAAAGGTTAGGAGGAGGAGGGTGAGATCGAGGATTTGTTCAGGAACACCAGAATAACAGAGGTGCTGGAATTGGTGATAATCAGGATATTTTCACATGTCTCAACACGATGATCACTGGTACTGAGAGGAGGTATGCTTTATTGTGTGCCCCATCCCTTCCAACTTTTCCTGCCATCCACACAGTCATGCACTGGAAAATGCCTGTGTAAGAGTGCCCTGAACTGCACAGACTCTTGTGGGCACACCATGAAAAGCTTGCCATTGCCATAGTGAATCCCGTGGGGGAGGCAACAGCAAGAGCATAACAGCAGTGCTAGGCACTTGTGGAAGAACAAAGCAATTCCAGGGAACACTGAAAATCCTCACCGCAGTGGTGCCTCTACTCTTGGAATTTACTTACAAGGACCAGGAGATGAACTGTGGTTCCCATCTTCCTCCTGCCTCTCTGCAGTGAAAGGCATTGCAGTCAGGGGCAGCACTCCTGTTCTACACAAGGACTGACTCCCTCTGCTTCAGCCAAGGAGCTATCCTGGGGAAGCACAGCTGAGGCTGGGAGTTCAGCACCAGCGTGAAGGGGAAAGCTCAGCCTGGACGTGGCCACAGGAACCACGAGGCATGGCTGGGGCAGAAACCTGGTCACCTGCCCTCAGGAGGACAAAGTGGGGACAGAAGGGAGACTCAGGCTGCTGGGTCCATTGTCTCTTGCTGCTGGAAGTAAACATCCTAGTAGTTTGCCAGCTTCATCTTAAAGCTGCTTCAGGTCATTGGGTTTTGGTTTGACTTTGTACTCTCGGCAGTTCTGCTGGGACAACCTTCCAGCCTTTTTTCTGGAGTAGTGCTGCCTGGGTCAGGACAGCAGAAGTGCTGCCTTGAACTCATGCTGTGTTCTAACACACAGAAATGATGTTTATACAGAATACATCTCAAACTGCACGTGTGTAGAGAGGCAAGGCACAAGTCGTCTTCTGCCAAGGCAAGGGAGCAAGAAAATATCCAAGTGCATTGCATGCATGGAAAGGATGGAATGAAGGTTTCACATACAGCTACTTAAATACGAACTCCTCTCCACACCAGGATCAAAAACTTGTAAGAAAGAGCTTTATAAAACACAGAGATGTCGTTCCTGCTCCAGAATGCTTGTGCTCTGTGTATAGGTCGCTAGAGATACTCAGCTGCGAGGCAAATTTTGCTGTGCAGGCTGGAGTAAGTCACCCATCATCTGTGTCAGCAAAGTGGGGATTGCTGCACTCCAAGATCCTTGGATGAAGATCATCACTCAATACCAAATTCTTTGCAGTTCCATTTCACCATCTGATTTCTACAGCAGCCAATGCTCTATATAGAAATGTCATTTGCTTCATCTCACAAATCCACTGATGAGCTGTTACAGGCCCAGATGTCAAGCTTTACAGCAGGGAAAAAAAAAAGTAAGGTATTTGTGGTAGCTTTGTATTTTGTTTAATATGAAAATAAATTAGGCATTTCTCTAGAAATGCAAAGAGAGCACTGAGCTAGTGGAGGGATCTTCTTTATATAGATTGAAACGATTATCCATATCAGCAGAAAAATAAATGTTTTGGTTGTTCTAATCCACAATAGGAAGGAGGGATGGGAAGAGTGCAGGTACTGGCATGCCTGGAGGAGAGGATGGACACAGCCACTGCCGTGTCCGAGTTATAGAACCATCAGCCTTAGCCTCACAAAAATGAGGGATTAAGGCACTAAAAGAATTTAAAGGAAAGGAAAATACAAATTCTTTGCCCTGGAAGGTGTTGCATCCTTACCTGTGTGCTTTCCCTCATAAGCCAACATAAGTATTAGAAAAGAAGCTTTAATAAAGAGATTTATTCATGATATACCAGGGGCAGGGGGTGTCCCTACAGGAGACAGAAGGATGATAAAAATGGAAGGAGCTGTGTGTGCTGGGAGATAATCTTACTTCACTTGCTCTAGCAACTGCCAAGGGACAAGAAAAGCAACAATTAATTATGCTCATATTTTTTGAAAACATCTTTTTGCTTTGAGAGTTTATTGCTAGTAAAGGAGCCAAAGGTTTTATTTTTAGAGTATGGCTTTTGTTTTGACATTGCCCAGTCCTGAACACATGGAATCACTCTATAATAGGGGATGTAGCAGGGTATGTGCAGGGGGCCTCTGGAATAGCTCCAGCCCATCCTCTCCAGGTGTTATGCCAAATCTCTGAGCAGACATTTTCATTTTCACTGCACAGTCCAAGCATATGCAAAGGGGTGGGAAACAATCTCCTGCTTCTTCTACAACTGAGCACAGTGATATAAAAACCTCATTCTCTCTCCTTTTATGTTGCCCATAAAGCTCCAAATGTTGCTCTTAAATGGAGTCCCCCTCATGCATATAATTGAGTGAGTGATTTCTCAGCCACCTGCATTATGATTTTACTGGGCCAAATGTTGCCCGTTTCCTCTGTTAAAGCACTTTTTGCTGAGTTTTCAGCTGCTGCTATGCATGAATTTTCCAGAGCAAGAGTAGACAGCAAGCAGTGTAGGACAATTAACACTTCCAGCTAACCTCATTAACTTCCATTGTGCATCAACAGCAATATAAGATTCAGATTGATATCACTTGCTGCTTTCTTAGCAACCCTGAAAATCATGTGCACTTTCCTTTTCTGAGACCCTACATGCAGAAATAAAAAGCCCAACAGTTTCAGAGATAATTCATTACCACCACGCTGGAGTGAACGCAATAGCTCCCTGACAGTGATGCGTAGGAAGGTTGGCTTCCTCTTGCTCCTGCCAGTCTGAATTTTCTGATGTCTAATAATGCAGCTGAGCTCAATTTGCAACCTGAGCTGCAGAAGGATTTCCCCTTCCTTCATAAGACAGGTTACAAAAACAGGTAGAAAGCAAAAGTGTCCTTTACTTAATTTTTTCTATGTAATTTTGCTTCATTTATAATTATTTTTGTTGATCACTTATTAAAATATCATATGGCCATCACAGT
This sequence comes from Anabacerthia variegaticeps, assembly GCA_035583185.1. Taxonomy (NCBI): domain Eukaryota; kingdom Metazoa; phylum Chordata; class Aves; order Passeriformes; family Furnariidae; genus Anabacerthia; species Anabacerthia variegaticeps. Next base: position 10,225,168 of record JAWWEW010000012.1, on the reverse strand, counting down.
CCAGTTTTTAAAGATGTTTGGAAAACAGAAGGAAACCATAACAATTTTTGTTCTACAAATGAGGAAACTAAGGCATCAAATGTCATGAGACATCCCAACACTCCCAGATCACCAGTCAGCTAAGTTTTTCCCAGTTCACTATTCTAATGGATCAACAGCTGCATTGTCTGATACTTGGGGAAAATGGAACAAAAGTTGGCAGTCTGAGATTTCTGATAAGACTACCCTTTTATTTCACTGTTCAACATTATGCTTTGAGAAACAGTAAGGTGCAAGTACTGAGAGAAAGTCAGAGATCCTCCCAGATTGTTAAGACCAAATGTTGTATTAAAACCACTTTTTGCAGTATTTCTCATAAAGACTTGGGTTTAACTTCAAAGGTTGCTGTTCCTTACTAAATTGTTTCTAGTGGAAAACCAACCAAATATAAAGAACAATTTAAGTAAGACAGACTCTTTCCTACATGGCCATGCTACCATCAAGACAGGCAACTCAGGGCAGATTAGACCAACCACACCCACAAAAATAACCTTGAAGCCTCCATACAGCAGCTAATGCATGACTACTGCCGCATGTTGACCACTCCCTCCTCCTCTGTCCCTGAAAAGCCCTTAACTTGCATGAACAGGGAAGATTAGGAGGTCTCTCTTCCCCCAGTCTTCAGGTGGACTGTATTTCCTATCAGGTTTTCAGCCCAAGGTGGGATTGCAGCCTCCTTCCTTCCTGGGGAATAGGCCACAGGGTTACAGGAAAGACTGGGATTCACCCATGAACCTGTCTCAAAGGAGGTTGCAGTATCCAGCCTTGGATACCCCACAAGCCTCTACTACTCTTCCACAGGGAAAATAGTTTTAATCTGAAATGTTCCAGCTTAGTTTCTACTAACAATCAGCTTTTGGAGCATCAAAAAGTTTTCTGTGTTTTTTTTTTTTTGTGCCCTTAGGGTGTGGGGGTGTGTTTGTTATGTTTTGTTTGGCTTTTTTTTTTTGTTGTTTTGTTGTGTTTAATTTTTATTTTATTCTCCTTTGTCTAAGTTCATTTTAATACTTCATCATACTTTGCAAAGCCACCCTCAGTACATCATAACCATGCATTAGATAATGATCTAGGTGTACTCATGTTTTACGGTTTTCCTGGCTAGTTTAAATGGATGTTTTGATTCCTGGCAAATTCACAAATTAGGTGGCAAGGGGTAAATATGCAGTACTTAACATGCAAAGCAAAATCAAGGACGTGTTGATCTTGGTTTGGCTTTGCAGTCAGTGTAAACAAAGTCCTGCAACTTCCATAAAGGAAAGCTAAAAATGAAAGAGTATGACTTTTTTTTTTTTTTTTTTTTTTCCACTGGAGATCCTGTGGCTCTCCGTGCTAGGGTTTAACTCCTTCCTGTTGTTGCTTAGGCAATTTCTTCCAGGCTTAGTAAGGTTTATGGAAAGAGCTATCATCCCATCCAACCTGACCTGCTCACCTTCTTTCCAGAGAAATAGGGCACAGGTTACGTTAAGTGAAAAAGATCCAGTAATCCTGCCTGGTCCTATTCCTGGTAGTGCTGAATTACATCCTATAATCTCTCTTCCAGCCAAGAGCCTATTATTTGAAGAGACAGGACACAGAGCAAATGCTACAAGTTTTACTGACCCAGCACGTTTTCCTGGGCATCGTGAATTAATTGGCTGCTACATACAGTTTATTCCTTTCTCTCCCAGAAATTACTGTCCAAGACCTGCATGGTCAACAGCTGCTGCTTCTTAAAATGGTGCAAACTGTCTACTAATGAAGCACTCAGGTGCACACATTGTCTGTACATGCCACTGGAGACAGGGTAGCTGATTTCTGTTCTGGAGCACCCATTCTCCATGTGTTTTTATCCTGTCCAAAATAACTAAGGAAACTCACCAAAACCTCTGCCAGTTTTTGACCTCTAGCTGGGATAGTGACTTCTGCAGCCTAATATACACCCCTCTAATAAACCCTGAATTTAGTCTGCATTGATTTTTAGATAGAAATATGGTAGAGAAATAAATGGTACTTCCACAAATGAAACTAATATGCTCCAGCTTCTTTTTCCAGAGACTAACAAAGCACAGAGAATACTTCCTGCTGTAACTCTTTGGCTATAGCAGTAATCCATCTGGAAAGTAGAGCAGCATCAATTCCACCTTTGACAGAAGGTGCCAAGAAAAGCACCTACTGGTTCACCCTCAGTAAAGCTATGCCAGGAAGGGGCAGTGGGCAGCCTGTGCTTGGCAGGGGTAGGAAGCAGAAGAGACAAATAGGTAGATGCTCAAGGGCTAGAAGGTTATTTAGAGATGAGATCCTGCTAGGTGATTGACAGAAAACAGGACAAAAAAAAAGTTGCAGTTTTTGTTCTGTGATGACTTGTGTAACCTAAACACTAGAAATTATTCCTTCTACTAGAAAATTCAATAGGGACAAGTGTAACAAGAGGAAGGCAAAAGAAAGAACAACCAATCTCCTTTGGGATAAGAGTGAGGAGGGCATGGGAATTATCATGCATGGCATAGCACCCAGGGTGTGAATACCAAGCACATCTGAAGATGAAGACCTAGTCCTTGTTGATCGCCATGGCGAGGGTCAGGACTGAGCACAAACATGTGACATGGGTCATGTTCATGGCAGAAGGGCAGAGAGCTGCAAGAGTACGTGAGGGCAGTCAGGATTTGGCACCAGGAGCCATCACCCGATAAGGAAATGCTGTTTGCAACCAGCGAAAGAAGGCAGGAGCTGGCAGCCAGTGCTGCCTGTTGAACCCAACTCCTCACCCTCAGATGGGCCTTGCAGAAAGCAGGAACACTCCTGGAGCCTTCATGCCACTTTGCTTGGAACAAAGTATTGGGGCAGCCAGGAGGGTGCACAGGGAAAGCAGCCATTTACTGGTACTGTTATTTGCACTGTGATTTGGTACCTAGCTGGTCTGGGAGAACAGACACCAAGGACCAAAGACAGTGGTCTGGACTTTTTTTAGTTAGTTAGGGGAAAAAAAAAAAAGCCAACCAAGGCTGTGTGCAAGACAGTTTCTGAGCAAAGGAATCATGAGCACGTGCTCCAGCCCTACCCTTCCTTCTCCTACCACACTGACTCTACCTCTGCACAGGCACCTGACAGACCTGGCACCTCATATTTTAGAGAATAAAGCTAAATAAAGGAAGGAAAAATAAAAGGAAATTTTTTTTAAGTGAGGAATAGAGGCACAGCACCATGTGTTACTCTACTCTGGTTTACAGCAGCCTGTTTAGCTTCTAGAGTGATGCTTCCTTGTACCATGGCATGATTTTTTTTCTGAGAAATAGGCCTTGTTTACAGCTCCTTGGGGAGGAGTGCACGTAGTTAATCAGTTTTGCTCCATCCACAGAAGAGATCCCCAGAGATCACAGCAAGCTGGTGGTAGATCTACACCTGGTCCTGTGCATGCCCTACTCACTAGACTGGTTCCCTTTCCTTAGGGTATCAACCCTGCAGGGTCTAACAGAACTAAAACACCAAATCACCAGACATAACCTAAGCCCTAAAGCACTTAAAACATTTGGTCCCACAGCTCCCGCCCCACAGATGTCAGCCTCAGGATTGCTCCCACAGCATGGCAGGGCTGCCAAGAGCCTTGCTGGCAGCCAGTCCTTGAGCTGCACTGGGTAGGCTCATGCTGAGCTGCCTCCTCTTCTGCACACAGGGCCAGAAGCTCCCTGGGGATTGACATAGCCAACAGGAGGAATTATACAAAGATGAGACGTCTAGCCCACACTGGCAGCTCATTTCCCACACACCCCTAAGCTCTGGTTGGGTTAGCTACCAAACTACCAGATTTCTGCCTTAACCACAACCACCAGATGCACCTCAGATGAAACCCAGGCCCCCACAGATTTTCCCAGAACTTCCTTCCAGCTTAGACACCACCTCACTCATCAAGTTTCTAGTCACCTGGCAGAAGTACCATGAAATTACAGTTATTACATTTCTGCTCTTATTTTCCTGTCCATCTGGTCTGCTTAGGCAGCCTGCACCTCCTGTTTTGTCAGTGTTATCAGAAAAACTCCCAAGGGTAAATAAGTACAAACACCAAGATACAAGTGTCAAGATATATGGGCTATGTAATATATCCTTTGTGGGTGAAGGTATCTTGCTTCCCAAACACGCATCCATCTCCCAGTAGACTGGAAGACACACAGGTTTCCTTTTTTTTCCCCTCTCGTTTTTCTTTACCCTACTGAAGGGCCCAGCTGATTTTTGTCATTTGTCCTTGTTTATGGTGGTGGGTAACACCAATCTTAGCAGAGGACTGAGAAAAGCACAGTTACTAACTTCTCCCCCCGGCATCTTATCCTCTGCCTTCCCCATTGGAACACACTGTGGTATTGTGTCCTGCCCTGGCACGGGTGACTGCATGGAGATGCCACTGCCATCCAGATAATCAGCTATTATTGCAATGACAGTCTCTGAACATCACTATTCAGAGGATATTTGGGGTGTTTATTAGGCCATGGTGCTTTCTGAGAGCACAAACTGGGGTTCGGGTCCCTCATCCCCATAGTCCAGACATGAGAAAGTAAGTCCCTTGCACCTGTCAGCGACCCTTATTGCCAGCAGAGAAGAGCTGTATTTGATTATTATTTTTTTTAAACAGCTCAGTAGATCATGTCAGCAGACAACAATGTGCTCACTCCACAAGACACAGAATTTGACAGGCAAAACAACCTGCCAGTTACTTATCATTAGTGCAAATGACTGATTTTTCGGTTCACTGGCAGTTCAGAATAATCTGAAGGTTTTATTTTGAGTCAAACTGAAGAATTTTTTTCTAGAACTTTCAGCTCACCTTGATATTTTACATTTCTACTTTAATCTCTTTTAAATAAAACTTCTTATTATCTTCTAAAAATAGGGACGGGGGGGGGAGACGGGGCAGGGCAGGGGGGGGAAGTGTGATGCTTCATTTGATCCAAAACTATTTCTATTAGCTTAACTTCCAGCTTAAAAAAAAGTCGGGGAGAGAGATGTGGGGGTGTGAACGCAACAGCAAATATTTCTCCCAGTAAAGAGAAAATTATGGTCAGTTGAAAACTGAGATTTTCATTGAACAAAGCCTTTTTGAGAAAATTTCAGAAAGCTTTAGCCTGCTTCTCCCCTGCTTCCCCCACCCTCCCCACTCAGGCTGCAAAGCCCATTACCCACATCTATTTTTTGTAGGTTCAGAAATCAAAAGTCAAAAGGGAAAGAGCTGCTCATTTCCCATCACTCTTCTCCCTCACTCCCACCAGTGTCCAAGGTCTTTTGCACATCAGTGAATTCCATTCTGCCTCATCCCTGACTATTTCAACCATCCGGAGCCAGCCTTATGCCATCCACTGGCTTGGAAATAAAAACACATTTAAGAGTCAACCAAGGGAGAAAAAAAACCAAGAACCAGTAGGTGTGCAGGCCAACCCTGCAGGTGATTCTGCAATTGAGTCTTGGCTCAGGGCAGTAAGTGTTAGTGACTTTTAATTTCCTCTGTCCCCAGGCATCCTGGATAATATCACTAAGATAGCACCGATTCAACTCCTGACCTGGCAGACAGAGCTGGGTGTCCCACCGTGCTCCATTGAGTGCACTAAGCCTCACATAAGCCCACTAAGCCACTGGGCTACTTTGGTGAGTCATTTAATAAGACTGAACATGCCTTTCCCTACAACTTACCAAGGAGGGAAGAAATCTACTGCAGGGAATTAAAGACCCCCCAAACAAATTTTAAACACAAATTGAATTTTTTAATTGGACTGGAGTGCTGAAGCATGCTCAGATCTTGACCTCAAACCAGATCAGGAAGGAGAAGTAGGCAGTCAGTTGGCTCTGGAGGTTTGTAGGGGTTCACAGGTGCCTTTAATAACTGACACTGCAAGTTAATAGCTTGGTTAGGGATGGTAATAGACTAAAGATGATACCAAGGGATTGAGTTTTAGTCCAGCTTGCTTTGAAACAAAAGCTAATATCACAGGATGATCACAACTGGAACAGGAGGTTGGAAAGACTCGCAGACTATTATATTTAAGTTCATGCTATTACAAACCTTCTCTTCTTGTAATTGTGACAATTTTTTTAAGTTTGTCAAGCCACATTCTTACCCAGGTCATTCTTGCATGGATTGCTCCTACTAGGAAGCAATTTCAAAATCTGAGTGTCTGAAATTTTTTCCTAACTGAAAGCCCAGGACTCTGTGGCTAGCAAATAACATTCTCCTTTAGCTTTCATAGCTATTCTCCTCATCTCTCCAAGAGAAACCCTCCAAGAGGGTACTGACCTGAATAGCAACAAGAAACAAATTGTATTTGTTCCAGTTTTGAGAGGACAGGTATCATGATCACAGTTTTAGTTGATGCCTATTGATCAGCTGTTGGTTACACTGAAAAAAAAGAAGTGTCAAACCATTATTGGGTAGTTGCACTGCTACCTTGCACTGCCTCCTATTTTATCCCTGTTGTCTGCTTCAGCTGCACATGGATACACATTTCCAAAGGTGTCAAAGGGAGCTGAACAGAGTTGAAAGTTTGCACCTGGCTTCCTGGAGCTGCTTTGAGAATTGCAGACTTCAGGCAGGATTTCAGATCTAATTCTCCAGTCCATCACTTGCTGAAGGATGAACAAGACCATTTTTGTAAATGTCTGAGAGCCACTGGGTTGCAAAGTACTTAAGCATTTGGCTGCTACTGAGACTCCTATTCTGATGTTTATTCAAGTCATGACCTGAGCACCCACCACTCCAATCTGAAGACAACAGGAATCAGGAGCATTCAGCATTTTTAAGCATCTTCGATCTGTTAACTGACATTTTCTGAGGATGAAAAGCCTTTGGGTTGACTGTCCATGAGAGAAAGCCCCCTAGTCCCCAGATAATTCCTGCATGGGCCTTGGCAGTGGGCCCAAACAACGTCAACAGGCTTTGAGCATGACTTATAGCACTATCTGAGACAGTGAAGAAAGCAGAAACTCCCATGACAGCATTCACATTCAGGTCTTGTTGATGAAACTACCAGTCATTAATGCCAAAAACAGCAGAGATTATTTTTTACCATGTGAGCTTCAAAATTCACATCAACAGGCAGAGTAGCATCTTTCACATAGTTCCTTAAAACACCTCCATGCCACAAGCCTACCCCTCACACCCATCTGGCAGCAGGCTCGCCCATGGCAAGGCACAGCTTCCTCCTCATTTCATCCTCCTCCAACACTCCCATTTGCGTTTTGCCCACTTGTTGCATCCTGTCTAATTCCTGTTCAGGCGTTCATCAGGGAGGGGAAGGTTGTTTTTCCTACTTGCCTGTGCTGCACCCAAAGTAATGAGCCCAGAACCTTTGTGTGATCTCCTACCTGATACTCTGATTTAAGGTGGGACTACAAGGAAGAGTTTCCTTTCTTTGCCCTTGACAACCAAGTGGAAAACAAGCAATTTCAGCAAAACAAAGATAATTGGGAAACCTACTTCAGGGTCTGTCCAAAACATTTAATTTGACAAACAACATTCTAGGGTTGGAGTTACTTAACTTTGTCCTCCCTCTTTCCACACTTTCAAACCAAAGTTCTACACATCAAAAATATCCTTTTGATTCAGAAGTCAAAGTGCTGTCTGCAAGCCATGGGAAAATATTTGATGTCAACATCCCAATTCTTCCCTTGACCAAAACTCAAACCATATTTGACACTAAGGAGCAAGTAGGCTGGGCCTTTCAGATGCAGTTTTCAGCCAAATTTACTGCTCATTCACAAACTCTAACCAGTTCTTCATGCAAAGCAGCACAACCACAACTTCAGGTCATTTGTGACCTTGGCCTTATTCAAAACAAATGAGGGCCTAATGCTTACAGATTTTAAATCCTAATCCGCAAACATCCAAACCCTCACTTTGTTTGCTCAATATTAAAAAAATATGGGTTTTGCTTTCTTTTTTACCTTGCATCTCTTTTCAAACAAATCCTTCCTGCCTTTGGACAAGCTGACATTGTGTGTGTCCTTGAGTGTGTTCAAAAGCAAGGCAGAGCGTTCCTTTCTCATTACATGGCTTGGCTTATCAGCCCAGCAAAGGTTTGGGTTTCAGGTGTGGCTCCGTGCCAGGTGTGACTGGCCACACACCATTCACACAGCACCAGAGGCAGGGGTACCAATCATAGATAGGCTTAAAGACTGTTCTTTGTCACAAGTACCAGGAAACTCTGCTCTCACCTGCTGATCCTCACAGACAAGAAAACAGCCTGTAGCCTCAGAAGATGGATCAGGAGGAATTAATTATATTTAACAGGTTGATTGAGCGATATGATATGATTTACCCACTGAAAGCAGGAATAGGTTCTCAGCTCTATTTCTGTTTCACTGCTCACTGCTGTATGACCAAAATCCATAGAGAAGACAGGCTGGTAAAACTGGGGCAAGACATTTGCCTCTTCTAATGTTCAATTCTAATGTTCAATTATCAAGAGCATTAATGCAGAGATTTTACCTCCCTAGTGGGCTGGAAATTATTTAAAAGAGACAGACCAACAAGGAAATAGTTCCTAGACAATGTGGTGAGCAGGTGTGCTAGGTTATGCCACTGCAGAGAGGCTACATCCTGGGATATCCATAAAAACAGGACTACCTTGAAGCCATTGAGGTGTCTTGCTTTGCACATGAGTAACAGCAAAGTACTAACTCAGCTTTCACCTTTTAATTTTGAAACTGCATACTCTGTTTACATATAAATGTAAAATACTCAACATGTGAACAGTTTTCATTTATGTCTCATAATGAAAATGGACCCCATATGCTGTCTGGGTGTTCAACAACCCCTCCAAGACCTTCTACTATTCTTTCTTGTGCCACTTTGCATTTCTCTAATACCTTATGAAGTTACTCAAAGGTTACTACTAGAATCATTCAGAAAAAGCATCTCCAGCAGGATTTGTAATGAACAGTCCACATCTCTTCCAGCAGTGCAGCATTAAAAACCATGCCCTGGTGTTCTTCAATTGCCCAAACAGGTGTCTCATAGGCTGGTTGAAATAGCCAAACCAGCTGAAGTGTATTGAAAAGTGGTGCCTCTTGCCAAGAAGGTCATTCTCCTAGCAGACCAACTACTGCAGAAAGGAGGGAGAGGTGAAGGTGGTAGGAAGAAGGAGAAGCTCCTCTGGAGATGTGGTGCATGTAAGAGGATTGCAAGCTTTGAGAGGGCAGAGCAGCCACTGGTAACTTTGAAGTTCCTAATAACCCATGCATTCATTTGAGTTAAGTGTCTCTGTACTCTGGAGAAGCTGCAAATATTTGCAGGCTCTCAGTAATTCCCGAGCAGGCAGTTTTGGCTAGTTAGTTATGTCCTGCAGCTCTTCGTCACTCACAGAATAAATCCATAGCCCTGAATTCAAAGTCTGAATTAATTTCCCTGATTCATAGCCTGGACAGAGCTCTGACAACAGGGGAATCTCAGGCACCTGGTACTTCTGGTGCAAGTGTTCAGGTGACATGCCAGTTTAGCAACATCTTCAGGATTTGCCAATGTTTTCACAGAAGGAGGTCCTGAGTACTCACATGGTTACCTAGTACCTTCCCACACCATGGGTCAGGTTTAGCACTCCTAAAACCTTTCCTCAAGTCACACCATTCCCTGAAGCATTCAGCAGATAGAAGAACTCAAGGCACTTTTTATACAATTGCTGATATGGCTGTCCTGATCACTGGGGCACAGCGTGTAGTCTTAGGGATGTTTACCATCACAATAATCCCACACTTTGGGACACTTGCTATTCCCACTGTACTCCTAGGGAACTGAGTCACAGCACTGATGTAACTTGCCTGAGACAGAATATGAAGTCTGGGGCAGATCAGGGAACTGAGCACAAGTCCCTCAAATTCCTGGCAGGCACTCCAAGCCCAGGACATCTCAATGGCCTGTCATATTTGTGAAAACATCTGGCAGGGTGTTAGGTGGAATGTCTAAGATTTCCACTTACTTGAGCACACATGGCAGTGCCAGCCATACCTATACGGGTGAATCTGCTGCAGCAGGATGGATGGGATGCCATTGCATCACAGCCCAATAACATTCCACAAAACCCTCAGGAAGGGAACCTGGTGCCAGGCACGGGATTGGCAGGGGAACTGTGGGCAGTCAAGGAACCTCTGCACAAGCAGCATCATGTAGCACCTGATCCAAAGCCCAAGAGCAGCCATTGTCTCCAGCACGCTTTGAACATGCTTGTTCAAGTGATCACTCAACGTCAGAGGTATTTGCAAGAGACCTTTTTTGCCTATGGTAATGTCCAGCTGGCAAGAAATAACTATTAGACTTTTACAGTGCCTTGCACACACTCCAAATTAAGCAAACCCTGAGTTTTCTCTCCAATATGAAGCTCTTTTAAAATCCTCAATTAAGGGAGCAGAAGACACTAAACAACTGAACTTACTGCCAATGCTCCTTGAGACTTTGAAATGCCCCCATTCATTCAGGGATCAGTCAAAAGGTGATGATGCTCCATCTGTCTGATTCCCTGTCTTGGGGAATTGCTTTTTCAGGACAGTGGTGAACATGGGATGAGAGTCCTGTGGAAAGCATTTTAGCACATTTGGGCTCTGCTCTCCAGCAGCAGGGCACTAAGCACCCGGGTGGGCTTTTGCTTTTTATTTTACAAAGATAAAAACCCTGCCTGGAGTTTGTACAGCTGGAAGATGAATGGAGTAAATGCACAAAAACCACCCACCACTGGCAGCAGCAGAGAGATAAAAGTTGCTAGATTTTGATTGCACCCATTATTACAACTTATCTTTAACCATCTCTCTGTCTATTGATTTCTAGCCAACTATTAACTAGCAATGACCTTAGTGGCTTGAAAATAACTTGGGAAGTCAGGTAAACAAAGGGGAACCCAGCTGCATACAAAGAGCCAAGATATTTGCAGAGACCCTCTTTACTTCTGCTCATTGCAATAAACCTGTGCTGAGTATTTTTCCATTTAAACATCTGAGTCAATGATCCAAGAAGCTTAGGGTGTGGACAAGCAACTGAGTGTACAGAGGAGCAGAAGGAAGGAATAGCAGTTAATTGTAATTGTGTCTAGAGCCTTGAATTAAAGTAATCTCAGGCAAAGTCAGAAGACAAAGGTTCAAGTTTTAAGAGTTTAACTCCACTGGCTGTAAGCTTTCATGAAGGAGAAACATTAATTACACACAGGTCAATTTGACTTTTTCAGGACACAGCACTATACTGTACCTGGTGCCAAAGAAAGCCACTTTTTGTTGTTTAAAAACCTGACAAAAACGGGCAATAGGAGTTCTTCTAAAATGAGAAACCAAGTATTTCATCATACACCTATATTTTATCATTCAAGCTATTTCAGGCTTCATGATTCGTCTTTTCATGATGTAAGAATTTTCACCCCATGTCCTTTCCCTCTACCACCATATCTACCCTATTGTTCCACACATTTCCATTTGTACAGGGCTTTGAGATTCCCTCTACTGTCCCCATGACTTACATCTTAAGCCAGCCCAGCACCCTCAAAACTCTCCCCCTTCCCAATACACTCTTCTCCTTCCCATGTCCTGTACCTATCAGCTGGGGAAGCAGCAACATTTACTGTGCTTTGTTTCAGGCTGGTTTTGCTCTAACTGGACAGTCATCCAGCTGGCCAAACAGCACCTGTAACTTTTGAAAATTCCCTGAATCTTGTACACAGAGCATACTATTGCCCGACCATTGATTTTCAAGCAGTTTTTAGTAACTAGTGTTGAGTTTCCCAGTTTAGATGGCTGATCAACAGGTTCTCGAATTTATGAAAGAATACTGTAAAGATGCCAGTGTTACTATTTTGACAATAATTAACATTCTTATACACCACATCCTACACTACCTTGCTTTTGGCCCTGCTTGGAATTATGGTCAGAGCAGTAGTTCCTAGGAAAGTCTCTGAAAATCTTGGAAAAATATGGCCGTCATGTAAGCCCATTGATTTAAGTCCCATCCTGGGTCCAGTAGCAGATCTGTGTGCGAGAGTAGAGTAAAACGTGCAAAATAGGGCCAATTGAGGTGACTGTACAGATCAAAGAAGGAAATTTCAGAGACAAATGTGGGATCCATTGAGTTTTGAAAATCAAATGTAGGTCTGTTTCTCCTTGATGGAGAAAGGTGAGGGCATTCATATATCCAAGTTCACAAAGGGCATAGTCAGACACAGTGGAGCAAGAAAAGCCAATATCTCTTTTAGTCATAGTCATAGTCCCACACAACAGAAAGAGCTCTTGCAAAATTCTGGTGCATCCAGTTTGTGGGGAAATCCTTTAGATGAGATTTGTGTTCTTTCTCATTTTCACCATAGGCAAACCAAGACTGCAGGAGAAACATAAATAAAGTCATTTGAGGCCAGAAGAGGAAGCTATCCAAACTTGCATTACTTTGAAACCTAAATAGAACTCTAAATATTTTGGCAATTCAACCATCCACACAAGGGATTCTTCTTGGACTGACACTCAGATGATCCATCATCCATCCACCTCAAAGAATTTCTGAACCTTTTGACTCAATTTGGTCCCATTTGAAAGAGGGGCAGAAATTTCAGAAACAAGAAGTGCCTACAGGATTTGTCAGAACCCGTGAAGGAGTGGAGGCAGAGATTCAGAGGAGTTTCTGCTGTGGAAAGATGGGGTACACAACTCTTAGGGAATGAACAGCCTCCTGGCTGAACAGCACGTGTGTCCTGGCTGGCCAACCAGAGCTTGCACAGCTCTGTCCCAGCCACAGCATTACGTTATCTTCCGTGTCGCAGAGTCACAGGAAGAGCAGTGTGAAAAGAGCCGGGGCTATTATGGTAGAAACAGAAGTGGGATGAAACAGCCAAAGGACAAAAATCCACAGGAGACTTCAGTAACTCTGGTGTTCAGGAAGCAACAAGCCTCTTTCCCATCCCTTCATCTTCTTCCTGTGAAGAGTGAGATTACCCACCCTAAAGGCAGGAAGACACATACACCTCCCTCACCAGAAGAGGCATGGCATTATAATAGCAGGGCTATTTTTTTCCCCAGGAAAAAGAATGAAATCAGCTATTTACACTGGACAAATTACAAGCTCTGGAAAGCACATGAGGCACACAAAAAGAGCAGTTGTATCACAAATAAATATGTGGTGGGGGGAACTTATTGATTAGCTTTGTAAACGCAGTTGCCCAATCAATAGCAATTTCTGGAAATGCCTGGTACTTATTTGGTACAGCTTGTACAATAAGGATAAATAATAAGAGTACTTAAGGGGCACATCTCCTGACACCATTGCTGAGCCCTGTACAACACAAAACCAGAACAAGGTACAGCAATTGCACAAGCCAGGACTAATCCTCTACACTTCTAAAAAAAGAAAAATCACATGCACAAATCCATACACAGCCACACTACCAAAACAAACAGCTGGATCCCAAAGGTATGTAGACAAGTTTCTGCTGTTCTTGCTGTAGATGGCTGGCACTGGACCCAGGATAGTATGAAACTCACCCATTCATTATACCTAACTGGGCAAGCCACTGGTCCCCCAGGGATGTCTGTTGGATGGAAGTACACAGATCCTTCCCTCCCCCCTGAATGATCAGGATGCCACTGAGCACCCTAAAAGCCCCAAATTTTGGAGAGGAAGACAAAAATGCACAAAGCAGCTTGCCAGAAAAGTTTGCCTGACACAGCCCCTCTCTGCCAGCACCTGCCCCCTGACTCTTGGAGTCTAGGTTTGGACATGCCGACCTCTTGCCATGCCTTGCTCTCCAAGGAAACCCAGCCATGCTGGGGCAGGACAGGGTTCCAAAGCAGGCAGGACCCCAGAGTGACCATGGTACACACTGCTGGCACAACAGCAACTCAGCAAGAGGCATGGAGGTTGAACATCTCACCAGCGGGCCTTCAGGGGGCCCCTGGTTAACCCTGACCCAGGCTCCTGGTTATACCACAGTCCTATGCTAAAAGTAGCACCTGATGGGAAGAAGGGAAAATCCACCTCAGCTCCCCAGGGGTTTCTCTGCTTCCCTTCTTCACAGATAGGAAGTTTGCTCACATTGTAACATGAGATCATAGCACAGGAAAGACTGAGGAACCAGACGCTCATTTAAGCTGCAGCTTTTTTACTGCAGCTGCCAAGGATAATGGGGTTTGCATGAAATATGTTTACAGATATCGCTCCCAGCCCTCCAGTGTGGTGGCCTGTGCAAGAGCCTGTGACCAGCTCATCACAACAAAGACTTTCACCCACCCTACTTACTTTAACTGGCTGCATCACTGAACAGGATGGAGCAGGCAGTTTTCTCATCCACAGCACCCAAAGCTGCCCATACAACCAACTGGTGGTGGAAGAAAGGGAAAGGTGTTCGTAATGCAATGCCTCATTTAGTTTTTGGTACAGATTGCTGCCAGCTGGGTGGTGAGAGGACAGGGCAGCTGCTTTTCTCACTGGATGGAGGCCAAAGGTGTTTCACGTTCTCCCTTATGGCTCTAATGGCTTTTCCCCTCCTTGAGAGGTGTCCCAGGACACAGGTGTGTTGGATAAATGCTGACACCTTGTCGTTCCTAAAGGAGAAGTGTCATTTTCTTCATCCCTTGGTAAGGGAATCCATGGGACTGTGCTGGTTTCTAAATCATGGCAGGATGAGAGGAGTTTATGTGGAGTAGGAATGACTCATTTTTCTGTTCCTAAAATGTTGGTATTACTCACCAGAAAAGTCCCCACATATTCTGAGGGATTTCAGCACTTTTTTTCTTTCATTAACAGCTCATCTTGTTTGCTTCCTTGTCACAGCATCCTCCTCATAAGAACTTCCTGCATCCTTTGTCACCACCTCACAACATCATTGTGGCAGCCAAACAGCTCACAGAGGCTGGAAAAGACATTAGGCAGCTAGTGATCCCTTTGTCACTTAGAGAAGGCTACGTTTGCCTCCATGACTTCAGCCTGTGTTCACCAGCATGGTTAGACATGGAGGTTGTGGGTTGCATCGATTTTCCTTGTGACTCAAAGCAATTTTCATTTACAGTCTAGGGCTGCACACTCATTGCCAAAGGGTGTGTAAATGAAAGTCTTCAGGTACCTTGCACAAACAGGAATAGTACCCTTACTTGAATTTCTGTATCTCCCAGGAGGGAGAGCATAGATGCTGGTTTTGGATGCTGATGTAGCTGGTACAGGGAATTAAAGGCATAGCTAAGTTATTTCAACTCTTTGTGCCTAGTTTTCCTAGCTGTACAACATGTTTTCTTTGCATTGACCTTGAGGCTAAACATAAATGTCTAGGCCTTGAGCTACTACACACAAAAGACTGTACAAAGACAAAGAAAATTTCTTGGGGACCTGAAAAGCATAGAAAGGGAATATATTTAACTTAGGAGTGGTGTGGATGTCTCCCCTTCACTTTCCCTTCATCCTACAAAATCTTAAAATTGCTTTTCTTGCTTTTTGTTGTAAATAATTGATGTGTGAAGTGCTGACTCATAAATCTGGGGTTACAGGAAAGGAAACTTTGTTTCTTGGTTAAAAAATTCATTTCACAGAATAGGCAGCTTCCTCCGGGACTGGCTGGCAAGCCCTGGGCCACATAGCGTGCCCTGCAGACACAGACAATCCACCAGTGGGAGGATTTCCCTGGTTCTGCCAGTCATTCTGCAACAGGGAAACCCAAGAATTGCCCCACCAAGAGTTTGGCAGTCCCATTTACATGAAATGGAGCATAGCAGAACAAGAAGAGTTTGTTCTGGGGATGCAATGTCCACAAGATATTCTCTCTCAGTAAACCAAATTTTGGACTTCCCCAGTTGTTGCTGTACCAAAATAACAGTGAAGAGTGTCCCCAAAGCTCAGGATTTGAGGCTACAGTCTTGAACATAAACCACTGAATTCATCAAAGACCTTGCCACATAAAGAATGGAGGAAATATTATCTGTACATTACAGGCGACAACATGCTCAGATCCTTAAGCTTTTTTCAGCCCCTGACCTGCACTGATTTCCACAGCAGTCAGGCACTTGCACTCCTGCAGTGAGCCACACGTCAGTGACTCACTCAGCGTCAGACAGAAAGTCTGCAGCGTGGCAGCAAAGACAACTTCACTCTTCTGGTGCTCACAGAGACACTTCTAACACCTGGGGAGCTGTGACACTTCCCCTCACTCCCTTCAAGCAGCATTATTTCATCATGTCTGCCAGGCACAATTTGCTGCTGGAATTTGGTACTTTTATCTCTGCTCTTTGATGGACACCCCTGTGGCATATTTGACTCATCTTCTTTCTAATATTGTCGTGATAAAATTCAACACCCCCTCCATTCTCCTCAGACATTGCAGAAAAGGTGAATTTGGAAACTTCTTTCTCAGAGCAACTGATGATAACAGCTCCATTGTGCCTGACAAAGTCAGTCACAGTCTGTGTCTTCAAAAGCCATAGGAATATTGTTGCTGTAGCTGTGCATTGTGTTGGCTATCATTGTGCAAGGTGCAAACCAGGGAACCAGCCTCTGTCCCACAGGGCTTGCAGTCGTAACAACCATCCATACACTGAATGTTTACTATATAAATATTTAGCTGAAGAAAGCATCCAAGTCATACAAAAGCTCAATGGTTTGAAAAGGTCAATTGAGAAGCAAGTTTTTCAGGAGATTGGGTTTATCCATAGAATAGTAATTTACAGAGCTTCCTTGTTGTATTTAGAGAGAAACAAAAGCACACAGGGAGTGAAAAAAACCTTAACATGTAAACCCTTCCCTGTGCAAACCCTCTCAAAGTAAAATCTCCACTTGAAAAAGAAGAGGAGTAGAAGAGCTCCGTAAATTGATCAGCATCTGCGTGTGCAGGGATGATGGCCCTGGAAAGTGCCCAGTTCCTGTGGTATGGACAGATATCTGAGAGGTGGGGCAGAAGGGGAGTTATGAAGGCTTGAATCTCCCATACCATGAAAAATTAGTCCATTGAGAATACACCAAGTACAGCTGCTGCTGTGTATGTGTATAGGGGATGGAAAAAGAGACAGCATATCAAAGGCAGCATTAGGACAAAGCCCCAACCCTTGTTCTTCCTTTGTGAGGAAGATTTCCTTGAGCTCTTGATGCTAATGGGAGTGAGGAAAAGATGTTTTTCTTTACTCTTGATGAATGCTTTCCTATTTAAATGATAACCAACTCTGGAGTGAAGTGGGATGCTCCTATTCAGAGCCTACACAATAGCAAGCTGGTTGGGGTTTTTTTACAAACAAAATTCAAATCACTAGAAAGTGCTCATGGTGCTCCCCTTTAGTGCTCGTGCTACACACTACAGTCCACTGAAAGAAAAATAAATAAGGACTCTTAAAACATGGGAAGAGCGCAGGTTCACAAACCTACAACTACTGTAAGGGCTCTTAAGGACCACTGAGGAACCAGCATCTGAAGGCTGTGAGACCACACTGTGGCTGGGCTTGAATTCCTGCTGTACCTCTGTGTTACCTAAGCCCGTCCCCTGTGGCTGCTTCAGAGGGCAGTCGGAGACAGCCTCAGGATCCGGCAACCACATCTTCTCTGTGGTGACAGGACAAGACAGACAGATGAATGACACATAAAAGGGGGGTGGGGGGAAGGGAAGAAAAAGAAGAGCTTCATTTCCTCTTGGTCAGGCCAGATTTGTTAATCAAAAAGCTTGGAGAAACTGCGGGTACAAGCTGTGGGCACAGCAGTGGTGTGGGAGACTGTCTGAGCAAGGGTACCGTACTCTGGGGAAGAGCCAAAACAATAAACTTTTTTTTGTGCTTTTCTGCTATACCAGGAATGGGCCTGACTCTGCTCTCCATTCTCTGAGGGCCAGGGATCTTGGGGCCAGACTGCCCCGGGGAGACATCCTTTGTGCAAGTAACAGCTGGGTCCTGTTTGGAAACCTTTACTCCCTGAGCCAGTGTACAATGACCGGGCTCTTCAAAATGTGTTCACATGACAAGTATCTGTGTGTGTGTGTATAAGCACATAAATATACAAATGTACATATGTGTGTGTCTATATATGTAGGCACTTTGCCTCTCAGGTCACCTAGGGCACACAAGCTTAGACTTTCTGAGAGGGATGGCCCACATGGAGGACCATGTCCACGAACAACTGACTTCAGAGCAATTTACGTCCTGTTAATTTTTACAGCTGAAGAAAACATTTGATATGGTTGAACACCCGGTGTATCTTTACTAAAATTAAGTTTTGGAAACACTGTGGTGAGCAAACACTAAGGCATCGCTGTGAAAATTGTGTTTCAACAAAGCTCCAGTTACTTTTCCCCTGTCCGGCTGCATCATGGCCAGGCAGAGCTCTGTGTTATGTAAGATGGGAATCAGATGACCAATACAACTCTTGCTTCAGCAGAGGAGAGACGCTGCCAGCTGGGCATGTGAACAGCCCTGCCTCCTGAGTTTGAAACAAGACTATTTCAAAAGAGAATATTCATTAAATATTTTGGGGGTTAATGCTGTTGAGTTTTTTTAATTTATTTTTATTCTTGCTGGGAAAAGCTTGTGGTTAGTGAGCTTTTACTCTGCTTTTCCTGTCTTATGCTCTGTCTTGTTCCTGCTGTAAAACACTGAATGCAATATAATTCAAAACAAATTATTTATTGTCATACTCTCAATGGCTGTTTAGGCATTGCAGCCTTCTTTTCTAGCTGTCATCTCACTCCTGTGAAGACTGCGCACATGAGACTTGTCTTAGGGAAATCCCAGTCTTTCAGGTCTTTACCGCATTTGGGATCACCTTGGTTTGTAACGCACTGTAGTTTTGTTTTCATCCATGTTATGAAAGATTTTTTGACTTCTGATGAGCATCAGACACAGTGTCTCTTGGTAGGTTATAAATTGTTCTGTCCAGTGAAGGAGAAAAACTGATGGTTTAAGAAGGAAAAGACTGGGATCCAGATTCCTTGGCATCTGTTCCCACACTGAGCAAGTCACTCTGTGTGTTGGTGCCTTGCACAGGCCACTTACACAAAAGTCAGGCACGCCCCAAGAGCCCCTCGTCCTGTAGTAACTCAAAAGCATGAACATTATGTTATCAAAGTTTACTCAACAGAACTTCCAATACATCCCATCAGCAAAACCCTGAGGCTGCTGAAGCCATGTACTGTTCATTGGCTGAAGCTCAAAAACAAGCAAGCTCAAAAACAAGACCTATGAGGTTGATCCCAAACTGCCCTTTGCTGGTCTCGATTGCTGCTGCTCCCCATTCTGACAGCTCCTGAAAGTGAACAGAACATCCAGGGACTGCAGGGTGTAATGGTGCCAGACCCTTCTGCAGTGCCCAAGGACCTCAAAGGCTCTTCTGCAAGTATGACCTTGCTTTGGTGGCTGGACATGTTTGGTAATGCTTTAAGTATAGTCCAAAGGACAAAGGGGTGCAGATGGAGGGGCTGGTCCAAGAAAGTGCAGAGGTGCCAGCTGTTTGAGGCAACCCTGGCTCTGTTTTACAAAGAGAGGACTTCATGGAAGTCATAAGGTGCCATGCAGGAAGTTTCGAGATGCTCCCTCCAAGCATATGTGGCTACATCCCCAGCCCCCCCATGGGGGAGTTCCTGTGTCTCAGGAAACATCTTGGCCAGCAGTACCTACGGCATGTGCAAACATTCCACCCCTGGGAAACATGCTGAGCTACTGAACATGCCTCCAGTTATTATAATGGAATTATAATGATGGGTAATTCACCGATTGCAGCCTTGAAACAAT
The DNA here is from genome assembly GCA_035583185.1 of Anabacerthia variegaticeps. Classification (NCBI taxonomy): domain Eukaryota; kingdom Metazoa; phylum Chordata; class Aves; order Passeriformes; family Furnariidae; genus Anabacerthia; species Anabacerthia variegaticeps. Next base: position 10,205,470 of record JAWWEW010000012.1, on the reverse strand, counting down.
GCTGGAAATCTCACTTGGAGACTGAAAAACATGCAGAGGTCTCCCTTTGCTCTGTCAATGCCATTTGATCTCCACTAAGACCCCACTCAGCTTGGGCAAATAAAACCACATCCGTTTCCTCCATCTCTGCATGGTCTAGTAAGTGTCCTGAAAGGTCTGGTGTGGATTTGCAACTTGTAAATACTGCACAGCCAGGAATGTCTCCTAAGGAAAGCAAGAATCCTCTGGAAGATGTCAAGAAGACAAGATGGCATATCACAATCATGTAACAAGGGGATGGTGAAATTGCTGTTGCGTTAGAGCTGAGTAACTCATGATTGCTCTGTTCTGCAAATGTTTTCAATCTTTAAACATTTTTCCTTAAATGCAAATATAGGTGATGATGGGCATTTTTACAAAGAACGTGTGAGAAAAAGCTCAGCAAGGGCAATCAACACTGGTTCATTTTGATAACTTTGAAGTGTTTTGTATTCAGCCACGTTTAAAAAAAAACTCATTAGCTTAAATTGTGAAATCAAAAGTAATTCTGAATGAAATGAATTTTTCATTTCAGAAATGATAAAAGGGCAATTTCCAACCTTTAAAATACAATTCAAATTGAAAAATTTGGCCAGTACAACCCCTTTCAGGGAAAATGCTTTATTTCTCATATAATAGCATTTTGGGGTGACAATATGGTTCATCAAAAACCTCTGCGCCTCAGTAATCTGCATCTAGGCTTCCCCTGATTGCATGGTGACTGTGCGTTGCCTAATTGCGTGTGACTAATACAATTTCATGTGTATTTCCGTGCACTGGGGATTCATTGTTGCCACATACTACCATTGGGAAATCTCTAAGCGTGTGTCTATGAAACAATGACAGGGAGACAAGAGTACCTCCTCTGGAGAAAAGACCTAGGAGGAGGCGGATGACTGGGAGCAAAAAATTATCAAGGCAGAACAGACAGAAAACAGAGCAGCTGTGCCTTCTCCCCAGTTTGCAGGGCACAAAACCTCCTCTGTTGGGCAGGACTCACTGGGACAGTGTTTAAGAGGTCCTCTTTGATGATGAAAACAATGAAACCTAAGCAATATTTCAGAAAGGAGGGGAGTGGAAGAAAACTCTCCTCAGGGAGAAACATCCTGGGTCCAAAGGGCCAGGTGGACCACAAGTCCTCAGCAGCATTAGGAAGGCAGCTTAAGAGGGACCCATTTCCCCAGGAGCAGAAATTGAGAGGAAGGGTACAAGTAAGCTCAAACAAGCTACTGCCCCCAGCAAGAGCTGGCAGCAGATGTTTATAGTCACCCTTCATTCAAAGCTCACTTTGCATGGCTTGTATAACAGGTACAGAGGGTATAGAGACCTCCTGCCTGTGTCCAGCACCCAGACTCCCAAACTGGGGACCTTTCTACCCGTCTGTGCAGCAGCACCCACCCAGGGTGCTGAAGAAGGGGGCTGGTTTGTGAATAGATACTTGTCATACAGGGCTGCTGGTCCCACATCTTCACCTCCTGCTATAAAACCCACCATGGTGGTGGAAGGTTTTCAGGAACCACATGTAGAAAGGGGAGGCAGTACCTAATTCACAGTGGGCCTTGGAGGTATTTAAAAGATGTGTAGTGGGACTTAGGGACACAGATAAGTGATGGGCTTGGCTGTGTTAGGTTGATGGTTGGACTTGATGATCTTGGAGGTTTTTTCCAAACTAGATGACTATATCATTCTATGATTCTATGCATAGAAGAAATACACCACATTTGATACTGGAGGGGATGCTCATGAGTTCCTTAACCAGGAGGCTGAAGTGAGTCACCACTGCACTAGGAAAGCCAGGATGTCATGCCCAGGCAACCTATAGCTTGGCAGTGGGGATGTGTTCCCAAGTGGCAGCACATCCTTTTAGTGAGAGGGTGAGAAGGAACATGAAAACATCATCCCTAAAAGGGGAGCAGATTGTTTCTGCAAGTCTTACATGTGCTCAGAATACATCTTCTAGAAAGTGTCCCACTGCAAATTAAAGCATTTCTCCACCTAGTTTTGAGATGTTGGAGGTGTAGGCTGTGCTGCTCAATGCTACCAAGAGCTAGTTGCTGTCTTTAGTACAGGGGCAGAAGCAGAAATGTGGGTGCCTCAAGAGTTGAAACCTGTCAGCACATTTTGGGCTGAGAAATTACTAGGTTTACATGGCACCCGAAGAGGCCACTTCTAGATTTACGTTTTGGACTTGGTTGCCTCAGTTTCAGCCCTGTGTGCCTGCACACCACTCTGCATGGGAGGAGTATAAATCCAATTAAAAACACAAGACATTCAGATGCCGCAGACAGGGAAGCCCTATAAATATCTACAAGCAAGGGGACACAAGTGGCCATTTCCCAGGGGAAGTATCTGCTTTTTTGCAATGTTTATAAAATAAAAATAAATTAAACCAGCAAAAGTCCTGAAGAGTCCACCACTCACTACTGCTGGAGGGGAATGGCAAGAAAGCCCTTTGATGAAAACTTCTGTGAGTGTAACAGGCTTTCCCTGCCTGGCTGCTGTCCCAGCCAAGCCGGTTGCTTGTGCAGGTGGCCACAGGATGCTGCAATGCCCTGCCCTGCCAGTCTCCTCTGCTAGCCACAGACCCTGGAGAAGAGCCTTCTCCTTGGCCCCTGCCTACAAATCATAGGTTTTATGTGGATGTACATAGTGTGTATGACAATAGAGATGCCATTATTTTTATAATTACTCTTAAAGCTGCCTGAAATAAAAAAAATGAGATAAATAATGAAACATGCTCTGCAGGCAATATTACAGGAAAAGGCCTTTGTAATCAAACAGGAGGGACCCACCCCTTTTCCTTTTCTAGTAGCCTCTGCTTTGATTTGTACAGAAGTTTAATTGTCTCAATTCATCATTTTCTCCTTTCTTATGTTTTCCCATAAACTTGGTGTATTTAGACCCTTCTCTCTACTCATCCCAAGTCCTCACAATTAGACTGATTTTTTTGTCATCTTCTTGATCCTCAAAGCCTTTCACTAACCACTTATCTGGCTTCTTGCTTTTCAGATGTCAGAGTTCTTTGAGTCAAGGTCTCCCCTTTCGGAAGCGTCTGTGGTGCTCCCAGCACACAGCACCTCAAACCCTGACAGCAGCCTGATTGTCTTTGGCATCACACAGAGGAGTTTTAGTATCCACCACAATGGGCTGGCTAATGAACTTGTTGCTACAGCTGGGCTGGTCTCCTGAGACGTCTCTATGTGGAGGGAGTTCTCTTCAAGGGAGAGAGGATACACAATTTTGGATTGAATACAGTGCTCCAAAAAGGAAGGTGAGTCATTGAGCCTAATCATTAGGGTGTGTGATGATATTATCTAATGAGGAAACGCTTGATGATGCTTTTAGAGACTGCAGAGAGCAGCGAACTGGCTGTAGAGGAAATCAGAATGTGAGCGCTTTCAACATAAACAGTGTTCAAGAAATGGGATCTGAAATGTCTTTGGGGAGAAGAGCAGAGCGATTTCAACACCCTCAAGCTTGCGTCAGGGTGTGTTGTTTCTTCTGTTTAATCTTAGTTGTTCACATAATTCTCTCCTGAAATAACCAGCTCACTAGAATTCAGGACAAAGGAGCGTTGCCTGAAGAACAGATGTCACCTCATTTGTTTTCTGAAGTTTGTGTTTGTTGTAGTTGTTTTTTTCCCAAGTTGAACTGCGGATGATGTTTTAATTAAAGGAAATTCTCAGGCTGGTGTAGGTCCCAAATCTAGTTAAGCAAGGGTTTTTACAGAATCTCTAAGATAAAGAGAAACATTTCAGCTGTTGCTATTTGGTTTTGCTGTGGGTTTTTTTCTTTGTTTGTTTTATAAGAAATCGTCTTCAAATTGTTTGCTTGACTTCCTCTAAGGAATGTTCAGATTTTTACTACCTCGTGAGAACCGGAGAGTGAAACCGTGTAGAAACACCAAGTGGTAGTCCCCATTCTCTTTTTTCTAAGTTGAGAAAGATGAATGAACTGGCTGCCTGACTTGCATTTCTCACTCCCGGCACTACTTGTTTTAGGCAGCTGTCGTATAACTAGGTGATTTTCAGTAAGAGACCACAGTAGTGAGCATTGTCATGCCCCAGAAAAGTCAGTAGAAGACTGTAAACACCTCAGGAATACCTGCCAGAGAAAAATCTGTTTGAATGTTTGGACGTATTCAGATGGGAATTTGGCCCTGATATCTTATTTAAGTCCTCAGCATCTGATAAACTAATGCACTCATCAAGAAAAACATATTGCAGATGGAATAAAAATATCACAAATTAAAACTTGTCTTTTCCCTTAAAACAGCAAGGGAGGTCTGACCTTCTTAAAGCTACATCATCAAATTATGCTTTCTTTGCACACAGATTTTCAGTCTTATTTAAAATCCATTACAGGTAGAGTGGTTTAAGCTTCTTCTTCATGTATTCAAATTAAACTAAACTGACAGAGCACATACACCCTCTTGCAGCCCTTTGCCTAAATTATGTTAAACTGGTGTAATAGCCTTGTATACTTTTCTCAAGCGTGGACTGCCACCTTTACAGTTCTGGGTGTACATGAGATTTTAGCTCTGTTTCAAGTAAGAGAAAATGAAAGGAGAAGGGCCACAATCAAATGAAAGTTAAGGTCTTGTGTGAGCACTGTGGCAGCTGTATCTCTGATGCAAATGTCTGCAGAAATATCAGGAAACCCTGGTGCAGGTGTTTGGGAATCCAGACATAGTTACACCAACAATTTTTTTTTTTTTTTTTTTTTTTTTTTGGTAAT
>JAWWEW010000012.1:10110029-10200705 GCA_035583185.1 Anabacerthia variegaticeps | reverse complement strand
CTCTCTTGATTGCCATTTTCGCTCTATCCATTGCCTTATATATAACAGATAAAATAGGCTTTTTATCTTGATCAACAATCTTCAAAACTCGAACAAGATGCTCCATTATTGCACAATTTTTTTTTTTTTTTTTTTTTTTTTTACTCTCTTCTCCTCTAACTAAATCCATCTCTGGGCTTAAAAGCACTGTGTGGGCTAAGGCCAGGCTGGTCTCATGGCTGCAGCTGTGTGTATGTGCGTGTATGTGTGTGCATTCCTTCTCACTCTCGTAAATGTGCAGCAAAAGTGTGAAAAAGAGCAGCTGGCACATCTGAGGAAGAAAATTGCAGTGGAAATATGGCAAATTTTTTTAGATCTTGGTTACTCTGACATAAGACATGAGAGCTCCTAACTTCTTAGGAAAGTAAAACAGAATCTGAACTCCCAGTCCCCCATGACCCCAAGGCCAGTGACATATTGCAGTGCTCAGAAGTCATGGGCTGGAGTGTTTCTCTTCTAACTGGTTAATTCTGCCCATCCGTCAGACATGTTTTATTGTTAAAAATCATACAAAGACAGGAAGTGGTGAGAACAGCATTTCTGAAGAAGAGGTAGCTTTCAAATGTTGCATATCTGGGCCTCCTTTCCACAGTGTCTTTGCAGAACCATTTGACGTGGCCATCAGGAAGGAAGGACGTGCTTCAGAGGTGGTAGCTGAAAACTTACCACAGCTGAAGAGCCAGTTTGAACTCTCTTTATAAAATATTCTTCTCTTGAGTGCAGCTGTGCTTGTAACACAGATCGGCTGAGTCAGGAGAGCGCATAAAGAAAAGCAGGAGCTCAGCTCTTCAGCTGCTAACACATCCCACACAGAAGGGGACTTGTGCTATGCAGGTGCTCCACAATCTTCCAGTGACTCCTTGCAGTGCACCCTTGTAGTTGGGAAGAAGAGACAACTTTTTGCAACACTCACCAGAGAAAAATCACCAAGCAGGCCAGCATAGCGCAGTGTTAGAAACCCACAGGATGCTCACTCCATCAGCGAGACTTTAGACCCAAAGATTTATCCTTGCTTATAGCACAATAAAGCTGGGTTGACTCAAGGGACTTGAACATAGCCATTCTTTGGCAGTTCTGCAAGATATGACAGCATCCAGCACCTGAGAACATCCCTCCTTTTCTGCTCCAGATCTTTATCACAGTGAAGTCATGGTATCCCCCTGATCAGGTACTGACAGACCACCTAGAGGAGGGTGGAAGGAGCAGAAAGGGGTAGAGCCCTTTCCCACTTCTCTGTCCTGGAGCTGGTGTTTCGGGCAAGCATGAATTGGTGGCACGTGCCCAAGCCCAAGGGATGGCCTGCAGAGATGTACCCCGCAATAGCAGACACAGTCGTGCCTGTGCGTTGTAAGAATCAGTTACTTTGGGCCATGCTCTGTGATGCAAACCCACTGCTGTGCACAGCACTCACCAAGCCACTGCCATCCCCTGAGGGTCAGCCAAGCCAGGGCACTCTGTGATCTTGCTAGGTAGCTCTACTAGTAGGTGCTGCATGCAAGAGATCAACAATATAAGATCAGTCTTCCCAGTTAGGTGAGGACAGCAGATGACTATAAAAAACTATAAGAAGAATAGGAATAATAAATTTAATAATAAATTTGATAGCCTCTTAGCATTCCCCTCTTCTGTGAATGTGATTCAATGTTGTTGTAGAGAAAATAGCATTTAACAAACCTGATTTAGTTGTTTGAGGAGATTGCAAAGTTGCCTGATAAAAGTAACTACGCAGATATGCTATACTTAGATTTTCTACAAGGGGATTCAGCTAAAACCATGACATCCTGCTTAAAAAATAGCACAGAATAGTATGAACCAGAGGATATGTGAGACAGATTGAGAGCTGGATAACTGACAGATCTCAAAATATTGTTGTCAGTGAGAACTCATCATCGAACAACAAATTCCAAGCAGGTTTGGGATTCAGTCCTGCTTTAACCTATGCTTTTTTAATCATCAACCTGGAAGATAATGTAAAATGGCCACTGACAAAGGGCACAGGTCCCCTTCCTTGGTGGCAAGGTGGTTGAAGAGGCAGCCATGCCAGGGGATGGTGACCGCTGTGTAAACAGGGCTCACTTGCAGTTCATTCCTGGAGCCCACGCTCCGAGGTGTCTGGAGGGAGGAGGAGGAGGGGAGGCTGTTCCTTACGAGCAGGACTGGCTGAATATAGCAGAGCTCCTGAATGAGGGCTGGAGGTCATTATGGATGACTGGTTCAGCGTGGACACACCTCTCCTGGCAAACGGGGGCAAGGGCTGCCTGGGATTAAGCACACAGGGAAAGTAGTAAGTAGGATCAGGGAGGTTAATTTGCCTCCACATAAAGCACTGAGACTAAAGTGGATAAGATAACACAACCAGGCCTGGGGCTCACATTTTAATATTCAAAAGGTGGTTAAATTGGGCAGGAAAGAGCCACAGAAATGAATTAAGGAGTAGAGAAAATGCCTTAGAGCAAGATACTGAAATTGTTCGATCTGTTTCATGCACCCAAAGGGGGAAGGAGGGGAAAATTGAAGGGTTAGTTAAGATCAGCATATAAGAAATTTCATCGTAGAAAAACAGTGAGTGGGACAAGGCTTTTTAATGTAGCAGAGAATAGCATAAGCAGAATCCACCACTGGCTAGAAGCTGAAACCAGACAAATTCAAATTATCTGCAAGGTGCACGTGTTTAGCAAAGAGGTGATTAATCACTGGAACAAATGACCAGAGGGAGGGGCAGCTTGTTCTTCTCTTGATATCTTCAGATCATGACTAGACACTTTTTGGAAGAGATGCTTTAGGAGAGCACAAGCCACTGAGCACTGGTAAGGGGTAGGTGGGTAAAAGTAATCATTATGCACTCTGTGGTTCAGATTACACAGGCTAATGATCTTCCCCCACCAACATCACCTCAGTCTCTGGTACCAATTCACTCTCATACCAAAATATCTGAATATCTGAAATATCTCAATAGCACCCTATGTCACCATAGTTAGCATCCCTGTTGCTTAGTGAACTTACACAGGAAGCCTGTGCCAGAGCTTGATGTAGAATAACCCCTGATTCTCACCTGAATGTCTTGACTTCAGACACAGTTTCCCCTGCAAGAACCACAAAATTTTATCTAGGTCATGCAAACTTTCCCCCAGAAACAGCCTCTGGGTATAACAACAGTGTGGCAGATACAGCATCAGATCATGCATTAGTATATCTGCTTGTAAAGGTTATGCCTCTGAGGCATTGGCTTGGGCTGGGAAAGGAAGGTTCACTCCTTTCCCGACATGGACAGCAGTAGATTGATGGCCTGACCCTAAGGTTTGTGATCCCTCCCTCATCCTTCATCATTTAGGCAGTTCATCCTGTAGAGCATTATACAAGGTAGTCTAGAACAGAAAGAGAAGAAAACATGCTGTATTTTCATGCTCAAAGCAGGGCTGGGGGAGTAACTGTGTAGAAGGGGCTTTACGTTAGAGTTCCCCTTGAGTTACTCACACGTGCATGCAGTCTGCATTATTGCTGAATCACGTTTTTTTTAAAAACCAGCACATTATATGTGTGAAAATATAGCACTGCCATGGCCTATAACAGGTCAAGGCCTCACCAACACATGCAAAGAAGGGGGAAGTTGTTCATGTGTGACAACCCACTGGGCCTCTACATCATGTAGCTATCAAGAATGTTTTACCTCCTGTATCCTGTTCAGTTAAATGAAACCCAGAGTGGGTATCAAAGTTAAAAATAACTACATAGTTTATATAATACTATCTATATATTTTTGAAATATAAATTCAACCTGTTTCTTCCTTTCAAATTCCTTGGACTAATGCCCATCAGCAAATGACCCAAGCTCTGACACTCTCTGCCTTCCATCTCTGCCACCCTAAGGAGAAACCCTCCCAACCCAGGAGGCAGGGGTCCTTCAGTTTTGGGTCCTGTTTCCTCAACCCAGATGTGTTGGTTGGACCAGTGATCATAGGTCTTTCTTGAATACCTCACTGGCTGGTAAGCAGTGTGTGGGCTGGCACTTGCTCATGTCTGTGCATTGCCTCTGTCCCTGAGGACCCTTCAGTTTAGGACTCGGGTGCCTGTTGCCTGCATTCATGATGAGTAAGCCATAAATCTCCAGCCAGCTCTGCTGAGTCCAGACTCACTACACTAGTTATGGGACCCACTTCAGGAGAGAGGATGGTGCATTCCAACACTTCTGTGTCCTAAAAGAGGTGTATTTGTGTGCTTGTTACCCATGAAATACAATATGTTTATGAGATACCTGCCATAGTTACAATTTTGTAACTGGGCACCTGATTTAACTGGAAGTCAATGAGACCAATGTTTCACAGCAATTCGGGCTCTTCCAAACATCCCAGCTGACACAATTGCAGCACACAAGCTGCATGTGTGAACCATACATCTTCACTATCAACTTTGCTGAAGGGTCATCAACATATGCCAGTCCTTATGGAGCATATTGCCATAGAAAAATCCCATTCAGTGGGGTTAGTGTGGAGCAGTTTGGGGTCTGACGCAATTCAGAATCCTCTGAGTTCTGCCTGGTGGTTGGTGGGAAAGACATCAAGAGGATGACCTGGGGTGGAGATGGAGAAACAGAAGTGCTGCCGGTGCATAGCAGCGTCTGGGTTTCCACAGGATATTCTCTCACTGCTTAGATGCCCCATGCACAGGACCAGGGAGCCTGGTGAGGCAGGATGTTCTGCTCCACAGGGTAACTTTCCTCCAATGCGGTCAGGCAGGATCTGGGCCCTTCATCCCACCTGTGCTTGTGCCAAGGGCCAGAGCACAGCACAGCACTAATCCAAGGCTGGTTTCTGGGACAGATTGTTCAGCCAGCCCCTAGTGCTTAATGCATGATCTCACCCAATGGCCTAGTTTTTCTAGTGATAGTGCTTTTCAGGAGCTTTGCAAAGACTTTCATATAATCTGAAGGGTATCAAGATGTGAATCCACCCCTTCGTGGTAAAACCAAGGGCCACATAAACAACTTAGGCATGAGTAAGTGACAGTAGCTAATCTGACCTGCCTGGCAGCTCGGACAGAACAGTTTCAGCACTTGAGCTCATTAGTCAAAATCTGACTTGCTAAGGTTGGGCAAACATCATCTTCATACGACACAATTGTTGTGGGAAGGCACATGGCAAAAGTGCCCCACGCTGGTGGGCTGGGGATGGGAGGGGAGACATGACCTGAACTGGGGACTGTGCCTGGAATCTTGCAGGCTGATGCCCTGACAGAGGGAAGATGGGCATGTGGCATTTTCTGCTGGCATGCAAACAGCTGAGCCTATCTGATATCTGGCACACAAGTGTTTGGCCGGTTATTTACCAGCTCACAAACAGATAAAGATGCAGAAGGGGGAGTGCTTAAACCCTTTCCACAAAAGGGAAGACAGAGAAAGAGAGACACAGCAAAAGAAAAAAAAAAAAAAAAGGAAAAAAACAACCCTAAAAAGAGAACAGGAGTGAGAGTTGTCAGTGCCCGCAAGCACTCGCAGGAATAATAGCAATAATCACTGTCATCCGTAAGAGGCTCTTGCGCCAGGTTCTGCCTCTCCCCCTCCCTCTCTCCCCTCGCCTTGCTGTCTGAGTCACTGGATCTGAGTCACACTCCTGTTCTATTCCTGTACCCTTCCCTTCAGCTGGGGATGTAGATTTGTTTTGGCTGGAACGATCTGGGCACAGGAGGGACCATCTGCTGCTAGTTCTTGCTTGCTTTGCTCTTGTTTCTTTCCCAGAGAAGGGAAGTGAGTGCTGCCATTGCAATAATTCAGAGGGAGCATGCTGGGAACATACACCCCTTACTGTACAGCCAAGGACTGCCATTTGTCATCTGAAGGCTTGTTATCTGTGGCTGACCCTGAGCGGTCATCTCCACGTGCTTAAGCAAGCAACTCTGCCAAAATCACTTTCCTGCATATCAGCTCTTCCCAAGGAAGGTGTTTTTCCTTTGGTCAAACCCCAAATGTTTTTAAGGGCAGTGCAGTGCAGAGATGGGACGTGGGGGGGTTAGTACAATCTGCACATGACTGTGAAGAAGGAGAGGCACATGAAACAACCTGACGACATGCAGGGACTTGCTGCTTGTATGTGCAGTGAATGTTGTGACGGAAGAAGTGCTCCCTTATGGTTTTCCCATCAGGAGGAGCAGCCACAGTCAGTGTGTGCACCTTGTCTTTTCCTGCAATGCTAGTAATTGGCAGTGGTGAAGAAATGTAAATTACTTAATGCCTAATCCACCACAACCAGTGTTTTGGCTGATTCCTGAATCCACGTCCTGATCAGGAAAGTCAGCAAAGCAAAGGTATGTGAGAGAAGAATTTACCAAAGAGCTGAAATAATAATGGATTGGAAGATGGGGCTGAATGAGCTAGAGCAAAGGTCTGGGAGAGAGAAAAGTCACACTACAGCCATACCAGGTTTTCAGGATCAGGTTCTCAAACCTTTAAGAGGCTCTGTGTCTAAGGCATCTCTTTGGAGGATCTTTGAAGGATGCAGTCGTTGGAGGCCAGGTGCTCAGCACTCTCCACAGGAGAGGCTGCTCCTGCAAGGTCAGCCCAAGTATCCCAGAAATGGAGGCCTCATGACAGAGAGTTGCCTTTGGAAAGCTTAAGCCCAAAGCTGTGCAGCATAACCAAGTATTTGCTGGACCTGTTTATGGAAGAGACAGGAGAAGGGGTTGCTTCATGCCTGAAAGAGAACATAGACATCCATTCAACAAGAAAGCCTGAATCCTGCTCCCTCTGAAAAACCAAGCAAACATCAAATCAACATCATACTTTTCATTTTCTTTTCATGGGGCTTTTGAACTTAATCTAAGCTCACAAAGCCCTGAAACACTCTGTAGTGGCTGGTTCTGCAAGCTCTGAAGACATCTATCTCCAGTGATACCTTTCTCAGTCTCACTCCTCACTGTTCCTCCTGAAAAATTTAGACTGGATTTCCCATAATCTGAGAGTTTTAAAATGCTTTAAATGGCCCATTCCAGAGTGGGGAGTACTCAAATGCCTGCAGATCAGGGAGCCCTCAGCAGCAGACTGACTGATGACAGACACCACGTTAATGTCATATCCCCTGAGGATCAGGGTTGTCAGGCAAATTGATTCTCTTAAGAGTGATCTTAGCTCTAATTTCAGCCCTGTGGCATCTCTCTTTGGGGTAAAGATGCTCCAAAAGCAGTTTGGTGTTTGGGACATTTCTCAGAGGGGCTGAATATCAGTACATGCAAAACCACCATCTCTACTGGTCCATGTGTCACATTGGCATCTAAGGCACTTGTAACATTAATGTCTTTAATGCAGAGGAAAATCAAATTACCAAAAGGATCTGACTAAAAAGGTCTGGGCTAAATTCTCAGCGGGTGGAGAATGGCCGCATCATTCTTAATGGAGCTGCGACAATGTGATTTACCCTTCCCACAAGTGATGGCTAGACACTCACATCACACTTCCACCCAAGCTAACTCTAATTTACTCTGGGTCTGACTCATCTGCCCAGCCAGAGACAAGATGCTTCATCTCCGAGTGGCTGAGACAGACACCTGGTTGTTAAGGTTTGCCTAGCAGGTGTGCCCCAGCCAGGACCCCTGGCTCTGAAGGCTGCCAGCACAGGCCATCAAAGGAAGGTCCCTGCCTCAAAAACCTTGCAGTGCATGCAAATGCCAATGCAGGTGCTTCCTGACTTCTTTAGAGGCTGGACACCAGTTACAGCAAAGAGGGGGGCAGCCTGGCAAAAGTTCATAGGAGAGATGGGGTTAATTACCCAGCTCTTTCTGTGGTGCTGGTTTATTATTTTCAATGTTCTTATTTTATTCTAGATCATACAAAACCATCTGGTCTCCAGAGCGGCTCCTGTCCCCCCTCACCACTGCCTGCTGCTCCCATCTCTGTTTCCAGCATGACCTTGTCTCAGCAGAGAAACCCTGACCCCATAGTGCTTCTGGGACTGACTGTGTCAAGTTACCCCTCAAGATCAACCAGTTTCTCCCAGCTTGGATTTAACTCAGATCATGTTTTCTGTTTTCCACAGCCTTTTTTGAGGGAATTCTCTAAAAGGGACGATGCAGTGCACAACTCTTGACCTCTTGCTTTGCCCAGATCCATTTGAGATGGCCACCCACTGTAGCTGTGCTCACTTCAAGAGACATAAAGGGGGAGTTTTGACCTATGCCAATTAAAAAAGCATGTTAATTGATGTTCTGGTTGGGTTCTTCCTCTTTCTGCAGGAGATGTTTCCTGCGTGCTCTCCACTGTGAATTATTTAGAAGGAAAGTCACTCAATTCCTCCCTAGGATACAAGAGAAACCAAAGACCCATCTGGGATTTTTAGTAACACTGCTTCCCCTTTAATACTCCTTTCTTCCTTCTGCTATCCTCTCTCTTCTGTCCTCCAGATTTTACCCTTTCCAAACCTCCAAAACATGAGGCTGATCACAATCAGCCCAAGGGAAAGCATGAGCAGAGACAGCTGATCTTTGCCAGTCTGCATTTTTGATCTGAGATGACTTTTGACTCTAAGGGTGACATCCTCCCCATGCCTCCTTTTGCTAGGCATGCTTCAGGACACCCTGGAATTTCACTACATGCTGGTCACTGAGCAAGTTTAAACTTAGATTCTTTGAATAACATGCACACATCTTGCTAAAACTGGTGCATTCAGTGAAGTCTTGACATATTATCTTATGCAGCTGTATTAAAAAAAACCCTGCCCCTTCAACCATAATAGCCCAGGCATACATTACAGTTCTAACCACAAGTCATAGCCCAGTGCTGTCCCTTAACTGTAAACCTCCCATCTGCAGATCTGCTGTGTCTTCAGGGTTGGGTTTGTTTCTGACTAAGACATCTTGAACAACAAGTGTAGAATAGGACGATATTACATGGATTGCAGACCCAGAGAGGGGCAAGCACTCAGCAACAGCCCACCTGCCCTGTGTTTTCTTCAGAATTTGTCAAATAAGACACATGTGTCGACTAGAAAATGTTTATTGCTATGGCTGGCCCTAACTGACCAAGTGTAAAATGCACAGCTTGCTTTCCTCTTCACTGAGCTCTGACAGTCTCACTGGAGAGGGCTTGTCCTGGCAAAGGGCAGTGCATTGTGAGAGGACTTTACCTGCCTATAGACAGTCCTCACATTTTGGTGTCCCAAATGGTGGGAGTAAGGGGATCCTCTGAGAAAAAGTCACATTCATTGCTGCTGTACTCTCCAACACCCAGACCTGCCTCAGCAAGGCTGCACTTACCAGAGAGTCCAGAGTCACTTGTCATTTGCAAAATATATGTGAATCATCCAGTTTGCACAAGCATTTTCACATCAGAAGTGATAATATGCAAGATCAGCCTGATCCCTAAGAGCAAACATGGAGATCTGTACCGATAAGAAACTTTTACAGCCAAGGCTAAGCCTTTTCCCCACAATGGCACACCACACTGCTCCTGGACACATGTATGCACCTATCCTGTGCACCTTGCCAAAACCTGGTGAACCAAATGAGTTTCAGGTTAGGAAGCCTGGAGGGAGGCTCAAACTTGAAGACATGGGAGGCAGCCCAAATGCAGCTCTGGCTCCTGCCGTTTCCAAACTCCTTATCCAAAGCAAAGAAGAGTTTATCCTGATGCTTTGCCGTCTGATGCACATTAAGAGGAGAAATTTGATACCAGTGTTCCCCTGGACTTGCACGGGATGCTCAGGATTTTATGCTACAGCACTTGGAATTTCATCCATCCAAAGAACAGGCCACAAAGTGACTGGTTTTTATTAAAATAAGATTAAAAAAATAAAAGTTTTTAGAACAGTCAGGTGGAAGAAGAACACACTTGGAAATCTTGGAGAGTATGAGTTGTATCCATAGCCCTGGAACAGCAAGAATCAGAAGGAACTCCTCCAATGAGACACAGTGATAACAACCTGATGCAATTCAGCTCTAAGGCAGGACCAATGTTTGGGGATAGGTGAAACCAGACCCTTTGTTTCTGTGCGATGACAGCTTCAAAGTTTTAATGTTTGTAGAGAGATGTTTTCGCCAAATATGATACACAGTGATTAAAATAATGAGCTGGAACAAGCTGAAGCTATAATTGCTCCTTTTCCTCCCCTCCCTCGAGTTGGTCTGAGTGCTTCGTTAACTACCTTGATGAACCAATCAAGAGTTGGCTAAATCAGGGAAGGAGCAAACAAACCCTGGGAGACATCCCTACAAGAAAAAGTATAATCTGGACACTAAGCTTTGAAGGCAAGCTGTATAATGAGAGCTGACTATATCTCAAAATCCATGTTAGCTTGAATGAACTTATGTAATAAACATTTATCACAGAACATATGTCACTGAGCACCTGCCAGACTTCAGGAGTAGAGCCAACGCAGCTTGAATCGTATATGTATTAAAAAAAAAAAAAAAATAACAACTTGGCGGCAGGAGGCTGGCAGACGCTTTTACTAGAAAAATCAGAAGTGATTTTGAGAGGAGCAGAAATTTCCTGAAACCTCTCTCACTCCATGTGGGAATATCACACTTGGAAAAAGCAAGAGACTGATTAAACTGTGTGGAGTGGAGGGAGCAGGATGAGCTCCCTTGCTCATCCCCTCTGGAGCTTTTTTCTGCATCCCCACTGCTCCCCCGCATGTGCTGCTGCCTGTGGGTGGGATGAGCTATGGGGAGCCACACATGGAGCATGGTAGTGGGGGCTCATGCCTGGTTCTGCTGAAGCAAAGAGGCAGCACTGGACAGTGCAGGGCAGCTCATGGAAAAACAGCAAGCACAGGGCTAAGCAGGGCTGGAAGGTGAATTTATGGCTGTGTGGAGGGCACCCACAAGGGAGGAATGAAACCACCCAAGCTGGAGGAGATGTTAGCACCAAAATCAAGCAGAACAAGGTGGTTGATGGTGAGTGGGAAAGGGGTTCAAGAGCAGAACTGTTCAATAGAAATCACAGCACAAGGAAGACAGGGCAGGAGAGTACATGGGTTTGGGCAGGATAATACAAATCCCTTGTCTGGGATTTTCTTCCTGGGCCAGTGCTCCCAGGGGAGCAGAGCAAAGTGTTGGGGAGAGGAGGTGTTTTTATCTGATACAATATTGAGAATCGGGGTAAGCAGGAAAAGGCTGTGCTGTGCATGAATTGGTAAACTTTGGATAGAGGTTAAGTGTGAGAAGCTAAAGAGAGATGTGAAGCAAAGGTGAGAGAGACAGGTGAGGGGAGAGAAGAAGGGAACTGCCTTGTTTTGCCACTTATGGGCACATCTGCACCACAGTACATTGTCCAGAGCTACCCTGCACACACTCTCTCAGGCACCCACAGCAGGGCATCTGTGACAGCTCAGTCTCCACTGGGCATGACAGACCTTTTTTCCCCACAGCTCTAAGAACTCAGGCCATGCAGGAGATAGGTGGGGCTGTCCTGCTTCAGGCTGTGTCAGCAGTGTTGAGGCAGGCATGGGTATCTCTGAAGGGCAGTGCCTGTGCACTGAAGCCAGTCTCTGAATTTCCTGTCTGGTTTATCACACTTGCAAACTGGTGGTCAAACCCAGCCTTGGGGAACAGGCGCTCCGGGAAAGAGAGCACGATTTGCCTTTGCAGCAGATATTGTCCTATTTTGGGGGGGTTTCAGTTGTGTTTTTGTGGGTTTATTGGTGGTTTTTTTTAAATTGCCATGGACTCTTCCTGGCATATGGCTTCAAGCCCCATGAAGTCTGAAGAGCTCCCTCAGATTGAGTCTGCTCCAGGAAATGAGTATAGGATAAGTC
This sequence comes from Anabacerthia variegaticeps, assembly GCA_035583185.1. NCBI lineage: Eukaryota > Metazoa > Chordata > Aves > Passeriformes > Furnariidae > Anabacerthia > Anabacerthia variegaticeps. The sequence goes on along the minus strand of JAWWEW010000012.1, from coordinate 10,188,928 downwards.
CCCAGAAAGATGGTTCTCTTTAAAGACCAGTTTAGAGTCGGAGAGGAGGAAAGGAAAAGATTGCTGGTCAAATTCTCCAAACTATACCTGAGTAAATACAAACCCCCTCTCCCTCCTGCTATCTAACTTCAGCACTTCTCTGACTGCTGTTATCATTGCATCTGGGCACCATGGGTTGTTTCAGTGCTTTTATCATGGCTTTTCCCTGCTGCAGGCATCCTTGCTTTCCCTTGCAGCTATAAATAAGAAACAAAGCCTTGGGAAAGATGAACAGCTGAATCCCAATTGACCCTTTGAACTGCTGACCCTAACTGAAGTGACTGGGGACTTGCCACCTATTAACTATCTGCCTTGTGTTTGGGCTAGAACAAAGGGCTCCTGGGCAGCCCAGCACGTGCCATTTATTTTGGTGGTCCTGTGGAGAGTTAGACCAGTGTGGGATCAGACCCACTAAGTGCAAGACCAGAAGGAAGCAAGAGGAAGGAGAGAGAAGAAAGATGGGGCATGGGGCTAGCATGAGTGTGAGGAAGAGCAAGCAAGGGCAGTGTTGATGCTGCCCTTCTGCAGGGAGCTGCTGACGATTCAGAGGAGCCTAAGGTTGAACAGCCTGACTCAGATACTCAAGGCATACATGCCACTTGTTCACCTCCCCAGATGGCTGATCCCAGCTGCTCCACAGGAAGGCAAGAGCCTATCTGGAGAGAAAACCCTCACTAACCACCTGATGATACAATACTAATGATAAATGATGCACTGAATCCACAGGCTTCATTAGCACTCATCCAAGCTGCCTGTGCCACAAGTGTGCAGCTTGCTTGCTGGTCTTCAGTTGACCATGAGTTTTTGTCCTGAAGTCACACCACTTGAGGTTTTCCACTTGGTTTTTTACCCCTTCAATGTGGAAATACGAGTGCTGATCCTGTCAGCATGTCAGATGCTGTCCTATATCTCACCACAAGAATTGCTTCAACAAAACTCTGCTAAAGAAGAACTGTGACAAGTCATGGCTGTGCATTTCTTCCACAAATGTTGAATGTAGGCTAAGATTGCAACAGATCTGGCATCAATACCTGCTTAGGTTTGGAGTCTTTGGTATTTAAAAATTAGGTTTTAAAAAAAAGTCTCATTGAAGATTTGTGGAGGAAAATCATATTTTGAACAGCAACAAAAAATAGATGCTGCAGAAAGGAAGGTTCAAGTGACACCCTTCTCTTTCTCTCTCCTTCTCAGCAGCCAGATAGCATTGTTCCCCTCAGCCTTCTCCACACACCCACTTCCCATTTTTTGGATGAAGAATGTCTGTTTTGAGTAGCCAAAACTAAACAGAAGTTAAGCTTTCCAGGTGGGAGCTGGATTTCCTCAGCAGGAAACTGACATTGTCATCCAATGGCCCCTTCCAGAAGCACCCGTCTTGTTTTACCATTTCTGGAATCAGGTGACTAAAGGGCAAACCCTTCCTTTTTGTGGTGCTGCACCATGTGGAAGATGTTTAACTCCTCTGCCTAACCATAACCTACATTGTGAGAATTAATGAGTCAACACTTCTTTCTCCACATAACAGCAACTGGCTGGAAACAGGTAAGGCACCCAGCTAGGCAGGAGGGTGATGACACCCACACTAATGCTCCCGGGGCTGACTCTGCACTCCCACTGCCCTGAGGAGTCTCCACTGGGGGTGGCCAACGTGGGATGGACACAGCTCATTCACCAGCTGTGACAAAATCACCCGATCTCTCAGCCTGTCGGGGAAAGAAAGAGGCATGAAAGGGAGAGGAAGTGGAAAAGATCAAGGCGAGAGTGTAAGACAACAAGCTCACCACCGGAAAACAATAAAAATAAAAATGCTCAGAAATAGCATAACTGACATGCAAAGGAGATCAAAACATGCCCTCAAAATATCTCTTGGTGGGGGTGGGAGGCAGGATGGGGTGTCTGTGATGGACACCATGGTGCAGCCAGAGGATGTGCTGTGGGTGGTGGGAGAGCGTTGGCCATTCTGTGGCCACCTCTACATCCTGCCTGACTCCCCACATTCTGATCTAGAGGTCTCTGGAGGCTTTGGTCTCCTGAGAGATGAACAGCACTTCCTACCTTCCCCAGGGCATCAGAGCACACCAGACGCTGCTGACTTCTCTGAGCCAAGGGTGGTGTAGGGGCTTTGTCAGAGAGCAGGCACTGTTCCAGTTTGGAATTCCCAACCATTCCCCTGGTGCAAAGAAAAGAACTTGGGTCCTGTTCCACTTGCCTCAGCATAAATTCAGAGCATGTCCAGTTTACATCAACAAAGTGACTGGGAAGAAGGGAAGGGAGAACCCAGTTCTTCAGGATTTACTTTACTGGAAAGGACAATTGCTTTCAATTTGCCTTCTTGAGAGTGCTAAAGTCTTAAACTACTGAGACATTAGGCATGCTTTGACCTTTAAGCAAAGATAAGGCTCCCGAGGTCAGCACTGTTCTACAATAGGTTGCTCCTCTAAACACACAAGACTGTGTTATGTCCTAGATGTGTTTCAAACTGCTGTGAGCACAGCACTAGGGAGCAGGACCATGTCCTGTGGGCTCATCTCAGCTCTGCTTTTGCCTAATAGAGTGACCAATAGCATTCAGCCAGCTTTGCTGCCTATCTCTGAGGGTGTTCAGTCTCCTGAAGCTCCAAGCACAACCTAGGCATCACAGCTGGGGCACTGTCCCACCACTGGTCCAGAATAACATGTCTTTCACTCCTGGCAAAATAAAAAAAACAACAGAGAAATCACTTCAAGCACAGTTAGATCTCCAGAGGAGTCCTTTAGGCTAATCCGCCCCAACTTGCAAAACCTAGTTGCAGGCTTGCGGCTGTTCTGGCTGCTTTCCAGCTCCCTGCGAATCAGGGAACGCTGTGACTGCCACTCAAGGACAGCAAACTGTTTAAAACATAATACCATATTTCCATCTGGTGCACTGAAATGCATGGATGACCATGGACGTGCTATCCTTCATTCCCTCTATAACAGAGCATGTGATATAGATTTTTCTCCAAGGAGAAGCAGGGTGAATGAACACAGTCAGGGAATGTCATTGTGCTTCTTGAAAGTGTAAGAGGTAGGGCTAACTAGTAAAGATTAATTATTATAGCAGCTTAATGATGCTAGGGATTTTTAATATTGTTATTTCTGTGTGTTATGTGAGCCAGGGCCATGGCAACAGGAAGACTGGAGGACCACCTGCCCGGGTTGGGCCAAATGAAGGTTTATATATTGATTAGAAAAGTCACTGGAACAAATTACTAGGCCCTGGCTTGGCTGTGGCCCAGTTTGACTGGCAGCAGGGACCTCCATCCTGTTTGTCCAGATATTCTTGATCAGAGTTTTGGGAAGTTCTAATGCAAATCTGACTTGCCTCCTTGAAACAGCTAGCCAAAAATGGCCAGTGGACTGCCCTGGTCCTGCAAAGACACTGACTGCATCAGGTCTTTGATAGAAGGAAACACCAGTTGCTGGTCTTTAATTTTGCTGCCCTGGGTGATGAAATGAGAGAGCGGGACACTGACTACTCTTGCTCTTTGAATACCAACTGATGGTGAAGTAAAGTAGAAATAACATGCTTTTAAGTGTGAGAGGACAAGATATTTTTTTCAATTCATGATTTCAAAAAGCGATAGAGAATTATGCCCATGTCTTGAAGGAAGTTTAATGAAGATTTAATTAAGTGCCTCAATCTAGATTTAGATGTTCTCACTGCTAGTGTCAGAGCTTCGAGCTGTTAGTCATTAATACTCATCTCAGGTAACTTCCACCACCCTCAGCCCCTCACCTGACGCATGCACACACTTGAGAAAGATTGCTGATATCCTCTCTGAAAACTAATGAAATCACAGTGTGATATTTTGATTTCAAGGGCATCAAAGTAATGCAAAATAATGATGGGATCGGAAGGCTCTGATACCACCGCCAGAACGCAGCTCTTCTTGTCTCTAAATCTGAAAGCACCTTGCAAAGGAGATTGGAATCATCCCTCCTCTGTTGAAGTCAAAGGAGCTGAGGCACAGCACATCGCAGAAATGCAACCTGCAGGTCTGGAATAGAGTCCAGGTGTCCTAGCCCCAGGCTAACCTAACAGTCATTGACCACATTTCTCCCTAGAACAGAGATGGGAATCTGCCATGGGCAGGAGATCTCTGTATGCGTCTCTGTGTGTTTGTCTATGGGTACACAGGTTTAACAGAGAAAAGGATCCCAGACACAATAACAAACAAAGAGGAAATCAATTCAGTGGTCAGCTGGGAAAGCAGGTCCTGCTTGAGCTGCTTGGAGTTTAAAGGGCAGCAGTGGACACAGGAAAATACTTTCTAAGGGCTGGAACAGCAACCAGATTTTTTTCCTGAGAATATTTCACAATATTTGTAGTTCTTGATTGCTGCATAGATTAGGTATCCAGAAAGGCCTGATTCCCATTTTGTACTTTTTAGCAGAGGAGAGTGCTCCTGACCTGCAGACAGCAAGAGCCCATCATCAGGACTGCTGCAGTAATTCACAAATTACTGATCTTCAGAAGAACAGAAATGGGAATAGAAATGATTCTGTATATTTCAATAGAGTATTGTGGAAAATTGAAGGATCATTAGAAAATCTTCTCCATATGGGGCTGGTGGTTTATGGCTAAAGAACAGAAGGCACAGGTCTCTTCAGGTTATTAATAAAAGCAGCAAACATTTCCTCTGCTTACTAGTCTGAGTATGTCAAATTTTTATTATGGGAAGAATGCCATGCCCTGATGAGGATTATTACAGAGATCATTTATACATGCAGAGATCCTTCTGCATCTGGGAAAGTTTTGTCTGCTCCCCAAAGATGCTCTGGGTTGCTGTGAATCTCAAAGTCCCTTTTTCCCCTTCTTCCCTTTTCCCCCTTCTTCCCTTTTCCCTTCAAGGCTGGCTATGCAGAGCTGCTGGAATACACATAGTGCTCCTTGGACACTGCCCCCAAGGTGATTGCTCCTGCCAACACTGCAAGGCGGGATTCCCTGGACATGCCAGGAAGAAACAGAGCTCAAGGGAGATGCACAGCAGGTAGTGCCACACTGCAGTCACAGTTGCTGAGTGTCCGTGGGCTAGAAGCCTCTCAGTGTATCACAACAACCCTCTCAAGATGACTGTGCTGGTAAGAAGTGTGATACCAAGAGCTGTGAGGCTTTCCTCCTGGAAGTTGTGGGCTTAAGGCTGCAGGTTTCAACCTCTCCTTCTCTCTCAGGAGTGCTGTGACTGAATCAAGGTGAACAGACTCAACCTCTCAGCTAGTTTGGAAACCAAGGCATGAAGAAAAGTGACTCACTCCATAGCTATCTGCCAGAAACTGGTCTAAGAGACAGAAGACTTGCAAGAAAACACAATTTGCCATAAGCAAGAAAAGCAGTTTTCTTCCAGCACCCAAGCCAGGGGCAACCCCAGTAGCTTGCCAAAGTCCTCCTGAGCCCACAACCCCACTCTGAGCCTCTCCCAGCCATACAGCTGTGCAAGTGCCCTGAGCAAGGGAAGATGAGTGTGGTAAGGTTTGGAGACTGCTGACAGCCTGTGGAGCAGGCAAAGCCATGCCTGCCTTTGGCCTTGGACACTCAAGACATGGATTGCCCACTGCAGTACTGCCATGAGTGAATGAGTTGTAACTTCATGGGAATGACCCTGCCACGGAGCAGGGACATGACTTCCTCAGATCCCCATGGTCCTTGTGCCTTGTCACAGGTTTCAAGGTCACTTGACATCCACCACTGAGACCATAGGTGTTTCAGTATCCTGGGTCTTATCTGCAAGGCTTTGTCTCTTCTCAGTTTTGGTGCCAGCCCAAATCTCCACTGGAGCCAAAACTGACACCATCAAGAATGCTCCACTGCTGCTGATGGCTCAGGAAGCCCAGGCGTTGGGCTGTTCCCCTGACAATTCTGCCACTAGATCGGTATCTGACCTCCACCAAGAGCAGAGCGCTCAGAGGTACCTCCAAATGCAAATGGGACCCTTGCCAGTAATGGAAAATCCATCACAGCGCTCCAAAGCTGTGCCAGTAGCCAATTAAGTTCCTGAGAGAAACACATCTTACACCTGATCTGCATTTGTCTGGCTTCAGATTGCAGCCACTGGATCATGTTTTATCTCCGATAGTTGGGCAAACCTGGTGTTGTTCAAGTCACATACAATATCACCTCCCAGCAGAACTTTCCTGGACCAGGGTTACTCTGAGCATCTCTTTTCCCTGCCCCAGAACTGTTGCCTGGGCAGAAGATGAGGGTTCCAGACATTCATCTGACATTTTAGATGCCAGGCAGCCCATTCAGAGCTCTGTGGGCATGGGGAAGGGAGCTCACACGTGTTTTCACAGGATTAGACTGACTGTGCATGTCTTTTGGATGCTCTGCATGTGCCCAGTTTGTTCCCCACACCTCAGACATGTCAGAGTTCCCCTCCAGCTTCTGCAAACATCAGGGCAGAGCTGAGAATGCACTCAGTGCTCTTCACCTGTATTATTTCCTTCAAGAACTTCTTTTTCTCTTTTCCTTCCCTGCACCCTCTTGTATCACCTTCTCCTTTGAGGCATGAAGTGATACCCACCCTAGCAGTGCCTGGTAGAGGGATCACAGCTGCCTGGTTCACCCTCATTGCCTGGTCCAGCTCCTGCTCTCCTGGATCCCCTTTTTAACACCTCAGTCCTCCCATGGGCAGCCCCTGCCTCCTGCTCTCCCTGCCCCTGCCTTCTTTATCCCTTTGAAACATGGCCCTTCACCTTCCCAGCAAGCCTGTGTCCTCCGGGTGTGCAAGCTGTTCGTCAGCATGTGTGCCCTGATGGATTGATTCAGTTTGACTTTCTCATGTTCATTTATTCAAGTTTCCTAGAAAGCCTTTTTCACTGGAGGCTTCCTGAGTGAAGCAGGTGGCGTGTACATGTACGTGTACATGTGGGTCTGTGGTATGGGGGGAGCTGAACCTCCAGCCCCTGCTGTTACCCCCAGCACTGCAATGCTCTGTGCCAGCTCTGTGCGAGGGCTGGAGGGATCTCGGCATTTGGGGAATGAGCATCTGGGAATGTACATCTGATCCTCAGACCACGTGAACAGGGGGCTAAAAATAATAACCAACTGCCGCTCCATTCCTCGGCAGCATCTGGGGGAGTTTGTGTAGGGAGGAGCAGCCACCAACCTCTAACACCATCCAGCAGCATCCGTCTGCTTTGCAACCCGGGTTTGTGCATGTAAAAGGGGTCAAAGGCTGCAAGCTAATTCTTTTTTAAAGGGCTCCTCTCGGGGAGACCTACGTTGTGGATTTTCTCCTACCTTACCCAGCTCTTGCTGTCCTGGCCTATTAAAAGATGCCCTGATTTTGCACTTGAAACCTTATTTGCCCTTTGCAGAGGAGCTGACACAAGTGCCCACTGTATCAGTAAAAAGTTGACAGCATTACAGAATGAAGGCTGTGAATACCATCCCCGTGGATCTCAGTGGAGACCACATTTTGAGAGCAGTCAATACCTTCTCCTTCAGAGCTGAGCAGAGTTTGACTGTAGCAGATGTGTAAGATCGCTGGTGGAAATAGTCACTGTATTTCTGCACTTTCGATCATCAGCTTTAGCTGTGTCACTCTCTGCATTGACAATGACCAACTGTGGGCAACAGAGTCAGTCACCTGTGGTACAGCTTTATTTAAATTTATTCTATCGGGTTTCTTGTCCTTTATAATTCAGAAATAGCTTTGCCCAGAGATTTATTTCAGTGTGTAAATACCATTTCCAACCAAGGAACAGCAGAAGCATATATGGATCAGGTGCTGCACATGTCAGCTGAGTCCAACCCAGATCACACCTGAATTCACTATGGTCCTCCAAAAGGAGTGGGCAGCTCTGGAAAAGTAGAGTATGATTAAACCTCCCTGTGACTGATTTCTTCCACTATAAAAGGAAATTCATATCACTCCTGTGTTTCTTGGCGGAAGGTAGGGGAATCCTGCCACAGGGATGGAGACAGCAGTTACAGCCTGGCTATGCTCTTTGGTGGATACTGACTCTGCCCCATGAAGGGGTTTTTTCCCATGAAGGGAAATGCCTGGCTGGATTGAAGCTGTAACCACCACCAGTATGTGCAAGACTGTTCCTGAAATCCTTGCATGAAATTGGGTCTCCTGGGAAGCCAGCCCAGAGCACAAGGTATATAATGACCTTCCCAATTGGAAGCCATGGCAGGTAGTGAGCAGCTTGAGTCACACCTGGGCTGGGTCCCCAGGCTGAGATAGACTCCCAGCTTGGGTGGGTCATGGTGTGACTGCCAGATTCTGTGTCCCAAATTTTGAAGCAGTCTGGATGCATCACCAGCAGCAGGCCGTGTGGGCCAGGTGACAGCCAGCAGCCTGCTGGAGAAGACCCAGCTTGGCAGGGAGATCAAGGCCCCAGGAGTGGGAATGAAAAGGAGGAATGAGAACTGGGATGGGATGTGAAGTGGAAAGCAGAGCTGAAAAGAAATGTCTGAGAGTCTTTCTGTGGGAGGATGAGAATCAGATTCCCCCAGAGCTGGCAGACCCATTGAGCCTTGACCCAGATGATTCCCAGCAGGCCATGGAGACTCTGCAGCATTCCCCCCCCTCGAGTCTTGCTCTCAGCAGTAGCGAGGGGAGCTGGGGAATGATAGCAACATTTCTGCAAGCTCTGGCACCTTCCAGATGCTATGAAACTCTGCAGAGGAGAAGCCTCATCTCCTTTACTGTTTGTCTTGTACAACCCCAGATCCAGTTCCTGGATAGTGACTTCTTGCTTTGCATGGAAAGGAGACAGACTGGACAAGCACAGGGAGTACCCAGGACAGTATTGGCACACCAGGGATGGGAACACAAGGACTGCTGAACATAGCTCTGAGAAGTGTGGTAGACTCACATGCTTAATTGCTGGAAGAAAAGAGAGGTGAGCTTTGGATGTGCAAGTGACCCTGTCATTTCTGTTGCATGTGGTCAAAAATGGTGCATTCCTTGTTTCTACACCACTTTTCTCCTTATCCTTCCAGCCACTGAAAACATTCACTTTTTATTTGTAAATGTAAATCTCTCTGAGTTGGGAAATCTGCTGCCCACTCTCAGGTTGGAAGCCCTACACCCTTTCGTGCTTCCTGGGAGGGAGGCGAGCTCCCTGCACACTCTATCTCCTCTCCCATCAGCTGTGAATCATAGGCCATCAATGGCAGCTCAAGCGGAGGGAGAGCAAGACATAATTAAAATCCTCAGGGAGTGGTGCAGCCATCTCTCTGTGCTAAGCCTTTTTGAGGTTTTCAGTTTTTCATTAAAAAATCCCCAATTTCCTACTGAAGAAACCGGAAAAAAAAATTCTGACTACACAGCTTTCAATCTGTGGCCAAGCCACAGAAGATTGCTTGCTGCCTCCTGGCTCTAGTCTCAAGAACCTGTCTAGTCAGGGACTGCTGCTCAGAGTTGGGTCTCTGGAGGTGTTTTACCAGACCAGCCCAAACTGTGGCCCCCACCAGCAGCACCATGCTGCTGTGTGCTCCCGAATCCAGCTCGTCCAGCCCCTCCCACTGTGCAGCCCAGGAACAGCTCTGCAGAACTGTATGGATTTACCCCTCTGTACAACATGAATCATGTCCACCAAGTCTTGAGCTGACCCTTGCAAGGAGCTCCTGAGGCATTGCATGAACATTATTTATGGGTGGTTTTTATTGCCTGTAAGAGGATGTAGAAATTGGGCAGCACCCTTGTGGTTTTCTTCTGTCAAATTATGATCAAGGTTGCTATTTTGTTGCCCAAATATTTAAGTGTGAGACAGAAATCTTTACAAGGGCTGCCACATTCCTTAGGTTATCTCTATTGGTCCTGCCTGGGCCTATAAATACTAGAGGGACTACCAAAGTAAATAACACATTTGCCTGCACATATGTTGCTTCAGGGGATCTCGTGTTTCCTGTATCACGAAGGTCAGTAGGTCAGGGACCTACTTGCAAATCAATAGAAAATTACCTTTCAAGTGACACCTGCATTAACCTTTGATTCTTGTTGGTCTAGATGAAGTTAAGGCCACCGGTCCCTATAGTCTTCCATTGTGCCTATGATTTATTTGCGTTATGATTTATTTGCATTATCTGTTTCCCGTCTTGATCTTTGGAATTGCTGGCACAGTTCCCACACAGCATGCAGAGCCATTTCCCTGCACATTGGTCGGGAATGGCAGGAGATCCAAAAGGCTGTGGTTTTTGCTGAAAGGTGTCAGAAACAATAAGGAAAATATATATGTTTGTAAATTAAAAGAAAATCAGAACAAACATGAGGAAGTAATTACAAAGACCCCCTTGTCAACATAAAACTTTTCTATCTGAAAATTGTGTTCTTAGCTCAGTCACTAATAACAGTCATAGGTCATTGAAAGTGAATGAATTGTAAAAATGAAATTCACTTGCCATTGTAGCTGAGCTGGAAAGAAAATTGCTGGATCTTACAACGTCCAAACTACTGTGAATCACTTGTTATTTTCCTCAGGGCCTGGTTCACACCTTGTATTTCTTTCAGCTTGCATGAAGAAATCAGACTGGTCATTTCTTGTTTCAAATCTGCTTGTTTGTTTTGCTTTTTGCAATATCGCTTGCCTTGTTGCAAGCCTGTACTGACCTATCCAGACCGAAGAGTTTAGCAGAGCACCCCCTCCTCATCTCATCCCTCATTCTCCCACAGAAATGCTTATATGTTACAGTTCAATGTCACAGCTCGTTTCCATCTCCCTAGGTAGGACTGCAATTAGCAAAGGGGTCATGGTCCTGCCTGTGACCTGACAAAGGGGTCTTCAGACCCTCTGCTAGATGCTTTTCCCATAAGCCAATTAATCTGGGAATTGGGCTGTGACCTCTTTCTTTCTCCCCTTCCATACGGGTTCTAAGATATCTCTTTTCTGGGTATTATTAGGCTTCAATTGGCATACAGAGGCTTATGGACTCAGATTTCTTTCCATCACTTCAGACACTGTTTCTTAGTGTATGAGGCAACTGTCTTTTGTTTGTTTCTAATTCCTCCTTTGCACCCCAGAGAAATGCTACTTGGTTGCTTTGCTGCTGGTGGAAATCCTTCTGCAAAGCACAGCTCTCTGCAGACATGAGGGATGTGGTGATCATCAGAAGATAGCTCCTGCAAGGGCTGAATTCCCAGTCATCCCAAGCAATCCCATCACGGTGTGCAAAATGCCCAGCAGGCCTTAGATAACACTGAGCAATGTTCAGCTGGCAGGGGGGCACTCTGTCCTCATGGCCACCGTGGTGGTTTGACAAAAATTCACTGGCACAGACCACCACTCTGACCCTGCCGCCCTTCTTTGGTCCATGGGAAAACCTCGGGTGCAAGGAGGCCATGCAGCTCTCTGAATCTCGGCTTCCTGTTGCTCTGGGCATGTGCATTTTTGGCCACTGGCTTCTGATTGTCACTTGGGACCTGTGGGTGCTTCTGGAAAGCAATTAACAGCCAGAATTAAAATGGGCAGACCATAGGACTTGGCACTCTGCAGTTGGCAAAGACTCCCTACCCCTCTGGCTTACTTCAAGCCTTGAACCTAGCTGATTGTATCCTGTTAACAGGCTTTAGTTCTGGATGCTGTTGAGAGTCTGCCAAGCACAATCAGTAGGATGTTTTAATTGGAGCAGAGAACAGTAATAAAAAGACCTTTGACCAAGCCCTGCAGATGAGGCTGAGGGGAGGGGAGGACCGTGCCACTGTTTGGTCACTTCCCTTGAGCTGTCCTTGTTAGAGGGAATGGACCCAAGGTCCTAATCTGTTTGCCAGTCAAATCTTCTGCCCAGCCACTTTGTACACAGCAGAAATGTACTCTGACCACACAAAGCTGCCAGGCACAGTAGCACAGGACAATTTGCTGTGGCTTCCTGGAGCCAGTGGGGCAGTGGCATCCCTCAGGATCTCATCTGGCAGGCTGGGAACATCTGTCTGAGGTCCAGCACAGGGATGGGAAGTGAAGATATTCCCCTCCTATAAATGCCATGGGAACAGGTATCAAGAAGCATCTGGGGAAGAGCTTGCAATGCAACATCCTCCTCAGTCCACTTATATTCAAGTGATTTCACTTTTCAAGGGTCCTCCAGGAATCTGAGCACAGGATCTATCCCATAGTCTTCACTCACAGTCTCTAAAAGCAGAAGCATCTTCAAATTTTTCTCTTTGCCTCATCTAGATCCTGAAAGTTGGGCTTTGCCATGAGGGGATGTCACTGCTCATAGGTTTCTTGCAGGAATGTCTCCTCCAGAGCCTCCAAGTGGACCAAGCCACCACCTCCTTATGCTACTTTTGGGACACCCACCCTCAGTACCTAAAGCTGAATCACAGAATGGGGCTGATCCAAGTCTGTGTTTTGTCCCAGTGGTATTTTCCCAAGGACACTGCTGATCTGAAGCCCTGCTGGTAAAAGCTAGAGCACTGGGCCACCTGGGAGCCTCAGCAGGCAGCAAATGTTTCCTGCTTTCCACATTCCTTTCCTTTCAGTGTCTGCTTTGAGCTTCTTGGTGTCCTTGCTGTGCAACATCACACAGCACCTGCATTCTGTTTCACAAAGGGCTGCATTCGCACAGGGATCGGATGGAGTCCTTCTAATCTGCCTACCACATACTATTCAGTCAATAGGAGAACACCAAAGGAGGGAAAGACTTCAGTATGGCAGCAATAAAACCAGTGCTGCCACAGATTCCAAGGGAGCAATTGCCAGGGACCAGCTTGTCCACACAATACCTTGAGGATTGGGACATGTGGTCACTGGAAGATTTACCAGGCCTTCAAAGTCCCATTTGGGCTGGAAATACGGTCAGAAAGAGATCATCCTATATTATATGACATCAGGTCAAGAATCTAGTCTCTGTGCTCCTTCCATAGCCCAGCTCTGCCTGGGCATCCCCACCATGGGCAGCATTGCTGGCATGGGGGAGGATGGGGCTGGGCAGGGTTAGGGAGGGTGGCAAGTGGCAGTGTGAGGGCCCAGATCACAGCATCCCAGCCATGCTGACTGAAAGCACAATGTCTCACCCACTGCCACACAGCAGCACAGTGGGACCTGCTGAGGGGGAGTGCGGGTGAGGGGTTTGACTGGGACCTCAGTTTCACTTCCTGCGTTTTGTGGGGAGAGATCATTAAAAATATCTGAATAAGGCAGACTTCTTTGTTTTCAGTATTACTAAGCCCTCCCTGCTCCCCAGCCCTCTGCAATGACAGTGGTGTGGGCAGAGATATTTCACTTTCCCCTGGTTTGCAGACTCACAGGTGGGCAGACAGGTGCATGGCACTGCACACCTCCTGGCCTCTCCCAGCCTTGCTGGAGCATGATCCTTTCTCCAACAGACCACAGTGCTTTTCCCCAGTATCTCAGTGGGTCACAGCACCTTATTTCTCAGAGAGTTCTGAGGATACCAATTCAGGGTAATGTAGATGATTCTGAGGGACATCAGGTAGGGATCAGGTCCCACAGATGCTCAGAACAAGGGAAGGTTTGTGACTCTGCTTGCCAGGCACAGTTGAGCTGGGCCACACAACTATGTCCTATGTGGTGCTGCACAGAGGGAAATCTTGACAACCTCCATCTTGGCAGTCAACAGGTTGATCACAAATTTATTTCCTCTTGGATTAATATGGTTACCATAAAAGATACGAGCATTTTAGCATCTTCCCCCGCAGCTGGAATATTTGTTTTAACGGCCATGTTGACTAATGTGCCCAGTACTTTACAAAGATGTAACATGCATTTTCTTGCCAGAGTAACTTGCAGCCTGGTGCAAATACAGACATTGCAGCTTAGAAGAACAGTGGTTTGTAATTTGATGTATCCCCTTGCACATGCATCAGGTCCTGTGGTGCAATTAGATGCTCTTTTTTTGCAAAGGCAATAGTAATTAATGCTTCTGCAGAAGTCTGGATGTTGGGAGTGGGACAGGACATGTGAGGTGAGCTGAAGACAGGTCACACTGGGTCTGCTGCTCATCTCTGAAACAATCAAGAGAATGGCACAGCAGGTCACCTGGAAAGACTGTTTCTTCTTGTTTTTCCATCCTTGCCTTACTAAACATTTTTATTGATTTCACTGCAGATAAAGACATAAACACCACACCTGCATGGTCTGTCATGAAAGCTAGTATTTCATTCCGTGTTTCCAAATTCCAGACTCTCTTTGCCTCTTGGGCTAGATCCACCTTCTGTGTGCACATTCTGCCCATCTCCAGTGCCATTCTTCCAGCTGTACTGATAATTGCAATGGGATCCCATCAGAGGTTTAATTAGATCTAAAAATGGGTAAGATTAACCTGTGGCCAAGTATCCACACACCAGCTATGCTCTAAATCCATGAGTTTTGTTGCTACATCAGATTTGCATTCTCACTCTGTTGGTGCAAGCAGGTGGCAAACTTCCACTTGTGTGAAACTGCTGATACTAATACTGCGCTGCAGGTAAGTGGAAGCTGCCACGTCCCTCCATCTATAGTTTGCACTGTCAGGTTCTGTTTCTGAAAGCTCAGGTGAGAAGTCATTCCACCAGGAGGCTTGCTTAGCCCTGCTTGCACATCCATGGGGACCATCTAAACCTTGCATGTGGGATCATTCACGGAGACAGACCCAAGAGCAGATGTGAAGTGTGGATGGAGCTGCCCACCCATGTCACCATCTGCAGGGAGGTCAGTGGAGCTGATCAGACCTATTGGCTCCCTGGAGCAGGTTGTGCCTGTGGGGGAAGCCCTGGCTACCCTCCCACTGCTTCACATCAAACAGAGCTAGTGAGACAACAGCAGGGTTGGCATCCCATGGGAAGGCACTGTGGAGGAGGCACTCAGAACATTTTTTCATGATAGCAGAAGAAGATGTAATAAGTCCAGAGGTGCTGGACCAAGCCCATTGTAGGGGGGAGAGAGAGTTTTCAGTGAATCTGTCCTCATTTTTCCTCACAGGAGTGACATGATGGATCACAGCAGTGGTGGAATCACTAATAGGGTAAATTATTTCCTGCACAGGTGGATCCCTGAGTTTAAAACCCTGGGGACAACTTGTTTGGGGATGTTGCTGGACAGGAGCTGGTACAGACAAAGCCCTACAGAGTGAACATATTGCAGTGCTCTCCCAGAAATTAAACCCTGACAGGGATGTGCCCTTGAGGGCTCAAGGACACCTTATGCATCCAGCAGGGACTCCATCCCCTCCTGCACAGGCTGCTCTTTCAAAGCAGAAGAGATTGGTTAGAGTTTGGGGGCCATTTTTATACAAGGTAGACAGGAATTAGGGAGAAGTGGCTATTTTCAAAGTTTAATTTAAAGGACTTGAGGATTTTGCCTATGATTTCATAAAACACAGGAGACATCTTCCTTAATAACACAGATTTTTAGGAAATGTGAGGCTACATGTGCTGTTTCCATCACCCCAGGGTGCTGCAGGTGTGTGGAGTGCTCAGGATACTTCAGAGAGGAAGGAGGGAGAGAAAAGCTTTTAGGATTAAGTGGTTTTTGTTCAGCTAATCAAAGTTCCTCACTCAGGGCTAGAACAAAGCAGTCAAGACTTTTATTTTTTTTTTTTTTTCCCTATCATCAAATGAAAGAGGTCTCTGCTGGTTATCATCACGTGGGAGGTTGCAGGTTGCTGTTACACTGTTGTCAAGGTCTGAAACCCTGAGCGATCCGATGCTCCAAAACAACACCGTTGCTGAGCAGTGCAGCCCCTCTAGGTGCTGGTGAAGGACATCTGTCAGTCAACACTGACCCTTCCCAGGCCACCTTGAGCAGGAGCTGCCTTGGCCAGGTGTGATCCTTGCCTGAAGACCGAGCTCAAGGGCCAGGACACACTTCCCAGGCTACCCCAACCTTCCCGTGCTGACCAAGGATACTCGCCATCTGCTTTGAGGAGGAGAAGCTGAGTGTGTCTGATGATGACTGAGTGTGAGGTAGAAGCCCAGGAGACTGGTCCATGCAGGATACACTGAGATGGTGCACCATTACCTCCTCCAGCCTTTCCAGGGCAGCAGGAGTGGGGAAAATAGGGCAAGGGAGTTTGAGTGTGTGCGTGTGTGCCTGTGTGGGTGTAGGACAAAGCATGTAAACAGAGGTAAAGAACATGCCATGTGTGTGAGGATGGAGGCTTGGAAAGGAAAAATTACTTAGCTGCAAAACAGAACTCCTTTACCTGTTTTTCTCATAAAGCAGCATGAGGATGTTTCTGCTAAAGCAGCCTTTCACAACAGCTGCGCTATGAAATGACTTCTTTTTAACAAATCCATCTGCCTGCTTTTTAATAAGCAGGGCTTTCCACCATTGTATATGTGCAAGGTCTGACCTTTTCATAGGAAAAAACATTCATAACCAAAAACTATAAATAGAAACCTTCAGACTGGAGCAGATCAAGATGTAGGTTTTGTGACTTTTTTTTTTTAAAAACCAACATAATGTGGGAGGGAAAAGAACAAGCTTTTTTTAAAAGTCATAAACTTCTGTTATTGCCTTAAGCTTACTTAATATTTACTGAAACATTTAATGAAAGACTTTAAACAGTAAGGCTTACAAGACCTTCTGTATCAAAGCAGGTATTTTTACAAAGGAAAGGAAAAAAAGATTAGAAGTCTGTTTAGTTTAGGAACAAGGGTACTTCCCCCAACTATGAAACAAAAAGTTTATAGAAGGTTTGTATTTCTAGGGTAAGTTAAGTTTTATATTTTGTTCATGTTCTGGTTCTGCAAGCTCTCATATATGCATGTAACTTTGCTCATGAGTATAGGCAGTTAGTCTTCAAGGGGACTACTCATGTGAAAAAAGCTGATCATTCATTGTTTCCACTTCAAGCCATATTTGGTCCTGTATTTTAAGTCCCAGATGCTGAAGACAGGTGATCACATGAGAATTTCAGCTTTCTTTAAAAAAAAAAAAAAAAAAAAAAAGAGAGAGACAAAAAATTCTAAATCTTGTGGTTGAGCAGAAAGCTTGAAAACATGTCCTTCACAGAGCCAGAAGGCAAATAATACAAAACCAATCTTCCATCTAAATCTGCTAATCACAGACATTTCTTATTTGGGAGCAATAGTTGTTAAGTGTACAACAAAAGAGTTCAAGAAAGGGGAGTAGGAAACAATCAGTGCAATTGTGGCTTATGCGAGCCACGACAGCAAATCACTGCTGCCACATGCAAAGACCCTGGGTGGTGCAGGCTCACAGATGCTCTGAAGAGCTTCACTTAGCAAACACTCAGGTACGTCAAAGTGAATCAAGTGAAGACTTTGGTTAAGGATGCATTGAGATTATCTGCTGCAATCCATGCCTCAAATTCTGGGATATGCATATCTCCTCCGGTATTTAAGACAGCACAGAAAATAAATCAACTTGCCTGCTGCTGTCAGCATGAAGATAAAAATAAGCTATTAGCTGTAGCCACTGAAGGGTTCAGTGGTAATACAGTACAGTCCCTCCATTCCTATTTTATATACTTCAGCAGCATAAGAAACAATTACACTGATCCATATTTGATCAGGCGTTGCAGGCTGAGCATCCTTTATGACCATTGTGTAGCTTCTCAAGTATTGGCTTCAGCTTCCTTGGAGAGGTATCTTTTTGCTGTGACTGCTCAGTGCCAGGCTATTCTCTCCTAAGGGGCAACATCTCACCATCACTGTTCTGCAGCGTAACACAGTGACAGCCTTCCCTTGAACTGAGCACCTCCAGCACCGTAACACTGCTCATGTGAGGAACAGATCTGAACCAAATCACAGGGTTTTGTCCAGCACTCACAACAAAGAACTTTGTCTCTTTTCTGCTGCAAGGCATTTTAGGTTGAGTTCATGTCACCACTTTCCTGATACCTATAAATACTTACAGTTTTCATGTACAGAAAATGGGAAGCCTCTTGGAAATTATAGAAATGAGGAGGGGACAGTGCTTTCTGCAGAAATATCTGCTTGTGGCACCACAGCTCTGCAGGCACAAGCATGTGTGCACACTCACTGCACGTAGAGTTTGCCTCATAGCTTCATTTCTCCCAAATGATGATGACCTGTTAACCAAAAGCCTCCCAGGCAGGAATGTTTGAAATGTTTTTCAGAAGCTGCAATTGCTGCAGAGATATCAAGACCCAAAAGTCACGCAAGTGACACACAAATTCTTGGGGCAACCAGGAAAGACATCATGAATCTGGCTGGGTGTTTGAAAACAGGAGAACCCCACCATCTACATGCAGAAAAGTGTGACATGGATTTTGCCCAGCACTCAGTGTGAGACTGTTCTCTATCGCTTGGACTGGATGTGAAGATGAAAGAGGGGCTGTCCTTGGGACAATTTGGACTGTACAATAGATGCCTGTTTTAAGAACAGAAACATATTCCTTTCTGCAGAGCTGCCCTGGAAGTAGTCATTTAGGTGGAACCTGGGGCTGCAGAGACTGATGGCAAAGTCCCCATGGACTTTGGTCCAACCCAAATTCCACCCCTTGGGTTTGAATGCTGTCCAGACATTGCCTAAGACTGAGGCTGGCCTTCTGCCCTACACTGAGTTTCCTCTTACAGCTATGGAATGGGGCCTAGGTTGTATCTCACCAATAAAACAAATAGAATTATATGATGCAAGGGTGTTTGAGTCGTGATTTTCATCAGCGTTTCCTTTTCTCCAAGCTCAAAGTCTAGTTTGAATGCAGCCTACTATTTCAGTACACAAGAAAAGGCTACATAGAAAATAGGTTTTGAATCAGATGCTTTACATAAACCATGGGTTTTACTAAAAACTGATCCACTCTTTTTCACTCCTACAATAGTGACTCTGCAGGAAGGCACTAGAAGTTTCAGTAGTTTCATCTTGTCTCAGATCATTTAAGGTGGCCAAAAAAGCTAATAATAATAATAATAATAATAATATAAACATTGAAATCATTCACCACAAGTGATTTATTAGAGGGATTTTGCCACACGTGGGTGTAATAAGTCATCCAGAAATAGGTCATGATTTTCTGAAATGTATCTGAAGTGCAGGATTATTTGCCAAGTAAATTATACCAAATAAATCCCTCTCACTGTTAGTAGACGGCACTTTTAGTTTGAGTTGTTTTGACTGAGTAGCACCATGGTTCTCATGGTGAATATCTCTTTCTTGACTGGGAACTGGAGCAGGCACCTAACTTTAACCATGTGCCAAAAAACTCCTGGCTGAAGTGGGTCATAAATGCATATTCAGACTGAGGGAGCACAGGGAGAATGATTTGGATGACCATTCTGCGTACCAGTAATACAGAGGCCTTTTGGCAGCTTTGAGATTGGTGCTGTCCTAAGCCTGAAGATGCTGCAGTGGGGACCAAAAGTAACATTTTAACTGCTCTTTTTGAGATTCACATGGGTTGGGGAGGCTGTCCTGAAACAGCCACATAGCCTATGAAACCATGAGGGTTGTGGGAAGATGAAACAGAGATGTCCTTCTGTTTGGACAAAACTGTGGTCTCCCTTTGCTTTGCACCCAGCCTTGCTTAGTCCTAGCAGATGAAATGTATCTGAAGTGCAGGATTATTTGCCAAGCCCTTGTAAAAAGGTGCTGGAAGTTGCCTGAACCCAGTCATGAGCATGCAGCTGCTTATAGATGGTGTGGAGAACTTGTGGATGAATTTTGAATTTTCCTCTTGTATAGACAGACCTAAAACTTGGCTTTTCACTCAAACCTAGAGGATCTCCAGCATGGAGTAGCGAAAGACAGCTTCAACAGCTCCCCTTCAGGTCTCCCCTGCAATGAAGAGATAAGCAAAATCAAATATCAGAGAGGAGATCCTTGTAAAAAGAAAAGGATGTCCATCAAAACTGCCATTTTCAAGAGGTTTGCAGGTGTGTGAGCAAGTGAGATTTTAGTGTGGCTGGGGCCAATCTACATGCAGCAACTAATTTTTCTTTAAGGAGTTTCTTGGCCCTTCCAGGGCTTGAGGTACCTCTGAGGTAGCTGAAGGTAAATTCAAGCCCACTGGATGTCAGTTGGAAACCTTTCAAGGTGTGTGGCAAATAACATAAAATTCCAGCAAATAGAAGGTCAGAAAAGTTTGTCAAGGCCATTGAAAATCAGGTTTTTGTCAAAAGTGGAATCATCTGTCCAACTACTTTCTTTTGAATGTATCCCACAGTATGGAGCAAGGAGATGCTTGCTGATTTGGACCATAGCATTTATTATAATCCTGTGCCTGTGTGTGGGAAAACAGGAAACTTCCCTACTGTGTTTGGAATTGTAATGCTATAAAGGTGTTTATATGTGTGGTTCTTATTTCTTTATGAGAAGTGAGATAAATTATCCTTGAATAAAGCCATCACCAAATCCACCCTAGGGAATCGCTCTGTTTGTCTATCACTCTAATGCCCCCTCTACCACTCTAACTGTTGTAGTTAAAGAAAAACACACTCCTGGCCAACATGCAGGTACAAAACCCCAGGCTTTTATGATTTCTATGGTTCTGGCAGAACAAGGGTGAATTAAATGGGTTGTAAATTAATTTCTGTGTGCATTAAGACTCTTTACACAGCCTGAACAGTATAAAAGAGCTTTGGGTTCACTCAAAATTGCCCTGAATAAATTCAGAAGGCCGTATTTCTTTACACAGCACATAATCATTTCCAAAGCATCTGCCATAAAAACGGATGATTGAGACAGATTTCCTAGTGGATAATTTCCTGCCTTTTCCTAGCACTTTCATCTCAGGAAACTGAATCCAAAACTCATGATCACCAGTGTGAAAGCTCCAGTGATCTCAGTGGACTTTGTTTCAGCTCTGAAAGACATGAGAACAGATACTGAGAGTTTGGGGGTTTGGAGCTCGAGGCAGCACAGTCCCTATTTGACACAGCACAGCAAAATGAACACACAGCAGAGCTGCTTCCCGCGGCCATCATCCTGTGATGCTCATCCTTTTCCAATGCTCTCAACACAGCCAATGTGACATGGGGTTATGGAAATGACCCATGACCTGGGAAAGTACATCTCAAACTGACATAGTTGGAGACTATGGGAGTAATTTGGTGATCAGCTGGTGTGGCTCAGAATGGGAAATCTCCTGTTCAGGTGGACCTTCCCTGTGGTTCCTGCTATCATCCCTTCCCTGTTCCACCTCAGCAGATGACAGCAGGGTTAATTAATGCATCTCCAAGAAGGACATAAAGATGTGTAGTGAGGGTCTAGGGAAGCTTCTTACATTGTTTTTTGAATAAAATAACCTCTCTCCGATTGCAACAAAGAAATCTTCATTCTCATAGGAGCTGGGACAGCTGATTCAGTGGGTAGAAACCTGGTGCTACCTGAGGTAGCAATTGCTGACTTGAGTTGAGAATGAGACCATCAGTGAAATGAATTGATGGTTTCAGTTCCAGATCTGGTGGGCAAAGTAAAAAAAAAAAAAAAAAAAAGGCACAACCAAAACTGGGCAGTGCAATTCAATGCTTGCTCTCAGGAAGCCACACAGAACAGAAGTCAAGCTTGGAGATATGCATCTCTTGCCCTTCAATATGAGCTCATGTCCCCCAAACACGAGAGGCAAGAGAGGTAAGCAAGGACCCTGCCTGGAATGCTGGCAGAAGCCAGGGCCTTCTCTGGGATAAGAAAGCAGCACAAGGGAAAAACAGTGAAGTGGAAAGCAAACTTCTGTCTCTGTGAGATCTCATTCATCCCAAGACTGTTCAAAATTATTCATATATAAATACTATCATACCACAGCTTGCTGTCATTTTCATTCAAGTACAGCATACAAGAGAATTTCGGTTAACTCTCCAGTAGCCAGAAGGTGTAGGGGGAAAGCCAGATTCATGAGAGCTGGCAAGTCAGCAACCTTGTGTCTTCTGCCAATTGTACCAGTGTGTGTTTTGCTGTTGTCATGTGAGGAATTATAAGCAGATTTCAAAGGTTTTAGAACTTCCCACCACATCCCTGTGACAGAAGCAAAAAACCACCTCATTCAACAAAAAGGGAGGACATTGGAGATAAAACGTGTGAATTTAGGAACCTGGTGACAGAGCAGCGGGGAGCAGGCAGGAGATGCTGGCTGCTTAGAACATGGTCTTCCTGGGCAGGCAGTCAACAGGACGAGTAGCAGGAAAAATGAGCTAAGCACTGCAATGGAAACAAACACCTTTTTTTAGGCTCTCTGCACTAAGCTGCTGCTGCTGCTACTTTTATCACACCATTCATTTGGGAAGAAAGCAGAGCAGCAAAACAAGGTGCACACATAAAGCTGTGTGTCTGAGCTCACACACATTACCAGTCCAAAAATATAGTTGTTAAATTATTTCATTTAATGGCTTGGGTCTGCAGTGATCTTGTATGATAAGCCTTTGTAAATGGATTCAGTTGAGTTAATCCTTCTGGGCAGGACATGGGTGATCCATAAGGGGACTGAGGACCACAGGTGGATGGCAACTTCTTCTGGGCAGCCAAAGCCAACATTCCCTCTATGCGAGTCTTCCATCAAGGCTCTTGAGCTGTTTTACAGACAAACACATACACACATGCACGTGAAACCCCCTGGCAAAAACAATGATTGTTTTGCATGCCAAATGTATCAGTTGCATTTCTTTTTACGACTGAATTCATTCTCAAGTCACGAATGTAAAAAAAAAAAAAAAAGGTCTAGTGAGTGTTTAAATTTAGGGCATTAATTTTGCATTCCATTGTAGAGGGAACCCAAGAGTTTCAAATCTCAGAAAAAAGCACTCCACCTCTGCTTTATGGCCAATTTAATTCTGCTTGTGTTTCCAGAGCTTACTTCAAAGCGCAGATGCGTTTCAGGTAAATAGTGACAGCTTCAGAACAAGTTCCCCTTGTAGCACAAATCACCTCACTAATGAAATCAGGGGGAAAATTCCAAACAACTTGATATCCATCTGCCTTAAATCAAATCCTTCTATTTATATAGTATAACTAAGGGCCCGATTCCTCCCCCAATCAAATGAAGGGTGAAACTCCTGTAGATTGCAGTGGGAAGGGGGCCAGCCCTTTACACTTGCTTAGTGACTATTGTCCAAACCCGGGTGAGGATGCCCTGGTCTGTCCAGTGCACAGCAGAGAACGTGCCTGAGGTCGCAGGAGTGAACAATAGGATCACATTCAGGAGAATATGAGGCACCTACTCTCAGCACAGAGAACAGTTTCTATAGTTTCCACATTTCCTTCCTGCTCATGTCAATCATGCACAGGGGAAAACAATGAAGAAACAGCAATCCCACATGGAATAAAGTCATGGGAACCTGAGAATGAGCCACATGCTGAAAAGAAAAGAGTCATCACGTCCAAGATTGAAAGTATTGGCTGTCTCGAGTGTCAAATAAATCAGACTAGCCCCGAGGACTTGGATCTATACCTGTACTTACCTCTTCACCTCAGACCTCAAGGGCAAGCTTTCCTTTTGCTTTGGAAGCCTGGAAGTGGGCAAATGGTGCAGCTCTTGGCTGCCTTCATCTGCATCACTGAACCACCTGCCTTGCTGAAACCCTGTGCTTGCCTTCAGAGACACTGTTTCTCTCAGATCCCATCAGCCTTCCTAAAGGCTCAGCAGTGGGATGAGGGGGGCTAGATGTCCACTTGGCTTGGCAACAAAGAGCAGCAAATTGCACTTGAACCTGGAAATTTACAGGAATGCAGAGCAGCCTTGTTGCTAAGCCAGCTGCAAACCTGCTTTGCTCGGGGCTCTTCCCTTTGTAGGGTTGAAGGAATGAGGCACGTGTTGCCAAGTAGGACATCAGTACTACAAACAAATGGAAGGCCCTTATCCCATGAGCAATCTCAACCTGGTAACGGGCAGGTAGCTAGAGTAACAAGAAAGCTCAGCTCCTTCCTACTCACAGAAAGGGGAGGCGGCAGGACACAGGTTATAATTAGAGCCACCCACAGTAATTTTGGGGAAGCTTCAGCATATGGAATGGGAACTTATTGTTAGTGTTGCCAGTTAACCATCTGCTTGAACTGGGCCAGTCCAGAAACCCAGTGGCCAGCACTTTCAGACACATCTGCTGCTTGTCTGGACTTTAGCAGTGTATTAAGCCACCATGGTGCCTGCAGGAGAAAGTCACAGCCTTTATCCTGAGTGTCTTCCTAATTTAAAGGATTTGCTTCAGCTTTGGAGACAAGCCCATTTTGGAGTCCTCACTCCTTCTTTCCCTTAGATTTTTGACTGTCAGGCTCGTGCAAACTGGATCTCTCCAGTACAGCTTCCTGCAGCTGGAAAAACACCAGTTCTGCCAAGCACTGCTTGCTGGGGGCACAGCAGATTTCATGGTATGCGTTTCAACCTTCCCATGCAAAGCTGCACAACTATTCCTTTGCAAAAGCAGCCCCTCGGAGCACTGTGAGGTACCTCAGAGCCATCCCCAACTCTCCACCCCACTGCCATTAGGCTGGACTTGCCTCAAGTCGTGCTTGCCTTGAGCAGATTGGGTCACATCCTCAGAGCTCAGCTCCAGCAGCATAAGGGTCAGAGTGGAGGACTAAGGAGCTGATGTGGTCTTTATGATAGTGCCACAGGGGCCTTGAACCCTGCTGGTCCGAGACATTAGCACCTCTGTTTTGATCCTAATTCTTGTGGTGCTAATTCACAACGCAGATTTGATATCCCATATATGAGCCTTTAGGCATCATTGCTAGCCTATCCCTATCCCTATCCCTATCCCTATCCCCAAGCAGGGGTTGCCCTCTCTCAGGCATCCTTTGTGATGCCCTCAAAAGCAGCACAGGTCCCCATGGTACAGATTAAACTCCATCAATGTGAAGATTTAAACCACCAGATTTAAATTTCTCACGCTTGGGACAAAACAGCACCTACCTAAGAGAAGTGGGTCCACAGCACAGGCAACACAGATTGCTACATTTGTTAATGGCCTTCTCATAAACACCCTGATTTTAGGCATTTTCCCCCAAATCCCCACTGCAGCACTATGGGTCTGCCTGTGAGATGCTGAGTTTCTGCCATCTTGCTTTTAACTACTGGGATTTGTGAGCCTTCCTGGTTGCAGAAATAGGCGCCAACTCATGAGCCCAGCACTCTCAGAGGAAACAATTTCAATTCTTTTTTTTTTTTTTAATTTCTTTTCCCCTACTGCTGTGATTTATTTAAAGAGGGACTTTGGAGCCTCAGTCAGGGCTCTCGGGTACTGTTCAGTCTGGGGAGAGCAATCACAAGGCCATTACTGCACCACAGGCACCCCAGCAAGCCCTGCGATAACTGCTCTGCGCTGGCGCCCGTGCAGAGGGGGAACCTGTCCAGCCAAAGGCACAGAGAGCGCTTTCTTCCAGGTAGATGGAACAGAATTATGCAGGTTATGAATGGCGATGTGTCTGCAGGGGGGTGGAGATGGGGTGAAGGAGGCGTCAGCGTGTTTTGTAAATGCTTTGAAATGTATTTGTGTGTTTCTGAGATGAACCTTACAGAAAATACCTGAAAACTGGTTTTGCTTTTCCTAAAGCATTGGCTCTTTCAGGCAGCAGCTTTGCCAAAAGTCATTAATCACATCTTTATTAACAAGGGCGGGGGAACAGTGACCTCAAACAACCGAGGAAAACAACTAAAACTGGATTCATTTGAAGGACCGCTCAGTAAAATATCTCCTGGCCAGCACATGCTACTGTATGTTGATGTATATTTAAAGTGTGCTGAATCTTTGGGATATATTGAGACTTCTGCACAGAACCAGGGCAGGACTTGACCCAAGGGCGTGTTTGACTAAACTACCCAGCTCCTGGAGTAAAAGGGGGGAAAGAAGAAAATTTTTAAAAGGTCTTTATGCCCTTCTACTACATCAAGGTGCATCATGTGAGCAGGACAGGCTAAATGTGCCAGCTTTTACACTTCCAAAGAGTCAAAATTCATAGATTCATGGATTTCATTATGTGCATGGTTTAAATCCAGAGGGAAAACGATGATCACTCTGCCAGTCTGTTTGCTGTAAGTATCCAGGCCTACTGCTAACACCATGGCACAGGTTCCACCACATTTCTCGGTAATATGCTCATTTTCTCAGTTAAAAATGCAGTCAGCTGAATGAGCAGCTGTGTAAAGTGGGACCGAGCCTATGCCATAGGGACCACTGCTCTCTGGGTGAGAACAACAGGGGATACAGCCCCCATTCCCCTGCTAAAACTCCACGTTTGCTCCTCACTCCCAGCTCTAAGGTGGTTCATCAACCAGGGCACAGGGATCAGTGAGAAAGCAGGGACTTTTGAGGGGATTTCTGGAGCCTGCCTCAAAATGCATTTACCGTGGGGCGGGCTCTCAGTGGCAGCATGGGGAAAGGGCAGGTCCCCACCTTGGGCAGGATGCTAATGTTGCATTGCGGTAGGCTCAGTGTAAGCCCAAACCTGGAAGGCTGTTGCCACTGATAACACTCATCTGCTGTGGCATCATGTCCGTTGACATAACCTTAATTAATGATATTAGCAACCTAATGAGGCGATAAACCACCGATCCCAACTCTTGTTAAGAAATTTTCTTAAATACCAGGCACTAATCGCTATGGAGAAACAGATAGTGGGCCAAAATGCACACCTGGAGTAAAGGGGTGTGGTTCCCATGTTTTCTGGTGAAGTTGCATTTGTTTACTCCAGGACTGACTATGAACCATCCTGATTAACACATGGCGGGTGTGCGTTGGGCGGGAAGTTGTAAACAGCCACAGCCTTAAGTAATGGCACTGAGCTTGTGCAAGACCTGTCATCCAGATGGCAGCAGGATTGATGGCTGTGGAGATCAGCATGGTTCCAGACCAGGGTGCAAATGTGTGTGGGAGTGCCCCAACCCCAGGCTTGATCTTCCCAGACCCTGAGCTGGTGCAGGGGGGCTCTCCAGCCACCTCCGAGCCCTGGGATGCTTCACAGGGATTGTCTAGTCCTTGTGGCTTTATGAATACCGAACATCACTGTGGTGGACATCACCAGGCACTTCATGGTGGCTAAGAGCTCTTTGAGCTGCTTAATTGAAGATTTGCCAGTCATAACTAGAAGACTCCCTGCTACCATTGGGGTAGTGTGGATGTAATTTGCAAAACAGGAAAGGGACCCGTTTCACTGCACTGATTTGATTCTTTGGCTGTTACTTTATTTCCTTGCTGTTGTTATTCCGATCCAGTGAAATTAAAAAGTCATGAGTAGCCTATTTGGATCTGAATGTGTGAGTTCCTGCCCTGCAGAGCTTTCAGTAGAGATTAGATTGTACATGCCATTGTGTGGGGGAGATGTGCCATCAGGCAAAGGAGGAACAAATGCAGGTGGGGCGAGACCAGAGAGACAGAAGCGGTATGCCTGCATGAAGCTGCCTGCTGCTCGTGGGGTGGTATCACCATCTCGCTGGTGGTTGGGCGAGTATCTCAGCAAACATTTGCTGCCTTGGGTTTCTGCAGGGTATTTAGCTCCTGGAATGTGTGAGACAAGGCAACGGCATCTTCCTCACTTTTAACCTTTTAGAACTTGTCCTAAGAAGGCCTATAATGAAAACTATACATAGAAACCTAGGCAAGACTTCATGTTCCTGAGGGTGCAAGCCGACTAGCTTTTGGACCCTGGTCCTTAGGAATTAATAATCCTCCAGGTTGCTGAAAAGGTAGGTATGCACTCAGTTTGCTGGTATTCAGATAAATCTTCAGGGATTTTAAGGATTTAGGTGCTCACATAACACATAACACAGACACCAGGAGCAGACAAGCCTGGCACAATGCTCATGTTACCAAGCCTTCACCTATTTCATCTACTTCACTCTAGCAGTCTGTTTTTTATTCAGACAGTTTCCTGTGGACAAAAAAAAAAAAAAGGTGTTTGTTTGTTTTTTTAAGTAATCATAGGCATGCATATATCAGAAAAAAAGAAAGAACCTATCTTCTTCTTACATCTCTATTATTTCTATTGTTCAGGTATGCCTCAGGTACTTTCCCAGACATCTTGCCTTCTGTTTTTGACGTTGCCATCTGGGAATCAGATCCTGCACATCTTTTGTGGTGCTGTTCAGCAGGGAAGGAATTTGTTATTGCTCCTCATGGATATCTCTGGCTTTATGCAGATGGATAGCTCAGAGAAGAGGGATGCCATCAGCTTTGCGGCCACTGCCCTCCAGCTCAGGGAAAAGCTAAGGCTGTGTGTGTACAGCACATCTCGGGACAAGCTGAGAAAGTTCTCACAACACCTGCACACCAGGTGATATCTATGCGGTCCAAACTCCTTCACTGCTGGGAAGCTATTTGGTTAGTTAATCCTGCACTGAACCCTCTTTGCTTTCTGGCATACTCGGTAATGCCATTAATAAGCACTTGCTTTGCAGAAGTCCAAAGAAGGCAGAGCTGATCTCCACACAACAGCCACAGACCAAATCAGCCTGAACTCCAGGGCAGTTGGAGCTCTGTGCAGGAGCAGATGCAGAACTGAACTTTGTGGGTTGGACCCATCTCTTGAAGTTGATTCTGATCATTTGCTGATTCAGAGCCTTGTGCTGTAACCACAAACCCTCCATATCCCGTCCTCTTTCGTCTACATCTCTGTCTGGTCCCTTAACTAAACACTGCTCAGTAAATGCTTACAGACTCAAGAGGAGGGGTTGCTAGTTCAAAGTCTCACATTATCAGGGCAGCTGGAAAGGAAAATTAAGAGCAGCAAAAATCAAATCAGAGCCAGGGTGAAAGTCTGGCTGTTTGAACACTGACAAATATCTACTTAAGACACATTTCTCCCGCCTCCATTACACCCATTGCTGAACACAAAAAGTTGTTTTACCAAACTGTGCAATAACTTGGAGGTTCAGGTGGGTTACTCTGAAGTGAACTGCTCCCGACTCTGATAAATTTGTGAGAGTATTATTCTTTCTAATAGAACTACAATCCTTCCAGCCTAGAACGCAGAAGACCCGCTGCCCCAATGCTGTTACAGAATTGTAGGTGAGAGGAGTGATACTCCTGTACCATGGAGGGGAGAATTTTGGATATCAAGAAGTGAACAAACTGTGACAGAGTGTGCATGTACATGGTTTCTTTAAAAATAATCTCAGCAGACTCTTTTTTTCTTTTCTTCTTTAAGATACAGTGTAGAAAATGGCCTTTCAAAAATAAATCAAGCCTCAGGCTGGGACTGAAAGCACTTAATGAGGGGTAAAAGTGGTTGAAAAAAGGAAAAGGAAAAATTCCCATGCTATTCCTAGCACTGACTCCCCCACTTCTGCATGTAAACTGTAGCTGCATCATGGTGAAGCACTTCCATCAGTTTCAGACCAATACCTGGCCCACTTAGGACAGATTATGGCAGAGCAGAGAGTCTACCCTGAGACTCTTGTCTCCTGAAGGCACTGAGCACACCATTCTGTACATGTCCCAGCATGGCACAGCATCTTCAACATCACAAATGCGTGACAAGGCTTAAAGCAGAACTCCACCACACAATAGTACGAAGCCAGTTGTGGACAACATGATGGAAAAGCTGTTGGGGAACTGAACTGAGTGGAGTTAAAAGCTGCAATTATTATTCAGCCTTTTTAAAATGAAAACCAGGCCTTTCAGACAAATCCAATTATGTTCTTTGAAGAGGATAAAACTTCAGTTGGTACAAGACACTTCGGATGGGATAAGTTTTGGCTAGGTTGCTGACTTAACAGATTCTCTCAACAATATCAATAGCATGATACAAACAGCACAAGTTCTACATGGCTTAGAGAGCAGTGAGATCAAAGTTTTTTTCAAATTACTGATTCTTGGGGAGTCACTCAGGGCACAACCCCAGAGGAGACCCTCAGGGACTGACAGGACAATGTTATATCCAGCACAAGAAAGGTGATGCACAACAATTGCTGTCAAAACCTGCCAGTGACACCAGGCAGGTGGAAAGGTGGCTGATGAAGAAATGTGGGTCACTGGGCTCATGCAGGCAGAGCACATGTGTCCAGGCAGCCAGAGCCTTGTGCCAAGGAGACAGGGATGCAGCCAACTGTATGGAAGGAGAACACCTCCCCTGGAGAGCAGAGGAAGTCAGGAAAGGGTGCTGAAGGCAAAGCGGACAAGCAGCTCAACCTGAGAGTGACACTGAAGAGTGATGTTGCAGGTAAAGGGCATCATAGGAGCTCTGGAAGGGTGAAGAGAGGCAGTGCAGATTGATGTATGGACCAGTTCTGGTTTTATGGAAGGTCTTAACCAGAAAAACAATTTGCCCTTTGTTGGTCTTTGCATTTTAAGAAAAAAACATTGAGAGACTTGAAGAATTTAACATGCAAAATTCATGCAGAAATTAAGTGAGAGGGAGAGATGGTGTCATTATACTGTGTAAGCACCTTCAGGACAAAATGATGGTAGGAAAACTGTCCTTCACTGCAGGTAAGGCCCATGAGGAGAACACTACAGCCTGGAAACTTCAAGTAAGACAGTACCATACATTTTATCAGTGAAGATGCTTACACTTGGAATGAACTCCAGGAGCAGGATTGGATCCACATTTCTTGATGCCATCAAATCCAACCTGGCTGCCCTCCTAGGAGGTCTGATTGAGATCAAGTTGTGCTTTGCCAAACATGAGTTAAACACAGAGGTGAGGGAGTGATAGCCAGGGATCCTGAAGTGCAGGAGCTCAGGAGAGAGACTCCAGCCCTCCCTTGCAGCCATGAATTTTGGAATTGAAAACTACAAAGGCGAGGAAGAAAAATATAATTTAAAAAGCCTGTTAGCTCTTGGAAGATATGAGAGGGTGAGAAAGCAAATGAAAACCCCTGGGAGTTCTTGGTAATTTCTCCCTAACTGATAAATATTCCAAAAAACCCTCTATCCTTTCTCTTTTCTTGGATTTTCAATACTGTAAGTGAACCAAATTGATTATTTTGTAGAGGTTTGTTGTTAGTGATCTTTTTTGCACACTGGGAAGTTACTCCTGTTTCGGTTTTGTTTGTTTTTTGTGAACAGCTACAGTTGGGTTTTCCACTCTTTGTTTTCAAGTATGTGTTTAGGACTTGCTGAGAACAAGTTAAACAGAACAAATGAGCTTTGGACAGAGCTTTGAAAGAGATTAATTCTATGGTCATTAATTCTCCTCTTTCAAGAAGCAAGACCCATATGCAGGCACTACTTCTGAGAAAGCTTTTTCCTCATGGTAACTGCCATCCTTGCTTGGTAATGCTTGCAAGGCATTAAGCTGAAGCCCAGGGGCCCAATCCAGGAAGATAAAACCAGGTATTTTACCCTTAGCATTAACTGGCAATCAGTTCACGTATTGATGCATCTTTAGAGATGGAGCTGGAGGGTACTGAGCAAAAAAAAGTCACAAAATTCCCACAGAAAGTCGGTGGCAAACCTAGGATTAGCACTAAAAACACACAGTCTGTGGGTCTAGCAAGCCAAGAATGAGTAGGGCAGGTAGTAAACCTAGCAGAGCAGTAGAAAGGTTACAAGCTTAGAAATTAAAGAACAGCTAAAGAATGAACCAGAACTACAGCTGTTGAAGGCAATAATTCATGCAATGTTGATCATCTCATCCCCATATGTTCGTCATAATTTTGACAAGCATTTCATTTTATCTGTTATTATTAAGAAAATTATTTCTTTAAGGGCAAAATCTAACTACATTTTTCAGGTCAACTTGATTCTGGGAATCAGTCTCACTTGCCTGTGGTTTTTGCTATCAGGCCCAACTTAATCCCTGGTGTATTTCTCTTGACTCAGTGGAGTTATGTTGAATATCAGCTTGGCCTAAAGGCCTTTAGTTATATTGCCAATGGGTTTCTTTAAAGGGATATTTCCCTACTTTGAATGTAGTGATTCCGGGCAGTAATTTCATTTTGCACTCTGGAAGGACTCCTGCATATGTTAAGGAAGTTTTAGTTATTCTGATACTGAAGAAACCTTCTTTGGCAATAGATGACGCGTCTAATGTCAGTCCGACTGAGGGCAGGTATGTGCATGTGCTCTGGCTGGTCTGTGGATGGCAGTCTCGAGAGCCACCTGCCAGGTGCCTTCCATCCACAGAAAGGTCTGGGGAAGAATCACAGGAAGGGATGTGAAATACATAACAGGGACACAAAAGCAGAGTGAATGCTGTTCATGGTGTTTCTGATTTTCAGAGGAGCATCTTATCTTCCCCCGAAACCTCTGCAGGCAACCCTCCAGGCGTGTGTGTATTGGCAGAGAAGTGGGTATTCTGATTAGAGGGATTATTGAGATTCCACTACCATGGGAAGCAGCTCCTTGTAAGTGCCCCTTGCTTGGGGAAAGGCAAAGGGAAGACCCAAAATAAGAAAGATAGGCCTTCCAGCATTCTCCACCCTGGACATCAGTGGCTGCAAGATGTCACTCGCTGAAGGCAGGTGAGTGCACACTCAGGGCCTCCACACAGACTGCTGCTCCCATGGGATCACTAATCCACACAGGAGAGGCCATTGCAGGGGACTTTTTCATCTCATGAGGTCCTGGAGCATAAGGAAGATCTACAAACTGATGGGTGCAGGATGTCAGGTGGTGGGACAGTATCATACCTGCTGAAATGGTTTAGAAGCACTACCCCTTGAATATCCCAGGTGTTGCCTGTTTCAGCTTGCTTTGGCATCCAGGTTACTCCCCGAGTGCTCCAAATCACAGCAAACCCCCGACCCAAAAAAAACCCCAAAACCCAACAAAACCAAAAAACAAACAATCAAACAAAAAACCCCAAAACAAAACAAAACAAACAAGCATAAAAAGAAAATTGTGAAAGTGAATGCAAACTTCATGCAAGATGTGAAATCTACTAATGAACCTGAGTGTAACCAGCCTCCAGTTGCTTGCCTAAAACTGAACAACATGTGAGGTTGTTACTGTAGTTCTCAAGAAAGATTTGTCCCTGGGACAAAAGAGACCTGAGTGAGATCTGAGAGAGCCCAGGGTTAGGTTCAAACAGGCTGGGAAGTGTTATGCAAAAGAGCAGCACAGAGTATAGGGTACATAATGTACTTGTCAGTTTCTAAACTGAAAAATCTTCCTGTAGGGACTGATGATGGGCATGTCACTGAAAAGCCAAGTTTACCTTGCTTTGCTGAGGACCCATGCTCTTACTATGACTATGTCTGGTCAGAAGAGAGAGAACACCTTTTACTCTTGATGACTTGATATGATGGGACAAGCCAAAGTCGGAGCTCTAGGGTTGCTGTGGGATGCTCCAGCACATGAGTATGCCTCAGAGGAGAGCAGGGTTTGAGGGAGCAGGGTTCAGGGGTGAGCTGCTTCTGTCCTTCTGCAGCCAGTGTCAGCTTTATCCAGCTGTCACAGTGATCCAGCAGCCTGTGAGTCACAAAACTACTTGAATGGAGTTTGGACCCACACAGCATCACATAATGGATTTAATTACTGTGAGGGAAGAGGGATGATGTGATTTCTGTACAGTATAGTACAGCATATGTGCAGACCTTGTTGTTGATCCAATTATCAGCTCTGGATACCTCAGCTCTCCCCCATCTTGTCATCTCCACGTGCCTTCCTTGAAGACCACCTGCCCGAACCCTTGGCATAAGGAAATTAAAGGCAAATTACACAGTCGCCAAACACCACTTGTTGCTCCACCTCCATCTCAAGGAGACCAACTCTGAAGGTGGGAAGACCTGAAAGGCTTGGGAACTGTGTCATCTAAAGCAGGAACTGGCTGACTCAGACAGCAGAAATCACTTGCTGTGGTGTCTGGAGACCTCTGAACAGCTGCAAAATCCCAGTACTGAGATCTTGGTAAGGTCACAGTTGCGATGGGCTGGGCACATTGCCAGGGTGGAAGATTCCAGGATCTGCAGCCTCCTGGGAACACCTAGCAGCCAACACAAGCTTTGTAAAGACACCTGAAAATCCTTACTTAAAGCTTGTCAGCTTAACATTAATAACTGGGAGGGAAAGGGTTTGGAGCCATTGCAGTGCAGCCTGTGAGGTGAAGCACAAAAGCAAAATGGAGGAGAGAAGCAAGTCAACCCAGAGAAAATCAACCATGACATTTAAAAAGCACAACTAGAAGCATGCTCTCTCCCCACAGACTGGCCTTTTACAGGATCATACACACACACAGCATAGCAAAAGTAAAAATAGCTAAGGGGATGGTCATCGCAAACTGCAACAAATAACAATTCAATAATACGACTTTAATTAAGAAATCCAGGGCACCCAATAAATTCAAGATTTGGCACAACAACAGTGTCCAATAGCCATAAATAAAGCAATTTGCTAATGACTGCACATTCCATCTCATTTTCCTTGATGTTTTCCATGGCGTCATTCCTCTGAACCACAAGTTTTCTTTTAATCTCATCTCAATCTACACCACTATTAGGTGCTTCGCTTCTTCCTTGACAGCACCATATTTGAACGGCCACTAAGTAGGGCCTGCTCCAAAGCCAGCGAAGGTGAGGCTGGAACATAGGCTTGTCTCCTGCAGGCTGAGCCTGAAGAAGGCTGCTGATCACGCCCTGACGGCACGAGTCACTCACACATAATCAGCCGTGGGTAATTCAGAGCCAGAATTACCCCCGTGGCCCCTAACAGCTTCTGCACTTGGGATTCAGTTGGCTCTACAGGTTTGACATGTCATGACAGAGACATTTCTTCTTCACACAGCTCATTTTGTCTTGAGGTAATGAGATATTAACTAACCCATGGCAGCAAATCAGCTGCTGCTGGTCTAGGGAGGGCATCTCAGGTTCTCTCCTTAACGAGCTTCACATTTGGCTTTTCTTAACTGAAGGAGAGTTCGTCAGCACAAACATCCTGCCAGTGACACTGTCCTTATCTGACAGATGGGGCCCAAGGAGAACTGTTTTCAATGACCTAATGTTGTTTGCTGCTTACCTGGCAAGACACCAGTGAGCTGCTTCTCCCATGCACTGAGAAGTCACTAAGCAGATGCTCATGGCTTCCAAACAACAAAGTCTTCACTTTTCTTAAATAAAGTCAGGGTTTACAACAGATCAAAAGTGCTTTGGAACCACTTTGTCTCTTCTGCTGTATGCTGGATGTTTGTGGGGACCCTGTTTCTGGAGAGGTTGTAGCCTCTGAGCTGCTCTTGCAGCCTAGGGGAAGGCAAGGAGTCAATGGTATTTAGTGTCTCCTGTCGGGAGCGTTGGGAGATGATTAACCCTTTTGTCAGCACTAAACCACAATGGGAACATCTTCCTCTTTTTCTCAGTCATTAAGTTTTTTGCATACTGGAATTATACGCATCAAACAAGGAAGTTTTCCAGTAGGGTGCACATCCTTGAGTCTTTCAGTAAAAAGCGTTTTGAGTGCCCATAATCACAGAGTGTCTGACAAACCACAAAAGAAGACTCCTTCATTTTAACTTCTTTAGGCCTAAGATGGGTAGGACCTGAAGTCAGGGTTTGAGACAAGCTCAGAATTTCTTTGCCAATACCATAAAATCCCATTCTGGGGAAGCTTTGCCATTTGGTGTTGCTGCATCTGCTTCATTTCTCTTGAGGTTTCCACCTCAAAATCCTTCTTATTCAGTCCTGTTTTCTTATGCAACTTTATAGGCTGTGGTAGGTGGAGATAAGGAGGCCAAGTCCTGAAATGATCTGTCTGTTCTATTTTGCAACCTCAGTGACAGCAAATATTAATGTACATGCGTTCACTGCCCAACTTGTCTGACCACTCTGCACGGACATTTTGGTGACAAGCAAAAGCCTTCCACACACTGACTGATTCTTCAAACACCACAGAAAAATGGTTAATACTGTTGTGAGTCCCTAGACATGCTTTCCACTTTGCTCCCCTCCTGCTTCTCTTGCACATCGGGGTCCAACATTTCTCTTGTGCCAGGCCCTTCCTGGATCGTGGCTGTGTTACACAACTGTGCCCTGCAGACTGAGGCAAGGATTAAAGGTGTCCAAATTATTAGGAAATCAAAGCAGTGAAAGGTCAGGGATCTTTCTATTTTCTCTCAGCTTGGTAGGTGGTTGCTGAAAAATCACAAACACACTTTGAAAAGGAGGGGCAGCGAGGTGCAGCTTTCAGAGCACTCGTTGGCATTCATGTCTGTGAGTGAACTATTTACAGGTATGGCAAAGCATTACTAATCTCTGAGCTATTTAGAAAGGAAGTACCTCTAGGATCTCCTCATTTGTCTCCCCTGCTTCTCAAACACCACTGAGTCATGCTGAATCTCCTCCCCTTCTGAAAAACTGCTTCATATTGCTCCCTGAAGAAAGAAAAATGTCCCTGGACAGTGAAACAAACAATCCCAAAGTGGGTTGATCTCCTCCTGCAAGCTCGTGACCTAGTAACTGGGTAAAAAATCCTGGAGAATCTGGAAAGGAGAGGTCAGTCCAGGGGCTGCCTGAGGACTCAGCTGCTCTTCAGCCCCAGGGAGGAACTCTCTTATCAAGGCCTGGAGTCCAGCTGGACCCAATCTGGACCTGACCCTTCTCGAAGTTCACGTCTGTTTGGACGGAGGTTTCTGATTCAGACAAATCTCTGCTTTCAGCCTCTTGGAAGACAGGGCTGCCAGTTGGCTTTGCAAGGCCTTGCTGGATGTCCAGTTATGTCTGAACTTTCCCTGTTTCCTTCCCCTCCGCTCCAGTACACCCGTCTGCATCTGGCTTCCCCTTCAAACTTAGCCCCAGACGTATTACATTGCAGCTTGGTTCCCGGGATGCTGTTGCAAATGGCAAGAAATTATGAACAGAATTCCCAAAGGAAGCCATGCTGAAGAAAGAGCTGAGAAAAAGGGAAACCTCGCCATTGCTATTTAATTTTTTCTGAGCCCATATTTCTCATGTTGCTAGAGTTTCAGAGAAAAAGGAAGTGTGTACAAAGGCTGCCTTGAAAAACAGGAGGATACTGGCTCAGGCAGTGAAGGGTGAAAAGAAGAAGTAGGTACTGTGGGAGAACTGGTAAAGATGAGGTGGGTTAGGGAGGTGCTTCAGTGCCTGGTCTGTGAGCAGTGAGCAGTGAGGACCAGACAGTTACTGAAACAGATGAGTTAGGCAGTGCTTGAAGAACAGACATGGAATGAAAGACACTTGTGAAGAAAAGAAAAAAGGGATTTTCTCACAGTAGGGTCATTCTGAAGTGCAAACACCAAAGGATGGCGTCCTTGCTTCCAAACAGAACCCGACAAACAGCAAAGGAACAAAGCCAGAGTTCCTGAGTTCTGATCCTAATGTGGCACTTACTTCTCGACCAGAGCAGCTACTAATTGCAGGAGCCACAGGCAGCTTTTGACAGCTAATGTTAAAACATGGAGCGGGGTCCTCAGAACTGTGAATAAACAAGTCAGGCTTGACTCAAGGGGATCTAAGAGCTTTCAGTGCCTAATATCTCTGGCCAGCTTCTGACCATCTGAGAAATGGGGCATGTCTCATCTGCCACAGACGGTGCTGGGAGGTTAATAATGGTATTTCATGTCTGAGGTCCTGTGACAGAAAGCTGCCACGTAACACAATGCTTTATTCTACCCTAAAGCCAAAGTCTCCTCCACCCAAATAAATATGTATTTGTGTTGCCTGCCTCCCATTTTTAATCTACTAGCGATTCTTACCAGAATAATAATAAATAAAAATCTCTGGCCTCACAAGTGTGACAAGAGCTTGGCTAATCAGTAGGATTCTAGTACGTTGCTACAGATTTTGGCAGCCTTGTGTCAAAAAACTGAGGCAACCCCATTCCTGGGAACCAGTGCGATGGAAAACGCTTCCAGCTGATTCGGATTGTTTATTCTAGGTGAAAGTTTGCAACATTTCCATTTGGTTTCACCACCATAATCTTTGCCAGGACTTTTTCCCAGGCAATGAATATTTTCTCATTTCCTCCTATTTACAGGCTTAGTTGCTACATTGCTTTCACTACTCTGAAAGGCATTTACTTAGTCAAGAACGGGTGGATTTCATCTTGCAAGAGGTGCAACACTTTCATCTCCTGCTGACTTCTGTTAGCCTGAAGGACAGAACACCCATCAGCATGAGCAAAGAACCTATAGTCTTGAAGAAGTATAGAGTATGTCAGAAGAAAGGCCAGAATCTGGACAGGAATGCATTAATCATTATTATTACATTTCTATGCAAGTACTTAACCTGCTAGGACTTTCACAGAACAAGGAAATGCATGGAAAATGCTCCTTGCATGGCTCTGTGGTGCAGATCAGCCTGGCATGGGATGTTAGGCAGTACCTGCAGCCTTGCAGAGCTTTGGCCTAAAGAGATGAGGTCAGGCCAGCCTTGTTAAGGGATGAGCCAACTATATGCAGGGATTCCTCCCTCAGCTTGAGCCAGGCCTGCATGGGGGCTGAAAGTGTACTTCCAGGAACATACTACTCTGTTTTCAGCCTAAACCAACTGTTTCCTCATTCTCTTTGTTCCTCTCTGTCATTTCTTCATTCTGCAACAATATAACCAAGTTCCACTTTGAAATGAATCACTGTTCTAATGCTTCTTAAATTAAGGAACTGACCATTCTGGTAGGACTCATGCTGACTAATTGCAGGTGTTGGTTAAATTTCCCCAATAAAACTTCTACAAAATCAAAGCCATTCCTAGCTGCCATTCAAATTCTGGGAACCTGTGGAGCTTAGAAGATTCAGAAAGGGTGGCTTTCTAAAGGGAAATATCTCACAGAAATTGTTCTAATCCACAGCAGCCTGTCTGAGAATTTGACCTTTTATTTCCGAACACAGTAGGATCATTGGCTGGCCAGAGCAGCTAACACCAGATCTTCTGACCAGTTCACAGGCTGAGCCATTGTTCACATTATCTGTGTCTCTCAGAAGGAAGCATTGCTGGCATTGCAATGAAAAATATATTCACACCGTTAAGTCAAGACCTGTCCCCTCTGTTGAAGAATTATGTTGAGGATGTGGATGCTGAAGTTGGGCCACTTCAATCAGCCAGCAGGTAATCCCTAATAATCCAGGTGTCATTGAAAATTCAAATATCATCCGATTCCTGTGACGTTAATTACGACCCAGAAAGTTCTCCACCTTCCTTTTCCCCACTGTGCTCATAGGGAAAATAATGGACCCAGAAAGATCCCTTCTCCAAGACTACAAACAGTTTGTTTGGGAGAGTTTTTTGATGAAAGATGGTCTTTGGTAGGTGGTAAATGACAGTGTGAGCCTCCAGACAATGTATGTGAAGCCCTAATTTGATGCCACATTTCCTGGGCAAGTCACACAGCTGAGTGATGGTTGTGTTCCCCACCTGTGCCATGGGAGCAGCAATCTCCTCATATGATGCTATTACTTGATCCACATAGGAGAAAGGACTTCGAGGAAACTCTGCCGTCTCCTAAAACTTTTCACAAAGTATGTCACAGGAAGGCTTCAGTCTCCAAGACCTGCCGTTTAATAATAAACCAGCTGTTTATTTTGCGGAGCTCGTTTCCTAGACAGAGTACCAAGAAGATGTCATGAATACCTGTGTGCTATACTCACCTTTCCCGCAGTACCCTGTGTCCCAGGCACCTGGCAAAGTCAGCTCAGCACCATCAGCCCCACTGGGGCAGAGGAAACCGTGGCACTGATCATGCTGCAGTGAGGCAGAGGCACATCCAGGCACTCCTGGCTTTCTAGCACCTGTACCTCAACCACAAGGCCAAATTAGTACTGAAGGGACCTGTATTTTACTGTCCCCTTCTTCTGCATTAATTAAAACACATCACTGCACACTTAAGCAATTTAAATGTTTTGGAACGAGTCTCGGGACGGCCAAGGGCGTTCAAAGTGAAGGGAAGGCTGGCAGCTCGCCCTCAGCTTGCTGGCTTGCCTATCGCAAGCACATATCATGCATTACAAAACTGCGAGATCTCTGCAGACCCAACAACAATGCCACAATTTAGTGAGAGAGCTGAAGTCAGAAATCCCTGGTCTTCCTGAGGCTCCATCACATGGACTGGCTGCCAGTGTCTCTGCTGATCTTTTTTCAGTGCACACGTCTTTCTTTACACCTCTCCTCCATGAAAAGCTGGTGGGAACTGGTCCTGTAATGGATAACACCAGCACCATGTTGTCTGATGGAAAGCCCGACTAGACCTGAACTTAGGGTATATATCTTGCTCTGAGTGACTTTTTGGGAGCTATTCAAGGCAAGAAAGAGGAAATTAGTAGCACCTCAAATAAAATTGTGTTTTACCCTGGAGGTGATACTGAAGTTCAGGGTATATGTGAACCTTTCTCTAAAGGTCTGTTTGCCTTTCTGTCACCTGTTGCTGAACGGCAGGAGGAGGGACCTCAGGTGACCTCCAGAGCAGCTTGTGCACTGTGGACTCCAGGCAGCAGACAGCTGACTACAGTCTAGAATGGAAATGAAGGACTAATTTGCCCAGGGACGTTCCCTTTTGTATTTTAAAGTAATGCAAAGTGTCTTTTCACTTTCAGTTCTGGATTTGAGGCCTGAGATGAGGAGACACTGCCATTAGATCCACATCATCACAATTGTAACATCAAAACAAGTGCTGTATTAAAAATAAACACAGCAGGCATTCACTGACTTGATTAAAATGCATAAATATGGGTGAGGTCATTTTAATAAATGCCTTCTGCACAGACATCTGCATTTCTTACCATGGCCTTAGGCTTAGAGCAGAAACACTATATATCCACAACTACCTACTCTTGTGCTGTTGCATCAGCCCAAGAATTCTGGGTTTCAGAACATCTACCACAAGTGTCTTTATCACATTCCTGTGCATTGACCTCCCCTTAACACTCACAAGTGCTAGAAAAATCACAGCCATGTCTTGCCACATTAGCAGGACATCTCTGATCTTCATCAGACCACTGTGTCAAGGTCCTCCATCTCCTCTATCGATCTTCTGAAGGCACACTGTTACGCTGTTTGGAAATAACTCAGAGAAAATAATTCTTTTGTTCTGACTGTGTGCCTGGAAAAGGCTCCACTAGTTAAGGGAAAGTAAACTGGACTTTCCAGAATGACATGAAAAACTGCAAAGCAAATAATGTCCATCTTCACACTGATGCATGTCACTGGAAAAAAAAAAAATCCAGCACTTCTTTAAAGTCCTGAGCTTAAGTGCCTTCCTAGGTCATCCTGTACCAAAGCTTCTGCATCTCCCACTATCTGCCAAGCCTCTACAACTCAGGTGAAACAACACCTTCTCCAGCAAGCCCCTATAGCAGGCAGCAAAACTGGTACCACAATAACTTTCCTATATTTTGGGTACATCCCCACAAGCGCTGCCAGAGCAAGTTACCCCAGGCTGAAGCCCCACTGCTGTTGGTAAAGCATTCAGACCATAATCCAGAGAAAGGATCTAGGAGGGGTGTCCCTGAATGTTTTTTTCTCTTGCTCTCAGGGCTGTAGGTATCCCACGTGCAGAGTCCCTTCCTGACTCTGGAGCAACGCTGGGCTATCCCAGGCGTCACTGTGAGCATACCAGGACTCCCCAGTACTGCAGCAAGGGATGCAAATGGGGTGTTCGTCCTCAGACTGAGGTGCCTACTGCAACATCAACAAATGATTTTTGTGTTACTCGTTCTTATTGACGGCTCTTATACTGATGCCCAGATAAACCTGCAGCCTGCTCCTTCTTCCCAGCAGGCAGAAACAACCACTGGCTGCTTCCAGAGAAAATCTCATCTTCCTGGAGAGGGAAGAGGGAGGGTTGCATTAAATGTCATTCAGAGTACAGAGGAACTGTTTACTCACTTTACTTTCTTCTTGATGACTGAGAGCTCTTTGGAAACGTCTCTGCTTGTGATACCTGTGAGCGTGTTCAGCAACATGCAAGAAAACAAGTCTGCCAATAGCTTTTGCAAAGTCTTGGATCACTGGATCAATGAGCACGGTGTGAGTGGACAAGGGGACCCAAGTGTCATCTTGCAGAAGGTTCACAGAAGACAAAAGTCCCAAAATACACTCCAGAAGACATATGCCTGCCCTGAACGCT
This sequence comes from Anabacerthia variegaticeps, assembly GCA_035583185.1. Lineage (NCBI taxonomy): Eukaryota > Metazoa > Chordata > Aves > Passeriformes > Furnariidae > Anabacerthia > Anabacerthia variegaticeps. The sequence goes on along the minus strand of JAWWEW010000012.1, from coordinate 10,147,128 downwards.
GAGAGAACATTTCTGAGCACGACTCGTGTTGTAATGACGGTGATGCTCTGGTGCAAGAGGAACACAGCTGGGGAGCCAGGGCAGCCTCCACGGGTGACGTGTGACATGGGGACACAAACTGTGTGCACAGACAGGCAGCTCAGAGGAACCCACTGCACACAGAGAGGTGTGGTACAGCCAGGGGTGCAGTCTGGGTGGTGGGAGATGGGGCGTGTCAGCCCCAGCTCTGTCGGCACCACTGCTCTTCTCCCACCCAGCCATGGGAAATGGGTGACAACCAATGGCCTGGGACAGAGCCTGGCCCTGTTTCCCTCCTCAGATTCCCACACTGCTTGCATGAATGGATCTTGTCCTAAAAATTTTATCCAAATCCTATCCACATGCTGATCCTCTGGACTCGGGCTCACCTTCTCTGCAGGATACACTTTCTTGGGGGATTTTTTTCTGGGTCTTAAGCCATAAATTAGCCCAGGAACATCTTGCTTTGCTGATGTGTATTTTCAACCACAGTTCCATTTTAATATATGATAATATAGGCGGTACTGTCCCCAGCCAGGATCCAGAAGAAGTGAGATGATTAAAAATAATTCATCTTACACTGAATTAAACAACTGAGAGCCTCAGGAACAGTCCCATCTGAGTTCAGTACAAATCATAGGTGACAATCTGGGTCAGTTTTTATTGGTCATGCACCTTTTTGCCAGCCCTAAATCTGCCAGCCATCAGATAGGTTTAATAAGAAGGGACAACAAGGAGACAAAAAAGGTCAGTCTCTATTCCAGAAGGTGGTGGAAGGAAAATGAGAGACAGGGTAGGGGAAGGCAGCATGTCCTGGCAAACGTGCAGGAGGTGATGTTTCCCCAGGAGAGAGACAGACAGTAATGCAGTGGGTCCTTTGGAAAGCAAACAGGCTGCACCTGGAGCCCATTCTGCTGTTTGCTGAGACTCCACAGCCTGGATGTCCTGTGGTTTCCTCTCTGAGTCTTGCCTTTGCCCACAGTGACATACAAAAAGTGAGGGAACGGAGATGAGACATGCCTGGCACTTTCTGACCACCTGATGCACTGGGGGCTGATTTGCCCACCCTTCCTCTGGGAAAATGGCAGCACGTTCCCATTCCAGCCACTTGCGCTGAAACATGAAACCCTCTGTGCAAGCCATCCCCCATGTCAGGAGGTCTGTTTGTTTCATTCCCCTACCTTGGATTGAAACACCTCACTTCCCCCTCCCGGAAATAACACGAGCAAGAGTGAGAATGACTCATTTGTGCATATGAAGACATGTACATGCACACAGAGGAACATATCTTATATGTTGAGAGCCTGGGGCAAAGATCTCACCCAGCTTTAGAGCTCCCCGGTTCACATGATTCTGTGAGGTTTAGTGAAAAAAAAACAAAACAAAACAACCCCCACAAAAACAAAACAGTAAAAAATAATCAGAACAGTGACAAAATAGTAAAGAATAAGCAAAATTAAAACTCAAATCCTGTTAGCATGCCTCTAGCTTGAAAGGAAACATTCCTAATATCTATGGTTCCACTTACATCCTGCAGTGTCTCAAACCAGCATGACTGTTTAGTGAGCAGAGGGATGGCTTGTTCTAGGACTGGCCCATGGGTGACTGCTTCAAATCCAACTGTGCCATCTAAATCCCAACCACTGCTATTAGCCTGGGAATTTGGTAGACGGTTTCTTTCCCTGTCTTCATAAATAGCTCCTTTGACATGGTTCCTGGCCAGTGATGCTGGTAACAGGCACTATAGACACATGCCTGTGTTATCAGTTTGAGGCTGAGTGAAGTCAGTCAGGTGACATTTGCCCAGATCATTCCTGAAGCTTTATAAATTCATCCTCTTCCACAGAAGTCCCTGGAAAGGTGCAATATCCTAACAAGGGTTTACAAAGCTTTGTAGTTGTGTCTGGTGTTTCCTTGTCCCATTTTCCACCGCATTGCATGAAATCCAGCATTGAAGGACTGCACCAGGGACATGAACACATAGAAGCATAGCATCATAGAACCAGTTAGGTTGGCAAAAGCCTCTAAGATTATCAAGTCCAACCATTAATGCAGCACTGCCAAGCCCACCACTAAACCATGTCCCTAAGTGCCACAGCTACACATCTTTTAAATACCTTTTTAGTGACCTGTACCCACCATGGCCAAGCACATCTGAAGCTACAGATCCCCACTACAGCTGGGACCATGTGTAGTTCCCACCTCCAAGCAGTGGAAGGCCACCAAAGCACAAGTCAACATCACCGTTCTGCAGTGGGGTGCTCAGCTCTGCTGCCAGCCCTTCTTTCTGCTTTTGCCTGTGGGATTGTTCCTGCTCCAGGCCTCCCTCAGCCCACAGAACCAAATGTGTCAATATGGTGGGTCTTGAAAAAAGGGAAAACTTTAATTATCCTGCCAGAAAAGGTGAGCACCCAAATGGGTCTTGCTGCCCAGGGTTTTTGCAGCAGGGAAGAGAAATCAGTCATTCACCATAGTGCTTTTGTGACTGACCATGACAAATGTCCTGAGGCAGCTGTGTCTGGTGCAAGAGTCATCAGATGGCATTGCCTAGTAAGAGCAGCTGCTCCCTTTTGCCTGGGTCAGAGACCCTGCTCCACAGCAGCCCCCACAGCAACCATTCGTGCCCTGGCAGTGTGACATGATGCATTTCATCAGCTATTGCGAGGATGTTAAGCTCAGTGACACCCATTCCAGCCAAGCTACATTGTTTAATAGAGTACAGTAATCACAAACATCAGCTGCAGAGGATTAACGTTGCCTTCACCATCCAAGGTGTTTTAGTTATATCTCTTTTGCTACATTTTCTCTTCATCCTTTCCTCCTCAGAACTGTTCTTGCTGGTTCTCTCACAAAGAGAAAAGTGAGGGTGTGAATGGTACAATTGCAGAGGAAGGAAGTGGTGTTGCTGATTCAATAGAGTGTGTTTTTCCTTCTGAGTCAGTACAGAACAACTGTCTCACTGTGCTCAGAACATATTAGAACAAGAAGTCTGCCCCTGGTGTGTGTGGGCTTGTGTTTTAATCTCTCTGACCCAGAACATGGAAAGGTTTCACAGAAGGGATTTCAATTATCTTGAAAGTTAGTATAGTCCAATTAAAACTGTACAGTCATCACAGCAGATCACTCGTCCACTGTATTGTGGCCCCATTGCTGTGATATATCTAACAATCACAGAGCATGAACCTGCTTCTAGAAAGCAGAATATGTCAAGAAGCAGTTAAAGGCCAGGTACGCAACATTTTTGGATCATACAGGTTCCTGCCTAGAACTGTAGCTGGACCCCATGAAGAGGCATTCAGGAGCCAGCTGGGAGATTGAGGTTAAAATGTGAAGGACAAGGATATAAAGCTATCAGGCTAAATTTCCAGAAATTTCTGCATTAATAGATCAGAGGTAGGAAATCTGCAAGAAAATCTGAGGTTTTCTGAACCTCTAAAGACAAATACTGAAGAAATGGAAATAACACAGCAGCAAAACTATTATTTCAATTCAGACTTCATCCCTCAGGCTATCAGAGTGATATCTGGTTCCAATAGGAAGAGATGATTTGCTGGTACAGTGAAAACTAGAAGAAGAAATGTTGGAAACACCTGAAGAGAAAAAGTCACACTACCCATAGCAGAGGATCCAGTGGGAGCTTTAGAGGGAAGGAGGCAAGACACTTTAAAGAATTGCAGGGGTACGTTCAAATCAGTTCCTGTGTCATAAATTGGAAGAGAGCAAATGTTTTGATGAATACTTTTGTTTACAATATTATTTAAAACATGAAACGGCCTCCAATTCAAGTTTCATGCACATTTCTCACAGGCCCAGGCTGTAGGAAATGTGGGTAGTGTCCTCTTTCATGCTACTTTCTATTGAGCTCATTTCACCTCAAAGATTTGGGTGAGCCTGAACCTTAAACTGAAAGCAAAACTCAACTGGGCATAAAGGTAAGGCAATGGAAAGTGATTGCCCAAGCCACTGTGAACTGAAACTACCATGTTATGTGCAGTGCAGGTGTCAGAAACCCACTGAGCTCACACTGCAGCATCCTGAAGCAGCAAAGGACCCTTGCTTCCATCAATGAAGTTCTTGTGAGCAGAACAGGCTTCTCCACAAGCTGCTGAGAGTTGCCTGTGCACCACAAGTGAAGGTCGGGGACCTGATCTCAGCTGCTGGATGACCACAAGGGATGTCAGTGCCCTGTATATGCAACTGTGGAGGATGTCTAATTCTCAACTTGGCTCTCCCAGAAGCCTGGTCACCATGTTATTTCTGTGCTTTTCACTTGGGCAACAGAAAATCTGTCATGTATGGCTTTGTTTTTATTACTCCTGCGCCATGGGCGAGAAAGAACACGTATTTGCTTGAGGCAGTCTTGGGCTCAGTGCCCAGTTCTTGATTTCAGGGTAGGGATCATGGGCTGAAGGATCCTACTGCCATGGGTAGGCTGTCTGGCAGAGCTCTGTCTCTCTCAGGTACGTCTTGAACTTTTATTGTAGAGAGCCCTTTTGTGCTAGGGAAAAGAAATTACCAAACTGAGTTTCACACCACTTAAAAATAGCCTAGGCCAAGGTTGTCTCAAAAAAAGAGTGTCTCAAGGATACCACCACAGGCTTCAAACCTAATTCAATAGCTTTCTGCCTTTCTGTAAAGTGCTTTTGGTGCTCTGCAGGAACAATGTGGTACATGAAATTAAGTACAACTCTTTGGCAAATATAAATTAAGTGGCAGCTGAAATACACTGTTCTCAAGGCTTTCTTGAAATGAAGCAAGGTGGTCCTAGAATTGAAATACATTATATTTACACTGTTATTTTTCCATTCTTTACTCCCCACTGAACTCTTCTCACTTGTTCTGTTCTTAAACTACATTTTGAAACCCCAGCATATGTATGTGCACAGACACACACAAACACAGAGGCAGAGCCCTCAGGAAGGCTGTTCTATTGCACCGCCTCATATGGTTTCATGATATGAATGTGCTGCTCTATGTGCCGCTGCACGCAGACTGAGACAGGAGCCTTGCAGGCCTGGGACTCAAACCTGGTCAAAAGTCATACTGAAAAAGGTGAAATCACAAAAAGAGAAAGCTGACCACAGCTGCTCCTCCGTGCTTCTGGCAGCCATGGGTTGGGCAGGTCTTTATGCCACAGCCTGCAGCATCGCAGCTGCCACTGACCGAAACCTTGTCTTCACAGGGAGGCCAGTGGTCCCCCAAGTGGGGTGTATTTCAGCTCAAAATCTGATGCCAAGCCTTTCATTGATTAAAAAAAAAACAAAAAAAAAACAAAAAAAAAACCAAAAACCAGTGCACTGAAAGCAGCGCAAACACCCTCTAGAAAAGAGGCATTTTCTGGAAGCTGGTTGAATCAATGTGTAGGTACAAAGCAATGACCAGCCCCACTGATTACAAAGCTCTCCTCCTCCAGATAGAAGCAACAATGAAACACAGGGGCTATGCGAGGCTTTACCGTGGCCACAGCAAACTGAAATGAGGGAATAGGAAGGAAGGAAGATGAGGTGGCTCTACAGCCTGCCTGCCCACATGATACTCAGCTGGACAGCAAATATGCTATTACCCACAGGAACAGCTTTGCCATCCAAATATCCAGTGCAGAAAGCTAGACAGACAGAAAGACACAGAATTTACAGTGGGCAGAGATCTGAGAGCAAGCCCAGTGGGCTGCAACAAGATGGGTGCATTGGGAATGGGGGAACTGTCCAGCAGGACACAATGCAGGAATTGGACAAGGACAAGGACAGAGGAAGATAAACTGTTCTGACAGTCAGACATGCACCTTACTTCTTGCAACTTACAGTAAAAAAGCATTGCAAGGCCCCAGAGGGCCCCCAGCAGCTGTTTCTGCCAGTGCCCCAGGTTTGGCAGGTCTCTGGAATGTATTTCTCACCCACATTCAAGAGAGTTTGGCTTGTTTAGTCTAGCAAAACTAAGGAGGAGAGGGTATAGCTTTGTAGTCTGTAAATACACCAGAGGCTGGGGTGGAAGAAGACCTATCCAAACTAAAGGTCCCATTGGCATGAGAACAAATGAGGGATCAGTTGCTGTATGAGAACGTTTGGGATAAAAATTAGGAGGAGATCTCTAGGCAGCATGGAGTTTGACAACAGCTGCTTGCAATGAGAAGGAGCTCCAAGGAACATCATTATTTTGAGAATGAAGCTTGAGTAATTTTTGGAGGGGTTTGTAAAATATTGCATGAGCAGGGGACTGGGAAGTCCTTTATAACTGGAATATGGGCAAAGAAAATGGCATGAAAAATGGAAAAGAAAAAACTGGAACTGAGCTCTTTGGAAAAGGCTCACAGAGAACAGGGAAGAAAGCATTTCCAGGTGGGCAATAGATAAGCCCCACTTGAAAAGGGAAAAAGAGGCCAAGAGCTTTTGGAAGCATGGGTGAAACATCTCTCACCTTGTCAACAATGTCTGGGGAACTGTCTCTCTGAGGAAGTGGCCTGTACTTATCCCTGCACCACCTGAGGGAAGGCAATGCTCGCTTGTAGGCAGGAAAAATAAAAATCAAACATTTCTGTCTTCCCATTACTGCTGTTTGAAACATCAGAGATGTTCCTCCTAGATAAGTCCAGAGGATTTCCCTCACCTCAAACACAGAAGAAAGATCAGGGAAAATCAATCTCCAAAATCGGATCTGAGGGCTTTCATCTGGAAGTTCCCTGTCTGTACCCATCCAGTTACAAGCACAAAAACCTCTGAAGAGGAGAAACCTCTTTGCTGTGGAGAGCCCTGTGCATGCAGGAGCAGGGAGTCTTCCCAGTGGGTGACAGAACAGGTGTGGGTATGAACCGCTTCATACCCAACCTTATCATTGCATCAGAGGCATGGCCTTGAAATAGCAAATAAAGACTTTCACTACAGAAAACACATCACATCCAGATGGCAATGTCTCTTCTGTGTCTCAATGCCACCATCTCTTTATGGCTAAGAGAACATCTTCTGGTGGAAAGATTTTTGAGGGGAAACCATAGCATTTTAGAAATCAGAGCCTTCCTAGGAAGGAGAAAGGTTCCAGTGTGCTATCCCAGAACAAGTCCCCCAGCTGTAAGACACATTGATGGTTTTTTTCCAAGCTTCCATTCTTAAAACACAAATTCAGACAGGATACACTGGGGGTGGGAGACTGTGCAGCCAAACAGCCTTCCTTATTTTTGGGGAGAGAAGAGTGTGCCTGTGAGTGGGAGGGAAGGTGAAAGCTGGGAAATCCATCCATATTCGTGTTTCTACATCTGCATATATAAAAAAATGTATACACATACAGGGAAAACAAAACAGAACAGTCCATTGCACGCAATCCTCCCCCGGGGAGAGGGCAAGAGAACAAACAAGCAGCAGATGTGAACCATGTCACCACGCTTAATGCCAGTGGAAGATCAGATCCCATGGTGGCAAGGCGGTGTGAGAAGCTACCAGAGCAGGAGGCAGCAGAAGACCCCTGACCGCAAGTCAGAGAGGTCTATGAGGTGCAGGCACACAGGCTGCTCTCTTTCCATGGCATCACCCCAAGGTGAAGAAGTGCCTGGTACCAAGGTGGACTCTAAGGGATGGTCCTGAGCCCCTCCATGGAAGAAGGATGGGCCAGAAGAAGGGCTGCAGGGTGACGTTTTCACAGAGAGCTGCAGAAAATCCCAGAGCTGATCTGCAGCCTCAAGCACCATACCAATCCCAAGCCAGGAGGTACGAGGTCCTGCACTGCCAGCAAAAAACAGAAATGAGAGAAAAAAAGACATCTTCTAGCCAGTTTGATCAAAGATAATGAAGAGTTCTGTTTCTTAATTAGATATATCTTTTTCTGTCTTCTAGAAGAACATATAGGGCCTTGGAGAACAAACAAGAACATGGACCCTCTGTCCCTGACTTACCCTCTAGTGGTGTTCTGTTTTTCCTCATCCATCCTGGGACAGTGGTGCTGAATGCTGATAAGGCCAGACTTGGACCAGCCTCAGTCAGACAGTTGGTGCAATTTCAGTTTAGATAATACTTAATGATTTGTTTTTAGTATAGGTTTGGGGTGAGTTGGGGTATTTGTTGTTGTTGTTGTTGTTGTTGTTGTTGTTGATTTTGTTGTTATTGCTTCTCCCCCTCCTTCTTTCCAACCAATTAGGTTCAATTTGTTTTGGCAGAGGACATGATTAGTGGGGCTGTGCTCCAGATGGTTGGGCGCTCAGCCGCTCACCATAAATAACGCTGGATGAGCTGTGCTCCTGCATGCAAAGCAATGAGAGGCCCAGGTCCCTGGATCAGAGCATCCCATGGCTGGCTTGGGGAGGACCTTACCTGGGCCCTTTGGAGAAGGCACTGACTAACTTCCTTAAATATCTCCTGATATACATGTGTTACTGCTCCCAGACTGCACTGGCAGGGCACCACTCACCTGCCTCCTCCCTTCTCTCTGAATTAGCCTCTCCTTGCTATATAAGTCCAGCTTCCAGCTGAGCCTTGGCACACACGGAGAACATGTTTTTCCTTTTTCCCCTTGCAGCATCTTTTGGTCTCTCTGAAGACCATGTGATCTCGCTCCTGATATGGGTCTAAGGGCCAAGCACAAGAGAAGGGGCTGATGAGCCCAGCCAAACCCCAGCACGGAGCAGGACAGAGCTGCTATGTGTCCCACAGGAACAGTCACTGTCAGGTCTGCTGCGTTGCCATTGTGGCAGCCAGGCCCCTGGATGTCCCTCAGAATTCCAATGTGGCTTTGTGGGAAGGGGACAATAGCATTTTGGGAAAAGACAACTTTGGTAAAAGAGCAGATCCACCTAAGAAACCTCGGGAATGTTTCAAAAATTTTCAACATCTGACACTTTCCAATGTTTTCATAACCAATAATGTTTTTATCAAAGCAATGCCAAACTGTCTTGTTGTGAAAATTTAACAATTACCTTCTGAAACACACTGTAAGATCTTCAATAAGAGAAGAAATTAAAGGCCAAAGTTTATTATTATTGTTCTGTCAATATTTAAGAAATACTTAGTGAACTGCAAATTGAAAAGCTATTCAACATTTTACATCAGCTTAGGCAGGCAAGCGTTTATGCTGATTGTTGATATGTTTAGTAAATAACAAATAGAAAGCCCCATTCTATATTATGGATATAATGTGACAATTATATATGACAATTGCATTAAAGCTAAGGGACAGGCAGTACAGCAAGGAGGAAGTAGCTATGAAGTGCTAAAACGTGTTTGAACTGAGCATTTCAAGCCTTTGAACTGAGCTCTTTTCTCTCACCTCTCAGTGCCACAGGCTGCCCTGTTCCCCTTCAGTTGCCCAGGGAGTGTCAGTCACTCACAGAAGCAAAGCACAGCCCAGCAGACACACCTGGAATTGGCAGCTGCATATGGGGAAATAAACCCTACTTCAGTTCATGTCCATAGTCCAGCTCTACAAGCTCATACCTCTGTGTCGGAGGGTTTGCAGGTGCAATTGCAGGAGCAAAATCAAGATCCCTGTCCCTTACTGAGCATTGTCCCTGAAAGACTCCCAAGATGTGCATGCCTTGGCCGTTGAGTAATCTCAGACTCTGCTGTCTGGACTGTTCGCATCATAAATCCTCGCACCCAAGCATGGCACTGGATCCACTCAGGTCTGGAAGATCTCTGCTGTTCTTTCAGAACTTCAGCCTTTTTGGTGCTTTAATGTTAGCCAAGCTCTTTTTCATGGAGAGACAGACATATTGGAGCATGTTATGGCTCTGTCTGCAGGTGGTCAACCCGTGGCCAGCTCTTCATAAGCAGAGGATGCCTGTTACATGGCTCAGTTGCAATTTTGGACTGCAGCTAAGCTCATAACAGCCTTATGCAGAGTCAGCCTGGTGCACAGACAGCTGTCCCCAAGCACATCTTTGCCCATAACCAGGTTACATACCCCATGGGTCTCACTGTTCCAAGTCTGAGATGCCTGGATAGCTTTTCTTTATTGACTGCTAACAGGGAGGAGCAATGCCAGAAGAGATCCATCTTAGGGAATGCTGGACAAAGGTGCTTTGCACCACGATCCATGACACACTTTCTCCATGCACAGGGCAACTGTTTAGCAGTGTTGCACAGGTGTGGTGTGTTTATACAAGTGAATGGAGCTGGTCTCATTGCCACATGAAGAAGGCTGGAGCTGAAGCAGAGTGCTGGTGCAAGTGCTGTGAATGCCAATACAATAAGTAGTATATGACCCATTTTATCTGGAGCACAGGTGTAGCTGTGCCACTCCAGTGATGTCTCACAAGGAACAAAGATAAGATGGTCTCCCAGTCACTGCATTGTCTCCAGTTGGAGGTTTTCTGGAGGGATGCTGTAGAAACAAACTTTAGGTCAAACAGAAGCACTGAGACCTCTGGGAGAGGGCTGTAAATCCCATGGCCATGGTGGGTATCACATGCAAAGAGATGAAACAGATGTTCATAGCTGACAAGACTTGTTCTGGTCTACCTTACAGACATGAAAAGTGGAGATGTAGCAAAGCCACTGCATATAACATTGACCAGAACCCACAGAGCTGTTCTCAAAGAGGTTTAGGTACAGCTCTATTTATCTCTGGACCTGTTGCAAATCCATATGAACAGTCATGCATTTTTCAAAATGCCTGAGAGAATCATGACAGAATCTAAAGAAGTCAGAGATGGAAGTGATCTATCAGGTCCATTTGCAATCTCTTATGAGCCAGGCAGAATTTATCCCTGGGCTATATTCATTGCTTTGCCTCATCTTGTTTTTAATCACTCAAGCAAAGGGACTAGAACAGCCAGGCAAAGTTATGTCATACTGCTGCAGAAGCGGCACTGGGGAATCTTATATCTCTGATCAAAACTGAGTCTCACAGTTGTACAATGTATATTTAAGCATGTTTGATGTGGTTAAAAAAAATCCTATGTTGAAATGCATTCAATTTCTGTAAGTACTCATCTTCCAAGAATTTTTAAGTCTTTGCAATAAACATAGCCAAAGCCATCATTCAACAAATTGAAATCACACTTGTATCAATGTGGTTTCTATATTCAGATTCAATTTAACCCTCATGACTTTATCTTGTCATCCAGTAAAGTGTGAAGGTCAACAGAAGTTGTTATCAAAGAGCTGAGTGAGCGTTTCTTTTCCCTAATATCCTCCACCACTTCCATGACTTAAGGCACCAGAGACCACTCACCTCAGCATAGGGCACTTCCGAAAATATCCCTGCTGGCCTCCACCGAAAATCTCTTTCATATAATAAGTGAATTCAGTGTTGGTTTTGAAGGTCTTCTTGTGGATCTGCCCTTTTGTGGCGGTGACTGCTTTCAGTAGAGTGATGTTCCACCTCATGCAAACAAAGAGCATCAATGACTCAGAAAAAAATATGGTTGTGGTAGTAATTTTTTATCATCCAGGGTCCTGGTTTTCTTCCCTTGAAAGCATAACACAAGAAGGTCGCCTCCCAACAGCCTGAAGAGATTGAAGCAAAGATAAGTTGCAATGTGCATGTCATGCTCTGGTAGCTGGGCTTACACAAGGTATAAGGAATAAGTTCTTATAGCCATAGACATGGGTCTGTGCGAATAAATACCCAATGTATTTCCTAACTAACCAACATGCTTTGTTCTGATAAAGTAACCCAGGAGGTTTCTGGGGTCAACAGAGCTAAATAAAACAACCAGCAAAAACACTGTGGTCTAGGAAAGGGCAAGATTTTTCAAAGCTCAGCTCCCCTCGGCGGTACGGCTCCTGTACAGAGTGATGAAAGTGTTTAAGTCATCAGAAAAAGCAGGCAGTGACCTGCAGTAAAATACACGGTCTGGTGAGATACGTCGTGTCTTGCTAATGACCTCTAGAGCTGGGTCAGCAGATGCCACTGTGGGGGACCCCATCATCTTCCAGGCAGCCAGCAGAGCTGCACTGTCTTGGCATGTCTCCATCCTCACTGCAACCCTGTGCATATCAGCTCCACAGAGATCCAGTGAGGGCAATTCAGATTTTTGGAAATAACGCCCAGGACTGGGGATTCTTCAGAAACTTTTCAAGAGAATACTCTCACCAGAAATCCAGTCTTTCCTAAGAGCTGCGTATCAAAGCTAACACCTTCTCTGAGACTGTTTAGCTGCAATTTCTTACCCTTTCTTACCATGATTAGATAAAGGCACTAATGAAGTAAGAGTGAAACTATACGGACATCTCAAACCTGCAAAAAAAAGATTGGGATTTTGCTCAGGCAAATATTTGAGCTAGAAATTTGGGGACAATTGTAAATTTTACCCCAGCAAGGTCATCCTTTTTTTTCAGGCAAAGCTGGCAGTTTTAGGCCCTTAGCACATGGCTCTTCCTAATGAGGATACAGAGCAGGGCAGCCCAGAGCCAGCCTGATGCCTGGTCCAGGAACCATCTTCTGGCATGGAAGAAAATGGCTGAGGATTGATGGCTTGGGAGCATGTTGCCAGACACATCCTGCTGCTCCAGCTTGTCTCAGATCTATCTGGATACCCTTCTTCCCTGCCCAGCTGGCAGATTGTGTGGACTGCAACAAAGCAAACTGGAGCACAGGGCAGAGCTTGCTCTTTTGTGCAATACAGGAGCTAATCTCATTGCTGCAGAGTGAAATTTGGTTCCATGAAGGCTTTTGAGTTTAGACCAATGAGCCTCCAATATAAGACTGTTTCCAAGTGGTCCAGAGCCTTCTCCAGGAGTGTTGTAGGTCTGAGACCAATGCTACCAGGTATAGTCAGGTTCATGGTCCTCAGGTCCTCCCAGGTACCATGCTGGGATTTGGCATTGCTGCCATGTGCAGAGAAGCACTCTAGGCATTTCTCCCCCATTAGCATGTCCCTACAGCACAAGTTTCATTTCAGCACAACACATATTGCTAAATCTACACACCTTATAATCCTCACCCTCTCCAGAAAGAGAGAAAAGTCAATGCATAGCAGAGATTTGCCATGCACAGTCCCCACCACCAGCAAGGGCCATCCTGGCTGGAGAGGCCAGGGTGAATATCAGTACCTAAAGGCACCCATTCCCCAAAAAATAATGAACCTTTAAACTTTGGGCCTTAAATGAGGGGGTGGGGGAGGGTTGGAAATGGCCCCGTTGCTTCACGTTGCGCATTAGCAACTGAGTTCACTTCACAAACACAAGGTGCGCTGTCAGAATAGCCCGGGGCAAAGTTTGTACTTTGCTTGAATTCTAACTTTTGTTTACCAAGGTAATAAACCGGTCTTCTCTTCCAGGTGTAAATGCTATTATGAAAAGGCATATTTGTGTTTCATCTCACCTCAGATGTACAGTATGTGCTCACATCCTACACTGTGTGTACAGCCCACATTGCTCCAGAGCTAGAAGAAGAAAAGAAAAGGGGTAAAAATAAACAGCCCCACTCTGTCCTCAAAAAACAGTCTGTTCTGGAGAATCTAGGAGTTTAATTGGATCTCCTTCCCTTTGTACCCTGTGTGCAGCCCTTGCTCTACCCTGTGAAGACCAGGTCAGACTTTTCTCGCATCTCTGTGGTCTTCCCCATTAGTGCAGCTGGGCAGACCCTGCGAGGGGAGCTTATGGAGATGAACTGTTTGTTCCGTGCAGACAAGCTGATCTCTAAACAGTGGAGTTTAATTTCCACCAAACTAGTTGGGTCACCAGTTTGGCTCCCTTCCCCTAAAACCGACCACATCTCCATTGTGCCACGTGCATTCAGTTGTGTTGCATTTGGTGTAATCTCACTGAAACTCATGAGAGAGTAGAAGGAGGTGGAAGGAAAAAAAAAAAAGAAAGAAAGAAAAAAGCCTGGCATTGTTTTTTTCTTGCACTTCACCTCCTGTTCCTGGTGTCGTGCCCACTTGGCAAGATTTAGAGATAGCAGACAAGCTCTGGATAAAAATGACCTAAATGTTTCCTCATCCCTTCAAACCTGTTCGGTGGCCTTCTGTCTCCAACCCAGTAGTAGCCTGGCCTGGCCGCTGTGGCTGCCACCTGAATGCTCCTGAAAACCAACACCATGAGACCTGCAGCTATAGAAGTGATCACAGCCCCAATCCAGACCATGGATCGCCCAGCACAGCACAGCATGGCACAGCATGGCATGGCACGGTGGGCATGGGCAAGAGCACCACCCACTGAACCAGCACACCCACTCCTGGCATGACCTCGCTCCTTGCACATTAAGGCATTGACCTCGCCTTCTCCCACACTGACCTCACCTTCTCACACTGAGCTAGTAAAATTTCATGAGATGACACCTTGAAAAGCTAAGTGTGAAATGCCGAGCTTGGATGGAGCAGTCACTGAAGCTGCCCAGCTGCAGGTCAGCAGTAATTTCCTTCCTCGCCTGTTGTAGCCCTTTATGAGTAGATTTAAGAGGGCAATAACCACACGATAATTTTTTTTTTACACAAACTATTTATTCTATTAAAAGCCTGTGCCCATAACTCCATCTGTACAACAAAAGAGCTGCTGCAGAGAGGCAAAGAAAGGGGCTGAGGAAGACCACAATCTAAGCAGTGTCTGGCAATGGCTCACTGTGCCCAGCGCAGGCACTTTCTCGGAACGCCTTCACTCCTGAAATCAGAAACCCCACGGAGAGAGCTGGGCTGCCAGCACCACACAGGTCTGAGCCTGCCCAGCCCAGACAGCTTCCCCACCCCATTGTTTACTCCGAGGCACTCGCTCCAGCACAGACTGAAACTGCACCCTGGCTCCTGCACCCAGCAGGGCCCTGGCACACTCCACTCCCCAGTGATGCAGGCAGTGACAGGGTCTGGCACCCTTTGGTGCTGCCCACCCCTCCATGCACCTTGCATAGTCATCCTATGCCAGCACTGCGCCCAAAGGATCATGAGGCAAAGTGCTGTGAGGCAAATGGAAGATATGAACGTCCCAGTTGCATGTGCTCATGCTCCTCTTCACTCCTGGAGTCACAGAAGGTGGTTTAGGATTGGGGGGTTTTTATATGGCCACAAAATGGATTCAAGGTTCTTATCAGTTTTTGCACTTTCTCATTTATTTTCACCTTCCAGTACTTATGCTTCCACAGTAGGGCCAGAAGGAACATTGCTTACAGGAATGCAATTTTCCCCATTCATCAAACCCAAGCATGACAGCAGCTCTGCTATCCCTTCCCACAAAATTTCACACAACCACATGAGCTGAGGAAGAACATCCTCAGCAGCAGTGGCTTTGACCAGGGTCCTTGCAGCAGTGGGATGAAGGGCCAACATCTGGTCCATCACTAACCAGGAGTGAAAAGCTCCTTTCTGCTTAGGAGGGGAAACTGGTACTACTCAGGGAACTGGTGTGCACTCACCTCCTCCTCAGGGACTGACTGTAAACGAGCTGCTTGTGAGGGTGGTGGAGGATGGGAACATCACAGGTTTCCCCACGTGGTTAATTCCTGCCATGGTGCCTTCTTGGATTCACCCACCTTCTTGAGCTAGGTGGGGCAGAGGAGGACATGTCTGGGTCCACCCATGCACTCCCAAAGAAAGAGCGACATGTCACCCCAGTTTGGGAACAGGTGTGTTCAGTGGCCAGATCAAGGCGTGTTAGGAGACCTAGAACTAGTTTGACATGGGCTATTATTTCACGGCATCTTGAGTGTATTCCACATGTCCTTTAAGTGCTCCAGCAAAGTAATGGCCCAGGCCAGCCTTTCCAATCATGTTCTTCTAGCACGTCAGTTTGGTTCTTCCAGAACAGGGAGGGAGTGGCTTTTTGCCAGCGTTATGTAAGAAGCTAAGTGATTGCGTAAGTTCAGTTGGTCGCAAAGGTATAAAATAGTCTTTATTGGTATTTACTGCAGCTGGAAATTTTCCCAGAGGCATCCATGCATATTTTCCAAGTAACTTGTCCTTTTCTAGATTTCGAGTCCTCTGGAATTCTCTTTCTTCTGGATACTTTTGCTGTCAGAAACACTTATGCAAAGGGGAATGCTTGTGTTTGTGCGGGAAGTGATAGGAGGTTGTATGTCAGTTCACTGTAACAAGTATAAAGTGCTTGAGTTGCTCTACTGACCCGTCATCCACGCGCTCAGAGGCAGGTGCTTGTTTTAAATCAGTCCCCAGGTGCGAGCCTGGGACACTTGTTGGACTCATCCAGTCTTCCTGAGAGTGACAACAGGAGTGACTGCAACTAAAAAGAATTGCTCTACTTGATATCTTTCTAGACAATTACATAGTGAGTAACACCTGCTGAAAACACAAGTTATTCAACATAATTTCACAAGTAGGAAAGGATCATTGCATTCCATGTGTCCGTGTGGGATGGGATCTTGTGGTGTCTTTCAGAGAAAGGGAAAAATTAAACAGCATCTAAAAGTGGTCAGAATGTGACTCACTGTAACTCCAGCAACACAAAGAGAAAAGCAAGCTTTGCTTTGTTCCTCTGAATGTCTCCTATACCTATAGCATTAAGCATATGGAAAAGACTGTGCAAGACCAAGGCCTGATCAGTAGCTAATGCATTCCCAGGTTCAATAACAAGTACACTTTGTACATCAGAGGAATGGCAGACTGCCCAGAGCTTTTGGGCAGATGCTGTTTCTAAAGAAATTAAATGCGTGAATAGATAATAACCAAAGAAATCCCTGCTGGAATAGAGAATGGACAACCTCCTTCTGATAAAATCAAGTTCTTGCTCAATCATTCCCCACTTGAACACGAAGACCAAATTGAGTCAGTCATGAAGGTCTTACAGTCTACAAATAAGCTGTTGGGTTTCTTTCCTCTTTGTCATGCTGTGCATTATCCTAGGAACTGGCAAAACATAGCAAGGATGACTTCTCTGACCCTTCCAAAAAGAGGGACATTGCAGGAAGTCAGCTGGCTTTACTAGGCTGAAGAGGGAGTTACCCAATTCCTCCTCAGCTGGTTTCCTCCAACCTGCTAAGGGTAGAACGGAAGGAGGAGAGGAAAGTGTGGCTAGCCCATGTCCTCACCACACAAACAGAGGAATCAAGTGGTGACCCAGCAAGGAAAACCTGCAGGACAGCAAGTGGGATCAGGGGACCAGTGGTGAAAAGATGAACATGAGATTGGCTGGGTGAGCTCTGGCGTGGGAAGGAATGAGGTGAGGGTCGGGGTCAGAGGCATGGAGAGAGGTATACTCAAACCAAACCATCCGGGTATTTCAATCAGATTCCAGTCATGATGCAAGACAAATTCCTCCTCTGGTCCCCCCCACTACTGAATCTTCCCCCTGTGCTCTTGTCAGACTCTGTCATCATTACGTGACCACTCCTGGCTGGTCTCACTGGGAGTCCTGTGGGATCCAGATAAATACTTGGCCACGCTGAATCAACATCCTGGCAGGGAGAGTTTCTACGTAAAGCGGGACTCAGAGAATGGGTGGGTAAAGTGGGTAGGGGGAGCAAAATGCAGCACCTGAGTGGTGGGATACTGCTGTTGATATTTGTGTGACCACTTCTGTCTGCTGGCACAGGAAGGTCATCAGAGGCAACTGTTCTGTGCCCTGGGAACCAGGCTGCTGGCACCACATGAAGGGTTTGGGAAGTGGAGAGATATTTGGTCAACTCATCTTCAAAGGACAGAGTCCAAGCCTTGCCTCTCTTTTGCCTCTTGTTTCCCATGGCCCGTGGGGATGGTATAGTCTCGCAAAATCACTTCCAGGGCCACAGGCCCTGGATGCAAAGGACAACAAATGTTCTGCCCAGGATCTGCCTATGGAAAGCAAGGAACAGAACTTAAAATACTGCTCAGGAGTGGGAACTTGGCACATAGCTGCAGCTGAGAGGCAGGTGGAAGTGGCCTAAGCGATGGGTGGGACACCCCTGGACGTCAAGCAAGTGAGATAGTTGCTCAGCAAGCCCAAAGGCTCATCCTTTGCCTCCTGGTAAGGATGTCCAGGGAACTAGCTGTAGTGTGATTGCCAAGGCAAAACCCTGATATAGATGATAGAACAAGTCCAAGAACATTTTGCACACAGATGTGGTGCTCCATTATGGGTTGGGGTGTGGGTCTTAACCATGGGGACTACTGGGGCCACTGGGATGCTTCTGAAATGCCTCACAGGGAGAGGGAAGTTCAGTGCAACCAGTCACCCAGGACAGCTGCTATATCTGGTGTTCCTGGATATCACTCAGTCTCTGAAATACATTTATGGTCTACGTGACAGGTGGTTTATTTTCAATACCTAGAGCACACAAGGCATGTGAGATGATGTGCTGTCATCTAGAACACTTTATGCTTGTTTAGTGCCAACTATGTTACAATATCATTTTGATGTCACCATTTCCTCCTGCTGAAATAAAAAAAAAAACATTGCTCGACAACATTTCTCAGCAGGGAAACTTCTGGGTTTGTTTTCCATTACACCTGCTTTTTATGACTTCACTGGCTTGTTCAGAAGAGGAGGAGACAGAAACTAGAAGAAAAATTAATACATTCCTATGTTTTTAAATCCTTTTAATTATAAAAGATCTGAACAATCCCTTAAAATACCTGACTTCAAAGTGTCAACATGTAGCTGATGTCATAAAGTATTCATAGGGGCTGGGATTAATGCTGACATGTTTTAAAATGATTAAATTTGAGAACCTGATGACTCGAGTTGGATTTTCATGATTCCCATGACATGAGCAGAAAGTTTCAGAACTTGAGAGTTTCTGAGCATCTAGCACATCTCTGTGGAGCCCAAACAAATGGCCTGGGGAAAGCAGTAACAGGTGGTACCCAACGGTGGGTACACAGTTTCTTTAGCTGCATCTCTAAAACCCAGTTACTCATATGCAATACTTTCATCCTGATTTGTTCCACAAATCTGCCATGCCAGGCTTTGCAAGCAAGTGACAGCTCCTTCATTCCTAGGAGTCTCTCGGGAAGCAGCTGCAGGTGCCAAAGCATTTGCCAGCTGTGGAGGAAGAAAATGGTGCCTGGCAGGAACAGCCGAGCCATTGCCAGCTCCTTGGTCTGCTGCTATAAGAGACACACACATTTCTGAACACTCTTTCTAGCTATTTGTGCTGGATTTGCAATGATACTACACATGGGACTGGATGCAGGCTCCTGCCCGTGAAGCATCGTGACATGGGAGATGTGGTAAACCAAAGCCAACACCTTTGGGAGATGCTGATGCAGAAAGTCTGAGCCCTCTTACAGGAAGTTTTTCCATGCAAAATATTGTCCCTGCTAGAGAACAAGAACCCAGTACCAGCTCAAGGCCCCTCTCAGGAGACCTGTCCTCAGAAAGAGTTTTGTTCCCAGAAGAGAGAGCACTGCAGAGGATTACTCTGCAACATAACCTGTCATGGGGGTTTGTAAATGAGCTCTGCAAGGACCCAGCTCTCCTGGGCAATACTTCAGAGTGCATGGGCTGAAAAAGGCCCAAACTCCCTGAAGGGCACCCCAGGGAGACAGATCAGGGGTTAACAGTTCAACTGCTGAGAGGCTCAAGCCCCCAAACTCACACGCAAGAAGAGAGGATGGAGCAAGGGAGCCGGGACCCAGCATGGGCTCTCTTGCTCTGGCCCTTCCTCACTCTGTTGCTCCAGGACAACCTGGCAAAGCAAGACTCAAATTTTACAAGGCAACAGGAGTTGAGCTGAGCTGCCAGGACCCATGGCAATGACATGAGAGAAACTCCCCAAACCTTCCCTCCCTCTTCCTCCTCCTCCTCCCCTCCAGCCCTGGCAGCACGTCTCTGCAATGGCCATGTAAAACAGCACCCTGGCACTTGCCTAGCAGGGCTCCTGCTGTATGTGGCATTTCTGGGCATGGGCCTCCCAAGTACACCCATCTTAACTGACCCACATCTCTCCACAGGCTGTTTCTGGGGCAGCATGAGCGTGTTTTGCTAGTGCTGCTTGCATTGCCCCTGCCCTGATAGGCAGGGCAGATATTTCATCATCATCTCCTTCGTGTTTCTTTTTCTTTCTCATTTCCCTTTTTCCACCCCCATATTTTTTTC
Organism: Anabacerthia variegaticeps; assembly: GCA_035583185.1. Taxonomy (NCBI): domain Eukaryota; kingdom Metazoa; phylum Chordata; class Aves; order Passeriformes; family Furnariidae; genus Anabacerthia; species Anabacerthia variegaticeps. Next base: position 10,127,224 of record JAWWEW010000012.1, on the reverse strand, counting down.
CTTAAATATTGCCTAATCTCCACCTGGGTGCAGGCAGTGGGGTGAGCTCACTGTACTGAGCATTGTATGCCAGCCCGAGGGCCATGCAGAGCCAGCCTCCTCTATCTAGTGGGAGGCATGGGACCTGAAGAGTGTGCACAAAACCCCTCCAACCCAGGGACACAATGCTCAGCTGCCTGCCCCACTGCACATCCCAGCGTGACTTTGAGTGGAGGGAGATGGGCCCCTTCCATTGTTATCCCTCCTGAGAAAATACAGCTCACTGGAGAGCAGAGAAAATCATTGGCCCCACCACTGTCTTCATCTCCACTTAACTGTGGGAAACAAATCCCTCCCCAAAAGGCTCATCTTCTTCTGTTTCCACAGCGGGGAAAGCAAAATCTTGCAGTTCCATGGGACAGATGTGGGTGTGAGAGTCAGAAAGCTAGCAGGAACTACATACAAACTATCAGATCAAGCTGCTGCCTTCCTGCACCTTCTCAACCGCTGCGTCCCAAGAGACAGAGCGGGAGCACTGGTGGCAGAGCTCACCAGGAAACGGTGCTTTCTGCAGGAAAAGCATTTTTTTTTGTTTCATTATTTTCTGTTTCTGCTCTTTTTCTTTTTTGGAGGGGGGGAGGGGAATTGAGCTGGGGGATTTCACTAAAAGTATATATTACAGGGGAAGAAATATCCATTTTCTGTCTAATCGAGCAAATTTTCTTGATGCAGACAAATATCACTGCCCAGAGGGCTGAATTGCTTCTGCTTCCAGTTGCTGAGAACTACACTTTGTTAGATGGGAGTTTGATGAAAACCTTAACTGGTGGCAAAAATGGAAATTTTGCAGAGACAGCTGCTGGAACCCTCTGAAAGGTCATGCTTCGCTGATGAAAAGGAGTTTTCCTTGGACCAGATCTTTCAGTGGGATGGCTTTGCAAGAGAAGAAAGAAACAGGTTAGGAAAACAGGATGACGCCACTTTCTTAGGAACAGATACAATGAGGAGAGACTAAGAAGGGGATGAAGGTCGTCCAGTGCTAGCCATACACTGGAAGAGAGACCTGGGACTTGTAGATAAGAGCATGGCTGGAGTTTTGCTTGGAGACTTTCAGTCTCCTAATTCTAGATCCAGTACCAGTAAGTTGCATTTTTCCAAAAAAAAAATATTGGTTGAGTAATTCAGAGTGCTACAAAGGTGATGCTATGCAAATTACTGGTGGGAAATACAGCTGTCTCAAAACATTGATAGCCTGTGGTTTCATTTATGTGGTGGATGTTAATGTGTCTAATGATTCTGAGGAGAGCTGTCTGAAAAAATGAATTTGGAGTTGTTTTGTTTCATGAGCAGTTCTGAAAAGTCAGGAAGGAGGGAATTAGTTCAGATTACGACTAGGACTATTAACTTAAATTACAGAAAATGTGAAAGGTGAGGAGAAAACACTCTGCTTTGATTTGGAGCTATTTACAAGTAAAATGGAGGGGAATTTCAAACTGAAATAAACATTGCAAATGTACTTTCTTGGAATTTTTTTCTCAGGACAAACAATTTAATTCAACCAGCAATAATGTTCAAAACTATTTGTCACCAAATTTGCATTTTTCACACAAGGGAAGTTTCAGGTGAAACAATTTCACCCATCCCCAGCTCTGAGTCTGGAAATTGAGGATATCTCCCAGCTCTTTGCCACTGTGTGAATTAATTCAACTGGACACTTGCACCAAACCTCTTACTGCTGAGGATACATCTCCAGACCAGGCTTTGAATATTGTATTTGGGCAGCTCTGTCCTTTTAACATTTTGGAAAGGTTGACCTGCAATGTGGTGTCACAAAGAGAATGATCAAGCAGCAGGTGGAGGTCCTCCAGCTCGCGGCTGAGTTTGTGAGGGTCACTCTCCTTCCTACAATGGCAGAGCATGAGGCCAGACCCCAGTGTGAAGGTCAGGGAACCCACCCCAAATCTTGATCCCACACTGAGACAACCTTTCCCAACCCCACAGCAACTGGGCCGTGGATCTAGAGACAAAAACGTCACTCCCAAGCACTCAGCATTAGGTCCCCGTCTCACATGCATGGCTCCAGAAAACCAATCCTTTGGGCTTTGCTCCCTGATGAAATTCCTCTTCTTAATGAGGGACACAGAAGCCACTTCCCTGCACCAGTATGCGGGGCTGGAGGGAATGAGCACCCTCTCTCAGGGTAGGTGGTCACACAGCCCAGCCTGGCTGGACCTTAGTCACTCCTGTCTTTCTGCAGTCCCAGTGAAAATGGCAGTGGTTAGTAAAATCAGGCAGCCAAGGTTAAGAGAAACATTTTTTTCAGAGGTAAGTTAAATGAGAAAAAAATGGGTTTTCATCTGAAATTACATGAAAGTCTGGTTTATAGCCATGTGCATTAACTCTTTAGTGGCTGCAAGGTTTGGAGACACCTCTATGGCTTCCATGAACCTTTCAGAAGGGCATGAAACAGAGCAGCTTGAGAAATGGCTCCTGTTTTCTGAAATGTCTCAAAAAACACCATTAGGGTATCCTGAATTTTCTATGCTCCAGAAGCTGTGCAAAGGAACTTTAATAAAACCAGACGTTTTTAAATCCAGCCTCTGATTTTTTTCCATCACTTTAATCATTCCCTGTGACCCAACACCCAAACAATGGAGTCGTGTGCTGGGACCTGAGAACCATTCATTAATGTTTACACAACACTGAGGTAATAGGGGGAGAAGGCCATAGAAATAGTGCATGTGAATAAATGATAGCAATATGTTCATTCTCTGAGATTACTCATGCTCTCAAATAGGAGCAGATGCACAAGTTTTTACAGGTTTGGGCCTTGGTTTCATCCAAAGGTCTTCCTTCAGGTCAGGCTGTTTGCTCCATGAGTGGAGCACTCTCTGGATCCACTTGGTTGCTGTGGGTAAGAAAAGGGAAGCTGTCAGGTATCAGAGCTTGGCACTATCACCATGCAACTTAAGTCATGCTATTTAACTGGAGGGAAGTCACTTACAGAAATAGTGTGTTGATAAATGCCACAGAAGTGTGGAGCTGGGAAGGTCCAGAGGAAGAAACACCGTTTAGGTTTTACAGTGCAAGTTGCACTAGGAACAGAAAAATGTCTTTTGATTTTCCTGATCCCAGACATTCCTGGGAGCATAGGCCATGGCTGCTTTATTTTTGAAAAAATCAACAAGTTCTTCTGAAGAAAAAGCACTTCTTGATCTCGTGACTGCCACAGCAGAAAGATCTGTCCCCTTGCAGTCAGGTAATGTGCTTCCTGCCAGCTGGACTCACCCACTGCCTAAACCCTGTCCCAGTGATGCACAAGCTGTCTGTTATCTGCCAGGTTGGGCTGGAGCAACAGGATTGAGACATTTCAAGATATCATCTGGGAAAGTAAGATAAATCAAGGTGAGTTGATTTGTCAATCTCTGTGAAGCTCATGCATGGCCTATGCAGCTGTGCTGTGCCACGTGCTGAGAACACTGCCATGGCACAACAGGCAGCCCATTCATCCCTCTGCATCTGACCTGGGCACAGTGCTCATCAGAAACAGGGGGGATGCCCTGCAAGGCCAGGGGGATGCTGTTGCTTCATCTAGCTCTCATCATGCACAAATGCCACCATGCCCAGGAAGGGCCAAGGCCACCCTTCTTAACTGCATTGCCACTGCATTCTCTAAGAAATCTCGAGGGTCTTATACCAACTGGAATAAGCATATCAAAGCTGGATTGTTGAAGAAAAGCAACTTCTTTCTACTCATAGTGAAGTTGGATACAGTGCGAAGGAAACATCTGCACAATATGTTTCACTCCAGAAAAATGCAAAACTGATACTCCTTTCATTTTCTCTGTGTATGCTTGTTGTCCCTTATCTCTGTAATACATGATGTCATGCTGTGCCTGAAGGCTGCACCCCATCACCAGTCTGCACCACCACCTCATACATCCAACTTTCTCTGTGTTTCTAGTCTAGTTTTGTACTGGCTACTTTGTACCAGTTGAAATACCTTATCTTCTCTGCTGGGTCAAGGTCTTCCCCCCTCTGTGTTGCAGTTAAGCAGTCTGGCACACTGAAATGTGGAGTTTCAACTATCACCAGCTGTTCTGGGTCTCTGACCAAGGGACATCGTGCTTCCCTTTGGCAGGATTACTTTACAGACTGGCTTAAACATCACCTACCTGCAGTAGGGTATAAGCCCTTGCTTCCTGCTAAGGATGCATTCAAGCTTTCCAATGAGTAAGAATGGAGCTAAGCCTGTGTCTCCTGAAAAAGCACCCTAGTCAGAAAATTCAGCTTTACACATGGAGCTGGTAGAATTGATGCTCAGAAAGCCCAAGAAGGCAGAAATAGTCAGAAGAACCCCAAACGGGGGTTGTGTTTAAATACGTGCAAGGCTGGTGCTCACCTCTGATGTAGCCATCTGGATGGTCTGTAGAGGTACTTACTTGTAGGGTACAACCAGCCTACCATGGATTGCTCCTTTGGAATGAGTTGAAGGGCCTCTTCAGAACCTCTGTGTTTCTGCACCCATTGCAAAAGCAGCACAGTTATCCAGCCCCAACAAAAATGTTCACATTGGGGTACCTGCCCAGGTTCACACTATAGCCCAGCAGGAGGTCCAGAGGAGAGGCACATCATACCATCCATCTGCTCTCCTGTTTGCAAGCGCTTGTCCCCTCACCAGCTCCTAGATTGCAGAAGCAGTTCAAGTCTCCAGACTGAAATTCTCAGTATTGTCATTACTGTCACGGCATCTAAACAGACCCGCCAAGACCAAAAGACTTGTTTTGCAGGACCCTACACATCACATGCTTGGAGGGAGTTTCTCTGCTTACAAACACCCTCACTGAGTTCCTGGTCTTGCAAACTCTTTTAGGCATTACCTCTGTGAAATTATATGGAAAGAAAGATGACCAGGCACTACAGAAAAAATCTGTTCCTGTCCTTGAGTTTAATTAACATGTCCACGGGCTTAAGCTGTTGTGAAAGACCTTGTGGAAGATGAAGGCAGGACAGGGGAGGAGTCAATGACCCACAAAGAGCACTACTGAGCCAGTACAGGGGCTCTGCTTGTTGTGGTCCTGTGGCCCATGCTGCTCTGGGGGCTGCACTCATGTGTGGCTGATGTCTCCTGTGTATTTGATTGTTTGAAGTCAACGAATGAGTCTGAAGGTCTCTGTTGAGACACTCCCTATCAAGGCTGGGGTTTCCTTGTTTTGCATTTCTGCTCATTGCACAAACATATTTATATTCCAGATAGTCTTTTTCCATAGAGATCCACACCTGTGTGCAACAGCTGCGGTGCTGACCCCTCCAGAGCTCGATCTGCAGGGGGACTTGTGAGTCTGTGCACTGCCTCCCTCAAATGCAGCACTGAGCTCTGCAGTGACCTCCTGTGAGCCACCACAGTGGTGCCTGGCCAGCACCTCATGCTATGAGCATTCTCTAGCCAGTTCTCTCACTGACAGGGCTAGACCTGATCCATATAATAGACCCACTCCCTCCCGAGGGAAAGCTCTGCACTGTCATCTTTTTGCCTTACCCAGACAGACAGACCGATGAATCCTTGAGATACTGGGAATGTCGGCTACTAACAAGGTTGCCCAATGCCTGGGATGTCTGGGGGCTGCAGGCGTCTTAGCTGAGCTCTTCCTGCTCAAGAGAAGGCTAATTAATCAGCTCTGCTGTTCTGGCATCACCCAAAAGTGAAAATACTTTCTGGCAGGGCAGCAGGCACAAAATTAGCTGCTGCATTAAACTGCCAAATCTCCTTTACTCCTTTATTAGTTGCATTTGGTGATGATGAGGAGCGAGGCATTAACCGGTCCCTGATGGATAAAGAAACTATTACTCTGCTTTCTCTTTGCAGCTGGGAAGAGGAAATAGGTTTTATTACTGAGATTTCCTTGAAGACATTCACTTGACTTTGTGGCATCAGAGACGGAAGAGAAATGAAGAACACAGGAATCTTGGCACAGCAGGAGAGATTGTGCACGGATAATAACAGAGAGAAGTACCAGGTCAATTGGGAGCTGAAATATACTTAGGTGATTGAATCCTTGTGTCGGGTTGAAGCTGTGATGATCTGCAGGGCTCAACTAATTTCAGCATTACAGCCAGAATCTCTGTGCTGGCACTTAAGGCCTAAACCAGGGAAGTTGCTGGAAAGACACATTTGTGGTGGATCAAAATGGAACATAATAGAATAAAATAGAAATGACAGATTATTATTTTTTCTTTTTTTTTTTTTGGTTTTTCTTCTTGTTTTGTTTTTGTTTGTTGATTGGGTTTTTTTACCCAAGATTAGATCTAGAATTTATCCATCTTAATTTTAGACTTAGATCCTAGCTAATATGGCATGACCCTACTAAAGGAAGGTGCAGACTGGAAGAGCCCATGTAAATCTTGATCCATGTCCTGAAATCACAGAGGGTTCTCTCCTGAGAGATCTGTGTCCTCTGCACACATCCATGAGTCACTGTGTGGAATGGCAACCTCTCCAGGCACCACAGCTGTATCCAACGAGGGTCATGAACCAAAGCCCTGTGTACTAACTACAGAAGGGGCTGATGATAAATGTGTAGGGCAGGCTGCCAGGTTGGTGGCCAGGTTACAGGACACATGGTACATTCTGCTACCTCTGCTCCAGGGCCAAAAATAGGAGCAAGGATCAGTCAGTCAGAAGTGAGTAGAGACCTATTAAATCATTTTGAAATGAGACGCTGAATTTCCTAAGGTATAATCCCAAATTCTTGAGTATGCTACACATTTCAAAGCAAGACAAAGACAGCCTAGAAACAGAAGTACAAGAGACCTGGAGTATATCAGAGCAGGAGGGCAGAGCTGGTACAGAGCTGACCCAAGCATGATGGAGGACCAGTGGTCTGTGAAACAAACATAGGGTAGAGACTGGAAGAAGCACCCTAACCATGTGGGGAAGGAGGTCCTGTGACAGGCAGACGGGCAAAAAGGCAGCCTGGCCAAAGACAATGTGGTAACCCAGAGCTGTGGGGACCAGGCTCCAATGCCCAGCAGGTCCCTCCTGTTCTTGGTCACTGGGGGACCCTTCTCATCTCATGGGCATGTGGACCCCAGTCACCAGGAGGGCTGGGAAGGGGAACCACATGAAAGTGTCTTCTCCCATCACCTCTGAAAATCAGGGGAGATAACATGGGCTGGGGGTCAAGGCATATCCTCCTGGACAGAGTGTATTTGAACCTCCTAGGAGGGAAAGTTCAGGCTCCTGGCTCAGGAGCTGGCTCAAGTATCAGCACAACATGATGAGTTTGCCTCACAGGACAGGTCAGCCAAGGCTCTGACAGTGGCCAGAGCTTTGCTTCTGGTAGCCCTTCCTGGCTGCTGCTCAGGGCACCACTCCCCAAGTCTGCTGCACCTCCGATCCGTCTCACCTCCCTCCACTTCACTTTACACATCTACAATATGGAGCTAAAACTAATTACAGCCCCTAGAGCAGAGCTGCATCGCTTGGCTTTACCAGTGTTTCAAAAATGCTCAGAGATGAAAGGTGCTTGAGAGAGCAGAGTATTGTTATTACTAATAATTACAAAAAATTAACCAAATATTTGTCTAGCAGCATCCATCCCTGCTGCTGTTTCTTACGTAAAATATACACATGCTCTGACTGCCAAACCAAAGCCCTGAAATCACTACATCAGCCCTACAGTATTGAGAAGGGGGGCAAAAAGTGCCTTAGGTCTAAAAAGGGTTGTCTGTTCCAGCAATTAATTTAATTGGCCTAAATATAACCCAGGTATACTGCAGATCCAAATTGCTGGCTGACAACAAACCCAAACAGGGCCCAGAGGCTGCAAGGCAGCAGGTTAAATGCTGCCTCTGAAGCTGCTGGGCTGATCCTGGCACACGAGTATATTTTCTCCTGGTATTCGCCGCCGCTTGCTGCTGTGGAGTCAAATTCTCGTAAAATGTTTATCAATGCCTGGGCATCTTCCAAACCAAGAAAGGGTGCGTGAGAAGTGTCCCCTTGCAGTCAGCAGGGACTGGATTTCATCACTTGTTTTAATTCCTGTCTTCATCATTTTATTGCTTTTTTTTTTCTCCTGTTTTCTAATAAGCTCTTCTAACACCTAATAAAATCAGCCCTTTTTCCTTCTACTTACCTCCCCCTGCTGCCATCGCGATTACCTAGACAAGAAAAATACAGAGCACAGGGTCCTGCAGGCTGAGGTTTTAGTGACTGATTTCAACCGACGTGAGCAGAATCGGCAATAAACTTCAATGTCATGGTATTTTGAATCCTCCTTCTTCCGTATTGCATGAAATATCTGAAGGGGACAAATGCCAAGGAGTGAGAAGAATTCTTTTGGGTCATATAGCCAAAAATGAAACTAAGAAAGGAGCCATTTCCAGAGGGGGAGATGCAGTCAGCTATGCAATCGTTATCTGTAATAGATGGCATCTCTCACTGACGTGATCTCTATTATCCTCCTATCTCAGCATCTCACAGGCTTTAATGGATTCTTCCCTCCAGCATCTTTTCAAGACTGCGCCATTGTCCTACACGAATTTTTCCAGTTGGGACCAGAAGCACCAAGAGGCCAAGACCCAGCTTCCCTAACCTATGTTGGCACCCAAGTCCCTACTGGTCACTGTTTAAAAATCCACCTGTAGTCTGGGCACTACACTATTTAACTGGAAATTTATTTGCAAAGGTAGATGAAATGCTCTGTGACCACAGAGAAGCAAACAAATCTCATAAAACCCAAGTTTGTTATTTCCTGCTCTGCTTTCAAAACAAAACCCAATAATTTTAGCAGACAATTAAACTCTCTGATTTCCAAGGGAGGCAGGCACACAAATACTTTTGAGGATCTGAGCCCACATGATTATGTAAGGAATTAGCAGAAGGGAATTAACCCAATCGCTGGAGCATCCTTGTAGAGAGGATCTCGTCCACACTCGGGACTGGCATATGGGAACGTGCCAGAGCAAAATATAAAACCCAGAAATACTTAAAATTTAAATCGGGGAAGTGCCAAAAGATGTCACAACATTGCTCTGTGGCAGGGAAATATCCAGTCTGACCCCTTTCTACCTTGTGCCTCACCACCGTTCTGCCTGTACTCCACAAAGCCAGGAAAAAGAAGCCCAAGGTTGCACATACTCCTTTAAAGTACGTGGGACCTTCATGCAGGGCAGTTGCCTGTGGACTGGTCATCCATGCATTATTCTCTGTGCATATATATAGGCTCTGCATCAGTGCAAACAGTCCCTGGGCATCCATGGGAAATTTGGCAAGAGGGCTAGACATGCCCCATGATGAGCAGACATGGGGATGTGGGGACAAGGCAGCACCGGGACAGGATTTTCACCACTCAGCAAGGATCTCGCATTTCTCCCTCCACCCCGAGGCTGCATACTAAATATGCTGTAACATAAAAACAAAGCCACTTGAGAAAAAAAATAGTAGAAGTGAGCAGGATTTTGGAAAGTAATGGGGAAGGCTGTGGGCCTGATCCTGCTCTTCCTCAGGCCAGAGTAATGAGGAGCATTGGGTGAAGGCAGCTCTGAGGCGGGCTCCTTGATCTCAGTCTGGATGGGACATAAAGGAGATTTGGCTCCTTTCCCATATTTAACGCTGTCACGGTTGAATTTATCTTGCTGAAACCGGTGGAGTTGTTTGCAGGAGTGAGGACTGTAGCAGCAGCAGCCCTGGGAATGTAGAATGAAGCCAGTGGGAACCAACCCTCCCTGCCTGGGATGGACGCAGCTCCCAGCACGACTCTTGACGATAAAAGCAAACCTTCCCTGGTAGGCACAGCCTGCCTCGACTGTCACGTTAATTGAAACCTTCTGTAGTCGTCTACTTCACCTTATGTTTAATGATTCACCTCTTAAGCAGCCCACTTGTACCTTTGTAATCTTTCTGAAGGTTAACTTGTTGATCCTCAAAACTTGTTTGGAGGGAGAGAGGCAATTTGCAGGGAGTCTCGGAAGGAAAAAAGTATCATGTTTTCTGATGAAAAATGTTTTTCTTGAGGAAGAAGGAAGGAGAAATGAATTGCAAAATTCAGAAGAACCGAGAAGACTTTGGAAAGAAAAAAGAAAAGAAGAAGAAAAGAAGGAAAAAAAAAAAAGGAACGAAATGTCAATAAAAAACTAGGAGGGGTGGGGGAGAAGCAGTTAGGTTTAATTCCCAGATCTTGGGAGACGTTTCATTTCTGCTTTATAGGAATCAAAAATGTATTTGTCATTTACCAGATTAAATAAAAATAATCCTAGCGTTAAATTATTTTTAGGACATTAAGAGTTACATTCTTATGGGTAATAGTCTATTTGTAACACTGTAATGGAGTAACTGGCAATTTCATACAGCTTCAGGATCGATCCTTTCCTATTTGCCATGTACCTATGCAAATAAATATCCCTTTCGATTCATGTCCATATCGTAGGATCTGCCTGCTTCTTTTTTACTCCTTTAATTATTTAAAACAAGGAGAAATCTCATGGGAATTTTTGTCTCAAAAAATAGCTAACTTATTCTTGTCATTTGAGAATAACAAAGATGTGAAAATCTAGTTCTTTTTAAGTCCTAAAACTGAAACTCAAATAAGAAGGACGAGGGGAAAAAAAAAATCTTAAAAACCAGAACCCAAACTTCCCCCCCTCCCTTTTCACATGAATATTCTAAGTTTTTACTGTAGCTATTCATAGTTGTACCTAAATGTAGTCTATAAATCTACTAATATATTATTTAACACTCTAACTACTGGTATAAAAAATTATAAAATATTCTGTTGGCAATACATTTAATTGAATTCTTTTCAGAGACAGCTTGTTATTGCCAGACAAGCTTTTAGAGATAGTACAGAGAAATAAAAGAAGTTCAGAAGGCAGTAAAACAAATAATTACCATTTTCACCATTACTTCCAGATACCCTCCTATCCAGCCACTAAATCCTTTAAGTCTAAATCAAAGAGTTTCCGTGAACAAAATTGCACAGATCATTTCAAAGAATATAAAAATTACGTCGATGTTTTATTTGAAGAGAGAAATTGAAATTCACATAGCAGTCTACTGGCTGAGACGTCCAGGGAGTTATTAAAAAACAACAGAAAAAAACCCAGGCTAGTTTAGCCTGAACTTTAGAGGCCTATTAGAAAATTATCAGGATCAATGCAAATCCCTCTTTTAATTATAATGTGCTTGTGCCCGTAAAAGTTTGAGGCATCATCCTTCTTCTTAGGCTCTCTGCTGCTTTTTAATATCAGGGATCTGCAAGATTCTCTGAGGCATAAGAGTAATAAATAATACTATAAACCATCCAAAGCAAGCACTGCCTTTTATTCCTTTTATTATTTTTTCCCCATCAAAGCAGCTTACACATTAGGTTTGAACTACCTCAGCATAACTCCTTATCAGAAAAGTATCTGTATGGGTTAGTGAGGTTTTTTTAATCTTGACAGCTGAAAGCTGACAGATCTGCTGAAAAGGAAGGAGGTCAGTGGTGCTGCTCAGCCACAGGCCAGGGATTTTCAGCTTCCACAGGTCACACGCCTCATAGTTTGGTGGGTGCCAAGATGACAAGATTAGAGGACAAGCAAGGGACTGGGCTGGGGATGCTGACTGGGTGAAGGTTCCCCCACCACATGCCCTGCCAGGAGGCTTCTTACCCAGAACAGCTCCACCAAGGCACAGATGGGCTTTGGTCCATAACTGGTTAAAAATTGATTGGGACCAAGGAGAGTTTGGAGGTCATTATCTGCAGCTGGAAAACTTCTGAATGAAGTTTCCCTTTTAAATCAAAGATGGGGCAGAACTGACACGAGGCTGTCTGTTGGGGCTCAGTGGGATGGGGACAATCCTTACACACCTCCTGGTAACTGATGTTTGTGCACAGCCAGTGTTTGGGAGATCAGGCAGACAGGCAGATATCTTGCTCCTATGTGGGAGGAAAGTCATTTCTGACAGGCAAGTCTGCACTGTCTCCTGGCAGCAACCGCCAAACAGATATGCCAGTTATTTGGGCAATTTTGCAGGAATATTATCCTGGGGGTTGATCTACACAAAGCGTGGATGCACACCCCTCCATCACTGAAGGAGTTCTTCTTGTGGGGTATTGGTCTGAGTGCAATTCGTTATCCCAGACAGGGTATCTGCACATGGCATGAGGTGACACTGTGCTCTCAGGCATTGCAAGGAGCCGTGTCGTGGCACAGAGGCACTGCGGGCTGGCTGCAAAGCCTGCTGCAGCCTTTGGCTGTCTCTCCCTACAGCTATCTCTCTATCCCCCTGGTCCTGTCCTCCAGGACACCCTGAGCTCCCCCCCCCAACAGCAGTCCAGCTCCAGATGCTGGCAGATGCCAAGTGGCATCTCCGGCCATCTAAGCCCTCTGTATGAGGTGCGATGGGAGCAGCACAAATTGAGCCGGGGGCTTGTGGGTGGGCAAGTGGCTGGTGGGCTGAGTGGGAGCTAGGCTGGGCAGGGGAAAGGTACAATCAGGTGTGCCCGGGGCGTGCTGGGACAGCCAGGCTTTACCATGACATTCAAGTTTTTCCACTTCCAGCCCTTTCTCTTGCAGTAAAGACCGAGTCAGATCACAAACACTCAAATTAAAACAAGAAAAACAAAGAAAAAAAAGCAAGAGAAAGGAGTTCCAATGAGCATCATAGCACCCCACTCCCTGCCATTCCCATACACCCGGATGCTGCTCCCTCTTCTTCTCCCCGCTGGATCCCATGCCTCTTCCGATACCCAGGAAAATATTTTGTTCTGCATTAAAGACTAAAGCTAACACATGACCAGCGAGAGGCAGCAGTTTGTTTAGCTCTTGGAGTTTATTTTAATTGTGGCCTTGTTTTGTAATGAGGACGGCTGTGACAGGGGGAGCCTGCTGGGATCCAGGGGGTTGTTCTGGGGGAGTTTCCTTATCAATAAAAAGAATTCTCGTCTATTTAAATTAACAAGAACCGGATGGCATGCATGCTTAGCTGCTTTGTTTTCTTGGAAGTTAAACTGTACTGCTTATTAAGGATTCCAGTGGCTATCTGGGATCACAGGTCCCCTCCAAGTGCCACCTTTAACATCCCCAACCTCCATCGGGGAGAAATGAAGGGGAAACAGATGGGTTCTGTCTTCATGCTGATAGGCAGAAAACAGGCTGGTAAACCTGAGTAGTTTGTTATGATGATGCATGAGAAAAAGGAGGAAAAAAAGTAAAATCATGTGATTTTTATGCAAATCAGGTGAATTGGACGGTTAAAAAACCCCTAAATGTCAGGTAGATAAGATCACATACACCTAGAGCAGTGTCATGATGTTCTCTGTACATTACATTCATACTGGAAACCAGAATGTGTTACAGAAATCAGACACCCACAAAAAGCTCTGAGATTGCACTGAGAACAGGTTCCTGCAAAGCAGTGGCCTCTGACAAAAAAAAAAAAAAAAAAAGGCAAAAGAAAAAAAGTAGGTTAGATTAGAAAACAAGATAGTTGAATTCAGGCAGGGAATCGGCTGTCCCCGCGCTGTGTGCAGCCTGGCCTCGCTGCACACACATTAATATGCACAAAACTCCTTTTAAGTAACACTCATGCGGCAGCACCCAGCTCTGAAATGGGCAGACTGTTCCCAAAACCCATCCTCGAGGGCCACGGAGAAGGGGAAAGGTTCACAGGCTCTCTTCTGTCAAGCTAAACTTTTCTCTCCCAGACACATTTTTTTCCTTTAAAAGTCCTGGCAGTTGTGTAGGGATGGGAAAGCCTCATGGCCTGAAGGAGTTAATTTCAAAAGGAAAAATTATAGTGGGGTACTGTTTATTAAAGCAGTGTTTTGTAAAAGATGAGGCACTTCTTTCTAGGGGTGCAGTTCACCTGGGAAAAATATGCAGTGGCTTCGATATACCTTAAAAACCCGTTCTGTGTCTCCTCGGGAGAGGGGGTAATGACCCAAACCCAGGAGCTCCCCTCGCTGCCAAGCAGCACCTTCAGCTTCGAGGGCCTTCAACATCCAACTGCAGTTCTCTGGGGCAGCTGAATAATTTCACACCGCTTCATGCCCGACATGCCAGCACACAGGCAGAAGGGTTGCTTTTCATCCCAGGAGCTTTGCCAGGGGGAACACAGAGAGGCTGGAGAGGAACAGCCCACAGTGCGGGGGGTGCAAGGCACCTGTGGCAATGGCCAGCACTGCTCCTGCCTCCACTCCTGCTCCTTGGAGCCACTCCAGTGTGACCAGAAATACCCCTGCCGACTCCAAGGGGACCATTTCCCAGCAGTGTTGCCCCTGTTCATGCATCGCCACTGCTTTGCAGGGTGGCACATAAGGGTTGAAACCCTTGCCTGGGTGAGGAGCTCTCTGCAGTGGTGGAGGGTATTTTTGAGAGAGGGGTGCATGGGGCTGGCCCCCCACAGCGGGGCTGCCACTGCACCACAAAGCTAGGGCTGAGCTGCTGCACCTCCACATGCCACACAGGCGCCTCGTGGGTGTGCAGAAACCACCGTGAGCCCCAGGACGGTGAGGAACATCCCAGAGCCAACATGAGATGAGCGCTGCTGGTGGCTTCCCACACTCCCTCCAGGGACCCTCTCCACCATGGGGCCACCTTCCCCCCCCATAATGAAGCCACTTGCTGTCTGCTAGTGGAGGGGAGGCAGGCTGTTGTCAGGACATTGCCACCCCGGCAGCCACCACCGCTGCTACCGGCTGCCATGCAGGTCCCCAGAGCTGGGACTGAGATGGGATAGGCAAGAGAAGAGGATGACAAGGCCTCACTTGGCAGTAGTCCCCCTGGCCGATGGGGGGAGAGGGGTCCCAGAGAGATGACCCCATTTCCAGCACCCTGATGTCGCCAGCGAGGCACCACAGGGACCACTGCTGCTTTTGGGTACCGCAGGAAGCAATGGGAAGTGGAGGCAGGTGACAGAAGCCCCTAGGTAGCTGTAGCCAGGCCCTGAGTGACTGAAAGGGAGAAGGAGAAGGTATGAACCCGGACAAGAAAGGCCAAAAACTCAGCAAAGGCGCTCAGGCTGCCCAGTTCCCAGCCTGAAGGAGATGCTGCTGGTTGCTCTCTGTCCCTGTAGCAAGGGGAGTTAGAATGGAAACTCTGATGCAAGCCCAGCTTGGCTGTGACCAGGCAGAGTGAGAAATCTCCCCCGTAAAAGTGCTACTTGAACGGAAGCCGTGCTCGACCTCGGGTCTCCAGCAAAAATCCCCCAAGCGGCAGCGCTCTCGCCGCTCCCGAGCGTCCCGCGGGCGCCGGGATCGCGGCGCTCCGGATAAAGCGAAAGCGTCACACGCTGCGGAGGAATGGCAAACAGAACAGGTCTGCCTCCCCCCACAGCCCCCTTCCTTTGCATTTCATTGCTGGGGACAAAAAAAAAAAAAAAGAAGAAGAAGAAAATAAACGAAATCCCGGAGCAGAGTTGCTATTCTTGTGTTTGTCCCTCCTTTGGCCACTTGCAGACCCGGGAGCCCCCTGCATGCCCGGGGCCGGGATCGGAGTCGCACAAGTCACTGGGCTCCAGCTGCGCTCACTCCCTGGGAATTACACAGTGCGTTTTAACTACAGGAAAGCCGTCTCTCCAGCATATCTATACCACCGCAAGTGTCTCCGGAGTACCATCCCTGTGTTGCCACCGGGCTATTTTTAATGACGACTCGTATTAGCAGAAGGGCTTTCTTCCTAATTTATCCATCACCACAACCCC
Source organism: Anabacerthia variegaticeps (assembly GCA_035583185.1). Lineage (NCBI taxonomy): Eukaryota > Metazoa > Chordata > Aves > Passeriformes > Furnariidae > Anabacerthia > Anabacerthia variegaticeps. Next base: position 10,111,560 of record JAWWEW010000012.1, on the reverse strand, counting down.
CCCCACCCCCCCCTTGCTTTAAAGCGTTTCCCTTCAAGAGCTCAGCTGAGAAATCAAAATAAAGGCAGCACCCGGGGACTCTGTGTCCACGGTGGCCGCTCCGTGGGCTCGTCAGTGGTGGAATCAGTAGCTCGGAGCAATTGCACGAGTGGACCGAGGGCACCGTGACCTGCGGTGGTTGTTCTCGTAAACAGATTTCTATTAATCGCCAGGGCCCGGGAATGCCATGGCAGCCCAGAGAGTGCCCACCCCTGCTCCCCGCAACCCCGACCGGCCCCTCGCAGCCCAAAAACCCGACCAGGAAAGAACACTGAACGATCTGAACCACCCCCAAACCATACCCTCGCAGCAGGCCAACTCGAAATAAATACGCAAGGCTGGGAGACAGAGGCAGAAATCTCCACAGATTTACATACAGGGCAATACATTTCCATACAGTAGCGGGGAAGGTTGGGGTGACAGGTCCCATCCCTCTGCAACCCCTGCAAAACCCACTCGAAATATGGACTGCCAAGGTCTTGCATTATTTCCCCCCCTCCACCTCCCAGCAAAGGCCTTTGCCCAGCAACAGGCAAAAAGTGCCGAAATAAAACCCCTTTTTGGAAAAGCCAAAGCGATTTTGCATCCCCAGCACAGTCAGACATTTCCGTACAAGCAGAACATTTATAGACTTACAGGTTATTTTGCAACAATAACAACAACAGCTACATAGACTTAACCCACCACTCCAGAGTCCTGGAAAGGAAAAGAGAAAACGGATGGAAAAAAAAAAATAAGAAAAAGAAGAAGAAATCATCGAACTCATCAAAATCATCTCCGTTTTTTTTTTTGTCTGGAGAATCCTGGCAAAAAATAAATTTAAAAAAAAAAGGAAAAAAGAAAAAATAACCTCAAAAAGGAATATGGGGAACTCATGGGGGACAGTCTTTAAGGAAAAAGCTTCCTTCTCCAAGAGTAAATTCCGTTGGAGACCCTGAGCCGAGTGTGGCTGTTTGTAAAAGAATTATTTAAAAATAAACAACTGAAGGGGGAAAATAGTTAAAGAAAAAAAAGGAAAAATCCAGTGCAATGCAGCAGGCTCCTGGCTTTGCTCGCTGGGTTGGCTGGTTGTTCTTTTTACGGGGCGGGGGGGGGGGATGTTTTAGAAACGCGAGAGTGACCCCCCGCCCCAAAGTAGATAAAAAAATAAATACTAAAAAAGAAATAATAATTTTAAAAATACATTAAAAAATCAAAAGGCGCGTTTTTGGGGGGCTCTTGGGGGGGTGGGTTTGGGGGTTTTTTTGGGGTCAGATCTCTTCGCTCTTTTTCGGAGAGGGATGGAAGACACAAAAAAGAAAAAAAGAAGAAGAAGCGGCGGGGGCTGCCGGGGGTGGGCTGTGTGCGCAGGGCCCGCGGTGCGCCCCGGGACCCCCCGGGACCCCCCGTCCCCGTCCCCGATCCCTTTCCCGTTCCCGGCTCCGCCGCTCGGTCCGCGCCGCGCGCGCTGCCCCGCGCCCGCGCGCGCCCCACGTCACCGGCAGCACCCGCC
>JAWWEW010000012.1:10046666-10109848 GCA_035583185.1 Anabacerthia variegaticeps | reverse complement strand
GGCGGAGGGGAAGGCGCGGAGGGGGGAGGTCCGTGGTCCTCCCCGTGCTGGGCGCAGTGGTAGAGTCCGCAGCTCAAATTCCGAGAATTGGGCTCTGTTGATTCTTAGAACTGGGGTTCTTAGAAGTGGTGATGCAAGGAGTTTCTAGGAAAGCCCGGAGACCAGGTGATTGCTGCTTCTATTGCCGCGGCCGATTTTACCCTTTAATTCTCTCGCTGGGTTTTTTTTTTTTTTTTTTTCTCTCCATTTTTTTTCCCTCCTCTTTCCCTCCCTGCCCCGCTCCGACGCTTGGCGCGGAGCCGCCTCTATATATTTCTACCCTTTTTTTTTCTCCTCTCTCTCCTCTTTCCTTCCCCCCTCCTTTCCCACTGCAGGTGCCCTTTATTTTTTTTTATTATTATTATTATTATTATTGTCATCACCTCAATTTAATTTTTCCCTGCCTTATTTATTTATTTAATTCACACACACATCCCCCTCCTCTTCTTTCCTTGCCCGCTGTCAGGCGAGGAAAAAAAAAATTAGGGAAAACGGGGCGCCTGCATGTCTTTAACGCTGGGAGCGCGTATTAGGGGAGGGGAGCGGGGGGGTGGGGGTGTCTCCCTTCGCCGTCCTCTCCCGGGGATTATCGGTTATCTGGGATTATTGGCTTTCCCGCACGCGTGACGGCCGGGTGGGGACGGGGGGGACGGCGGCGGCTCCTTCTCTGCACCTGCAGCCGCCCCGCGGGCTCAGGACGGCGGCGAGCGCCGGGCTTGTGGCGTGACTCGGGGTCCGCTCTCAATGGCTGGATCCCTTGGTCGGGGTGTGTTATTTTTCTTTTCCTTTTTTTCTTTTTTTTTTGGGTTTTTTCCATCCTTGTTTTTTTTTTTAATTTTTTTTTTTCCTGGTGCGTGTTGTGTCGCTGTTGTCGTTTCGCCACCGCACGAAGCAGCCGCGGAGCGGGGCTGGCGGCATCGCGGGGGCTCGGTGGCACCGGGGCACCGGCCTTTCGGCGTCATCCTCCCTTTCCTCTCTATTTCTATTATTAAATCATTATTATTGTTCTTCCCTCCCCGGTGCAACCGCGAAAGGGCTGGTGCGTTTTGCAACCTGTGGCGGGGCTGCGCCGTGATCTGTCAAACCCCGGGCTCAGAGCGGGCGGTGATGGAGAAGACTTGCGGCATTTCCCTGCCCGGGGAAGGGGGGAGCCCGCGGGGAGGCTCGGCCGCCGCCGGCCCCGGAGCCCCGCGGAGCGCCGGCCCGGGGCGGCGGGGACCGCGCTCGCCCCGACGGGGCGTGCGGGGAACAGGCGGGGGTGCGAGACTCGGCAAGGGCGGAAAAGTGTATGGAGCCACTCTGGATGTTACGCGGAGGGCTCAAAATAATAATAACGATAATAATAACAACAACAACACCCGCGGGGAGGAGAGGGAATCCTCCGCCGGGAGGAAGGCGGCCGGCGCGGGGGGAAGCGGAGCGCGGCCGTGCGAGGGATGGGGTCCGGGGCGCGATGCGGGGGGAGCCCCCCGCTGCCCCCAGCGCAGCCCTTCCCCTGTGTTTACTACCACGGCGGACTTGGCGCGGAGACAGGCGCTCGTAAATCTGCCGCCGGCAGCCGCGGGGCTGGCCCCCGGCCACACGCTATTCCTGGAGCGAGCGGCGCGGGGAGCCGCGCATCCCCCGCGCCCGCCCCGCGCCCCCGGGAGCGCCACAACGAAGGGAGAGGGCTGTTTGCTTTGGGGTTTGGTGTGTTTTGCTTTTTCGTTTTGTTTTGCCCTTTTTTTCTTGTTTTTTTGTTTTTGTTAGGTGCGTGTTCTTGTGTGCGTGTATTATTTTTCTTTTACACTGGCGCGCACACCCCCCTTTAAAAATAAAGGGCAAAACAAAACCGAAAAAGCCCAACTTTGTTATGAAAACTTTTCGTGGTCGGGCGGCAGCGACCTCTCCCGGCCGCCCCCCCAGTCCAACCCCCCCGCCATCCCCCCCTCCGCCTGTAGTTTGCAAAGTCACAGTATGAAATGTTATGAAATCGCCTCTTGGGAAGGAGGGAAACAGAAAGCAAGGCGTTTGTTTAGAAAAATCCACGGCGGCCTCTCAGATGTGCCTAAAAAGCTGCCTTTGACCCCCCTGTTGCATTTCCAGGGAAGAAGCAAATCTGGGTTTAAAATCATGAGTCAAAATCAACAAAAACAAACGCGGCCCCGATTAGTTTTTCCACTGACTTCAGTAGGTGCAGGATCAGTGCGAAGGGAGACTGGGGCAGATGGATGAGGCTCAGTGAGAAGTGCTGCATTGGTCCGACATCTCTGGAGCCAAATTCGTACCTGTGCCAGTGGAAGTGTCAGCACGGCTGGGTTTGAGATCAGGCCCTTATTTGGTCTGGGGATACTTATTGATTCCTCTCCCAAACTTTTAAATGCTTTAAAAATTATTGTTTGCAGTATTGTTTCAAGGGCTCGAAGGATGAGAGCTTTCCGAGCAAATACATGCTCCTTCCTGCAGTCCTTGATGGGGTTACAGTTAAAAAAGTGCTTTAAAAATATTTTATGGGAAACCTCTCTTTATATGTATGTGGGGGGGCAGAACCTGAGACTCTGTTGTTTCCTCCTGAGGGTAGGATCGCAGGTTTAAAAACTTGCATTATAGATGGCAAATGTTTCCCCATGAAACAAATCACCAAACGATTAAAATATTCAAAGGGTGTCTAGCAATTTTCCAGAGGAATGGATTAATACATTGTTCCAGTAAGAAAATAGTTCATTTCTCAGCGTTCAATTCTGACTGGCAAAACAGATCAAAGATCTCTCGAGATGCATTTCAATTCCAATTTCCAATCCCCCCCAGTTCTGACGGTCTGAGTCAATATTGGGAGAGGAAGTGGAGGTTAACTGGTTAGTTATTACTGCGAAGGAAGAAGTCGGAATGAGAAGTGATTCTTACAAATCCCACCCCAAAAACAAAAAAAGAAAAAAAAAATCCGTCAAAAGTCTTTGTGACACTTTTTAGACAACCCTGTTTGCAGCACAGGGAGGATTCAGCCGGCTGTCGTATGAGACAAAAATAAACCTAGCAGAAACATTAAGTTTTTCAAAACAAGGCTGGAAAAGCTCATAAAAATAATGTTGCTCAGACGCGTTTTAAGAGAAACAGAATTACATCGACAAAATTATATGTTTTCCAGGTTTGGTTGGGGTGTTTTATTTTCCAGGGGGAAAAATTGCTCCTGCAGCAAAGCGAACTGGTGCCATCTAGTGTCACCTCTCGCCGCTCCGGGAGGCTGGCGAGGCAGGCAGCCTCGGGAGAGTGGGAGCGTGTTTATTAACTGCTCGTTAAAAAAAGAAAAAAAAAAGTGCTTGCCAGCTAGGAGGAAGGTGGCAGAGGAAACTCTGGATGCCACTGAACTTACTTAAGGAGCCTAATTGGAAACAACCGAGTGCTTATTAAAGTCACTGACATTTCCATATGGAGTTCTCTCCGGGTCTGGTCATGAAATCACATGTGAAAATCTTTCCGAGTTGTGGTGTTAATCTGCCCTTGAATTTCTGCCTAATTTAGGATGTATTGTAAAGCTATGCTCTTATTCTTTTTTTTTTTTTTTCTTGGTCAGTGAAAGCTTTCAGCCTCCAATGGCTGCAGCCCAATATTAGTTTGTAAGAATAGTGTTTGGCTTACTTTTTTTTCTTAGTAAACAGTAATGTTATCCTCAAAAACCCATTACAAATACATGTGGTAAAACTTTGTGAGACAGTCCCATGCTGTAGGACTGTCCTCTCATTTCATGTGGATACTCCATGAAAAACAAAAACCTTCTTACAAAGTCTATAGATTAATAAAATGAAGCTCTAACCAGTAGGTGCATTTCTCAGTGTTCAGCTTATATACCTTCATATATTTACGGTATTAAGGTTGAAGAACATGCCTGGTTTAGTCTATGTGCTGTAATATCTGGACTGTGAACTTCACTCAGAGAGCTTTCACTGGTTCAGCTGAAGCCTGAAATGTTGTTTTCAGATTTCTGAGAAGTTGGTAAAATCTAAATTTGGTGAAAAGTTGCCTGTGTGCTCATAACCTCTTGTTCCATTTTATAGTAGCATGGGAGTCTATAAACGGGAGCCTTGTATGCCGAGTGCCTGTATTCTTCTCTAGATCTATTTTTAAACCATTCTTCTGTTTGGCAAAAAGTGACACTTGGTTTCCATGTTTACAGCAGGCATTGGCAAACCTCAGGAGTTCACAGTTTGCAGTTTGGTTAGATCAGTATCCAAAAGTCAGGATCTGACCAGTAAGCTCCTTCAGACTGCAAATTTAGACTGCAATTGTAGTCCTCTTTTCTTTCTTTTATTTTTTTTTTAAATCCGTGATAGATCTTATGTGTTCTCATCGCTGCAGGATGCTGGCAGCCAAAAGACACACACCCCTAAATCAGAGCAAGTGTGTAGTCTTCAGAACTGCTTTAAAACCCCAGTAATCTCAGTGGAGATTCGCATCTAAACCAGAGGGAGAACTAAGGGCTTTGCGAGAGGAATAGGAAATTTTTGGTCTGTATTGCCTTTCTCCCCCTCTTTCTCCTTGCCAGTTGCTGCCTTTGGGCTGTGCACTGGGTACCCACAAGGAATGTTAGAACCTTGTTTATGAAGGGGACAGCTTGGGACAAGCACACTGCAGGACAGTGGGTCCTGGAGAATGTGTCCTGTAGGACCAGGCACCCTCTGAAATGGATCTCCTTAAATTTGTTTGGCTAAATATAGGGGTGAGGGGACGTCTCGCCTCTGGCCAAAGCACCCCAAGCTGTGTATGTGTCTCGTCCCATCCAGGCAGGATGCCAAAGCAGTTCCTTACTGCCAAAATGAGCTGTGCCACCCCCAGCCAGAGGAGGACAGAGACAGGGAGGGTCTGGTTGGTGCTGGCTGGTGCTTTTCTGCCCCGGTGTGGTGTAGGAATGATCAGACACGTCCTTGGAGTCCAGTGGGGCCAGGGACCCAGTTCCGCTGCGGGGGACACTCAGCTCCAGCTGCACCCCACTGTCGGGTCAGCATCTCGGTGCAGGGCTTGGTGTTGACAAGGCATGGAGTCTGTCTACTGTTCTCTGGAGCAGCTCCCTCAATTTTATCCAGGACGTGGTTCCTGCCTTCCCTTGAAAAATTAATGTGCCAAATTGTTTGGGGTCATTTGAAATGCTGAGGAAGGCTGGAGTCCTCGCTTCCCAAGGGCACGCACTGCCTCTGCCTCACAGCCAGAGCTTGGCTCAATAGAGGGCAAGGGAGTCCTCCTTAGTAGGAAAACATTGGAGGCAGTTTTAGCATGCTTACCCCCTCCCTCCTCTGCATTTTCTTCTGCAAAGACCAAAACAATGTGGAGACTTGAGCCGGGCCAGCTTTCAAGGGCAATCCTTTAAACCCTCTTTTGAAGTACAAACTAAAGTTTCCTGCAGTGCTCGAGAAAATATGCAGTTTTCCTGGTTCCAAATGCTGATAATAAACCCGTCCAGATAATGTATTGCATTTCCTAGAAACATTTGTTTGCTGGCAGGAAATTGGATCAGATTGAGACCGCTCGATAGAGCGAATGCAATCCACTCACAGAAGGGTACGGTGGAAAATACGACAGGGCTTGCACTAGTGATGCTGCTTTTGATCTGTGCTGACGCTGTGCACTAGGACTCCTCTCGGTCTCCTCTTGGGTTATTATTAACCCAGCCACGTTTTGGCCTAGACACCAACTAGAAGCTACTAAATTAATAAAACTCTGCTGTGACAGCTAAAGGACGCTTAGTGCCCCCGGATTGCATGGTATCAGGAAAGCTGAGCTGGGTCCTTGCATACCCCCAACCAAAAGCATCTTCTTCACCATGGCATGTAGCACCCATGACTCTTGCTGGGGGGGAGGGTGTAGCCACCCACACCCCATTTTCGTGGTTGTCCCCCTGGTCCCTGTTCAGGAGAAACCAGGCATTCCTTGGTAGGGTGGGGAGGCAGCTGGCAGTGTGCCTTGGTTTGCCCCAGGGAGAGGGGATGTTCCCGTGGGGCTGGGACCCTGCAGGGTGCAGGGACTGGGGAGGAGGGGGGACGGGATGGAGCTTCCCCTGGGCGGGCAGTTTCGGAGCACTGTGTGGGATGAGGCTGTGGGGAAGGAAGATTTCACCCAGCCACCCCTCCAAGGTGATGTGAGTCGGCGCTGCAGGCTCTGGAGGGGTAGGAGATTGGGGCCCAGGGAGGGGGAGTGATTGGTACCCTCCTCCCAGCTATGTGCTTGGGGGGTGGGAGAAGGGTTAAGACCACGGGGGACCCTCCATCCAAAGGATAGTAGTGGAACAAGGAGTTCCCTGCTGTGCATGGAGTGGGAGGAGGATGGATGAAGAGGGATTGCCTATAACTGGGAAAGCGGATGGATGGATGGATGGATGGAAAGGCATGGCAGGAAGATGAATTGGGGAGGAAGTCCACGTTTTGCCCCTCTGCCCTGGGGCGAGGGAGCTGAGAGGGTCTCCCCTTTGCATGAGGTTGAGCTGAAAGGGGTTCCCCCACACAAAGGTGCAGCCTCCCAATGCTCACCAAGCCGGCTGCAGGGAAGGCAGAGCCAGCCCTGGGCTCCTTTCCAGGAATGGGTTTTCTCGGGGAGGTGCCGGCAGGGAAGGGCTGTTCCCTGAACCGCTGGGGCAGACCCATTGCCTTCCTGGAAGGCAGCAGCAGTGACAGTCCCGTGTAGCCACCCCCAAAATGGGCCTTGTGCCTAATCCAGACCTTCTTCTATGGGTATAGCAAGCCCTGGCATGCAGCCTGGAGCACTGCCGGAGAGCCCACACCTGCAAGGTACTGGGCAGGAGAACTGGAGGGGAGGGCTTGGGGTGATGCTCTGGCCCCAGCTGAGCCTGGGGAAACTTCCTGGGCTTTCAGAGGGGTGTGGATGGCAAAACGCATGCTTGGCTGCAGTGATTTCTTTTCTGCTTCCCATCGCTGGTCTCTACTCCATGTTGCTGTCCCTTTCTGTGCTGATCTCTGATCCAAGCATCTTCCCGTGCTGGGTTACAGAGCTGGTGCTGTGCAGGGACTGGGAGGGGCAGGGTTAACCCGACACAACACAGCAAGGGGAAGGAAAGTCCCTTTCCCTTTGCATGCCCACATCCTGCAGCCGGGAGCTGCTTGGGATGCACCTGCGCGGCTCCCGGGGCTGTGGGTGTCGCAGCAGCGCTGTGCTGGGAGGCATAATTTGGGAGGGTGGGGAGGGGCCGTGCTGGGGTCCAGCTCTGGGAGAGAAGCTGTGTGTCTCCCCCGGGCAGTGTTGCGGCCTCACTGTGGGTAAGGGGATTTGGCAACAGCAGCAGCTTCTCACGTGATGCTCGTGGGTGCAGAGTTCACCTCGCAGTTTGTAACTTTGCTGGTTTACAGATGGGTCCCCTCCTCATGTCTGTGACACTGAGGTGGCTCCCTGGAGCCTGGCAGAGTGCATCCGCCAGTGTGGGCAGTGTTGGGACGCCACCCGGCTGCCCCAAGTGCATTCATCTGCTCAAATGGGCACACAGATGTGTGCTGGGCTGCTTGCAGAACACTGCGAGTCCCTTGGCTTGCAAATGATTATAGTGAGTGGCTGGCAGTGAGCATGTACAGAAAGGTCAGAGTCTGCAGTATTTGGGAAATGAGTCATTTTTTGTATGTGTGTAAAGTTTTAAGCTGGCCAGGCTTACAGCAGCTCTGAAGATTTGCGTTTGATGGCTGGAATGAGGCTGTAAGACACCCCTCTGGTTTTTTTGTGTGATACCTCGACTTAAATCTCATCTCTTCATCCTGATCTCTGGGGATGTTAGGGGAGCTTGAGCTCCAGATGTGCACATCTTCCACAAGGGAGAGGGAAGATGACACTTGTCCTCACAGGGATGTGCAGTGGGCTTTCTGGAAGTGCTGCAGTCTTACAGTCTCCATCCAGTTTCTGGGAGTTGGTCCTCAAACTAGTGTGATGAAGGTCTTGGAGTTGTTTATTCACTTACTTACTGTGCTTCTACCTGCTGGGGCGACTGCCTAAGGACCTTCTTCCTGCATTGGTGACGGATCAATTTACTTAGGATTTAGGTAAATTTGGGAGCAATAGTATGAATTCTGGAAGGCAAGTTAACTCATGGTTTTCCTTGTTGTTCTGCCCCAGCTACATTGCCTGTGTAGCAAGTGACTAGAGACATGGTTTTAGGGGAAAGCTTTTGCAGCATTTGTTCTGAGTCCTCATCTGTCTCCATTACCGGCTTCCTATGCAGTTCTGGCCGAGTCACTTTGGTTCTTGAGACCTGTATCCTCCCAAATCTGTTCAGCAATCCTGTCTCAGGGCATTTTCACCAGTAGCTGGAGCATGTGGGTATTTTGAGAAGGGCAGAAGGTGTTTTGGAGGACTGTATTCTGACTCTTTCCAGGCTTCTGAGCAGAGTGGTAGCAGATGTTTGTGTGTATATTATACCTGTGACATACAAGGTGCTGGGAATATGGCATGGATCGTGAATGTGGCACTGGACAGGAATTCAGCCTTGGCAGGGGAAGAGTTATCTCTGAAAGAAGTGGTGAGAAAATTCTCGCTTGACTTCCCTTCCCCACCTGCCTTTAAGTTCCTGAGTCATGGAAATGAAAATCTCCTTGGCATACGCCCATGGTTTGGGCTAGAGGGTGTGGAAGAAGCTATGATTGGATTCTCAAAGCCTGTGGTTGTGATAAGAACACACTGTACCGGAAGAAACAAACGTTAACAAACCTTCTACTCTCCAGCAAGGTTATCTCTAGCTTTTATCCAACTGATACTCCAGCAAAACAGCAGATTTGTGTCCTGCCATGGCCAATTCATAATTACCAGCTAATGCAGCGTTTGTTTTCTTGTGCTTTATTTGTAGGTTTGAAAGAAACTTTTGGACTGTGAATTGAGGCATTGGGTATGTAAATTTAAATTTTGTGCTTTCCCTCTTAACCTCCCTCCCCCTTCTCTTTACCATGTTGAATGAAATGTTTCATTAGACCCAGCTGGAATTTGTTTTCAGGAGAGCAGCTGCTCTGTGGAAAATACTGTGTTCATATGTTGCTGGGAAGGAGGAGTCAGGATTGTGGGAGGGGGTTGATCATGGAGGAATTTGATGCTGAAGATGCATGTTCCAGCCCAAATTTCAGACAGGGAGATATGGGCCATCTTGCATGCTAGTTGGGAGGACACCTCTGAGATGGGACAATAGGTCCTGATTTGGAGGAAGGCTTCAAAGTTCCTCGACTAACCCAAACCTTGCTCACTGGGAGAGACTGGCCTATGGTATGGGTAGCAGCCCAGCAGGTTAGATGAGTTCTGCTCCTCATCAGTTCATTGGGAAACTGTGGACAGGTCTTCTCCAGAGTGGCCACCACTTAGGAGTAGGAAGGTAGTTTCCTGTGGGTGAGGGTTGATGCTCCACTGTGGGCTGGATTTTTTCCAGATGTTGAAATCATTCAGCTTCAGTTGGGACCTTAAGGCTTGTTTTGAATCCTGTGGCTGGATTTACAGCCAGACATGAGACAGGTGAGGGGGATGGCTCCTGAGGGAGATCTGAGGGCTAGGAACCGTGTTGGGAGCTTTGTGGAGATGAACCTGAGTGGGAGGAGTGGGCTGGGGTGTGGCTGCCATGGGCGAGGCAGAGAGAAAGAGGAGACAGTTAGCTAATCCTCAGAAGGTTCTGGTCACCTTCGCTCACCAGCTTGCTGGGTGGGATGAGACGTGCCAGGTCTTGCTGTCAGCCAAGGGGCCTCACTAGGCAGACTGGCAGGAGTGTGGTGTGGTGCAGGGCTGATTGCCTTGGGACCAAGGAGCTAGTGCTGCCCCTGCTGGGGCAATTGGTCATCTGAGCATGTGCTAGTGCAGCAGCTGTCTCTTCGCTGGGTTTAGGGTACTTGCCTGGCTGTCCTTCCATTCTCATCTTCCTTCTGTTTCTGTTTTGAGCAGACTCAAGATGGCCTCACCAGCAGACAGCTGCATCCAGTTCACCCGCCACGCGAGCGATGTCCTCCTCAATCTCAACCGCCTTAGAAGCCGGGATATCCTGACTGATGTTGTCATCATTGTGAACCGGGAGCAGTTCAGAGCCCACAAAACAGTCCTGATGGCCTGCAGGTGAGAGCAGCATCTTTCCCTGTCTCTTTTCTTCCTTCCTCAGTCTTTGGCTGCCAGCAGCACTGCTGCAGTCCTGGGGGAGCCCATGGGGTTCTTAGACAGGGAAGCAGAATTGAAAGGGGCTTCCAGGAAATTTTTACCTGTAATAGGATTAGAGCTGAGACCTTTTCTCTCCAGCATACTGCCCTCACCTCTCTCCTTGTGTGCCCCCATCTGCCCACACACAGCCCATGGAGACAAACAGAAGTGCAGCAGATGTGAGGCCCTTCCCTGAGAGGGAGGAGAGAAAGGGCTGGATGCTCAGTTGTGTGAGAGAGTCCTCTGTGACTGAGGTGTCCCCTGCCACTGCTATTTTAAGCGGTGTTACTCCCTGGCTTCCAGGCTGCTGCCTGTACCCACCTTTGTTGGTTTTGGTTTTTTGGGGGCTTTTTTTAAAGCCTGATGGGGTCTGAAATCCCTTTCCAGCTCCTAGGATTGCTGGAATTGCTTCCTGTTGAATGCTAGTTAATATCCCACCATGGCCCAGTTGAATTACAGCAGATGCCTTCCAGGGTCTCTTGCTGACAAGAGATAAAGATTTGAAAAAGCCAGCTTTGACTATTGAAACATCTGAAAAATGTTGTGCCAACATTTCTTTATTTTTCTTGTTTAAGAGTGAGCATGGGTGCCCCAAGAGAATTCTGAAAGAAATGAGTCACAGTGGGAAGGGGATGATGGAAAGAACAACAACGAAAAAAAAAGAAAGGGGGAATTTCTAAGTGGAGGCAGTGGGGAGTTGTTGAGCCGGTGAGATCTAAAAGCAGGCTGTTCCAGTTGGGAAAAGTGCCGTGCAGAACACGCTTACTAAGCTGAGAAACCAAGCTTGATAATAAGTGGGAAGCTCAGGGAATTCTGTAATTGCCTTCTCCTCCCTTCCCATTCATGAACCCCTCTGTGCTCAGGGATTTCAGACAAATTCTTCTTCCTTCCCCTGAATTGTCATAACACTTATATTCTCTGCTATATCCTCTCTGCAGTGGCCTCTTCTACAGCATCTTCACTGACCAGCTCAAGTGCAACTTGAATGTCATCAACCTGGATCCTGAAATTAACCCTGAGGGGTTTTGCATCCTCTTGGACTTCATGTATACATCCCGCCTGAACTTGAGGGAGAACAATATCATGGCCGTGATGGCCACAGCACTCTACCTGCAGATGGAGCATGTGGTTGATACCTGCCGAAGGTTTGTTAAGTCTAGGTAAGTGCCATGGGTGAACATTGGAGAGCCTGGGACATAGGTGTTTGGGTGGGTGAGGCAAGAACTGACAGAGTATCTTCAAATGTATCCTTATGGTCTGAAAATGACTGTCTTGCTCATTTTTTCCCTGGTTCCAGTGAAGCAGAGATGGTGTCTGCTATGAAGACCCCAAGGGAAGAGTTTTTGGCTGGACGGATGCTGGGCCACCCGGAGGTGATGGCTTATCGGAGCAGAGATGTCTCAGAGAACGGCATGCCTCTCCAAAATGGGTCTCTCTGCAATGGGAGGGCCTTTGCACCTGGCTTGATCAATAGTTTGTCTGGATCCCCCATTTCCTACCATGGATACAGCCCTCTCCCTCTAAATAGCTTCCTTGTGGATGATGAATTGCGGGAGATGAGGATGCCTCTTTCTGAACTCTCGAGGGCGGGTGCCTTCCCCAAGGAGAGGATCCTGCCGTGCGACAGCTCCAGGACAATCCCCACTGAGTACGTAAGAACCATTACTGACATCTCTGCCAACATGTGCCATGCTACCATCTATGCTCCGAAAGAAGGTGCTGCTGAAGAAGCCAGGAGCGACATGCACTACAGTGTAGCCCCTGGCCCCAAACCTGTCATCCCTTCAATCCGGAACAACCCCTATTTCCCCTGTGATAAAGTGGCCAAAGAGGAGGAGCGGACCTCTTCAGAGGATGAGATCAGCCAGCACTTTGAGCCCACCAACACCCCTCTGGACCGCAAGGGACTCATCAGCCCCCAAAGCCCACAGAAGTCAGACTGTCAGCCCAACTCACCAACTGAATCCAGCAGCAGCAAGAATGCCCGTATCAGTCAGAACTCCAGCTCCCTCTTCACCAAGAGCCCCACAGACCCCAAAGCCTGCAACTGGAAGAAGTACAAGTTCATTGTTCTCAACTCTCTCAATCAGAACACCAAACAAGACAGTGCTGACCAGAACGAGATAGGAACCCTCTCTCCTCGCACCTACGTGCCCATGTCCACTTGCCAGCAGTCCATGGAGCCGGAGCATCTCAATGTGCAATCCCCCACCAAGATAAGCGTGAATGGAGAAGACTCTACTATCCCACAAGCAAGCAGACTCAACAATATTGTTAACAGGTGAGAAGATTTTTACCCCCCACAACCCTCCCCTCTGAGAAACAGGTCTTCCTGAGTTGTTGGTGAGGGCTTGGAAGTTGTGAAATATCTGTAGCATTGGTCTGGGAAGTCCAGTCCTGAGCAGATGGAAGCCTCTGCATTTGGTGAAGTGCTCCTGGTGACATTGGCTGGGTGCTCACTGTCCCCACTATAGTGGTGCTAGCCTGGACTGGCAGTGGAATTGGGAACATTGGGTTGTGAATCCCCAGCTCACTTTGGCACCTCTGGATGATTTCTTTGGAGCCTGGATTTGCCTGGCCTAGTTTCCACCAGATTCCTTGTGCCTCGACCTTTTGTCTGGCTGTAAGCACCAGAGTGGCCAAAGTATCAAGGAATAAAATCCTCTGGACCTGAGCGTTCCTAGAGAGCTTTGAGATCATTTGGTGATGGGCACCTGAAGGATTGGGGCTCAAGGACCTGTTGATCAGGGCTGTGCTGTGCATCTCATCACAAAGGTGTCCCCACAAGATGCATCTGTCTCTTGGGTCTGGAGGGGTGCAAATAAGGGTCCAGTAACTTAAGCACAGCAAGAGCCTTCTCATGTTGCTGTCCTTCCGCAGGTCCCGGGATGGGTCCCCTCGGAGCAGTGAAGGGCAGTCCCCACTGTACATGCATTCGTCGAAGTGCAGCTCCTGTGGCTGCCAGTCCCCACAACATACTGAGATGTGCCTTCATACCCCTGGCTCAAACTTTGGAGAAGAGATGGGGGAAACCCAGTCTGAATACTCTGACTCCAGCTGTGGTGAGTCTTGCATCCCTGGTCGTCTTCTTCAACCAGCAGTCTGGGGGCTGTGCAGTCTGGGGTCCCATCACCCAATGACCTGTGACTAAACAGGCAGTCAGACCTATCCCTGTGCTGATGGATCCCACAATGCTTTAAAGTCCCCTCTTAACTCTTTGACCAGCTATGTGCATGCATGTGGGGGTCACATGCACATGGGATTTGCTTCCTTCCTCTCTTTCTCCAGCACCATCCAGAAAGCTTGTGCAGGGAGTTAGTCACCCGATTTAAACCTGGCAACTAAGGACAGGAAACAAGTGTACCCCACCCCACCAGAACCACAGGAGAACTAGCTTGACAGATGTAATGACCCTAATAGAGATTGGGCAAGGTGGCGTGTCTCATGCATCTGTCATGGTATCTTTATTATCAGGGAGCCCAATGCACACATCTGGGGAAATGCTGATAATGAAGCTTGCAATCTTGTTGCAAAACCCCACAAGCCCAGAGGCAGGTATTTGTGCACTCATCTGCCCACAGCTCAGTGAGGGGGAACGCAAGATTGCCACCTGTAGTGTGGGCAGAGATCCATGGAGGGAACCCCTCTGTGGTGATGCTCAAAGCTACACACGGTATTTAAGAGTTGGGAACTCTCCTACTGGGGGAACTTGCTTTGCGATTTGGGAGATGATTGTGTTCCTATGCTCAAGGCAGACTTCTGTATATGTGAAGATTTAAGAACTCTAAAGGTGCTGGAGTTGGTCCAGAGCTGAGCATCCTTTGGAGGATGCCAGATAAGTTGGGTGCTTTTGTGGACCTCTCTGAAAGATGTCCAGGTGACGTGCTGGTTTCCTGGAAGGAGGTTGTGTGGCACTAAAGGAGAGAGATAGCTCGTGATAACTTTGTTCAAATTGTGTATGTTGTTGCTGTGTGCACAAGAAGGTCAGGAGGTCACAGCACGGTGCAAGCACCGCTGACCATGAACATCTGCACTTGGCTGCTTGTTCCAATGCTTGCTCTGGTTGCCCCTCTCCTCCATCCCAAACCCATCCTCTGGCCCATCAAGGAGGTGGCCCGTGCACTGCCCATTTCATTGTTCCCCTCTCTGTCCTCCCAGAGAATGGAGCCTTCTTCTGCAATGAGTGTGACTGCCGGTTCTCTGAGGAGGCCTCTCTCAAGAGACATTCTCTGCAAGTCCACAGTGACAAACCCTACAAGTGTGACCGCTGCCAGGCGTCCTTTCGCTACAAAGGGAACCTCGCCAGCCACAAAACCGTCCACACAGGTACAGTGTTTGCCATGGGGATAACATGCTGGGGAGGCTGTGTGTTGGTGGGCACACAGGCATTTGTGGCTAGGTTTGTCCCAGGTGCAGCATCCTCAGCTCTGTCATCAAAGTATACCTGATGGCAGGAACAAGGCGCTTTTCATGGCACTCCCAGGAAGCCCTTGGACAGAGTCCCAAACCTGGGAATGGGGGAGATACCTGCCCTGCAGTAGGGATGAAGCTTAAGCTCCTTTGCTCTAAAGCACTGGGCACCACTGTTTCTAAAGGTGTCTTGCAAAATGCATGGCTGGGAACAGATGCGTGACCTCCAGGTAACTTTGTGGTAGACTTAAGGAAAGAAAAATTAAAAATAGTCAAAAGAACATCTAGGGAGAAGTCTCAGATTTATTTTTACAGCCTAGAAATTCAGGTCATATCTAGCTTGGTATAAAGTCTGCTGATGGGAAAATCTGTGAATGAATGGACTCTGTGAATCAGCACAACGAAAGCTGAGAAAGGAAGGGGATATTAAGGGTTTAGTCATTTGCTGACAAACCCAAGGCTTATTTTATTTCATGCTTTTATTAATGCTTAACTTGTCAACAGCCAGTTCGCTAACTGGGGAAGGGTAATATGGGCTCACGACTCAGTGCTGCTGCACTGAATTAGACCTCAATTCCTGCAGTCTCAGCTGAGCTCCAGGAGGGCTGCACAGGTGCCAGGGCAGGGTTCAAGGGTGCTTACTGACAACTGTAGGTGCCAGCCACTGTCCAAGGGCCAGGAGGAATGATGCTGTTGATCCTTGCTGACAGAGCTGCCTGACTTTGTCTTGACCTGAAGGCTGCAGCTCCCAATCCAAAAATAGAAAAGGTACCTGCTGAGCTCACTCTTCTCTAAAGGCACCCCACGCTGTTGTAACCAATGCTGCTTGTCCACAGCCATCTTTAAAAGAGACAGGAGTCAGGGCTAGTGCTTCATGCCATGGAGTCCAGCACCTGAAGGGACTTAGCTCTGGGGAGCACTGCGGTTCCTGGGTGCTGAGTATACTTGTACTTAATCCCTCACCCTTTCTTTTGGGCTCTGCAGGAGAAAAGCCGTACCGCTGCAACATCTGCGGGGCACAATTCAACCGACCAGCCAACCTGAAAACCCACACACGCATCCACTCTGGAGAGAAACCCTACAAGTGTGAGACTTGTGGGGCCAGATTTGTCCAGGTGCGTATGGCCTCTGGGATCTGCAGTGTCTGGAGAGGTGGGATACAGCTGGATCTTCTGCCCAAGACTAGTGATGCCTCATGGCAGGGAGGAGGCTGATAATGACCCAGCTCACTACCTTGGGCAGCTCTTCCCATGATGTTGTGGGGTAAATATGGACCTTAAGGTCTATGGGAATCCGTTTGGCTTAATAGGAAGTTGGGCTGCTGGTTGTAGCTACTCTGGTGCATTTGATCTTAAGGACTGGAGATGCCAGACCTCAGACACATGTGGCCCTGACTCCCATCTAGAACCCAATAGACAAAAAAAAAGATGTCTGGGCAGAACCCTGTTCCCGTGGGGATGCCCTTGCTCCCGGTGGTATGTCTTCATCCCTGGTGCTGTCCTGACCCAGAGCTGCTCTCTCCAGGTGGCCCACCTCCGTGCTCATGTGCTCATCCACACTGGGGAGAAGCCATACCCCTGTGAGATCTGTGGCACACGCTTCCGGCACCTGCAGACCCTCAAAAGTCACCTTCGAATCCACACAGGAGAGAAACCGTATCATGTGAGTGGTCCTGCTTGTTTATGGGGAGGGGGGGAGTCTCACCTAGGGTTGGGGGAGGATGCTGCCAAACCTGAAGGGCTTGGAAGACATGAGGGCATTCACATGGGCTGGTTGCAGCACCCCAGTGCCCTTCACCAGCCTCCTGAGGCTCCAAGCCAGGGTCACATCCCTGCTCCTCATGCCCCAGCTCCCTCTTGTGCATTAGGTGATGCTGATAAGGTGTTTTGTCAGGAGTGGCTGCGTTGGAAACACTGACATGCAGCCCAGGCTGGGTACATCTTAGCTGCTCTCTTCTTCCACCATGTCTGGAAGAAGGTCACACTTCAAATAGCTGTGACTTAAATTACGGCTGCCTGCAGTGTGCAGGGATGGGGGAAAGGAGAAGACAGCCCGTCCTGAGCTCCTCTTTGCTGGTGATACCTGCACTCAGCAAGCAGCCTGCTTGGCCTTGCTTGCAGCCCTGCAAGCTCCCAGCTCTTTACTGGGGCTTTTCTGGCTTTTCAGCATCTGCTAGGGAGGGACTCAGAGCAGTGATTATCACCCAAGCATCCCCCTGGAGCCATCCAGCTTGGCAGAGATCAAGAGCAGCTCCCTAATATCCCTATAGCTGGCTCAGTCATCTAGATGTGGAGCTTGGCACTATGTCCATTAGAGCCAGGGTCTTCTCCTAAGGGACTTTGGCCTTTGTTCATCCCATTAACCAATACATGCTGCTGAAAGCCTGGCATGGGGTGCCTCCAGGTGTTGCTTCTCCTACCATGTTCCCATGTTCATATTCGTCCACCTGTATAATGGGTGCAGCATCCTGGGGACCACTGGTGGGGGACAGGCATTTGGTGTGGGCCCCCTGCCCTGAAGGGAGGGACGTGTGCCCCTACCATCGCATTTCACACCCTCTGCCTTTGCCTCTTGCCCCGCAGTGTGAGAAGTGCAACCTGCATTTCCGCCACAAAAGCCAGCTGCGGCTCCACCTGCGGCAGAAGCACGGGGCCATCACCAACACCAAGGTGCAGTACCGCATCTCGGCGAGCGAGGTGCCTCCGGAGCTCCCCAAGGCCTGCTGAAGGCAGAGCATTCCCAGGAGGAGGTCGTCTTGGGGGGCTGGAGGGGAGAAGCTGTCCAAAGGATACTTGCAACACTTTAAAAGGAGGAAAAAAAAAAAAAAAAAGAAAAAAATATTCGTCACATGATGGAGTGCCTCTAAACCCTTAGTACAGATAGGTGGAAGAACATTAGAAATTTAAAAAAAAATTACAAATACACGGGTTTTATTTTTCCCAGTTATGTGAAACAAAAAGAAAAAATAAAATTATTCAGATCTTACTGTATATAAAACATAAAAAAATAAAAATAGTCATTTTAAATGTCTGTGCAGTGGAGTGTTGATAAACTCTGGAGTCTAACCTTCACAGCCTTTGCCGTTTGAAGATGAGGAATGTAATGTTGATTTATGGGAACAGATTTTTTTCTTTTGTATGCAAAATGTGTGTTCTTTTAAAGAGAAAGTATGCTATTAAAGAGAGGGCTTTAACTTTTTTAACCAAAGGTGAAGGAATCTATGGCAGAGTTGTAAATATATATAGATATAAATATATAAATATATATATAAAATAAATATATATAGACCTTTAAAAAGCTATATTAAAAATATATAAAATGCATTAAAGGCTCAGTTGGACTCTGCAGGCAGAAGCCACTCTGAGAATCTTTATTATGATAGAGCACTTAAGGAGATATTTTAAAGTATTGCATCTGTACAAGTAAGAAAATATTTTGTCTAAATGCATCAGTGTATTTGTATTTTTTTGCAAGTGAAGGTTTACAATTTACAAAAAAGTGTGTATTAAACCAACAAAGCTGCAGAAGGAATTTAAAATAATAATAAAGTGTAATTTTTTTTGTTCTAGTTCTCAGTCTGTATATATGTAAAATGTGGTTTCGCACGGTGCCTTTCTTTTCAATGGAAGTTTTCAATGTATGGACTATATTGAGCTCAGTTTCTTCAAGGTACAGCCTGATGTTGCAAAAGGAGATTTGGTGGAACTCTCTAGTGGGGGAATGTTTTATTTTTTTTGGTTTTGGATTTTTTTTTTGGTCTTATTTTACATGCTTGTGTTATAAACAATCTCGGGAGACAGGGTTTGGGCTGTGTCTAAACTGCATTAATGCGTTCTGTAAAATATAGCTGTACAAATAAAAGAATAAAATGAAGAAAAGTGACATATGATGGAGTGAGATGTCTGTTCTTGCCTGTCCTTCTCCTTACATATGTTTCTGAGGATTGGTTGGTGCCCTGGGAAGGGGCTGAGCATCCCAAGCCCCAGTGTGAGTTCTTGGCTTGGTGCAGCCCTGGCCTTGTGCTGAAGGCAGGGGTCTCTTCCAGCATCCAGTGAAGGTGGTCTCTGGCATGAGGTCTGAGCAAGACTCCAGCTTGCTGCTTTGCATCCTGGCGGGAACCGTGCCACCTCCTTAGTACTTGCTGCATTGGCACCAAGTAGCCAGCAGAAATTGGGCAAGAGCCTGGAAGAGACCTTTGCTGACCAGCCCAGGGCCAGTTCCAGATGGCTGAGTGGTTATTTATATATCCTGGAAACCAATGCAATTGCCAAAATTGCTCAGGGAAGGTGGCTGCCTGCTGCTCCTCTCTCTTTGCAGTGCCTGGGACGATGGGGGGCTGCTGTTCTGCCTGCCTTGTGAGACAGCTCTGTGGGGCAGGGTCTGTAACCCCCTGCAGGAACTCACTGGCCGATGGTATCTCTGGGCTTCCAGCCATTGCATGCTGGCTTTGGACCAGAGCTGAGAAAGCCCTGCTTGAGGGAGTCCCTCTGCTCCCCACCAGCAGGAGAGGAGCTGCTTTGCTCCATTTGTGTGGCTGTGCAGAGCTGGGTGAAGCCAAGGAGTGACCAAGGCCCTGTGCTCTATGCAGGTAACCCAGAAGCTCCGTGCTGGTGAGTGTTTGCTAGCTTCAGAAAACCAAAGAGCCTCATTCAAAAAGTTTCTCTGAATTACACAGGCAGGAATGGCTGGAGGCAGCACTGGTGTGGAGCCCAGCCACAGCTCAGCATGGCCCGGGGTGGGGTCTGAGCCACACAGGGATGGTTTCATCCTTAGTTCAATTAATTCACGGATAACTTTGGTGCAAGGCTTGGGAAATGATTCACAATGGGAGCACTTGGAAGCACCAGTGGGAAGGGAAGGGCCTGGCTGTTTTCAGCGTCAGGAGGGACTGCAGCAAGAAGGAACTGGAGATGAAGAAGAGGATGGATTTTACAACACACCATGGGACAAACAAAGCAGCCCTGCTTGGAAGGGAAATGCCAACAAGAGAGTTTGGCCTGGAGAAGAGAAGGCTCCAGGGAGATCTTACAGCACCTTCCAGTACCTAAAGTGGCCCAGGAGAGAGCTGGAGAGGGACTTTTCACAAGGGCATGTAGTGATAGCACAAGGGGACAATGGCCTTAAGCTGAAGGACAGTAGATTTAGATTAGATGTTGGAAGAAATACTTTACTATAAGAGTTGTGAGACACTGGAACAGGTTACCCAGAGAAGTTGTGGAAGTGTTCAAGGCCAGGCTGGATGAGGCTTTGAGTAACCTGGACTAGTGGAAGGTGCCTCTGCCCATGGCCAGGAGTTGGAACAAGATAATTTCTAACATCCCTTTCAACCCAAACTATTCTATGATTTTATGATCCTCAGCTCCTCTGGCTTATCTCCCTGCAGGCAAGATCTTCTGGCATGTGAAGAACCCCCAAAAAGGTGAGGGCTGAGCACTGAGCTGGAGCCTCTCCCTCCTGCTGTTTGATTTGGCCAGGCAGGTGCCTGCCTGCTGTGGGGCAGGCCTTTCATGGAGTGAGGTCTTCCCAAGTATCCTTCTGGGCAGAGCCTATTTCTCACGCTGCAGGCAGAGCCCAGTGTGATCCCCTCACTGGCTTATTCACGTTAGACACGGCGTGATGGAAAAATCACCACAAATGGGGTATTGCCTAAGCATTGAGAGTAGCAAAAACTTGTTTTCCCACCTTGCTCCCTCTTTTGCTTCCTCTCTCCACCTCTCCCTGGTGGGTTTTTAATGTTTGGTAGAGCTGGCTGTCCTCACAACAGGGTTTTGACACACATACTGCTCTCATTTGACACACAAACTTAGGTTTCTCCCCTCTCTGTCAGGAGCTGCTTGCCTTCGAGCTCACCACCTCTCTGATTACCACAGTTGTCACTTCTGCAAGTGGCTGGGCTGGGCTGACAGCCCTGCTTGCCCCAGACAAGCAGCTGCATAGCCACGATCTCTATTTCCCATTGCCTTGCTCAGCTGCATTTGCAAAATAAATATTGTCTTTTCCTGGACCATGATTTCCTCCTCCTGTTAGATTTTACTTTTTTTTTAAACACATTGATGTCATGGCTTTTCCACGCAGTTCAGCAGAAGTGAAAGCAGTCTGCAGGGTCAAAGACCTGCAGGCATCTGGCACGGATGGTGTTTGGAGAGGCAAAAACAGAGCTGCCCTACACCTGCTTTATGCCTGCTTTATACCCACAGACACTGAACTTCTCAGCCCTTCCGATGTCGGTACCACTGGGTTGTTTGCCCTTGGAAAAACCAGCTCCAGAGACATCATCCTGACAGCTCTCAGAGGGAAGGTCATCACCAAATCCACTAAATACTGGCTGCCAGAAAGGTCCAGAAGAGAAATGGAAGTTCAAACTCAAGGAGGGGATGCTTTACTTCTTTTGGCAGCATTGATGGATGACCCCCTGAAACTAGTTCAGCTGGCTATAACCTGGTGCTGATAATGCCACGGTTGTGGGTTCAATCCCTGTATGAGCCATACACTTCAGAGTTGGACTTGGTGATCCTTGTAGGTCCTTTCCAACTCAGAATACTCTGTGAGTGTGACCCCCGGCGCCAGGCCGGGTCTCTCCGCTGCATTCTGCCGAGTGTCCACAAGAGGGCAGTGGAAGACGAAGTTTGAGCAAAAAGACCTGGAATGACAGAATGGTTTGGGTTAGAAGGGACCTGAAAGATTTTCCGATTCCAAACCCGCTGACGTACGGACACCTCCCACTAGATCAGTTTGCTCAAAGCCTCATCCAGCCTGGCCTTGAACACTCCCAGGGATGGAACATCCATAGTTTCTCTGGGAAACCTATTCTAGTGCCTCACCACTCTAAAGAATTTCTTCCTAGTCTCTAATCTAAATCGACCCTTTTTCAGTTTAAAGCCATTCCATTTGTCCTATCACTACACGTCCTTGTAAAAAAGACCCTCCCCAACTTTCTAGAATCCTCTTTAGACACTGGAAGGTACTCTAAGGTCTCATCGGAGCCTTCGCTTCTTCAGGCTGAACCGAGCTGGTGTTTATAGAAGAGAGTCATATTCAGAGAGAAAACAGAGCCCTGTATTATTTCATGATTTCATGTGCTCACCCATCATTACCCATCATCTCTTGTCTTATGCTAACTCCTTACAGCACAGGCCAGCATCTGCCTGTGCAGTCCCTAACACAGCCCCATCCACGGCTCCTGCTAGCTGCTGCAGTTGTACAGGTAAATACCCTGGTATTTAGCTCTAAAATTATACCCTGGTATATAACTTTTAGATCAGCCTGTTCAACTCTGCTTCTGCATGTGTTTGTGCTGATAGTTCCCTTGTCTTTCCCTTTCCTTTTCCCTTTCCCCTTCCATTTCACTTTCACTTTCCCCTTCCATTTCCCCTGCCCTTTCCCTTGTCCTTCCCCTTTCCCTTCAAGGCAGCTGCCCTCAGCCCTACAGACACCATGGCACTATCCTAGGTGGCTGAGACTGGGAGTGAATCTCAGGTAGCAGCATCAGAAATCTTGAACACAGCTCGGGCTCTTAGAGACATTTCAAAAATTAGATACGAGGATCCCTCCTCTGTGAATTTCCACAGCTTGACTCACCTCCCTCTTTGCTGCCTGGAGCAGAAATCCCAGAGGTCTGTAACTAATGGAGAGTCAAATTCTCTTGGATTTGTGTCCCCAAGTTTTACCATAAAAACAGAAATCTCTCAGGTTGTTGCAAGTCCCTGTACAGTACCAACATCGCTGCTCTATGCACTGCCCATTCCAGGGACTTGTGGTACCATTCACTGTGAGTGTCCCTTATGGAGCTCATGTTTTTCATTATCGCTCAGGTATGACCGACTACTCTTCCTCCACTCATCTGTATCTCCTGGGGAAGCATCGCCCCTAAGCAAGCAGGAACCTTCTCTATTAGGTTTTCAGCAAGCTGATAGAGCCCCACAGCACTGGCTGCATGTCCTGAGCCAGAATGAGGCCCTGGCTCCCAGATCACAGCTCACCTCTACCAGTTTGAGTGCTAAAATATAAGGAAAAGGGGTCTTCCCTGTTAGCAAGGTAGTGATCCGTGGCAAAACTGTCCTGCCTGTGAAAGCTGAGCTAAGAGAGTGTGGAGAGCATTTTGTAGGTGATAGCGAGAGAGGTGAGGTACGATGGGAGCGGGGCTTGCAGCAGCAGTGACAGCAGAGGGCACGCTTTGCTGGTACAGCACTGAGCACACAGCCTGTGCACACAGTGCATGCAGTCCAGGGCATTGCTGGACTGCTCTGGATCCGTGAAGCAAGATGGAAATGTGGGGGTAAGGAATCAGTCGCAGGAATTCAATGCAATTCAAGCGCCTGCAAAGCAACATGCCCCACAGCACTGCGGCAGAAAGAAAGGAACAGAACTGCCTTTACCACAGCTGAGTGGATGATGGATTTCTCTGTCTGGGGAATGAGTGTAGAAAAATTCAGAGCACATTGATCCCATAGAGGATCGGGGGGAGGGAGAACTGGTAAATCAATCTGTAAGCGGCGAGTCATAAGGACTTCTGCACCAGAGTCATAAGGATGTCTGGAGGTCTGCCCTTACCCCTTCCCCAGGAGTCCTTTTCAGGATACAGTCCAAAGTTGTATGGACCAGATGGACTTCCTTTTTCCACTCTCCTGTTGCTGCTTCCTTCAGGTCAGCACAAGGTGGTTTTCTGAACCAAAGCTCACAGTATTTTTGGTTTAGATTTTCTTTCAAATTGAATGTAAAAACTTCTAAAATTGAGAACTTCAGAGTGATTCTCCCAAACACTATCTGAAAACTTTGGTGCATTCAGCACTGTATCTATCAACAAGGTTCAGACCTGATGGTAGTACAATTTCGCTCCTTTAAACAGGGTGAGATATTTCTAAGGGAACATTCCCACCAAAGCCTTGCCTCTGATCCTGCCTCCATCAGCCTCACAACCTCAGTTGAATCCCAAGACAGCAAAAACGGCCAAAGTGGATGTCAGAGTCTTTCTGAGGCTGCTCTGGCTCAGGAGCCAAGTTATTTCCCATTTTATGACAGCATGACTATACCAACTTCCTAAAAACAGCCCTGCCAGCCCCCTGGAACCCATCTATCTCAGACTGAGCCATGCAACTCTGTAAAATCCCATTAAATGTGTCTGAGTCCTGATGGCCCCACACAAAATTGTCAGGTAACAAGAAAAATGGAGAACTCAACAAGGAGGCTGTTCCTGCACTGAGCCAGCTCCTACAGTTCTCATCTCCATGTCGGTGTACAGGTGGGTCCTAAGGGTGCTGAAATGTAGCACAGTTTTTCATCCTGTGCAGAAGTCCAAGGCTGCACTCCAGCCCACGGCTTTGCACTGGGGAATACAGTTGATGAACTGGTCCCCGTGGCACATCAGGGCAGATCCATAGCTGTGACAGCCTAAGGAACTGGTAGCCATTCCTTCCCACTCAAGAGTGATGGGAGTTCCCAGTGCCCCTGTCCCTTTGGGGTGACAAGCTGAATAACAAAAGGGGTGACAAGCTGGACAGTTGCCTGCTGTGTGCAGTTGTAGGGGACGTTAGGTAACAGCTTCCAGTAGCCACAGGGGTATCTGAAATAACTCAGTGCTGCCTCCCATTTCCTTCTCTGCTCCTCTCCAATATGGAACCCAAGCAGGCTGCATTGACCTGGGCTGTGGGAGCTGGGATAACCCGCTGGGGAGCCTTTAGCAAAGCTGGTCCAGGCTTGCAATGCAGTGTGGCACAGCTGACTTGTGCTGTGCCAAAGAGGAGAGCCTGGGGGCTACAAAAAAAGTCTATTCCCAGTGCAAGTAAAATCTTTGCTGCTACCGGCACATTTGGAAAAAGTGGGGATATTACTGTTTCTGGGAGAAACCTTTCCTACAAAATCTCTCTTGAAGGCAGGGAAGAGGGCCAGGATAGGTTTGATGCCCCGGCATCTGCTGTCTTGGCCATTTGTCACACCCAGGACTGGTTCTGCTTCTTCGACTGCAGAAGGAGAAAGATGCTAGTCAAGCTGCTAACACAGGGACATGGTGGAGGGAAAAGCTGTGGGAGTCATGGTCCTTTTTGGTCCAAATCATTCCCCTTGGCATTGGCAGGAGGCTGTGTTCTGTGCCCAAAGCAAGAGAATGTGTCTGAACCAGAGCAAGGGCTGATTCTCCTCTACCAGTTTCCCCAGAGCAAGACCAGTGCTAGAAGACATACACAGTCCCAGGAATGCAGAGCTTGGCCTTGTAGAGTCAGGGAGATGAGGAAAAACTGGCTGAAAAAGCAGCATAAGTAAACCCAACACAGAGGGTCTTCTGGGATACAAACAAAGGCTTATTTTCTCATGGTTCTCATTAATTTTGCTCCACAATTTGCAAAGGATGAGGAGTATGAAGGCTATATGTGGCTACAGATGTCTGCACAAAGGAAGGGAGGCACCATCCAGGGAGGGCAGTGGCAGTCAAGCCCAGAGTTCTGCCTGGTCTGGAACCAACAAGGAGCACCAATTCCTCTTGTTGGACTGTAAAGCTGAGCAGAAATGGCTTGGTTTATACTTCATGCTTCCAGGTCAGCTTCAGCAAACCCAGCCAGCAAAACCAGGATTGAAGGATGGGCAGGGGACATACATTAATTCAGCATAAAACAAAATGTAATTTTGGACATTTCTGGAGACCTCTATGCAGCACTTAAATTCTTGTCCCCACAAATCTTTGACTTTCCCCAGATGGAAATTGAGATGGGAAAAATCCTAATATCCCTTTTTTGGGTGTCAGTAGAGCCCCTTTCTTGCACATTGTGCTCTGCTCCTGCCAGCTGTAGGGTTTGAAGCACCTTTTCCCAGTGTGGGCATCAGCCAGCTAAAGGGGAAAAGTTGGAGGAGTGGGAGAAACTGGCCAAGCCAGTGGGACAGGTGTATTCCTCATGGGACAAGCAGGACCCTGAAACAGACAGGGGTCCCCGCAGGCTCAGCCAGGGACCAGCACGCTCCGACCGAGGTACCGATTTGTCATCACTTCTCCGAGCTGCGGGCGATGGGAGAGCCGGGCACTCTCACGGGAAGCTCCCGCTGCCCCCGGAGCTGCCCGTCGGTGAGAGTCTGGGCAAGGACCGGTGCCAGACAGACCCTCAGGGGCTGAGAAGACTGAAAGGACTCCCGGAGGCACCTCAGCACACGCCACTCCCCGCAGGAGCCGGGGGCAATCCACCCTTAAGGGAACATTTTCCAGCTCCCCGGACTCTGTAGCCGTTTCTTACCCGACGGGGCGACGCCGTTCTAGGGCGCGGGGCTTTGGCAGAGAGACTGCTGGGGGGCTTAGCCCAACGGCACGGGAGTGGTGGGTGCACAGCCGGGACCCCCCACCGCCGCGACGGGGACTTGTGGCTGGGGAGGGAGCGGGCGAGCACGGTCGGGGGCTTCGGAGGTGCGGTGATTTGGGGACAAAACGCGCCGGGGGCCGGGTGCGGCAGGGGGACTGCCGGAGCACGGGGATTTGGGGGGCACCGTGGGCCCTTGGCCGGTGTCGGGCAGAGTGGAGCATCCCTGGCCCCGTCCCCCCCGCCCCCGTCCCGGGCAGAGACCCACCCCCGGCGGCGTGGGGCGAGGGGGGCGCCCCCCGCCTTGACGTCAGGAGAAGGGTTTATAAAGGCGGCGGGCGGCGAGGAGATCCCCAACGCCGGAGCCGAGCCGCAGCGGAGCCGCCAGCGCCTCCCCGCCGCCGCCTCCCGCGCCCGACCCGCCGACGAGATGCTGTCGTGCCGCCTCCAGTGCGCCCTGGCCCTGCTCTCCATCGCCCTGGCCCTCGGCACCGTCTCGGCCGCCCCCTCGGACCCGCGGCTCCGGCAGTTCCTGCAGAAGTCCCTGGCTGCCGCCGCCGGGAAACAGGTGAGAGCCCCGCGACGGGGCGGACACCTCAGGTACCCCTCGGGCATTCCCTGGGCACCCCGACGGCCCTTCTACAGACTCCCGCTTCTCCTCCAGAGAACCCCCTGCAGAACCTCTGTTCCCCAGCTGCACCCCTGCTGCAGACCCCTCCAGTTCCTCACCAGACATCGCAGTACCCTCCGTGCAGACCTCCAGTTCTTCACCAGATTTCCCCAGTGCCCCCGTTTCAGATGGCCAGTTCCTCGCTTCAGACCCTGGTTCCCTGACAGATCCCCTGGTTCTCCGCCGGGGCTGAGCCAGCGACAGGCTGGGCAGCTGGGGCTGGGTGGGAGGTGAGACAGTCCGGGTGGGAGCTAGTGGGGATTTAGGAGCAGGTGCTGCTGGGGAAGACTGCAGAGCGCCTGGTGAAGCTCTTCAGGGTTTCTCCAGGTCACTAAACGAAGGCAGGTGCCCCACTGCATAGGACGATGTTCCTATCCATGCTGGAGGACAGCCAAGGCTTGGAGGGACAAGAAAAAAAATAAGTCCCAGTGAGACGGTGACCCGACTCAACCTCCCCTGCCGGCTCCCCCAAAGACCTTTTCAGTGTTACTTTAGCAGCAGCGTCGTAGCACCCTCGCTGAGTATGGCACTGTGTGCTGAAGCAGTAGGAAGGGAAAGAGATGTGAGGCTCAGATGAGTCCATTCCCTGTTACAGCCAGGACATTGGTCTCTTCCCCACACCAGGTACATGTCAGTGCTCTTCTGCTCTGCTTTATTTCATAGGCACAGCTGCTGGGTAGCAGTTGTCGGGCTGGGCTCTTCAGAAAGCCAGAGCTCCCCTTCTCCTCCAGCATCCTGAACATCTCTAATATGAGCACAAAGGTGTCTTGGAGAGAATGGTGAGCCCTCAAAAACTCAGGAGTAATTGTGGTCTCTCTGTTTCTCTCTCCTCTTCTCTTTCTTGTTCCCCAAGGAACTGGCCAAGTACTTTTTGGCAGAACTGCTCTCAGAGCCAAGTCAGACAGAAAATGAAGCCCTGGAGTCTGAGGACTTATCCCGAGGAGCTGAGCAGGATGAAGTGAGACTGGAGCTGGAGCGCTCGGCTAACTCAAACCCTGCTCTGGCACCCCGGGAACGCAAAGCGGGCTGCAAGAACTTCTTCTGGAAAACTTTCACATCCTGTTAGCTTTTGAAACCCACTTCTCCTCCCCATCCATCCCTACCTTCTTCCTAGCCCCTTGCCCTGAGCAGAACCTTCACCACAAGAGGCGAAGACTGTAAATACACAATCCACAGTTATGGTGAAATTAAACAAACAAAGAAAATTTGAGTTTGATTTCCATTTGTTTTAATAAAACTTTCTGTTCCAATTGTACATGATATGCTTGAGTTGTGATTTCTGACTAGTTCTTTAATGACATGCACTCTGCAACTCTTTCAAATGTACTATTTTTAATTCTCTGTTGCAATAAAGTTTATGTTTCAAAAGGTGATGCTGAGGCTTGGTGTCAATGAGAAAGCCTAAGTTACCTCTCAGGCTGCTCATCTTCAAAATGCCACCCATCTCGGGGCAGCAGCAGCAGCAAACACCATCCACATGTATGCACACACACAGAGCATTTCTTAATCTGATATTTTTTTCTGTGGTCTTACTGGAGGACAGTCACAGCAATATTTTTTTATATCAAATCTCTGCAATTGTGGCTGAATCAAATCCACATCACTGACACTGCAAGTCAGTCTAGAGGATTTATACCCATCACCAGAGGCATCACTGTAAATCACAGCTGTGCATTCCAAGTGACAAGGATGATAGAAGTGGTTCACCATACCAGTTTACACCACACATGTCATTCCCTCCACAGCCACAAACACTAGAAGGTTTTCTTACCTGGCATATATTACTCCATGCAGCATTCCTGACAAATAATGCTTCTGGGATTCCTCCAGAAAGTTTTCCTTTGTTCTGTTGTGCAGGGAGACGTTTTGCATCCCTGTAAAGCTGAGATGTTAAACCCTATTCCATCAGCCCTTCCCCATCTAATAAACTGGTCACAGCAGTTTTTCTACCCACCTCATCATCATTAAAGGCAATATTAAGAGGTTCAGCAGGGTAGCAGATAGCATTGGAGAAAAGACATTCTTCTCTTGATGAAAGAGAAATTCTTTCTGCTTTAGCAGTCTTTGTTTTCTGGCCATGCTGGTTAGTGACATACAGTCACAGGTGAATTGGAGCCATACCTCCTGCACAGGGGACAAATGCCACTTTGATGAGAAATTCATCCTTTAGGATTAAAGGTAATAAATATTTTGTAGCCATCATACGTGAAAGAAGGGTGAAAAATGCGGTGTCTTAGAGATGTCCAGGGGTGGAAGGTTGAGCAGGACCTCAGTGGGGGTGGATTCCCCAGCTGAACACATGTTAAGTTGCCTCTGGTCTGTACTGAGCATTGCTCTCTGTACGGCATCATTCTTGATGGCTCATATGAACCATTGCTTTTATTCTCAGTCTACGACTCCTTTCCCTGTTAGATTTGAGCTGAGGGGAAGATTAATACCTTGTTCTTGGGAACTATAGCAGTGCCAGTGCAAAATCCCAGCCCTGCCACCCTCATTCCCTACAGAGCTCAGCTGGGCTGCTCCACAGCCAACTGGCAACAGGTGAGAGGAGCAAGAATGTTCACAGGGAGGGGAGCTGCTGATATCAGCCCCTCTGAGGGGGCCAGAGGCAGGATTGGATGCTGCCCTCCCTCCCTGGAGCAGGGCAGTCACAGCTGCAGGCTGGGCTAAGGTCTGCTGCTAGATCCTGCACCTGATAGAGAAGCCCTGCCGTGACATGATCCTGTGTCTCCCCAGCTCCTGGGAGCCTCCTCTCCTCCTTCCTTGTAAGTGGGACAGGTTTTGTGGTGTGCCCTGGGGAGATGCTCAGCCCTCAGCCTCCCCTGCCCCACACACAGTGCTGAGGGATCAGGGGCTTTGTCCTTTTAACCGGAGCTGGGTGCATTTCACACTGGACAGGGAATAGTGTTCCCTCTGGCACGTCTGGAAGACAGGGGGAGAGTCTTGTCTTTTTTCACCCCCTGGATTTCTGTAGCTGGTGCATCTGCGGAGGGTGCGGATTAACTCACCACTGGGAGAGGGACAGGGCTGGCACTGTGCAGGGAAAAACCTCCAAAAAAACATTTGAGAGGCAGTGCAGATCAATTCTCAGCCCTAAAAACAGGCAGGGTGAGAATAGGACCCCATTTGACAGTATGGAGACAGACTGTGAAGAGAGAACCACACTCCTAGCTCACATCTGATTCCTTCGCTGCTGTGTAGAGTCAGGACAGCAGACTTCAGGGGATTCTCTAAAGCAGAGACCTCCCCATCCGTGGCTGCTCAGTCCTCTGTTGACTGAGGTTCCTCTTAGCTTTCAGAAAGCAGCTGATTTTTCTATGCTGAGACAGCCTCAAGAGAGCAGCTACAGGAACAGAAAGGGGGTGGAGGTGCCAGGGGCTTGAATATTCTTATGCACCAAGTCCATCTTTCATGGGATATAAATAGACCACTACTTGCCTGAGGCTTTTCCCCTTTTTCATAATGCTCAACCAGTGCTTCTGAAGGGAATTTAATCTCACCAATTGCTGGAGTGAAACTCACCCCAAATAGGGATGAGGATGATCCTCAGGCACAAGCAGGAATTAAAGACAGTGATTCACACACTACACCAGCCTGTTTTGATACAGCTGACAGCACAACATGGCATGGCAGCTTTTGGGAAGCTTAATGAAGTTATACTGGTGGAGGTATGTGCACATGTCAGTTCAGAGACAGAAAGACAAACCTGCTCCTTCTGTCAGCTCAGGAGTTCCTGGAGTTTGGGGGGATGGCTTTCAAGGCATTAAATACAGTATCACCACAAGTAACTGCACTGTGGCAGTGCCAGCAATCCCAGGTGCTGGGAGCTGTACAAACACAAGGCAAGAGAGGGCCTTGCCATGCTGAGCTAAAAAGACTAGAAAGACAAAGAAAGATTTGTTTCTCTTTGATAGGTGGGAGTTATGGGCTAAAGAGATTAAATGACTATTTTTAATCCCTAGACACAGAGTCATGGAACAGTGTTCCAGGCTAGGAATACTCTTTCTGGGCAAGGCTGAATCTGGGGTGAGAACATAGGTATGGTCAGCTCCCACAGGCCAGAGCTGCAAAAGGGGAGGGCAGTTCTTGTAAGAGGTTTTCAAGCTACGTTCTCTGCAGGTCAGAGCCAAGGCTCCATGGAGGATCAGCCTCAGCATGGGTCTGGAGAAGGTTAGGGGCTCTGATGATCTACACTTGGCTGATTCATCTCCCCTCCTGCTCTTGGTGCCACAGGCAGACCTAGAGCAATCCCACTCTAGCAGGTACCTTCAACCTGGTGATTCATCTGAGGCTGTGCAGGGAAATGTCTGTGAGGAACCACATAAAAGGGTTGAAACCACTGCCTGAAGAGTTGTTTTTAATGAAAATCAGAAAAAATTGTGTAAGGCCTGGAAATACACATGTCCTGTTGGAAGTCAGTGAGGAGCTTCTCAGTCATCCTCAGAGGCAATGTCTCCAATGATGCTGGGAGGTGTCTCTTGGCCTAGCAAGCAGCCCAAATTGGTAAAAAACGGCAAGTCTTCCTTGGTCCAGAAGGCTTGCTGGTGACCGATAGCTTGAAGTGATCCTAGCTGTGGTGTGGGACCCAGATTTCATAGCCTGGGTCCACGCTGGCACCAACTAACTCCTTTTGGCTCCACAGAGAAGATGAATGCCCTGGACCCATGGGCACCACAATCCTCCACCCAGAACAGCCCATAAGGTGCTCTTTGCTGCCTTCACCTTTATTCTGCCTCTGTGGCTCCTAGCAAGCATTACACCAGCACTCTGATCACAGCCACCGGGACCTGGTCCAGTTCCCAGACCTCTGCTCTCACCACAGAAATCTTCTTCCCTTTCATCCCACCTGACACCAGCATCTCTGGGGAGCACCAAAGCAACCCCCAGCACCAGGAGTCTGGCAAGAAGCACTCACTGCTGCAGCTGAGTCCTAATTCTCAGCAAGCAAAGCAGCAGGATCTTTATTGACCAGGGTGAGAAAAGCTATACCTAGGCAATAAAAGTTATTATGATAAAGGAACAGACTGTACTCTCTACTCTCTGAACACCTTCTGACTCTTTGACAGCTTCTCACCAGAATAATGCAATAAAACACATTTTTATCCTTTTTTTCTTCTCCCTTGTCTTTGTTTTATTAGGGAATTATTTGTTACTTTTTTCCCAACACCTACTTCCACTTCCAAGAATAGCTGTTTGGCCAGATGCTGTGAGTACTTCAGTAGGCTTACCCCATTAACTTGTAGAACACCAAAAAAATATTAACAAGGTCACCAAAAAAATCCCCAAGTTCAGTTTTTCTCATATGTGTAGTACAAATGCCAGTTTGTGCCATGAACTACTATTTCAAACATAATCTGATAAAGAAACACACCTTGTCATTTAATTAACAAAATTAATTTAACGAAGATCCCCAGTATTTCCTACAAAGAGATTCCCTGACAAAACATAAAATAATGTAAATTCAGACTTTGTTCATTGCCTGGGTTGGCTGTTGGACCAGAGAGAGAGGGACTTAGTCCTGCATACAACAACAGAGCATCTGTTCTGATGCTCTCCACTGCCTGCCTCCACCTCCCGTGGCAGCCGACAGACTGCTGTGCTCCGTGGTGCTGAGGGATGAAACGCTCCTGACCTGCAGCCCTGGCAAAGCATTCCCAGGAGGTGAGCTGAGAGGTACTCCATGCCCTCCATACTCATCCCTCAACCCCTGTTGGGAGATGTCCTGGGCACAGAATCAGTCTGTGAATCCCTCCCAGCCTGGCAATAAGCCTGGTGCTGCTCTGCCCTAAGGTAGAGCATTTGCTCCAATACACTATTCTGTGCTCTGCCCTGAAGCAAAATATCTCCTTTTGCTCGGGACTGAAGTTTAAGAAGAAATAGGATCCCCCTGGAAACGGGCTGTCACAATTGCAAGGCTCTTTTGTAAATAATTTCTGCCATCTCTTTTCTTCCCTGTTTTACTTCTTGTACTTGTCAGGGTCTGTGGTTCTTCCCAGAGACTCAAACACAATGTTGCTTTCCCTGTGTCTCTGCCCCAACACCAGCGTGTTCCCCACAAGATGCAGTGTGGGGGGACAGTGCGGAGCACAAGCCCAGCATTGGGGTGCGCTGCAGCCAGCAGAGAGAGCCAAAGAGCACAGATTGCCCAGTTCATGGTCTGTGTCTGTAAGAGCAGATCCTCAGGATGTTGGTCCTTTGTGTCAGGGGCTGTCCGAGCTCTGGCTATGACCTCACCACAGGGAGATGAGCTGGCAGTCAGGGGTCCTGCAAGGAGGGGCTTTCCATGGAGCAGCACTTTTGGGGACCAGAGCCATATCAGGATGCAGGCAGTGCTGCTGCACTGACAAACATTTTTTTTTTCCCCAAACTAAGTGTCTGCACTTCATATCTAAAGGACATTTCTTATGCTGGAATTGCAAATTTTTAATGAGTTAGAAGAAATTTAAATAACATGAAAGTAAGTTAAGTGTTCTGCCAAGGGTTAAATGCAGTGGGCTTTGTCTTAATGGCAATCTGCAAGAAACTGCTTCCATGTGCTCTTTCTTCCCTCAGCATTTTTTGTTGTTCATCCTCTCCTTATCACTCAGCTCTTCTGAAACTCCACAGTCTAAGTAGCAATGGCATGGGCAGAGGAAGGAAGTGTCCTGTTCAAAACAGTTGGGGATCTTCCTGAAGAACATATGAGGACGCTGGGTCATATTGCAAAACAGGAACCTGGCAGGTCAAGAGTTTCTTCAGCAGTGTGTTTCAGTGAGAAACCTCAGCATGATTCCAACACAGCATCTGAAGTCTCCTGCCAGCATGCAGGAGATGCACCCTCAAAGCTAGAGCCCACCTGCTTTCAAGGAGGAAATTTCAGTGTGGCAGATGTGGCTTTCCAGACACTGCCTCCACATGTAAGTAAGCAAGCGAGCAGGCTGGTTTCCAGAAAACGCAATGTCTTTAGACTGAAGGATGTGAACCCTGAATTCCAAACCCTGCTTATCTCCTCAGACACTGATGACACGTGTCATAACATCACCTCCACCATCAATTCCCTTATTTGTCACATTAGCAGTCGTGATACTGACACCAGCAACCAGGCAATAAAAGAAATTGAGTAGATCCTGAGACAGAGGAACAAAGCAGAAGCCACGTCTGGGCACATTAATGAGTTCCTTGTAGCCTGCTTTCAATCAGTCAAGTTTATCAACCAGCAACAGGAAGCAGATAAGAAATGAGGGATGGAACAAAGCATTCTGTGATGTAACTGTGTTATCCCAGCCCATAGTTGTGTCTTCCAGTAGAAGAAACTGGCTCAGGATACCTTAGTGGAAGTGTTGAAGGATGTAATGAACAATCTCTTTGCCTTAATGCTAAAATTCCTGGATAGAGACATAGAGGAATATCAGAAGTTAATAGAGCCATTAATGTTCTCATGAAGAGGATGTTGGAAAAATCTGACCAGATGATTATTTTTTTGTGCCTTGCTGAAGCTGCTCCAATGGCCTGGGGGAAGCTGGAATTTTTCCTAGAAAACCTCTTCCTCTTCTTGCAGAGCCTTGTGAAGCAAAGCCTGGCCATCATCCAGACAGAACAGGACACCAGAGAAACTTCTTCCTCCTCCCCCTTTGGGGACGCATCCTGAGGTGGAAGCCTCTCCTCTTAGATCAACAGAGATGCCAGGAGGATCCTTAAAGGGGAAGGAGTTGATGCCATCCTGCCACTTAGAAAACCTGCTATTCACCTGTAGCCGCAACACAACCTTGAGAGCAAGACAGCCCACAGCAGACTCCCTGCCAATCAGGTCATGCTTTTCCCTCCTTTCCAGGGCTGCCCAGTGATGTCACTGGAGGCATGAAGAACCACCAGCAGAAACAGCATGAGGACCTCAGAATTATCCAGGCCTCCTCCACACACACATCAGTGGGCAGATAGCAAGAACCACGAACCAGTAAAGAATAAACTCCAGCATGAATAACCATGTGAGTTATCTCTTTTTGCCCTTTGAAAAAATAAGGTGGGTGAGACTGATGCTTTGGGATAAAACTGAACCCAGAGCACACAAACCTGGCCAGGGCACAGGGCAGAGAACCAGCTGGGTGCTGACCCTGCCTGGACAGCCTCCACAGGGGTCCTTCTGACATGGGATTTTCTTGCATTCTAACATTCATGGTCAGTAAAGTGATAGGCCAGCAGTGTCCAGGTTCTCAGCTGGGAGAGAGATGGGGGCTTTCAAGCAGCATCTCTGCCTTTCTGCACAACGACCACCAGTTGCCCAGGAGGCCTGTCAAAGACAAAGATTGCAAGAGCATATTTATTAGGGAAAGCAGTTTGTACAAGATTCTGTTTTCTGTTAGGTAAAATCAATAAGACACAGACTTTCAAACCCACTTCCACTTGTCAGACTGAAAGACTTCGAGAGAGCAGAGTTGCTATGGACAACTGCAAAGTGCCAATGCCTCACCCGATCCATCAGCTCCACTTTTCCCAAGGAGTCTGCTTCTATTCTCATGTAAAACTGCCTTGATTTGTCTTTAACATCCCCGTCTGTAAGTTCTTAAGGTGGGAGTCCTTAGCTTTGCATCAGGTATAAAAGTAAGCACTTCAATGATGCTCACTAAATTACAAGGCTTTTTACTAATAGACAATTCAGTCAATTACAAAATGCTATTAGCGTTTGTGCTCAGGCAGAGAGAGCCAGCTGCCTGGTGAACATGGCAAACCAATATTTTTAATTAAAATAAGAAAAAACGAACATACAGGCTGACTGCTAGCCAACAAGAAAATTACAACCCAGAGATCTCAAAGTGTAATTACCCTTTCTGAATGGCCAAAATGACTTGTTTGCTGCAGACTATAATTCTCTCTAATGCTGCCATAAAGTCATGGCCACCCCTTCACCAACCCCATTCATCCAGTGCTGTACCTGTCCAGGGACTGCTCCAGTACCCATGAAATCATGCTCTGGTACACCCATGTGTGGTTTCTGCCTTATTTTCTGGCTGTGTAGCTAGAGGATTCACACTGAGAACATGGCTGATGCTACAGGTTTCATTCCTTCCTGCTCTATCCTTGTGACACCCTCTCTTTTTGTGCTAAAGAACGTTGGCTGGAGTGGGGCTGTGTCACTTACATGCAACATAATTGTCTGCCCTTTATGGGGCCTTCCAAAAGCAAATTCATATCTCTGTTGAGCTGTGAAGTCAGGCAACTGGATGTGCTGTGCCAGGAGGCTTCCTTCAATGCTGTGCTCCCTTTTTGCCCCATGAGCAGCTGCTCCTGGAAATGCTCTGTACAGACACACAAACATCATTGCAGTTCTGTTACCTGAGAAGTCGGTCCATCTACTGCCCTGTCACTCAGTCCACACCAAAATTTCCCCAGCAATATCACTGCCCTTTCAAAAGCCTCTCTTACCCATGTGTTCTCACCAGGCTGTCCTCCTGCCCCATGTAGAGGCTGCAGTGCTGCATCTGGCTCACTGCTAGAGGAAAAGCTATTAAATAGCAGACAGAGCTGATATGGTGAGGCCACACACTATGTCATAGCGAGGGGACATATGCAGACTCCTTTTCTACAATGCTGAAGGCTTGATCCATTTCCTAAGGGTTACAGAGACTGTAGAAAACAGGGGGAAATCAAGTGTTTGGAAGATTTGCTATATTTTCTTGGCAGGGAGACTATGCATCATGATGCACCATGTTATCAGAGTGCCTCAGATCCCTTGTTAGCAGTCAGAAGCCCTCTGTACTGGGTGCAGAACAAAGTCAGAGCAAGTAACAGTCCTTGTCCTGCAGATATTACGTGATAGGAGATAAGTACATCAGCAAAGATGCCCTGGAGTCCTACAAGAGTACACACCCTCTTGAATATTCTCAGCATGTTCTCACATGTGCCCCTCAGCACAACCCCTGAGCAGCAATCAGGAGTGCCCTGATCATGAAGATGATGATCTACAAGCCATTCATGCTTGCACCTCCTTGCCTCTGGCAGAGAAGAAGCATGCAGTGGGGTATCATGCACCAGTGGGGGTCTAGGTGCTTGTTCTGGATCTACCCCAGAGAAAGAGGAGCAGGTTCCTGCCTGTGAAGCAACAGTTAAGGAATGGGTCCTAACACACAGGATGATGCTCCTGTCAGCACCACAGCCTGAGCTTTGCTGGATGGCAATTCAATTTTTCCCCTCCTGCCTCCCAGCAAGCCAGTCCTCCAGGCTGTTTATCCTCCCTTAGGGCCCTGGGGAAGAGCAAAGAGCAAAAGACGACCCCGGTCAGGAGGCAAAGAAGGAGAGCTGCAAAGATCTCACAAGGGAGAGCTGACCTAGTACCTTTTGCTCTTTCCTGGTTCAGTCCTCTTCCATTTGCTGGCATCATGACTGAACTGTGTGCTCAGGAGATAGCAGGGTCAAGGGAGATCAAGAAATTATAAATGAATACAGTATAAACAAATCAATCAGAGGGATAAAAACATTCGACAGAGCCACACTAATTAAAAATATAATAATCAAGGTAGTGGACATTTATTTAAAATGGTGCAATTACAGCTTTTAATCATCCAGGTTTAAATTAACAGCAGCAGCAAAGTGGCTGCACAAATGTGTTCTCTGTAATGAACTGATATTGGAAAGCCAGCTTGGTGATCTCTCCCTCTCTCAGGCTAATTCTCCCTCCTCTCATTGTAAAATAACCTTTTGGTGTCATTTTCTTGTAGAGTCTTGAAGATGAAGACACAATATTGGAGCTAAATTAAATCCCCTTCACATATTTCTCTTCTTTCAAGCTGTAAAAATTGCTGGTATCAGTCATTCAATCTCTAGTGCTGACGCAACCACACTTGAGGAGAACATCTGGGGGCCCCAAGAGTCATTATAGGGAAAATAAAA
Source organism: Anabacerthia variegaticeps (assembly GCA_035583185.1). Classification (NCBI taxonomy): domain Eukaryota; kingdom Metazoa; phylum Chordata; class Aves; order Passeriformes; family Furnariidae; genus Anabacerthia; species Anabacerthia variegaticeps. The sequence continues at coordinate 10,072,471 of JAWWEW010000012.1, read as the reverse complement.
TCCTATATTACAATCAGTCAGCAATTAAAAGGCAGGATGCAGGAGGGCAAATCCTGCAAGATGCTGAGCAGGCTTGGTGGGGAAATCAAATGTTAGACCTGTGATGCTCTGGGGCTCTTTTCTTCTCAACTGAGTCATTTGAGAGGAGACTAGAAAATTTCTACATCTGCTCCTGACCAGCACAAACAGTCTTGGAAGTAGCTTGTGTTAATTAGGTCAGTGCTGAACCAGAGGTCACAGGTTTAGCACCTACTACCTCAGTTTGCAGGACTGTGGGACCAACCTTGCCCTGGCTTGGCAGGTCCCAGCCAGGCTTGGCATTCAAACAGCCACGGTGTTTTGTCTGAAGGCAATGCTCAGCTTGCCATGTGAAGCCCATATGGTTTGAGTGGGCTCAACGCAGGCACAGTCAAGTCAGAGACATGAAAGCTCTTTGCACCTTGGATGGTTCTGCCTTAGCAAAGCAATGGGTTTTATCTGCTCTGGGAAACTGTCATGGCCTTTCTCCCACACATGTATCTTCACCAGCCCTATAAAAGCATCTTTCCTACAGAAGAGCCCAGTGTCTGCCAGCCAAGATGCTGACCAGAGCTCACTGCAGTGATGGGAGTGAGCAGAATTACAGACATGTGGCAAGTAAAACTGCTGAAGGCAAATCCTTTCAGGCATGGCTGTCCTGCAGTGTGTTTGAACCCCCAGCCAAGGAGAGGCAAACCTGCCGTGCCTGCTAAAGTTTGCTGGTTTACAGACTCTCCTCCCTGCCAGCCAGCACACACAGCTCTGTCTTCGCCCTGCCTTCACTCTGTCCCTGTGTCATGCTTTGCACATGGAGAGTCACAGCAGGGCAGAAACAGACCCAAAAGTTCCTGAACTCAGGACTCAGCTTCAAGCAATGCCTTGGCATGTCTGTCCCAGAGCTCATGCTGGCGACAGTGCAGTGCTGGTCCTGCTCACATCTTAGGATGCTCATCTCACCTGGGTTTGCTTGAAGACTGCAAAGGAAAGGGACAAGACCTAAAAAAGCAACATGAAAAAAAAAGTCATTTTGGAAGTATGGAAAGATTTCTTTGTAGGAAATGACCACTACACAGGGAGAGTATATGTGTGACTCTATGTGTCTGTGTGTGTGTGTACACATGCCTACACATGGACTTCCGTGTATGTAACTCACAGCTTCTTCCACAGCTGCTCATCCACTCCCAGAGTTCAGCCATTGCCACCAAACATAATTACCTACCTGCTTCCATAGTCCTGGGTACACAATTAATATCCAGAGCACTTTGCAAAGAGGATTTCATCTCATTAGCACCAAACCCTCTTCTCTTTCCTGTTTACCTGAAAGGTGTGCAAACACACAGCAAGAGAGCAAGTGAGAGTCATGCAGTCCTCACTGTGGCAGTGCGCAATGTAATTACCTGGCCTGCACATTAAGATTTATAAATATTAACTTTACTTATGTTTATACTGTCCACCTAAGATGGAAACAATGTGCTTTACTACTTAATCAAATTAGAGCTATAAAATTATTTCCCTTTTAGAAGGTTCATGTCTGTTTGGCTAGCAATTAATGTTGATGATTTGAGTCCCATCTTTAAAGCATTTTGAAATATGGAAAATGGCAGAAGTGCAACAGTGCTTTAATGGAGCCATAATACACATCAGGTAATAAAGCATGAACAGCCTGTTTACTTTGAGTACTCTAATTATTTGAGAGCTTCTTTAAAAAAAAGAAAACTGACAAGTGAAAACTTTAATTTCATTTGAATTATTTTTATAAAGAAACAGGAAAAGCCAAACAAATTTTAAAAAAGCAAAAGCCCCATTTTGAAGTGTTGCTTTCCAAATCTCTGCCGTCAGGCCAGGTCCCAGGCAGAGACTGAACAGCATATTTTCCCTTTTGTTTTTGTCTTGCATTTCTCTCTTCAGGATGTGCAGGGCAAGTGTGATCAGTCGCATGCTGGATGCTCAGACAGCCACTCCTGCACCACCACTGAAAACATCTCAGGGAATCAATGCACGTTCTGTAGGAGACTCCCATCCCTCTCTGAGCTGCCGGGGACAAAGTCACTGTCATTTCCTCATCTAAGAGACAAGAAAAACCCTTCAAGACCCATGACACTGGTTAGCTTTCACCATCTTACCCTGGTTGGATCAGGCAGTACTGTATAACCAGTTGTGCTGGCTTGGGAGTAGGTTAAGACCTTTGTGACCAAAGAACAAGGCAGTGCAGAATCTGACCCCAGATGTGATGGCCTGGTTTTCTGAAACTGTTCCCCCATTGGAGTACATGGATTGCTTCACCAGCCAAGTCTATTTGCAAGGCGATACAAGCCAAGATAAATTTGCCCCCAAAGTAATAACTTTTCAATTACCTTCGTTATTCCTTGCTCAACACAAGAAAAGCACAGCACCTCCTGAGGGAGCAGCTGAGAATTTCTCTCCAGGGTGCACATTTATTATTTTAAGAATCATTTCATTTTCCATCTGAACAAAAAGGGGCGAATGTAGGTCCTGAATGACTCCAGGGCCCCATTCAATACTTTGCTGTTATCCATCACAGCAATTGCACATGGTACTTCATCTCTGAGACACTTCAGTATGCAGATCTGAGAGCATTTGATGTACCTGGCATGGCTCAAAACTCTGGGAGCCAATGGAAAGAAGGGATCGTGACTGCAAAGCATGTTATTATGCTCAGGCAGAGGTTTTAGTAATGGAACTTTTAGCACACCTGCAACCTGTGGCCTGGCTTTCCAATGTCTCTCTCAAAATCTGATTTTATGTAGCATACACCTATCCCCATAAATCCCATTGCTGGGGCCAATGGGATTCACAGTACTTTAGTAGTGATGTTCTTCACAACGGGTACCCTGTCGGGTCAGACAGTGAGAGAAATGTGATTAAATGCCACTACAGCAAGTAGTCCAGCAGAGACATCATTTAGTCTTTGAGGTGTGTGTGTCTGTTGCTCTCTGAGAGTCTGTTCCTTGCTGTCTCTTCATCAGTGACCTGCAGGGCTTGAACCAAAACTGTTTAATTACAATTTTTATAGCTAAAGAAAATAAAAAGACAGCTCTGATCTTACAGCTGAGGTCTTCCCTTGCCTTCAGCTTCTCTCTGCCACTTTTATTTGCCTTCCAATATACATTTAGAAAAGGCAGCCTGGGCTAGAGATACTACTATGAGCTGTGAGCTTGTCTTTGGCACAGATCTAGCCAGGATTAGGTATCCAAGATATCCTCCAGATCCTTCTTACACGGCTGCTTGTTGGTGGTTTGAATACAACCCTGGTCTGTAAGGCTGGGCCCTGAGCTGGTGCTTCAGCTTCAAGGTACTTATTGAGGAGCTTTCCCTGTTAACTGGGAGTGGGTGGGCTCCTGTCAGCTCCTCAGAAGCACAAGAAACAGTCTCAGATGAAGCAACAGCACTATTGCCAGGCTTAGAAAATAGTGAAAACCTTTGCTTCAAAGTGCTTCAGTAATAGGTCCATGCCTCATGCTGAGAGGTCACTCTCCATGACTACATCCTCTCACAAGCACAAGTGCCCGAGGACGGGAACCCCTGACACATTCCCCTCTGTGCTGCTGCCACCTGTGTCATCTCGCAGCAGTGATGAAAATAGACTGCACACCAAGCACACAAGTGGTGTCCCAACTCTGTGATCACACATCTAAGCAATATCCCCACTCTGGCCCCACGAATCCATGACACAGGCAGACTGGCTGGGGGTCACCTGTCAGCAGGCACAAGAGATGGCTGTTTCATTGGAAAGTTAAAGACACAGAGAAGAGCAATATTTTTCACTGGGTGACACCTCCTTATAGTTATTTCTTTTCCTGTCCTGAGCACGCTCCTCTGCCCAGGCAGGTCACCAGAATGAGCATCCTCATAGAACCCTAGGAAGGAATAGCTTGAGTCCTTACTAAAGAAAACTGTGAAAGTCAGTCCCTGGGATTTTATTTCTCTGAGTCTCAGGAAGATTAAAGGCAGTAGAAAGTCTGGTTGCATATTGGTCTTTGGTCAGGGGAAGTCAAGCAACAGAGAAGCAGGGGATTTTAGTAAATTCTTAGGTTTAGAAATATTAACCCGACCATTTCTTTTGACATTCTGAACTACACAGTTCAGAAAGCTCCACCCAGAAATCCAGTGAGTACTCCTGACTGAATGGACCACGAATTTTTAGGGAGGTTTCCCATCAGTGTTCAGGTTGTTGAACATCTGCAAACCTGAAAAGTCCTGTCACTCCTGCTACTCCAAGACTAACTCAGCCTGAATGGAGACTCAGTCCCCTCAGCAAGAGTACTATGGCAGCAACAGGTCTGAAATTGGGTTTAATTTGTAATGTGCATGTTTTGTGCCTATGATGAGGTCTCACATCCCCTGAAAGAGCCAGGTATCAAGTCACTGATGACCTGTATGCCCAGTTCCTCCTACTTCCAAAGGTTTGGCTCTGTGCACCAAAATATTTGGCTGGGGTCCTGTAAGTCGACATTTTGTAGTCTGATACAAACCAGGATACCACATTCAGGTGCAGGTGTCCCAAACTCTAGTTAGGTTTGCAAGTGGACTCACATTCTCCTCTCACCACCTCGGTGCACTTCTGCCACACACAGTTCATAGACGGCTCAATGAGGCCATGTCAGGACGCAGGTCCTCTTGCCAACAGTGCCCATAAGAGCCTCTTTGCTGCTCTTCTTAAGCCACTGCAAGGGCTAAATCAGCATGTGTGTAAATACAAAACATGCAGCATGTGTAGCTCTCTTGTCTGCCTCCGTCTCCCTTTTGAAAGAGAAAGCACTTAACTCTAATTGTGTGGACTGGCTGTCAGTTATGAGATGACAACAGAGTGAGTTGCAGAGCAAGGAGCTTAACAGATTTTTCTAGGAGCGGGGAGCAGTGTGGCTTTTTCCAGGAATACCAGAGCGTTTCAGCACTGCCAGATACGTGAAACACGGAGAAACACTGTATTTGGGTAGCACTAACAGACCAAGGAGCTGTGTAGAGAGGGTGATCTCCCTGGGTCTCACACAGACAAAGATGTGGTGTAGCAAACTTTCTTCCAGCATCGTGTTTAGAGGATGCTCTTTGTTTTCTTTTGCTGGTGATTGGAGTATAGCCACAACACACATCTGATACCATGCAGACGACCCAGAAATAACAAGAAAATAAAATGGCTAATTAGCCTCATAGATAATTTTAACCAGCTCCCTCTGGAATACCCTCATTGAACAGGGTTAGATTTCTTCCCTTCCCCCCTACAACTGATCCTCACATTTAATTAAACTGGAAACCTGGCTGTGCCTAGCTCAGATGGAGTAATTTGCCACTTATATGATCTTTTCAGATGAGAGACACTGCTGCTATTGCCAGGAGAAGTGGCTCATTTTTGTAAGTCCTTTGGGAAGCCTCAGCTCCAGCTACCTCAAGCAATAAGACCAAGTCAGAAGCAGAAATCCGTAAGAAGAAGCACTAATTCCCATGCCTTGTATAGGAGAAACAATGTTGTTATTGATCCTTGATCTTTTCACCTAATTGGAGAGGCTAAAAATCATAGATTTTTAGATGGTGAATGGTCCATGGGACAGAGGAGATGGGTTCCAACAGAGAACTCACAAGGATAGTGAGATTACCAAATAGCTTGCTCAAAGAATTATGTCAGGCGGTGTATGGACTTCCAGAGAAGGGTATTCCAGGCAATGGAATTAATACAGTCAACAGCCAAGGTGAAACCGCACTATACAAAATCTTACATCAGATGAACTGATCAACATATTCTCAAAGAACACAAAACCATGTCTTTCCAGAGAAGGAATGATCATTCAATGGATAAGGGAAAATATTGTGCTGGAAACTCAGCATTTCATCTGGAAATTTTTTTATACCAGGCACTAATATGATTTTTTAAATGGAAACAAGATTATGCTTGTTTCTCAAAAACATTTATCTGTTTAGATCATGAGTTGTTTAATATCAAGACCTTGATCTTATCCTCTCTTCTGGGCTGTTCCCACTTGTCACCTCCCTATTTCAAACACTGTGTCCACTCACAGCCAGAGAGTGTGTCTGCCCCACGGCAAGCCTTGCAGAGGTCTCAATTGCATCCTAGAGCTCTTTGTGCTAGTGTTGGATTTGTTTTACATCTTGGACTAGCAAGAATAGCATTTGAATCACATAACAAAATAAAATTTTCATCTTCTCAATAGTCAGTTTCTTCTGACAGGCTGAATCCCTCCCCTGTGTCTCTTCTTACACTAATATGAAGCTGTTCAGACAAAGATTTCAAACTAATTGTGAACAGCAGCAGGTTAACATGATCAAAGGAGCTAATAGGCTTTCATATGTATTTACATGATATAAGGCTCCCAAATTCAAAGACTGGATCAAGAGATTTGCGATAAATTGCATGAGGATTATTTGTCTGCCTGTTGTGGAGCAGAGAGCTTGTCTCTGCTCTCTTGGAAAAGTCAGCAGAGTGTTTGCCTGGGCTGGGAAATTGAAGCTTTCTCAATAACTCCATCCAGCTTTTACCATCCACTATAAACACAGGAAAAGCTCAGTAGCTGGCATTACACTAACCCAGATCCTTGCGCAACAGAGAATAGAGCACGTGTCCCCAGCTGTGAGCCAGGCTTGGCAATACTGGGAAGGAGCTCACGGTCAGAGACTTTCTGCTGAGCAAGGGACACCAAGGCAGACACAACAGAAGGAATGAGCAGAGTCTAGGAAGGAAACTACATACCTAGGAATATTGGGGTTTGGGGTTTTTTTTATCTGGAGGATTGACCTAGCAAAAGTAATGGCATCATCTGGCTATTTAAAATCAGTCAGGCCAAGGCAGCGGAAAACACACTGATGGAGGGATGCTGCTCTAAGCAGGGTCCAGGCAAAGCCTAACAGGTCTATTTTATTTACCTTGTAGAAAAGTGAAACAATTTGCATGGGACAAAATAAGAGAAGCCCATGACAGATAAGGCTCTTTTTTCCTTTTTCTTTTCAGAAGAAACATCCAGATCTCCAGTCCACACCAAGCAGGTGAGGGATGTGACCCAAGATTTCCTGTGTTCCTCATGACAGTCCATCAGTAGAAGAACAGCACAGGAACCTCATATTTTTTCAATAAAATTCCACAAATCCTTCTCTTTTCTTTTTCTTTTTTTTTCAGTTGTGAAGTAGAAAACTATGAAGTTTTAAACTTTTCCAATGTTATTAACTTGTAAAAACTGTTCTAGTTGAACTGTCTAGTTTTCGTAAATTCAAGCTTTTTTTGGTTTTGACTTTTAAAGCTACATGAGAGGTATACACATTATAAACTGTGGGTTTGTTTTTGAATCAAAACAAATGAAAAATGGAAATCATCCAATGCCAGCATATGAACACAGGATAATTTGAGACTCTTTTCCCTAGACAATATTGTGCTGAAACTGATATGTTTTGAAAAAGATTTTCATTTAAATCAAAATAGCCTTTTTTCATCCAAAACTGTAAAGCTTTTCCGGCCATCTCTATTAGGGACATAGCTGATTGTCATCTCCCTTCTCCTGGTATGACTTTATTGAATACAGTGGAACCCACATTTGCAGCTGGGATGTGACAGGGGACTGTGCCATGCAGTAATACTGATACAACAAAGGGGGACGGTGAGTTTGAGGAGGGGGAGAGTTTCACAGCGCTGAATCTGGCTTTGTAATCTCCCTTCCTGTCCACTGCATCTCAGTTTTTGACCTGTTCCTATGAGAACACAGACTAAGGAGGACATGGGGACAAAAAGATTCTGTTAGTATTGCGACTTTCTGGATCTGCAGGGCTTTGCGAAGCTCTGCAAGATCTCCCCAAGAAAGATGCTGCTTAACAAAGCCTTTTATTTTACAAGGAGATTTGTGGCTTGGCTCTAGAACAGCACTGTCTAAAAAGAGAAAAATGGTCTAAAAATTGTCATCTGCTTTGAAAATAGAGAGAGGAAGAGGAGTGAGAAGTAGCAGAAGATGTGCCTTCCTGACAGCTGCATGGCATGGTCCACAGTGCTCCACAGTCCAGCCCCAAGACTTTGCAGCATCCTGCATGGGCAGATGGTGTTAGGCAATGAACTCTTCTCCTTCCAACATAGTTACTATTTCTGCATAGAAGTGCACAACCTTTGGACATGAAAGTCCATTTCCTGGAAACTGGGAACGCATGAAACATGCTGAACCTTTTGGGGAAAGAGAGAGAATGGGTATATCCTGGGAGGTAGGGAAGAGACCAAAGTTAATGGGATGGGAACCTTGGTGTCAAGCAGTGTCTAAAATATCCTCTTTGCATCATACTGGTCCTTTAATTGTCACCAACCACGGAGGAAATGATTGAGCCCAGCAAGGGTCCAGAAAAATAGATAATTTCTTGCAGGCATATAAAATTCATGAACGCGGTGGTGGTCCCGTCACACCATTGCTATGTTGTTCCATGGCCCAGAGTCTCCCTTGAAGGGCAAAAATATCAGGGGTAATTTTTTTTTCCTGAGAGCAGAATACATTTGGGTTGTTAACGCATGGCTCACACTTCAGGCGGATCCTCACCGAAGGACCGAGAGCTCATCTCAAACCGCGTGTTGTAAATTAACTCTTAATGTGATGAATGCATTAAAGGGCTGTAAGGCCTGAAGGATGTGCTCAGAAACCCGACACTCTGATTAAGGGCTTGATTCATAAAAGCCTTACGCACCATTTACGCAGGTTTCTTTATTGGAAATGTTACTCGGAAAGAGCTCTTGAGTGGCTTCTTCACAGAGAAGGGGTGAGGAGTCTGGACATGCAGGCTCACACGTGTGCTTGCGAACATGTGTACTCCCAGAGGCAAGGAAACGGGTTGGACACATGCAGGGACTCACAGGCACACATTGTACACTGCTGTCACGCGTGGCTGCTGTGCCCTGAGCCACCCATGGGCGAGCATGAGGCTGAGCCTTGTGGAGCAGCCAATGATCCTACTCCAGACTCAGAGCCAGGCATTGTTCAGCCCATAACCTTGATCCTGCCCAGGGATTCTCCCATGTGGGGCTACTGCAATCTGCAAATGGGCCAGGGATGCCCCAACCATAGGCCTGCCTTCTCCCCTGGGCCTTTGAGGCACAGCAATCCCCCTGATGCTCAGGAGTTGGAGCAGCATATCCTGCTCACACAGGGAGACCTGAGAGAGACAAATGAGATGGTACTGAGTCAGGCTGAGGTTGAAGGAAAAAAACAAGAGAAATTATAGAAAACACTTCCAAGAGGAAAAGCCATAGGAAATGACCCATGCTGTGTGTGGCAGGAAGGTGTAGATGGAATCCCCTTTCTTATGCCTCATCTGAACAACTTTGGGGGCTTCACCTTTACAAAAAGGTTCAGGCAGATCATGATGCAGGAACTGCACTGGAGCATCCCTGGCAGGCTTTTATCTCAAGGAAAGAAAGGTGGAAGCCAGGTGCACTGAACGGAGGGGTGCTACCTGGGTGGCCAGGCACAAACAGCCTGTGTGCCCAAGAAGTGACAAACCAGCCTGCCAGCTCTGCCACCTGAGCTCCTGCTTGGGGGAAATTCTGTCCCTTGAGGAAGCAAAATGTTTAATTTCCACATTGGCTGCATGAAAGGAGATACATGCCATTTTCTATATCTCACAGATCCAAATAGAGGAGCAGTCAGAAAATTGCTGGAGGATAGAAAATAATTCATATTAAGCGTGCCATTCCAGGGGGATCTGGATGAATCAGATTTTAAGTGACACCCCACGCTGATCATGACAAACATCCCACATGCAAAGCAGCCCCAGGAATTTTACAGCCTTTACTTGAATAGCTTACACTAGGAAACAAGGACAGTTTACTGAGCAGCGGGGTAGTGCTGTTTCTGCCCTGTGCCACTGGTTGAAGGACAGCCTCAACAGCACCAGCTCTTGCACCAATCCTGTTGACCCTGTCAGACTCCATAAGCTCCAGACAGCATGCTTAGGAAATGTCCTACCTCTGTGCAAATTCCTGCCACCTTGTACCTAGTCTAAACTGGTTTCCTGCTAGTTTCAGTGAGTGTGCTGCACAATGCAGTGAACAAGGCTGCAGTCACCTTACCTAAAATCTTCATGATTTCATCCTCCTCATGCCTCCTCCTCTCCCTGCTAAGAATCCCAGCTTTTTTATTGTCTCCTCATAAGGCAATTCTCCCAACTAATGCATCACTTCAGTCTTCTCTGCAGCCCCTCTATCCCGCTTCATCCTACACCCGTGCAAAAACCAGAGCTCTCCACAATGCTGAAGTGCATCTCCAAACCCACAGCAGGACTTGCGACTCAGGGTCCCACCACACACCTTCTGTGACAGCTTCTTTGAACCCACGGCATGTCAGGCAGTATCATCAGCTCAGGCAATAGCAACAGATCTAGTCTAGTCCTTTAAGTTCTGGAATTACCTTACATTTTATACCCCAAATTCTCCTATGCAGCCCAACTACAATGTGCTCCCTTGTGCAAAACAGAGGAAGCTGCAGAATCTGTCCTCTGCATTTCACCCAACACGACTGGATATGTACAAAGCCAGAAGCTCTTTTCGTCAAAGTTTAGTGATGACATTTATCCTGATTTTAATTAGAGCATGCTTCTGTGAGTCTGCTGTTAGCAGGATAGAATAATGGCCCGTTCAATCCAAGCAGTCTGCTTGATTCCAGAGATGTTTAATCAGTCATCAGCAACTGTACCTGAAATCATCACATTAGCTATATGGCAACATTCCTCCTCTCAAGATGCTGGAATAATAAGCCCCCGTTCAACTGGAGTGGGTTTTATTTGAGGGGTATAAGCAAAATGACTGATTTTTCTGGGTTTAATCTCAGCTTTTATTGTTATCAGCATCTGCTTTGATCTCGCAGCCAGTGCCTGCTCTGTAGCCCTGGCACAGGGAAGGGGCAGCTGGAGGTGGCTCATGTCACACCCATTGCAGTCATGTCTCACCCTGAGTACTAAGTGAAAATGGAGAAAAGAGGAGAACCAAGTCGGGGGGATAGAAAATCAAATAAACAAACAGACAAAAAAAAGTGATTGTTCATTTATAGCATTTAGGGGTGTCCCATTTTCAGTGTTCTGACAGAAGATTTGTTCAGCAGGCAAATATGGTGAAGCAGCAGCTGAGAGTGGAGCATTGGCTGCATCCAGACTGTAAATAACTGCGTTAGGAACAATACTACACAGACCTGTTATTCCTTAGCACCCTACTAGGTCTGTCCATGGCAGCTCCCATTTGGGGTGCAGAGTGGACAGGGAGTGATTCCCATGTCTTTGTCCTGTGCAGCCAGTATCCAGTGCTCCAGGTACCCTTTCTCTGCTCTCCTCTGCCAGTGCAGAGCACAGTCAAGTTGAAAAAATAAGAACCTGAACAGTGGCAAAATGAAAAAGACAGCTGAGTTTCCCAACATTGTTTGAAAAAATAATAATTCAAACAAAAAACCCACAAACACAAACAGTTCAGTCTGGAAATTTTTAAATAAACCTCAGATTCTAGAAGAAGGAGGGTTAAATTCACTTTGAGAATGTACAAGGTGAGCAGGGCAAGCTGGAGGGCTTCTCCTGATAGCTTGTTTACAAAGCTACTTTTTTTCCCATCTTCTTTTTTTTTTCTGGCAGCATAAAGCTGCAGTTTAATCACTGTTTGCTGAGGAACAGCCACAGGAAGCTCTTCTCCCAAGAGCAACAACCAGAGACATTCAATTTTGCAGCTGCCAGTCAACAAAAGGGCATGAAGTTATTAGCTCTGAAGACTCCATTACCTGCCAGTTCGGACCCCAGATACCATCTTTCATAGATTTTTTTCTGGGGATTCCCATTTTGATTACAGTCAGAGGCCAGATTACTGCTAGTTGGTTTCCAAAACATCTCCAGAGGTACAGTGAACGCAATTTAATGTTCAGATCTAGTGTATTTTGTTAAACACAAGCATATTAATAAAATAACTATGCCCAATGATGCTTCCATCCGGATATGTGAGTATTTTTAATGCAAGTATATGAAAAGAATAATGCCGGAAAATTTTGGGGACAGATGAAAACATTTAACTTCCCCTGTCCCCTGTGGTTCCCAACCATCGCCCAGAGCATCTCTTGTTCAGTCAGAGGATTCTCTCTCAGTTTCCAGGGCAGATGGGTGTCAGAAGTGCCCTTCTGCAGAGCGTGGGTCTGCAGAGGCAGGACAGACAACACCTCATAGGAACAGCAGGAAAGGTCTGATTTGAGCATCGAGGAGGAAATAAATAACGGTTTGCTGCTTAATCCCTGCTCCAGCCAGGACTATTTCAGATTTGTCAGTTTAAGCTGCAGGAGGATTTATCTATCAAAGAGCAACTTTGAACACCTTAAAGAAATGCAGTCAGAGGCCACAAAATGATGGTGTCAAGCAGAGGGAAGTCGGCAGATAACATGGTGAGGACTGAGAGAGAGATGAGTCCCTGTCCATCTGCCTGTCTGCCTACAAAAGTAAGTGGATTAAATGAGGAAAGTGAGCAAAATCCCCTAGAGTAGCAAATAAGGTTTAAACCAAATAGCTTCAGTACACACCCCAATCTCAGTGGTTAATAGACTGAGGAGCCTTTTTAGTACATTCCTCTTGGAGGATTTCCCATCACTTTTATCTTTAGTAATCAGAGGCTCTCTGGTCTCCAACCCTTCCCTTCACAGTACAGCATTAATAAGAGTTTCTGCGCTGCAGAGGCTGCAGAGGCTGCTCAAAGCATAGCCAACCAGACAAAGTACTGGGCTATCATTTTACAATTTGCCTGTGGGTAATGGAGTAAATAAAATGGAGTTCATATAGTCAGGATTTGAAAGGAAAAGGATCTGTATTCATGGGCAGAAAGGAACGTGCCCACAGATAGTCTCCTCTGTGAAGCTCATCATATCAAAGCCGGGTGATGCTAAGCAGCTGGATGAAAAGATGCAAAATCTGCTGTGTTTAACAAGTGGTGGTGGCATCTGGACAAGATCAGAGAAAAGGGAATTGTAGAAGTGCCAAGGCAGGTTCGCCCATGCTGCCTCTCAGGACTTCAAACAGGATAAATTCATAGGGGGTCCTTCCTCAGATTTCCTTGCAGCTGGAGAGGAGGAATGACATCTCCAGGGAGCACTCTGGAGATGGCACCGAGCCTGAAGTCCTCCTCGTGCTCTAACAGACCCCTTTTCTCTTTCCAGTGTCCATGGAGAAGTTTGGGGTCCAGACAGCCAGAACAGCTGGACAAAGACAAGGGCAGGGCAGCACTTGGGTGCACAACAGCAGCAAACCACACCAAGAAGCTCAGCACAGGCATTGCCTGCTCCCCTCTGGCCCCTGTGCTACGGGCAAAACTTCACAAAAGCCTCTTTCAGGACCTAGGAGAAATCTCTGACAGCACTACCAAGCATCACAGAGCATCAGAGAGCCATAATCTAGCCTTGCTGACACATTATGCTGAGTTGCTATCCAATTTATCTCCACTAATCCGTTCCTATATAGGTCCGTAAGATAAAAATCTCCAAAATTAAGGGAGAGCTGCCAGAAAGCTTTTGAATTGACTGTGGGTTGTTCAACTGTTTTAGCACACTATCATCCTAAATTGCCTGCTGCTCAGTGCTCGCACTGGCTGCCCTAATGGCACTTCTGTACCACGTAGAACTGAAGGCTGCATCTCCCTGCATTTATGAGAAACTAGGACATTATGTGAAGGGGGAATAAAACATCTCCAAGACCAGTTGTTAGTGCCAGGGATGTTTTATTGGCTGGTCCATGGGAGAAAGTTTGGAAGAGCAGTAGGGATGCCCTAGGGGCTGAGCAGCCAGACAGACGGTCATCGTCGAAGGCCAAGAGCAAGCCCTTGGTTGTGAATTCATGGAGCTGACAAAACGCCACTGGTGGCAGAAAGAGGCTCAGTTAATGGGTTTTGGCCATGGTTTGGAAGGATCTCCCCCAGCTCAGCTTTTAACTGCCGTTCAGAGGCTGAGTTTTGAGAATGATTTGCTTTTATATTTTCCAGTGCAAGGAAGCAGACATTCTCCACTCATGCACGGGGTCTGTCCAATGGCCCCTGCAATGGTCACAACTCCCGAAAACCATCCTGAGCATTGGCTTTATCAGACAGCAGACGAACAGTGCTAAGACCTGGAGATGTAGGAGATGAACATCTGCTCTGCAGACCTGCCTTCTTCAAGTCTCATTCAGTCTGTGGGATTGTGATCCTTTTCCCTGTTGAGCTAGACCATGCAGAAGATGAAAACTGGGACTCTGGGTGGCAGACTAAAACTCCCATCTTGATGCATAAAAAGTATAATGTCACAGCTGAGGGGGAGAATGAGTGATTTTCCAAGTCTATATGATTTGGAAGAAGACAGCTCAAGTCTTGTTCTGTACTGCACCCCATCATCTGATCTACTGGGTTACAAAGGCATCCCACATCCCAGTTGTGGGTTGCCAAATTTTTATGTTTCCTACAACCCTCAGCCTTCCTCAAATTACTCTCTCGGTTGAGTCAGAGCACATTATACCATGAAGACATCTGGGAAGGCTGCAGTAGCTACAAGGAGTGGGCCAATGCCTTCATATATCTCTGCAAGATCACTTCTTCTTTTTGAGGCAACAGCCTTGTTCACAACTCCCTGACTAACCCAGATCAATAATTCTCAGGCCTCTGGTGCCTGTGCAAAACATGAGGCCTGGGGACAATAGCAGAAACAACTCCAGCTCACAAAATATTTCATTAAACTGATACCACAGAAGGATGGTGTCTCTTGCTGCCAGAATCAGCTGGCATCAGCTCACGGGATCCACAGAGTGCCCAGCCCTGTGTGCCGCTGCACAGAACTGATGCATTATGTTATTTCAGAGGTTGTTGTAGTGAAGAGGAAACAAGAGTGTCACATTAGCAGCAAAGGTGGGTCATCAGTGTAATAATTGAGTACAAGATCTATCCAGTGTGGGGGTAATAGAATAACAAGCAATCAACTGCAATACAGGAAGAATAAATTAAGCGGCGTGTGTCTGCTTTCATCCAGGCACAATTAATGTCATTAGTCCAGAGAGATGATCTGGCTTTCTGTGGGTAACTTTCGAGACAGGTAACTGCCTGCGGTCAGAATGCAACTCCAGCCCCCTGGCATTTGCAGAAGGGTGCACAGGCATGGCTGCATCCCCCCAGATGGGCAGGATGGCTGTGCCTTCCCTCTGAACTTCTGTGTGTGTGTGTGTCTGTGTCTGTGTGTCTGTGTGTCTGTGTGTGTGTGTGTGTCCCTCCCCAGCCTGAGCAGAACAACACAGCAGAGTTTTGATTGAGTCACTGGTTGTGGCAGCTCTCTGGGGGTTATGTGACCTTCAGGCCATGCAGAGCTGTAAAAGACCATCAGTGAGACCAGCAAAGCTATGGCTGCAAGGCTCTGGAGTCTGATAACAAAACCTAAGGTATCCAAAGCTCTGGATTTTATTCCCAACTTGAAAGCAAATATATTGTTCACATGGTGAAACAACCTGTTTACAGCCTCTTTGCTCTCAGCCAAACAGTCAAATTGCCTCTTGCCTACAAGTTATATTTGTCACCTTATAAATTAATCACTTTCAGGCTGTTCCTCAGCTAAAGCTATAAAAATCTGGAGAGTCTGGGACAGTTTAATCTAGAGTAAACAACTCTGCAGGAGCTCTTCTTATTTCTGCCTTGGTTTTCTTTTTTGCCTCTATCACAGAAAAAAAATGGTTGTGTTAATACTTTCCTGATGTTTCGTCTCAGGAGCAAAACTTCAAAGTGATTTCACGGTCTAGCTCACTCCTGAAAAGACATAAATCATGAAGTCAAAGAGGCTGGTGGTGGAGCCATGGCAGGGATTGTTAAAAAAGCTGTTTCCATCCTTTTTTTCAATTTTCCAGGGAGCTCTCCCAAGGACTGCCCAAGGGAGCTATTTGTTCTGTTACTTCAGGGGAAAACACAGCCCAATAGCCTGGGCTTGTTCCTACCTCAGTGATTAATGCAACAAAGTGGGGAAAAGACTGCAACCCAGCACACACAGCACAGGGACCTCATGGGCACAAGGGACAGTGGGGCTGGGACACTGCTGACCACAGATGACAGCGGAGCTTATGACAGTGACACAAATCATCCCCTCACTCCACAAAATAAGGAAACGGGACCTGGTTTTTAAATTATTTCAATCTCTCACAAAGGGAGATGCTCTGGGCAAAATGACTGAATTAATATTTGCACCACACGACTTGGAAAAAAGAGACTGGGCTCCATCAGGCTGATTTGGAGACTGGGGCCTAGGATGCCACTGGTAGATTTGGGAGCAGCCCCCCTTTGGTCACAGGTGATCTTGGAAGAAGGATGCTCTGACGAAGACCAAAGGTTGCCTTTTGTTGTGAGCCAGAACCACCAAAGGAGTGAGAGCTACGGTAAAGCTTTACAATAACAGCTCAACTAATGGGTGAGCAATAGCACAGCAATAGCAGGGCTGAGGCAGAAGCTGTACTGATTAGTGTACTGTCAGTGCTGAGGCCTCCCACACAGACAGCTCTGTCTGCCTTTCCTTCCTTCACACACTCAAGGATGCTACATTCATTAGCGTGTTTCTGAGCTCAGTGCCCTCCATCCCTCACCCAGTGTCCTCTGCCTGTTTATTCAAGCTTAATGCCAAGGCAAATAATCCACCTACAAGGCACTTTTTCACACTCCCAGCGAGAAGCTCTGTACTCTGGGTTAAAAGCAGCAACCCCTATCACTACTTTTCCTCAGGAGGGCTGAGGATGGCAGAGTCAGAGCTGGCTGCCACGCTTGTCCTGCACTTGGAGCTCTGTGACTTCAAGTACTTCAAAGAAACATCACCACCACCTCCAGGCAATGCTGAGATGCCTGCAGGGAAACTTTCCTCCCATCTTTTAGCTGACTGACTTTGAAAAGAGTGAGTCTGGTTCTCTGTCCTGCTAGTTAGGACTAAACAAGCATTTTGAGCTGAAAGCAGGCAGTTTGGGCTCGCTGCTCAATGAAGAAATACCAGTGCTTTTAAAGTGATCATGCAGTGGAATTCCCCCCTCTCCCCAGCATGAGGATGAGGGAGTCCTTTGTGCTGCATAAATGCAGTGGTGGCTGTTTGAAAGAGCCCCTGTCCCAGCAGACAGAAAGGAAAGGGCACATGTCCACCTGGCCATGGGGTGCAGAGACACCTGGGCTGGAAGCAGCAAGGGAGTCCCTGGACTCTTCACTGTAGTGTGCAGTGAGGGGCATTACTGGTGCCCAGCAGAGCACAGTGAGTCTGTAAAGCTCTCTGTCCACCAAGACCTCCTTTTATTCACCTCTGTTCTCCTTTTACTCAAGTAATATCCACAAAGTACAAAATTATCTCTCTTCCCCACAGCCACTGCCCCACCACAGCCATCTCCCATCTGGGACCAGTGTGAATGCAGCAGCTGGCATGCCATTTCACAGAAAATCCTGAAAAACAACCACCCCTGGAGTTCTGAGATGGATTTGGGTCAGTCCCAGGGAGATCTTTACTAAGGGAGCTTCAGAGTCCCCTGCACCAGTCCTCATTAAAGGAGGCTCCAGCAAACCATGGCTGCAGTGGCAGGCGCCGGAGGGGGAGCCGGGGAAGCCAAGCAGAGGCAGCTGCCTTCCCCAAGCAAACCCAAGGCTTTTGTTACAGGTAGGGCAGCGTTATGAAGCCAAGATGGTGCAGGGTCTTTGGGGCAGCAGTGAAGGAGGGGGATAGAGGAGACAGGCTGGGCAGAGAGAGCAAGTGTGTTTGGGGATGGTTTAGCCAAGATCCAGGAGAGAGGTGCAGGGAGGGACCAGGAGCCAGGGGATGATGGATACGGGAAGCAACACACTCAGAGGATTCTCTGGTTTTATTTCAGCATCCTAGGCTCCTAGAGAAGATCTGCAATAGCATCCCAATGGTTAAACAGCAGCCAGGCTCATTTCCTCACTCTGATGTGTCTTTACGTAAGGGAGCCCAGGATGCACAGCATGTGCTGGGGATCTGGAGGTGGAAGCCCCTCGGAAATGAACCGTGCTTCCCTCTGATTGCCACCTTCAGCAAGAAATTGTCCTTTCAGTTCTAATTAAAAAAAAAAAAAAAAGGAAAAGATCAATATGTGTGTGTGCATGGATATAGAAAGCAATTGCAGCCCCCACAGAGTGAAAGGAATATATAAAGGAGTGGGAGAATGATTCAGTAGCAAAGGCTGGTTATGTTCATGCCCATTAGCAAAACTTCGAGAGGAACAGGGCTAATGACATTGAAATAATAAAGTCATTAGAGTGAACAGCGAGAGCTGGTGCTTACACCTGTAAGTGCTGCTGAGTCTTTGAGTAGATTAAATTCATTTTAGTGACCACGGCTGCCTCTTCTAAAGTAATTATTGACAGATCCATGAGCTGTTTGCTTTGCATTTAGTGATCAATTAGTATGCAAACACTCTCCCCTTCCTAGCTAGGCGTGTGGGATGTTTTCATAGTTAATTATTTAAATGCTTAGGTGACAGGATAACGGATTTCAGGAATTTTGTCGTATTTAAAGCCTGGCTGTGCCCTATGATGTGGAAACAATCTGACTCTCATTTTAAAATTTCCATCCCAGCAAGAATTTGCTCAGTTAGAGAGGAGAAGTATCTGCAGATGCGTCATTAAGAGCATGCAATAAAATGGAGCATTAATGCAGTGCTGAGATGGGAATGTATAGATGGGGAGGGCTGGTTGGAGGAGGAAGAAAGGGGATGCCAGGAAAACCAGGAACTTTCTGACTCAATGACGCAGTTAATAATAATGTTGAGAAAGCACCCACAGGAGAAGACCTGGATGCAGTGGTTATAAGAAAAGGATCATCAGCAGGGTCAAATACAAGCATTAAATATAAATGCACAAAAACATAACTCATTATTTCCTCCTTGCTGCCCCAGTGTGAAGGTCACCAGGGATTTGAGCATGGCCAACATCTGTCCCTGAGAGTGTGACAGGCACTAGGGGGCATCGGGAGCTGTGATGCTGCCCTCTCTCCTGCCCAGGTGGAGTTGGTATCCATGCAGAGACACCTGCAGGTCTGTCCTCCCCATCTCTGCTGGAAAGGACAAGAAGAAAGTCATGCTCAGTGCTGGCATGTTGGCTCTGGCCCTTGCTAATGAACTCTGCTGCCCTATCCTCCTCCCTGGTGCAGAGGGGTGGGTTTCTCCCCCACATACAAGCAGAGAACTGCCATCAGCTGTGCACGCTGGCAAACACCTGAATCCAGACAGTGCTGTGGGCTGTCAGGAGTTCTTCTGTGCCAAATGATGTAGCAACATGGGCCAGTTTGGCCTGTGAGCCACCAATCAGTGTCACCTCAGGATAGTCCCTTTGCCCTTCTGAGGTGCAGATCAGCCAGCTCCTGCTGCAATCCATACTGTGCCTGTCACCTGGATGAAGGGACCTGACCAGTATCCATGCCAGAGCAAGGTGGGGCCATCCAGCCCCTACACCACAGCCCTCATCAGCCACATCCCTGCATGAGTCTCCCAAGCATCTGCAAAGTTCCTCTCCCCCACAGTCAGGATGGATTAACATGGCAAACCACAACCAAGGAAAATATCTGTATCCTATTACTCATCTCCTAAACCGTCCAGTCCTCCAGTAAAGCATTCTTTGCAGAGCAAAACAGCATTGATTGCCAGTTTTCCAGTCCTGTTATTTATTTAGCATAAAAAGGCTAGTTTGCATGCTTCTTCCCTTTCTGCTTATCAGTCAAGAGATGTTTACACTGTGAAAGGCATCTGTTAAGAAAACAGCATCTTTCTCCATAGTAATTTATTGTCCTCAAAAAAAGACTGGGGCAGTTTAATATCTTGTTAACGAGTCTGTCAAACTGACTGTGATGGCTGGGGAAAAAATACAAAATAAAAAATGGAGCTTATATTGAAATCAATGGGAGTTTAACTACTTTATAAAATGGCACTTTTCCCATTGGGTGTCGATTAAGCTGTCAGACTTAATAGGCCTGTCCCAGAAAAAAAATATATCCTCAATAAATAAACAGCCTAGATAAATACATTAATAACTGGTATGTACTGAAGGCTCCTCTGCTGGTACTTGTTATCTTTTTTTTTCTCCTCTCTCAAGTTTACATAACTGTCTGAGAGCTAAAAAGCATTTAATTCTCTCCTAGCATATGGCTATTAAGTAGGATTTACTGTAAAAAGTGCTTTCTGACATGTGGCTAATGAAGTCTGTGTATGTCTCGACTCTTTTATAGGCTCCTGAACTGCAGTGGCATTGCGATGCTACTGAGGACTGAGCAACAGTCTGCTCTCCTGTTTTTGCTACCTACCAGCTCCAGACTAATTTGCCAAATTTGAGGAGCTCCCAATCACTTTTTCCTCCCTCAATACAACTCCCCATCTCTGCCTTTAGAGGGGACATGGGACCAGCATTTCCAGCCCAGCAAGGAGCTTGTGTGCTGGCTACCAGGAGGAGAAATCTCATGGAGCACTTTGGGCACCTTTGGGACCTCCTGGGTCCAGGCATAGTTTCCCAGATCCTGAAGCTTTGCTTTTCTGCCAGACCAGAGCTCTGCCCATGCTCTAAACTCCCATGGTCATAGCAAGGCCAGGACTTAGAGAAGAAAAGTCATCAGGATGCATAAAATGACTGGTTTAGTCCTGAATGTTTATCCCATGATTTGGCTTTTTCTCATTTTCCTGCCCAAAGACTCGATGGGAAGGGGTTCTCTGGGCACAGAGATGTAACACCAAATCAAGGGTTTCACCTTCTGAGTTTAAGCAGCAGCAGACTTCCTGGAATTTGGGGAGACAATTGAGGGTGAGCTCTGAATTTTGCAGACTCTGTATCCATGGCAGTGCATAGCTGTCAGTGCATCAGGCTCGGACACAGCATGCTCACCCGTCAGGGTTCTTAGGTCCCTATCCCCCCACTCTGGGTGTCTGGGACTGCCCCATTAACATGTGGATCTGTGATGCTCACTACCAAGATGTCCTCCCGGGTAAGAAAGTTTTCCCAGCTGCTGTGTAATTCAAACAAGCCCCTGGTAGAGTTATGTGCTGCCAAAAGTATTGTATCTGCTAAGCCCTCTCTCGCAGGACTCCAGACCCTCGGGCAAGGATCTGGACTCTTCCTACAAAGGTGAACACCCCTTCCTACAAAGGGCTGCTCCTTGCTCCTCTTGCACCAGTTTTCTCAGCAAATAATTCTTCTGGATGAAGAAAATGTCTGTTAATTCTCCTGTCCGAGGGACACATAAGGTCCTGCTGAGGCCCATCAGCCACCTCCGCGGGTGACAAGGCTGGTTGGGGCTCCTGCATCCTGCTGTCAAGCACAGCCAGCCAAGACATCCCATCCGGGGATGCTCATTAACACCCGGCCATTCCCATTAGAGCAGCGATGACTGTAAGTTACGGCAAAAATAGAAACTCCCACGGAGCAGGGAGCATCTCTCCGTGGCTGCGCTGATTAGCTCCCCGGGATGAATCGCTTGCCGTGGGGCGTTCGGGGGTCCCATGTCGCAGGACTCGGAGAGGTGGCAGCCCCCTCCCCACGCCCCCTCCCCGCCGGGGCTGAGCCGCGTTGATACAACTAAGTAGAGTTACTTAAATATTCACAGACTCCTTCCCCCACGGTGTTTACTAGGAATTTACATTTCCCCAAATGCTTTGATTTCACCACATTTCCTTTCATTCTTCCCCCAGGGAAGGGCCACCAGGGGAGGTTTCTTCTCCTTTGCTTTCCAGCAAAGCTTCAAGCCCTCCCATTTCGATTTGGAGTGTTTCCTTTTTCCCTTTCCTCTCTTCACTTTCCTTCAAAGAAAGCAAAGAGACAACAGAGAGATGAAGGAGAGCCTCTAAAAGACTCTAAAAATACCAAAGTCCTCCCCCGCCTCCAAAAACGCCACATAAAAGCCCTCCAGCGTTCCCAAGCATTCCAGGATGATGAAAGGGCAGGTCCCTGCAAAACTTCCAGAGCTAAATTCACTGCTTGACAACATTCATGAAAACTCACTCCTACTGTACACCCAGCTTTGCCGGACGCCCAGGCGTGGCTGCTCTGCCCCAGACAGAGAGCTCCAGTCCCCGCACTCCCCAATCTCCCACCTCTCCGGCAATGTTTGCAGGCAGCAGAGCCACCTCTTGCCGCCGGGCTCCTGGCACTGCGTGTTGGCTGCCAAGCCAGCTGGCCACGGCTCGGGTGAGCTCCTGCTGCTCGGGCAGCTGCCGGATTTTGGGCTCCCAAGCTGGCCGGGCAGCAGGAGCTGCTGGCAGCCCGGTTCTGCAGGCAGCCTGTCGGCCAGATGCTGCGTAGGTCTGTGCTACAGTAATAACCATAATTAATAACAATAATATGCCTGCAAACCATGATGACAGCAGGCACTAATCTTGCATAATACTTTTAAGACAGGAAGGGGAGAATCCTGCCATACAAGCCCTGCTCTATCTCAGTTTGGAGCCAATACTTAGAGGAAGCAGAAGACCTCTTAAATGGCATGCAAATTTGTTTTTCATTGAGCCAGGTTCTATCAAAACCTTCTGTCCTTACCCTGCCGCTGAATTTACTTTGCCCCAGTCTGTCTCTATCATTAGGCAGCAGACATGATCCTTGCAGGCAGAAAAATGCAGGAAAATGGCAATTTTATATGGTTACAGCTGTTTCACCAAGGTGGGAACCAGGGAAGACTTACTGCCATGCTGAGCATGTGTCCTTTTAGTGCTGCTGCTTCTCCTTCAGTAGCGGGTTTGATTTGATCAGCTGGGAGTGGGGTGGCAATGGCACTACCTGAATCCATGTTGGTGAGGCAGTGTGCAGGACACCAGCTCACAGGAGCACAGCAGCTCTCTGGGTATCAGGACATGAAGGTTCGGTTTCCCCAGTCCTGCTGTGCGTCAGGGTAGAGAGAAGGACCCAGCACACCTGCCCCCTCCTCACTCCACAGCACTGGTCTCACACCTCCCCATGCTGCTCTCTTGTTTATTTTGGGCTCATATGCCAGCTATCATCCAGGAAAACTTCTGTGGTGTGTTTAATTCCATGCCCAAGAGAGAAGGATAGAGCACAGGTTGTTTTGCTAACCCACCTCACCTCCTGCCTCCCCCTGCCTTTCCCTCCAGTACTAGCCCTGTTAAAACCAGTTTTGCCCCCACTGTGAGCAAGAAACTTCTTCCCCCACACCATAGTTGATATGGCAGAGAGACTGGTAGAAGATGGACAGCCATATCCAGATTGTCCCAGGAAGGAAGGATACGTTAGCGAATCCACAGCATGAAACTGCTGCTCCCTGCCTCTAGCAATTTGGAAAAAGCTTGGCTTTGGGGTTTTTTTTTTTGAGAGAAGACTCTTTGCATCTTCTTTTTCTAACCCCACAGCCCTCCAGGGGCAGAGGGAAGACCACACTGTTCATGCTCTAATTCACAGCCTTCTGCCTCAGTTTCCCCATCTGTGACAAGGAGTTTGCATAATTACCTCCTGGACCCTGAAGATAAACTGGGAGGTTTTCAAAGCTGTGTACAACCAGCGGGTACCTAGATACCGTGGCAGCATTTATGAAGGGAGTAGAGTTTCAGGGGCAGAGGTGTTTCAACACAGGCATCACAGAAACAACAAATGCTATTAAAACACTGGTGTTGCATTGTTTGCTGAACCCTGCAAGGAGCAATTACAGAAGGTCCCCATCAGATGTCAGATCTGATGATCCCCTTCACCCTGTTGTGTCTCAAGTTACGAGACTCTCTCCCACAGCAGCCATGGTAGTTCAGTGGCTGGGTGGGCTCTGCTAGAGTGGAAACATCTTCCAATTACACTAATGAGGTGCACGTTCCCCAGGGGGATCTGGAGATGAGACACATCGTTTGAAGAGGATTTTAATTGGCCTGGGAGTCTGAGGGCTACTGGAGGTGCACACCAGGCAGTGGAGGCTCTCCAGGGTCCTACTCCTCTCTTTGTACAGAAGACGGGCAGGAGAGTTTGCACATTGACCACTGTCATGGCTGGGATGGACACTGTTGACGTCAGTGAGGACACAGAGCAGTTTGCAGCCAGCATGTCCAGCCACACCACCAGGACTCTCAGATGAGCCTGACTGCGAGTTACCCCGACTACTGGGGTTCTGTGTTCTCCCATGTGGCAAAGCATCAAAGCCAAGTACCCATGGGAAATGGAGCCTTGCTCTTCGGAGGGTCCTCTCAGCATGCTTGTTCCAAGAGAAGCTGCCAGGTGAGCCTGGGCATCTTGCAGGCACTCATAGAAGGGAAAATGAAGTGTTTTATCCTGCAGAGCCTTCCCAGGCTGGTGAGAGCTGCTGGCTGCTGTGCATTGCAGGAGCAGAACTGAGGGAGCAGACACAGGTGATGGAGCCAAGCCTTGATCATACAAGGTTGGGGCTTCCCTGGAAACTCTCTAAACCCTCAAGAAGGAGAAGGGGAGCTCTTGCAGATGTGATACTGTGTAGTGACACAGGAATGGTCTCTTTCATGGGCAGCTGTAAAAGCCCCCCTTGGCAATTTCTGGAGGAGAGGGATGCTTGTTCAGCACCTTTCCTCCTGGGCTAGTGCCTTTGAGCATTGTAGGTCCTTATCCCTCCCCTTTGTGCGCCATGAATCAGCTGCCCCAGCATTCCTCTCCTCTCTTGAATGCTGTCTGTTTCCTTCATCCCATGCCTCCCAGACTCTTCCAACCCAACAAGTGCCAGTGGGGATGGGGACAGCATCGTTTGCCATCCAGGGAATGGAGACAACAGTAGTGGCAAGATGAGGTGGGAACAGGGTGTATGAGATGTGCAGGAGTAGAGGACAAATGCAAGGCAGCAGCTCCTGGCTTTGCCATCCCCTGCCTGCCTGCTACCCCAGCACTTCCAAACACTCTGCTGGGAACTGGCTCAACTCTGTGCCTGGATGTGAAAATCGCAGGGTGCTTCTTTCATTCACAGCGTGACAGCTCCTCCCGTGCTGTGACATGATAGTCTGTTGAGAGGCTGTTAGATATCATCCAAGGTAACCCTTTAGTGTTTGATTAATCAGAAAGGTGACCTTGGGAGGACCAGTGAAAAATTTGCTAAAGAAAAGATGTTTTTTTCTTTACAAGTACCACAAGATCCCACACTGGGAGCTCCCGCTGCGTTACCAGCACCAGCACAATATGAGGGTGGATGGGTGGGCTGGTGTGTTTGTGCAAATATAATGGTTGTACATCAGTGCAGATAACTACGGGGTTCAGTGCCAATGGATGGATGCATGGATGGTTGAATTCACTAAATAGCAAAATAATGCAGATCCTCAGAAACAAGATATTTGAAAACTCTTGGTAATGTCTGCTCTGAACTGACTGTGACTCTCTGCTTTGTCAGTCTCAAATTCGGAGAAATGAGAAAAGCTTTTACAAAACTCCCCCATCATGCCAAAGGGGTAAACAAACGGGATCGCCTGCTCCTATAACTTGGGGTGAACTTGTCCATCAGCTGATTGGAAATCTGAAAGTAATAGGAGGTTTAGAAAGAAATGCCTTTATCTATCAGCTTTGCATTTGTGCTCTGTGTTAATCCTTTTTGTTTCAAGTCAGAGAAAAGACGTCCTTCATTTTGGGGGGATTTTGATGTATAAATGATATTTTATAACACTGCAGAAAGTGGCCAATCTGGAGTGGAGGATGAATATTATTCTTCCTGCTGGGAAAATTATTAATAGAGATGGGGGAATTGTTCACCTTATCTTTATTTCAGGTGCAAACCTACTGCATCATGCATCAAGTTTAGTATCTATATCTGCAAGGCTAACACAAGCTTTCTCCAAAAGAGCTGTAGGCAAGATCAGGAAAGCTATATATATGCATATATATA
>JAWWEW010000012.1:10000770-10046616 GCA_035583185.1 Anabacerthia variegaticeps | reverse complement strand
GTGTATGAAATTGTCCATACTTTAAGTTAGGTAGAATATACTCATTCCCTTCAAGTAGAAGCACTGAAAAAACCCACAGAGCATGACAAGCTCATCATCATAATTAACATTTTCTACAACAGTTTAAAGGAAATAAATTCAGTTTGGTTTCTTTGGGGTTTTGTTCTTACTTTCAAAAGTAACTACTTGCTGTCTTAAGAAAAGCCTACAGATGAGGCAGAGACAGAAACTGCTTATTTAGAATGCTCCTTATTATGGAAATGTTTGACTGCCCTTTTGGGATTGCTTCAGAGGAATTAGGCACACAAGACTGGAAGGGAAGAAAAGGGACTTCAAGCCACATCCCCAGCAATCACAGCCCCGGGGTAACCACGTGATGCAGAAGAGTCCTCGGAGCATCTCATCCACACCTCATGTACACGACACCCCAACATCCCCTTGAGATGTCAGAGCTCTGTCAGATAACAAAACCACAGCTCTCAGGTGGCACAGGGAGAGGGGGGGAAGAGGTAACAAATGTATCACCAAATGTCTGAAATCTCAGTGAGTTTGCTTGGGGAAGTTCAGAGGTGCCTGGCTCAGGAGATGGAACACTGGAGCTCTGTACCCCCAGCTGTCACAGCCCATAAGTCTTCACTCAGCTGCTCTGTGCTGAGCCGACTTGTAGCAGATGCAGCCTGGGGCAGAAAGCTCTGGGAGATGGAGAAGGCACCATGCTCCTTGGCTGCCTCTTCCAGGTAGAAGCCACTTGGTTAAAAATATATGACTCATGGAACATGGACTCTGCCTTCAGCCCCCAGCTGCTTGATCCTCAGTTGCTTTTCTCCACCTGCCCATAAAGCCTTCCAGCACTTAGTGCTGCTCCCCTTTGCCCTGCCATCAGCTCAATCCCCAGGCTACCAGGTGAGGAGATGTGCAGAGGTCTTGCCAAAATATGGCTTTTGCCATCTGTATCATGCACACAACAGATGGACATGCTAAATAGAGGTCCTTAGCAAAGGCTCGTTTGGGCCCTGGATTTTGATGAGCTGTCTATCAAACCCATTAGCAGTGCCAGCTCTGTGCACAAAATTAAGTCATTGTTAAGCCAGCACAGTGATGAGAAATGGCATAAGAGATGTGAACCCACTTCTTTTGGCAAGGGCGACACTTCACAGAGTCAGACTGACTGTGACTGCTGCCAGAAGATGGGTCAGTGTGGCCTGTGGTGGCTTCATCCATAGGGAAGAAGTGGCTTCACACAGCAGCTTCAGGGAGGAAAAGCTGTGGTACTGTGTCTCTCTCTCCTGGTTCTTTCCTTCATGTATCCCTTTCCTTTCCCATGGCAAGAGTAGCCCAAACCCAGGTTCTCATCAAGAGCCATGATTTGGTCTCAGTCTACAAATGCAAGGTGTGAAAATTCAGGAGGAACTCAATTAGCAGAGACCACAGCTTCAGTGAGGAATGTCCATGGCATCAATGTCAGAGATTGCTTAAATGTCAGTCAATACAAGTATGGCCTTAGCTCTGGGAGTGTGTCACAGACCTAGAAATAAGACTGTGTGACCCAAACTCCTGACTGCGGGAATAGTCACAAAGGCCACAGAAGCCAGCTGTAAAATCCCAGCCCAGAGAGCAGAAAGCTTTCAAGCAAGGGGACACGGCTCTTTCACTCACCCTTTGTGCAAGGAGATTGACTCATGAGTGACTTCATCCCCCACAACTTTCGTCAACCTCACCTCATCTGCTGTTCCTGCAGCCTGGAACCTCCCTCTCGCATTGCTCCCCCTACACAGCCCCCTGCATTTCCCTCCTGCAGTCATGCCCCAGCTGGAAACATGCATTTTTCTGCTCTTGACTCAACAGAGCCAGTAGCAGGGTGGAGGAGCAAATGAGCTTCCGTTCTTCCTTGCACATTAGCAACAAAACATGACTGACTGCCTCCTGATTGCAAACATTTTATTCTTGGTGACAGCATGGTAGAGGCACAAAGGATACAGCTGGATTTGCAGAGCCCAAGATGAGCTCTGCAGAACTGATAATTAGAAGAAATCATCTTTTTGACTTGTGAGCTGAGTACATTTGAACTGAGATCAGTGAGGGGGAATAAATAAGAAAACCAATTATGTCATTTGAACCAAGTCACTTCCCTGATTATAATCACCTCCCTGTATGGGCATAAAAAAGGTGAAAAAATGCCCATGTCAAATTATTAAGCGAATTAGGGTGACCAGACTGTACTTAATGACTCTGTCGCTCATAGAATTTAAGTGAAGTTGTCTGATGGGATTCTGAAGTCAGATGTGCACCGAGAGGGATAATTGGAGCATCGGAATGAGGATTTACGGTACCATTGCGGCAGAAGCCTCAGCGTAGGTTGTACAGTGCTGCACTGCTAGAGCAGGAAATCTTACTGCTGGCAGGGGCTGGAGAAACAGCAGCGAAGCCACGGTGTATTCTGCAGGGCAGCGTCTTGCCAAAAGGTTTCGCTGTGGTGAAATCCAGAGTTACACAGTGCAATGGTCCAACACCACTCCTGGCAACCCAGCAATGACTTCCTGATTGCAGCAAAAGGAAGAAGTGAGGACTTTGCTCAGAAAGAACATGAGAAGTCAGGTAAATGCTGCGTGAAACAAGCAGTTGTAATCTTCTTGTGAATGTGGCTGAGATCCAGCAGGGTCAAAGACCCACAGATATGATTCCTAAAAGCAGAGATGATCCCAAAGGTTGCATCCCAAACCCACTTATCACCAGTCTAAGGCTGGATCTGAAAGATGCTGAGTGTCCATGGAGAGGTACCCAGTTTCCTCCCTAGAAACACATTCACATTTCTTCTGTGTCTGCTCTAAATTCACCAAGATTAAGTCAAGAATAAGCCTATGTATCAGTGTGCTGCAGGCAAAGGACAAACTCTGCCAGCTGCCTGCGGCCCTTGCATCAAGCTCCAGCATCCATTTCACCATCATAACCCTTTGGAAAGCCTTGTAGGATGAGGAAAAAAAAGCTTAAGAACTGTCTGCTGTCTCTTGCTGTGATGCACGGACCAAGCCTATGCTGAGGAGCTTGCTGAGCAGTGTTTACACACTTATATCCACTAAGCTTCAGCAGCTTTGCTATCTCTCAGTGGAGATGTTTTAAGAAACACATTTTTGATCCTTTGTTAGCTATCCACTGGAGGTCTCATGGAATCTAAATTAAATACCATTAGGAGACCTTTAATCTGCAGTGCTTCCAGCAAAACCAGATGGTCTCTCTTGAGCACACAGGCTCATTCACTGAAGACTCTCCCGGCACGCTTACCCTAAACACTGGAGCTGGGAAAGCGAGCCAGACGCTCAGCAGGCTCAAATTGGCTGGGTTTCCCTGCCATCAGAGGGGAAAAGCCAGTCTGTGCCAGCCAAGGGTCTGAACCAGTATTTTCTCACAGGAAGGAAATTAAGGAATTTGGATGGCTCTTCCTAGTGGACTGCCAGGAGCATCTAAGAATGTACATTGCTGTCTTCTGCCCACAAAACAATTCAGGAGGACAGAAATACTTACGCCTGTCAAACAGTTTAATCTCCCTGGCTTTAAGCTGCCTGTCCAAATTTGAAGCCTAACTAGATTTTCCCCAGACTGCTTGTAACTGTGTCTTATCCTTTTATTAAGATGAGGAGGATTATTTGAAGCTTTTGTTCTTTACAAATCCCCTTGTGCAAAGGCAAGGTGGCGCTTTAGATGAAATCTTCATCCCAGGCTGCTCAGATCAGAGATGCAGTGCTCTCCCACAAGGGATTTAGTGACATTGGATGCTGAAAACTGGTACCACGTTGCTTGGGGGGTGGGGTCTATGATGCTCTAGTCCCCATGATTCCTGCTTTCTTCTTTTGAGCCTAAGAAGCTGTTTCTTCAGCCTTGCAGAATGAGTCAGAAATCCTCATTTTTGATGCTAGAAGCATAAAAATAGGCAAACTTTCATGTTAAATGGAGGACAGGAAGAGAGTTCCCTCTGACAACTTACAAATCTTGGCTCCTCTGAAAGCCTTTGTCTATCTGCATCACTTGCTCTTATTTTAACTTGATTTAATGATTGGCAGTAATTAAATCACTTAGCTAAAACATGTATAAATCTTAGTATAGAATCCCTGTAAGCTAAACCCCCCTGAGGAAAGCTTGATCAGGCCACCCTGAGGGGGACCTAAAGGATATTTGCTGGCTGGTCCACAGACATACAGGCCTTCTGAAAACAGGCAGTAGGGACATTGGCTGGACAATTTTGTCCTCAACAAGTTGGTGGGTCCTTCCCAGACCAAGGGTTTTAGAAAGCACCTGTCTCTGCTCATGTGTTCTGTCCAAGGAGCAGGGCAGATCCAGGATACACATCCATATCTCATGCATCCTTAAACCCTGTGAGAAACATGGGCTGAGTGTTCTGGTTGGAAAGGTAGACAAGGATTTGATCTGCAAAACTGTCAACTACCAGCAAGTGCAGCTGCGGTGTAAGGGAGCAGGACATTTCCAGAGGAGCACACAGACTCAGGAGCAAGGCACAAAGCCCAGTTCCTGCAGAGCAGGTACTGTGGTGAATCACTTCCTCTGCCAGTTTTTTCCCAAGCATTGCTCAAAAGAGAAAAAAAGCCCCTTTTGTTGGTGGGGGTACCCGACTGGGAGATATGCCAGTTTTGCCTTGGCCTTGGGGGAGTTTCTTAGCATTGGTGAGTGTTTGAGGTTCTTAGACACCTTTCTGAAGCTGGGTCTTCATTCCTCTGGCTTTCCAGCCTCTCTCCTTTGTGTAGTCCTTTCAGACTGCAAATGTTTTAAAGCAGGAAGTCTCTTTTGTTATGTACAGCACCTAGCACCACAGAGCCCACTTGATGATGTTATTAAAAGCCCTGCTACATACCACCAAGGGCAAAGGGGGATGCTGAATCAAAGGAGTTCTCATTAGCAAGCCAGGCAGGGATGCTTGAGGAACTGCCACACTTTGTGACATGCCGTGTATGCACCCAAGAAGAAGTCAGGAGCTCCTTTCAAAGCAGCCTGACATTCCCCTGTGATCTCCTTGTGGGATGCTAACAGGGCCAGCAGGGAAGCCCTGTCTGACAGACACAGTCTCTGATTGCTGTTGTGACATAGAGTATATCAGTAGAATTGGGCACTGGATCCGTCCCTCAATGCCTGTCCGTGCCTGCATTGCTCCGTATTTTCAGGGAGTGGTGACAGAGCCTCACCTCCTAGGTAATCTTGGGAAGTTGTGGTGACCTTGGCTTAGTCTTTGGGAAGTTGTTCTGGGGAGTGTAAAGTGGAGCATCCCGAAAGCAATTAGCAGGAGGAACACGTGCAATGCAGATGGTTAATCTGCCTGCTTTCATGTGAACAAAGGAGAAGTCCCTTGAATGAAAGGAAACGGGTAACTTTAATGCAGGCTACAGTAAATGCAAATTAACTCCACAAAAAAAAGAAGCTTTTCTTCCTGGAGGCAAAAAAAAACATTTCTCAAAGTCTGTATTTTAAATATACAATAATCTCTTTTATACCTCAGAAAACTGTCCCTGCCGTGAGCAGTCTGATATCTTCCTTGCAGACAGCAATCAGTCCATCGCCAGCACTCAAGGATGAATATTAATGTTTGGTTGTTCTCTTTGTATTCCGGCACATTGAGTTGCAGGGCTGGAACCAGACTGACTTCCCCTGCAGCCTGAAACCTGCCCGGCCTCAGGTTTAGGCTGTAGTCCAAGAAGGTGACTCACATCAAGCTCTGGGGCATCCATAGATCTTGGTATGGACCTACTGCCATGCTCAGCATTAGGGTGTATCAGATTTTTTATCCACTGATCCATGATGCTGCAAAGACTCTGCATAAATTCAGCTTTCCCCAGGAAGCTCATCCCTTCCTGGAGATGCCAGAGCTGAACAGGACTGTGCACCCCTTTGAGGACACCTAACCTTCCCCAGTCCTCCTCCAGAAGAACAACCTGGGGGCCAGGCAGAGGCAACAGCTTTAATCTGATAGGGGTGTGGAGCTGAGACAAACAGAAAATTTGGGGCACTTCTTCAGGAAAGGGAGCCCATGCTAGTTATGAGAAACACTGCTGTCCCCTCCCTGCACAGCAGCACAGAGGCAGAAAGGTGCCTCAGTTGAACACTCTTGAGCTGAGATCAAATTTTCACGAGGTCAAAAGGTGGGAGGGACAGCAGGCTGCTGCATCTGGGAGAGCCAGGTCTGTGCTTGTGGAGCAGCTGGAATCACTGCTAATGGTCTGGCTACTGCAGATGCAGAGGAAGAGAGTGCAGCCAGATGGAGATAACAGGCTAATCCAGGTGGCCGAAGAGTCTGGGGAAACATTGCCTGAAGGTACATATGACCAAGCATACAACATGATGCTCCAGCCTTGGAACTACCCAGCAAAAACTCCCAAAAGAGTAACTCTGCCCCACTCAGCACCCACCAGCACCTTCAGCCTCAGCACTGCTGGTCCCACCTCCAGCCCAGTGCAAAACAGACAACAGTCACTTCAGATAATGCAAGAAAGGATATGGAACACCAGTCTCCAGCAATGGCTAATCTGGTCTCACTGCTGACTCTTTCCACCTTAAGTTCATGAAAAGGACATGAAAGCTAAAGCAGTGGCAGGCTTCTCAGACCATTCAAGCATGACAGATTTGTAAGTCAGTGAAACTTGTGGCATTTGGGAGGATTTGGTTGCAGATGGATCAAAGAAAATCTATCCCAGGAGAGAACGTTTGCAATGAGAAGCAGAGTGTGTGAGACAGGGAGGAGGGAGCACAGTGTGGGTAAAGGACACAATGCAGAAGATTATTTTAATTTCCTTCTCCTTCAGGCTCTTTATTAACACCCTGCCAGATCCCTCTCCCTGGTTATTGCATCAATGGTAGGGGCCAGGCTAAATGTGATGGCAGGTGAGTGTAAATCAGGGGCAAGAGAGACTGGGGCATCTACACATCCTGCATCTCTCATGGCAGCTGTGAGATCACAGGGGGCTAGAGGGGACATGGGAATAAAGAGAATAAAGGACCAGTGACAAGCTCCTGCTTCTTGTGACCAATCCAGGTGACCTACTGCAAACACAACCCTGAGAGGTGCTAATATGTAAAGATGCAAAGATATAATTTCCTGGTGAGTCCACACCTGCTCAGCCTGTACGTCACCTGCTGCCAGCATGGCTGGGTTAGTCAAGCAGCCGCTTCCTTCCAGGCTTGCCTGCAAGGTGGCACTCATGGCCTGATCCTAAGGAGGACACACAGGCAGGGACGGAAGAGAAAGCCTGGAGCAACCATGGCAGTTCTGGGGCTTAAGTCCGTCTGTGGATCTTGTGGTACAGAAAAGAGCAGCTAGTTCTAGCCCTCAGACACAGAGCTGCTGCCCCAGTGCTGCCAGAGCTGCTGCTTCTCCCTTGGCTTCCTAAAGAGACATAAAGAGTCTCATATGGACCAGCTGAACCTGCGAGTACCATGCTGTCTGGAGGCCTGTCAGCTGCCACACTGGAAGCTTCAAAAACTTCAGCCCGTTTCCAGAGGATGTATTTTAGAGTTAAGAGATCCTAGGGAGGTGAAGTCCTCACAAATGTTGTGAGCTAGTAGATGTGGATTTAGATGTGCATGACTAGACAGAGGAGGGGCCCCTGCTATTTTCTCCACCAAGGTGCAGCAGCTGGAGCTCAGCCCCTCCGTACACAAGACAGAACACACACATACATACACACAGACACCAATGTGCACGCAGGCACAGAGCCAAGCTGGGATGTACTTTGGGCAAATTTCACATGTTTCTGAATGCCAGAGAGATTGTGAGAGATGGAGGCACAGGAAAGATGTCTCCATGGCTTAATACAGGCTCAAAGACAGCTCTAAGTCATTTCCAAATTAAGAACACACATAAGCAAGTGAAATAAAGCCAGAACTGAGGGAGATGATAGGGAGACAGGGCAATTCTCAACTCTCCTTGAGGTGCCTTGGAGGGTGGGCAACTGAGCAAGTGCCTGGAAGCCTCCACTCTGTGAGGGGCACAGGAAGTTACAGCAAAACCAGCGAGACAGGCCCTGGAGTATTAGTGCTAATAGCCGTCTCAACCAAATTAATTCAAATTGTGTTCAGCCGACCATGAAAGCGTTGTTGGTGGCAGCGCTTCCCCATCCACTCACATTTTCGTGAAGTAATTAAAGCCATTAGAATGTAAACCAGCTTTTTTGGCTTGGGAAGGAAAGAAAGCAGGAAGGGAAAAGGGAAACTGAATAACAACGTAGCTATTTCAGCTAATATTCCCACTATTTCCATATATACTGATTAGTTCCCATTCTCCAGCCATTTCCATACTGATGCATAGGCTTGGGTCCTCTGCAGAGGTGCCTGCACCTCTGTGCAGCAGCACACCCTGACCCCAGCTCAGCATCCACCTCGGGGATGACACTGCAATTGGGCTTTCATCCTACCAACCATCACCCCTCAGGGGTTCACACCCCTGGATGCAATTCTGTTCTCTTCCTCATGAGGAATATGTTGAAGGAGAGGAGAGAGTGAAGAGGCTTTGTGCTCAAAGGAAAGAAACCTCACCACAAACCACGCTGTCCTGAAAAGTCATTTCATGTCTGAGAAATCCTCCACATGATATTCAGCTGCAACATGAATTCCATCAATTGATGGAGCTACTGGTGCAGTGTCTTTATCTATTGGGCAAGCAAAGGGAAACAACACTGCTGATGGCAGATGGCCAAAGCTAGTACCTGGGGCTTAATTCTCCACTTGGTGCTGGCCTGCATGCCAGAGGGCAGGCAAAGTTCAGGGCCAGCAGAACCTGTGGTGAAGGTGGCTTTGTGACAAGTCCAGGTGAGAGAGAAATGGGCTGAAAAATGGAGGGGCAAAAGAAAGAGACACCCAACAAGGTGCAGAGGGTTGCTGGGGGAAATAAAATGGCAATGCCAGGGAGGAGAAAATCCTACTGGACCCCAAGGCCACGTGACAGCTCTAAGCCAGTCTCTACTGGTGCCACTGTGGCTGGGCCAGCACCTGGGACTCTGCAGTCCTCCCTAGGCAGTGGCTGGGAACTGCTGCCTGCAGGGCTGGCTCTGTCCAGGGACACTAACTCAGACTATTCTGGTTAGGCAGGGATGGAAAAGCATTCTTGACTGGCTGCAGCAACAACTGGCCTACTGCTCATACAGCTTTTCCTCCCTTCCCATCCACCTCATCCTCACCATCCCTGCTGAACCAGCCCTGTGGGATGACAGGTATCTGGAATCACAGTGAAGTCTGAGGAGAAGGGCTGGCCCCACATGAGCTTTGGGCAGGCTTGAGCTATGCAGAAAGAGCTGTGATGGATGAAGAGGGCACAATGTAGTAGTTCAAATACCTCAGGAGAAGTTAATTGTGGAGGTGCTTTCTCTTGCTCTGGCTCTCTGCAGTCTGTCCCTCATAAGCCTACTTTGCTCTGTGTAAGCAAAGTGGGAGTGTGGGTTATCTGACATTTATTTTCAAGGCAGAGGAGTTCAAGACCATCTGAGGGACACATTTGGTCTGTGAACAACAGTAATAACTCCCTCCTTGGAAGGACCTTGAAGGAGACCAAAGGACAAGTAATTTTGGATGCAGCAACTCTCTGGGGGCTCTCCTGAGCTCAGACCATACTTTATTGAACTATCTCTCACCTTGGCAGACTTATATCAACACTTCAGAGCTAAAAGTCTGGCATCATTCAGCCTAGAGGACCTGGAATGGCATATCAGTAGAGCTTGTGATCTCTCTCATTGGCAGGTTGGAGAATCAGGCTGAGAATGCAGCTTTCCCAAGGGATCAGTCTACCTGAAGGATGATGTGCCCACAGCCAAGTTGGGCTAGGAGACTCGTAAGCACTGCTGCCTCTAGCTCAGCCAGCTGACTTTGCATGGGATTGACCTAGGAGGGCTCACATGGATCATCCCATGTGCCCAGCACTGAGACACTGCAATGGGTAGCTGTAAATGGCTACTGGGACTGAGGGCATGCAGGTCAGCGACAGGATCTGGACTGAAAAAGATACTCTTTTTTTCATAGAGCCTTTAGCTTGATGCAGATAATAGTGGAAATGCCCACAAACATCTGGAGATGCCTGCAGTATGATGGAGAGGCAGCAATACCAGGCAGAAGATGCCAAGGAGCCCTGTTGTGGGTTTGCAGCCAGATACATGACAAGGCGGACCTGCACCCTGTACCACTGCTGTCACAGCTTTTCCAGCAAAGTCTAGCCCAGGCCCCAGGGAGGACAGGATGGATATCAAGTCTAGAGCATCCTCTACCATTTTATCTGCACACTTGTACAGCAAAAGAAAAGATCCATTCAGGAAGGCAAGGAGAAAATTTACATCCAGGGTTACTGAGGTAGCAGGTACTAGTGCAAATCAAAGGGTTTCCCCCAAGAAATAGTGTTATTGAGCCCAAGGGGAGCAAGGAGAATCCACAGTGCAAACTTCAAATTGAGGTTCCCAGCAGTAGCTGCTCTTGCACACACACTGCAGAGATCTTGGGGTAAGAAGAACGGGGAAGCAGCAGGAGGACGAAGGAGCTGAATTTAACTAGCAGATCTTTCTAGTGGGACTCCACTCCCAACTCCCCCAGTGCAATCCCACTGCTGCTCTCATGAAGTGCGAGGAGCACAACACAATGCATCCATCGCTCCAGGCATTCATCCCACCTGGGGCTCCTGGTGTGCGATGTGGGGAGCGGCGCTTTCAATTAGGCAACATTAAAAATAAGAGAGATTCGCTTTTTCATTGACATCAGCAGGAAAAAAAGAAGAAGATGCCAATTGAACCCAAGGGGCTAAATAGCATCTTTCACTCGGTTTTCTATGGACTCCTAAAACTATGGGAGAAAATTGAAATCTGTCTCTTTCTGTCTCCTTTTCTTTCTTTTTTTGTAATAATTCCTGGTATGCAAGGCCTTGTGCCGGGGCTGGTATTGTGGGTGATGAATCCTGAGTCAGGCGGTGGAGAGGTTTCTGTCCTATCAGCGAGCCTTGCCGTGGTTTGGGATAATATGCCTGCGGCTTGTCAGGTGCTGATGGGGAGCAGGAGGGGTGGGGGGCTGAATGCATTTTTGATTGCTATAATTGCCACAGATTGGATGCTTGAGAGGAGCTAATTAACAAGGAGGCTATGGGCGGATTATACTTGCAGAACAGAATCCCATGCAGATCCTTTCCCTTTGTGCCACATGTATGAGATCATTGGTAGGTGATTATGGCTGTGAATACGGTGCTAATTTACTTTGCACGTCTGACGAAAATCCTGTACATAATAAAACGCACAGACAACTTAAAGTAGCCCAGTTCAGAGGGGAAGGACGGCCTTGCTGCTAAAGCACTGAACCCAAAGCTAAGCTCCTGAGGTTTCCTACTTTCCCTGAGTAACCATGGCTGAGTGACAGCTCTTCCCCTGCCTCAGTTTCCTTCTCTAGCAAAGGGAGAAGGCAAGCTGATATCTGTGGATGTTTGCAAGGCACTGCACACCCTGCCAGGGAAGATGCTGTAAAGGAAAGAACAGAAATATCATCATGCCACGGGAGCAGATCAGACAGCGCAGCAAAAATAGCAGCCTGAAAGCTGTGCACTTGGAAAAAATACACGTCTTTGTGAGGACTCTTGCTCTAAGAAGAAAGGAGTGTAAGCAGCAGTTCCAGCTGTTCCTGCAGCCTCAGGATCAGAAAGAACTGACAGGCAGGAATAGCTCTGCCACCCTGGTCCTGCTGCTTCAACCTTTTCTCACCAACATATCTCCTACATTCTCCCAGACTTCCTGGGGCCCTGAGGGGAGAAGAGCAAAGGTTTCTCCTTAAATGTAAACCTTATCCTGCGGGGGATGCTTGAGCTGGGGTTTAACCCCGGCTCTGATTTCAGGGAAGGCTACACTTGTTTTTTTTCTCTGGCAGCTGGGCACCCATAGTGACCAAAAATGAGGAACTGCCCTATAGTTGCTGTGCCAACATACAGCTGGAACATCATCAGCCAAGCAGGGAAGAGTTACTTGTGGAGACTGGACATCATCCATCTATCCATCCATTCTTCCACATGCATCCACCCATCCTTCTCTCTATCCCCGAAGATTTTCAGAATAGATTAAACTACAATACTCATCCTGATTTAGAGAGCTGAAGACGTGTTTGCCCAGGGTCCTTTCACTACTGTCTGTACCAGTGGGAGTTAGGCTGGGCAAGCCTGGAGGGCTTTGGCTTTTCCAAGCAGTAACACTTTACTGGGAGTCAGGCAGCTTGATTAAGTACTGATAGACTGTTTTAGAAAGTTGCAATATTCCTCACAAATAAATCACATCTTTCTATTCAAAAATGGAAGTGATATTTATAGTATCGAGTAATTTTCACTTGAAATATTTTCTGCACTTTTCGATGGAATTTTTTTGGGGGAGGGGGGCATGGGCATTAAAGTCAGCATTTTCAGAGGAAAAGAAACAAAACCATTTTCCAAGCTTTTTTCCCTTAAAGTCAGCATTTTGGATTCCAAATTATATACAGGGATTTAGACCTTTTCCTTCCACAGATCATTTTACCACAGTAATTTTTTTTATTAAGGTTGTTGTTTCAATAGTAATGGCTCCCCGTTGATTCCAAAATGAAAATATCACTGGAGGTTCTCCTAGTAAGAATAGACCATTTCATAATATTTCCTCAGTTTTATTTCATCTTATGCTTATTTACTATGCTCTGTATGACAGTTCCTAGAAAACAAAACTCCATACCCAGCCTTCTCCTGTGATCAAGAACTACTTACCTAAACTTTACATTTAAATTAATCAAGACCAAGAGAGACAGCGATCTGTCTGCAGGTTTAAAAACAGGACTTGTTTCAAAAAGAGGAGAGGGTTTTCTTGTAGGAAAAAAGCAAGAGATGTAAAAATGGATTTCCACTTCTGTCATGACCGAATTTAAGGAGAACAATCCATGAATGAGAAAGGATTGTTCTGCTGAGGGAAGAGGTTGCTACCAATTAGCAATCTGGGCTGCTGGAGTCTGTGGAGATAAAATGGAGAGGAAATATTTCATTTATTGAGAGGCAGGATTGACTGTGTGAATCCTTTTAGACAAGATAATAATTGAACCTTGCCTCTGTGCAACTCCTCTCTTCCTGCAGGGATGAGGACAGAGCATTCATGGACTGTCTCTTACTGCAGAAAGGAAGAGTAGCCTAAGATGCGAAATAATGCAGAGAAAGAAAAAGGCAGTCAGGCTAAAATTCTTGTCTGGGAAAGAACCCTGGCTTGTTGCCAAAGCAACCATTCGTGACACTCCAGTCCAGGTCCCAGTTTGGTGCTGGGCATTTTGTGAGAATGTCCCAACCCCAGGTTTTACTCTGGACCTTTTCAAACAATGTTCCCATCATGCTGAAGTTTCTCTCTTTGAACAAACCCTCCATTCTTTTTTCACTCTCCTTAGCAAAACATTTTCCATCCTTCCACATCAAACTCTGGATATATGCCATTGGAAAGTTGGGAAGTGGATAAGATGGAAGCCAGGGATCAAACCCATACCATAGGGTCACCTCCAAAGACAATGTGGTGGGAAGCTCAGCAGGACAGGGGTGAGGGGAAGAGAGAAAGAGAACACATAAGAGGATGCCATAAGAATGTTGGCCTTTTTTCATCATTCACATTGAAACATTGGCATGCTTTACCGTAATTTCTAAGCAAATATGTATCTCTGGTGCTGAGGAGAGACAGGTTGTCACAGATGTGGAACAAGCAGGGTAGAGATACTGGCAGAGAACATTGCTAAAGGATCAACATTAGCATATTGGCATTCGGACTGGCACCTTATCTCAGGCTAACTTTTGAATTAAAAGTAATTCCAGGCGCTCTCCTTCTCCTGGAGCAGTTTGCTACTATTATTAAGATTGATTTTTGTCCTGTTGAGCTCTGTCTTCCCCTGCTGAGTGACCAGAGAGGCCAAGTCCTGCCCTAGGGGGAGGAGGGGGCGGTTGTGAAGGCACAACCTTGTCTCCCAAAAGCACTGGTGGGTACTGAGGCACAGGGATGGCTGATAAGGGATGGAAGGGGAGCAGAAGAAAGACCCAGTGACGAACGTGGCACATAAAACCAAGTGCTATCCGGGCATGCAGGCTGGCAGTGTTGGAGTGCACAGCCCAGATAACGAAGAACTGCACTCATGCAGAGCCTGAGGCCACCTCTCCAGCGATGTCAGGATGCTTCTGTTCCCTCCATCACCTCCCAGCATTCCCATTCCCAGACATGGCTTCTGAGGGATGCCAAAATGCCACTCCAGATCTGGGTCCCTCTCTCCAGCACCCTGTGGTGTGCAGACATTCCTCCCTGCTCACAGTTCTCCCTGTGACAGGACAGATCTGAGATTCAGCTTCTACAGAGGGCTCTCGTCCCTCTCATCTTTAAATAAAGAAGAGTTCCATTAAATACTATAAAGCATTTATTGGCCAATGGGTAAAACGAATGGGTTTCTTTATGACTGCAATGATCATTAATGAAACTTTAGGGTCCCTGTTGGGACCATGGAGCAGAATAAATGACTTCTTGCTAGTCATTGTCTCCCCGGTTTCTAGGACTCTGCACCAGAAATGATCCAATTTCATTTAAGGAAAATCAGATTAAAAACAGATTAAAGTAAAAGCACCTCATGCCCCTGTTCTGACTTAACTGTGATGAAAAACAGAGCATGAAGTAACTTTATAATGGGAGGAAGCTCATTTAAATATTCCCCTCCCAACAGAAAGAGATTTAAGAATTAAATGAATGAGGAGATTTTCCTTTTAATGAGATTAGCCTTTTATAATTGCTCATTATGGACCACTCCAGAGATTTGGAAGAAAAAAAGTTATACAACATACCTGGAAAACACTGCATTAGAAACCAGCCAACCCTGCCCCTTCACCAGCAGTTCCAAAAAGTGAAATTCAAACTAGTGTCTACTTGCAAATCACTCATCTCAAGTGGCTGCAACTCCTCCAGATCCTCTCTGCAATTACTGGCTTTGTAAAGAAAGTGAAACAGAGGTTTGAGATTAGCAAACCTTAATACATTTGCTAAAAATTCTCCCCTTTCCCCATGGAAACACATTTATTTTTGACTGTCAGCTGTCTGGCAGAGCCATGTGATTTCATTTCATCTTTCCAAATTTCAGTCCTACCTAAAATAAAGGCTGGACAGAGCCGCCCCTTCTGGCTTGGAAATGCGGGGCTGATTCAGAAGCATTATGGGGACATTGGACGAGAAGTTTTGTGTCTGAACTTGAAGCATTTGGCTCAGAAGTCACAGCTTTGGGTTCTACAATAATACCAGAGTAAGGATATATACACGTGTATTGTTTCATCCCTCTCTGACTGTGATTTACGTTTAGTGTCAGGCTCTTTTGGATGAGCTGAAACTAATATTCAGAGCAGGATTTTCTGACAAAGTGGGATTGAACAGCTGCTTTCACCATCCCTGTTGACGGTACCAGGCAGTAAATGAGATCAATGGCTCTCTTTGTTTTGCTGCGTATTCACAGTAATCAAAGTCTTGCTCCTTCTCTTTATCTCTTCACCTGCAGTGGCTGCTCTGAACGGATATTTGGCAGCCGTGCCATACACAGGCCCCTCTCAGCCGTGGGCTGCAGGGTGGATCTTGCACCTTTGATATTGGGAACCCTAGATACCTTCCCAGCCATTCCCTTGGGATATGCAAAATCCACTAAACACAGGAAGAGACTCCACTCCCTGAAATTTGGCTGCCTTGGAAATGAGCATGTCCTGCTCTCTCTGCAGTCAGAGGGGAGAGAGGCATTTCCAAAAGATGTTCTGCTCCACTCCAGGGAGGGATATTAAGACAGGTAGGACAACAATGTCCCAGGACACCACTTTCTCTTGTCACCTCCTGCAGGAACAGCTCAGAGCAGACTCCTCATTGTCAAGGCCTGAAGTCCAGAAAGTGGGATCCTGACCAGGATCCACTTGGCTTTGAGAAGGCAAAGTCCAGTGTAACCTTGCAGAACACTGGAAAGCCTCACTGTCTGTGACACTGGGAGCTCAGGCTGGGTGACCACAGCCATGTGTTGGGATGCTCACAGGGAATGACCAAACCAGCTCACCAAGGCCATCAGCCATTCAGAAAAAGGCAGTGGCTGCTTACTCAGCTGCTAGAGCTGCTCAGACCTTTTCTGTCAAATCATTTGGCTTTCAACACAATATTTTCTTCCAGTTTCATTTTGTTATCAGATGTGAAGTCCATTTCTAGAGTTTTCAGGATGAAATTACTTTTATTTATACTTCCTTTCCATGCTAGCAAATGCAGACACTTTCCCAAGCATCTCTGCTACCCACTGATTGCATTGCCTTGTAAATCTTTGCTGGTATCAGAACCAGGCAGACAGCGAAAAGTGTCATTAATGAATCCAACCTCTCATCCCTATCCACCCACCATCTGATTCTGTGCACTCCCCCCTGATCTCACCAGGGCTTGGGAGGTGCTCTTAATCATGCCTCGAATATGAGGAACTCAGCCTAACCTTGGCCTTGAATGCATACAAATAGGCTTTATGTTAATATTTGCAAATAGCTTCTCAGAGGAGGAAAATATTTCCCAAGATTCCCATCTTCTGGGGCTCTCCAGGCGACGGAATGGGACAGACGTAGCCGTCAGCATAGCCCAGGGATGAGGGCAGAGGCAGAATAACAAATGTTCAGCTTAAATCAACCAGCTGCAGGGGAAACCAGGTGCCCTGTAAGGTCTTAGCATCCCAGAGCACCCTGTGGGCAGCCTCCTGAGTGGAGCTGGGCAACATTATTTGGTGAATCAAGAGGGATGCTTTTTACTGAAAACCAGTCTTTCAGGAGGGCTAGAGCTATTTGAGAATTCAGGTCAAATGCAGCAAGAAGTCTTGGTGGAGATGAAAGGAGGGTGTTTTGAGAGAGAATATCAAAATATTTTCTCTCTCTTTCCCCCCTCCCCATTACAAAGTAATTTTATTTTTCTTCCAAAATTGCCACAATTTTCCAGAGACAGTAAAACAAAATATAGACAAAGAAAGCCATCTGCACAGGATAGAGCAGAGATGGGGGCTGACTGGAACCCACATTTTCCTATCTCTGCTTTCATGTGAGAAGCACTGGGCAGCTCAGGGGGAAGGGGCTGCACTCATAAAGAAGAAAAAAAATTCCTTCTAAGCTCACCCAAATCATTCTCCACAGCCAGAGACTGACCTTTCTACTCTGTTAGTGAGGCAGCTCCTCCTCTGAAGAAAGTAAGGATGGAGTAGCTGGGACAATGTCCTGCCAAAGACCCCTGTAGCTAAGCCTCTGAGGTGTTCATGCAGGCTGAGTTTGGAGGCTCCAGATCATAATTTTTTTTTCAGGAAAGGAGAAGGAATTATCATGTTCATTGCTGGGTTGGCAGTGCCCTAGTCCCTGCCATGAGCCACTTCCCTGGGGAGCGATACCTCTGCTGCCCCCAGCCCCACTGCACGGTGAAGGAGAGTCTTTCACTCCTCCCATGCTGTCACCCCAGCACTATCTACCCCTGCAAGTGACTTGGAAATTAAAATAATAAACAAAGCAAGAGACACTGCATGCAGAGGCTAATGTACCATAGTGCTCTGAAACATAGGCAACCACTGCCTCATGCTGAGCACAGAGGATGTGTTTGAAAAATGTATCTTCCTCTGACAGCAGTTATTTCAACATTATCTTTTTTTTTTTAACTTTAAAATAAGGCATTTACTTTCCCCCAGCTCATAATCTTCTTACAGGGGAGAGCAGAGGACAGAGGGGAAAGGCAGAGAAATTGCACTTTTTAACACAGCCGAGGTTGGTGGGATTTAAATCACGGGAAAACAAACGGAATTTAACTGCATGGCTGAAGTCACATTCATGTTGTGGGTATTTATGGCAATCATCACTAACAACAGGAAGAGATTAGATGTTGCTGAGAGCCTGAGTGCCGGTTGGGGAGCAGGAAGTGATTCTGCCTGTCAATGTGTGATCTTTAAAGCAAGAGTGGGATGTGTGCATGTACACACACATCCCTGCATGTGCCCAGGTGTGTGTGAGACTGTGCTTGGCCCACATATTTGGTGTCTGTCCCAGACAGACCTCTGGGAAACCTCAATCTCACAGCTTAATCCCAACTTCCACCTGAGATCTGATGAAGAAAGGGGAGCTCATTGTACTGGAACTGACTGAGATTGACTGCAAGATTAACTCCAGATAGCAATGTGGGTGTATCTTAAACATCTCCTTCAGCAGAGACATGTAGTAATTTTCCAGCTAAGAGTAAGTCTAAGTAGGAAATGCAATGTATATGGGGAATCTTCTGGGATTTGAAAGGCTGTTTTTCTGAGATCTCAGAGCAAGCTGTTTGTCTGCTTGACACTGCTCATGGTATGCAATGTGTTGTGCAGTCAGAGAACCTCACCCAGAGAACCACCCCA
The DNA here is from genome assembly GCA_035583185.1 of Anabacerthia variegaticeps. Lineage (NCBI taxonomy): Eukaryota > Metazoa > Chordata > Aves > Passeriformes > Furnariidae > Anabacerthia > Anabacerthia variegaticeps. The sequence continues at coordinate 10,028,223 of JAWWEW010000012.1, read as the reverse complement.
TGAGCCAGGTGAGCACACAGCATCCCTTGCCATGTCCCTCTCTGCATGCCTGGAGTGGGTCAAGACCCAGATTACCCTTTCCCTGCAATGCAGATTTGCTAAGGGACACCTAAGTGAACTTAGGCAGTCTGGACAGCTTTCAAGGTCCAATTCTTCCCATTTGGTTAGAGTGCATGTGGCTGGAACCAGGGACAGCAGCATCTAAATACCGACTGCTGATATTTTACTAACGTGAGTATCTCTCCTCAGGCAGCTGAGCAGAACCCTAATGGGTCAATTCCCCAGTAAAACCATCTCATCTCCACTTCAGGAAAATAAAACATATACAGGCAGAACCACAGAATTGTTTCAAAGGATAAAATTCACTTAGAAATCCTCCTTTTCCAATTCCCAAGCAAACATGCCCATGTTAATAAAGCAAAGTGCTGTCACCCAGAACAGCTCCAGCAGGAAAAAGGGTTTTAATGGACTGACCAGGAGGGAAAATTGACTTGCAAGAAAAATTATGTCTGGGTCCCCTGAGCGTGGGCAGGGGCACGGTTTAGAGACCTGTTTTAATCAAATTGCTTTTAAAAAGCAAAAAGGGAAAAGCTCTCTGGCATGTTTGACCCTTGGGCATCTCAAAGATGAGGGCACAAATTGTGTGATATACTGGATCAGAGGAGAGAAGAGGGTGAAAACAGACTGAGTCTCCTTTTGGGAGTGGAAAGTAAAGGAGGAAAGAGGACAGACAGATCATGTGCTGGCTCGTGGTGTTCGACTGAAACTCATCTCAAGGCATGGTGCCTCCAAATGGGACCCATAAGTCATCCCCACTGGGAGCAGCTTCCAGCTGGGTTTATTTGTGTTGGAGACTCTGCAAAGAAGGACAACCATGAGAATTCACTGTACCTGGGAAAACAAAATAAATAATTAGCAACAACATCAATGAAAAATCAAACATGCACCAAAGGAATGGGAAATCTCTATTCCCCACCTCCACCCCCTGAACAGCACTGCACAATGGAGATGTTGGAGACAGTGGCTGATGTGAAACTCTCTGTTGCACATTGAAATCCCCGAGGCACCAAGCACATCTGCACAGATGCGAAAATCATAAGTTACCGCCTTTGAGTGGTAAAACAAGTAATTTTTTGCACCCCAAAAAACAACTCAATTGTGGGAGGGATGTGTCAGTTGCAATTCTGCAACTTCATGAAATAAATCAACCAGATGGAAAAACGAGATGAATATGAGCCCACACAGTCTTGTGGGAACACAAAGGCCACATGAAGCCAGTCTGGAAGACTTCAGAGCCTCCTTTGTGGTGATGAAAATGAATTTCCCAAGTGAGGAAGCATCTTTGAACTTTCTCTAGCCACTGGGGCTGGGGTTTCAGGGACACATGGCCACTGAGCCACAAAAAGACAACTTGCTTCAGCTGAGCAGCAATTTCAGGGGACTCTAGATGGAGTTCTGCTCCTCCTGACTTGCTGGGATGCTGCTATGTCTCCTAAGGGGAGCAAAGCCTGAAATCCTAGGAATCTGGTATCTGTAGGGTGAACAAAGAGCAGTAGCAGGAAGAGTCAGAGCCATGCAGAAAGGCCAGAAGAAACAGCATGGTTTAACCCCACAAAGATGAGGAGACACCGCTGGCACTCTTGTAAGTCCAAATAAACTGAGTAAACCCAGAGCAGAAGAGTCAGAGCAAGGCTTGTCAAACACTCATCATGTAAAGGAGGCAGAAAATGTAGGGCAGGTAAACAAGGAGCATGTTTCCACAGCAGACGCCCAAGACAGAACTCCCTTTGGTCAAAGACATGGAACACTGGCAGCCTAAAATAACCCCCAAAGGCCCACAGCACCCAGCTCTCCAAAAAGGAGATTTTACAGTAGCAAATTGATTTCCAGAGGCTCCCTCATTAATTTTCATGGCACCCAGAGTGTGATTTTAGAACAAGCAGAATTATTAATGTTCAAAGTTACCCAAGCACTATTGGGAGCACAAGGCCCTCTGAGAGTCATAGCAGGGCTAACAAACTGAGGAAGAAAAAGACAGAACTGAGCAAGTGCTTCCTTCAGGGTTCAGCTGGGCTTGTCCTTGGAGGCAGGCAGAGGGAGAAAAGCAGGAACCTTGGAGAAAAGGTCCCGTGCCCCCTCAGTGGCTCTGCTGTTTGGAAGGAATAAAATAGCACAGTCACTTAGCTTTTAAAAGGAGAGGAAATTGTCTAATTGCACTAACTCAGGGCTGCCCTGCTCCTGAGCCACCCTGGGCTCCCAGGGAGCAGGACAGCAGGCAATTAGGAAGGGCAAAATATTCACAAGAGGTAGAGCTCACAGCTGGCTGGCGACAGTACTCTTGCCTTTGAAATCACATCTGAGCTTTGGTGACATCTCAGCTAATTAACAAGAAGGCCAGTCCAAGACTCCCAGACTGAAGTATTGGTTCTGGACAGATAAAAACCAGTATCCCAAAACTGTCCCGAATTATCTCAAGGCTAGCACAGGAGGGAGGATGGGAGCCCAATAGCTGCAAAGGTACCTCTGCCTAGCTCTCCTTCTGGTTTTGCACAAAAGGCTTCATTTCCAAGCATCTCAATGCTTTTGGGGTGCCCCATGCCAGCAGCCTTCTTGTGCCTGCCTCCAGCTATCCCTAATCCCAGCCACTTCTTTGCATCTCCAAACACAAGATCCAGCCGTGGCGAGCTGGAGGATTTTGCTGTGCCAGGGGATACTCGTTGGCTGGCACCACATCGCCTGTGATCTCGCCCCGTTGGAGCAAGAGAAAATAAGTACCATTTGTTAACATGCCAATCGTTCTTTACACTAGCTGATTAAAAAATAATTACCCACAGCCATTATTGAGCACTCTTGCAAATGAGCTGTGGGAAGCTGTGACCGTGTGCTTAGCACACAGTGTGTCTTGCTTGTTTCAATATTATTTTAATTAAGTATCTGGGTAAAAGGCCTTTCTAATGTAACTTTCTTTTCATAAGCAGAGAGCAGGGCTCTGTGCTTGGCTGAGCGGTGACGGACTGCTATAGCCCAGCATTGCTTCGGGCTGCTTCCACTGTGGTGACACAGTGGGACACACTGCTTATTCCAATTCAAAGGGAATAATCTTAAGTAGACCTATGATGGGAAGAGAGCTTGTCTGCACCCGAGAAACATGGCCACAGCAAATTGCTGGAAGGCATCACTGCCCTGAGACCAACCGGCTGGGATCCTCTGGTTTGGTCTGGGATGTGGACAGGATGGAGGTGATGACCCAGGACATCCCTCGCGAGTGGGGGACTTTGCATCACCTCCCCTGCAGGCACAGGGGACCAGCACTGCTGTGCAAGGCTGGCCCTCCCAGCTGGGTGAAAGCTGAGGACTTCATTCAGAAGAGCTCTGGGAAAGCTTCATCCCACCATAGGACCACAGACCCCCAGCACAGCTTCATTTGCCAGGGTCTTTTTTTGTTCTTTTCACAAAAGAACTTGCAAAAGAAAAAACAGAAGAGGTGGAGGAAAACTCACATGTTCTGGTTGCCTGTCTACCTCCTGTAGCTGCCTTTGTGCATGACTCAAAGCAGTCACATCAGATAATTCCACCTCTTTCTTATTTACGTGTTTTCCACTTTCTGTATCCCAGCCGGAGCTGTATTTAGCAGAGCACAGGGCCACCATCCTTTATTTTGGAGAGTGATTGCTCTTTCACATGAGCTTACATTCTCTCACATAGCATTTAAGCTGCAGCATTGGTGTCAATTATCTGTTGTTTGCAAGCAAATTAACTTGGCAAACACATTTCAGATCCTCAGCAGTGTCAAACGAGCATGGCACTGGAGAAATCAAATTACTGCACAGGTTCAAGCAGGACAGAACAGTCCCAGAGCTTCCTCTTGATCTTTCACTTATCAGACAAAATGCCCTCTCCAGTCATTTCTATCAGGATAAAAAGAAGGCCCTGAGCAGGTGCACCCTGAAGTCCCACCCAGATCTGGCAACAGGGAACTGAAGTTAGACTGTGGCTTGATGCTGAGCCCTGGGCTGGGTCTGGTTCTGTTTTGGGGGATGCAAAACTTGGGGAGAAATAAAATTATTGTACACAAAAGGAAATTTTTTCACAAGAAGAAGAATTAGCCTTTGGAATAATCTCCCTAGGGAAGTGGTGGATTCCTCATCATTGGGCACTTGTAAGATTCAGCTGGAGAGGGTGCCGGGTCACTGTCCAGACCATGCTTTTGCCAAGAAAAGATGGACCAGATGATCCTTGAGGTCCCTTTCAAGATGCTATTCTCTGTTCCATGAAGCTGTAGAGAAAGGTGCAGCCATAACAGACCATCATCACTTGGTGAGCTTGCAGTAGAGTAGATAAATGATCTCTTGACTGTTTCTTTGGCAGAGCCAGACTGGTTGTGCTATACTCCTGGAGCAACACAGCAATAACATGACTTTTTGATCAAATGGACACTTAACGTTTCCCCAGACAATTCCTCTCTGTGAGCTGGGAAGTGCACTAATTCCAATAGACACTCCAGAAACCTGAAACCCTGAGCTTCAGATTTCGAACAGACAAAAATAAATAAAAATCAGAGGGCTTTTCCCTTGCTTCAACAAAAACATATGTTCTCACCGGACTTTTTTTTGATGGGAAAAAATAACACGTTTCCCAAACAGCTCCAGTTATTGCAGACAACTTCATTTCCCATCTCAGACACTGCTGTGGCAGGAAGGTAAAAAGCAGAATTGGTAAAATCAGATTAGATTAGATAGGCAGCTTGGTGATGAAAAGCTGCTGCTACTCTCTCTGCACCCATTCAGGGCCATTAGCAACTTCCATCCCTCTCACCCAGGGATGCTGCCCTGCTACTGAATTCTGTTCTAAGTAGCTGTTCCGTGTCTGTCAATTTCTTCCTGCAGTCTCTGTTTTCAAGCACATTTTGCCCCTCTGTGTGTTTCCCCCACTAGCACTGGATCTCCAGAAAAACGACAAGGAATTTCTGTATAGTTTGGCAACACAGTCTGGAATCCCTTGGGATGAAGCTTGCTGGATCAGTGCACTTTTACTATTACAGGGATGATGCTGACTATCCAATTCTCCCCTGAGAGCCCTTTTTCTTTCTTTTTTTTTTTTCCTTAATGCAATAACACTTCCTTGTACCTTCCCCCAGGAAATTGCCGTTTCCAGTGTAGCTTCACACTAGGTCACCCAAATAACCTGGAAAGAGCTATTTTACCAGCCCCTTCTGCCTCCAACATGAAAGTACTATATCTTATTTGCCAGTGCATTAAGCTGGCTGAGAGCGGAGCAGGGTTGTGGATGCAGAGCAGTTTGCTTTAACACTCTCCTTTTTCTTCCTTTCCTTGGATAATTTCATGGTCCATTAGTTTCCTGTAGCTGCTTCCTGCAAACACACACACATCGCCATGGTGTATGAGCTTCCCTCTCGCTAGCGCAGGCACTGGGCAGACTGCACATGCATCTGTCACACTCGCTCCAGGGGCAGAGGAAAAGCAGCTCAGCGATGTCCAGGGCGGTGCAGAGCAGGATGCCCAGGGATGCCGATGTCCAGAACAGCTGGTACACTCCACATGAAGGGGCAAAAGTGCTGATGAACCAGTGGGTGATGACTGGTCCAGATTGCCACTGTGGCAGCACACGGCAGTTTGCATGAGACCCATTGACAGAGGCACTTGCCCAGAGAATTCAGCAGGGAGAAGAATCAGAGGGAGTTTTCCCAATATCCAGCCCTGCAGCTACAGCAGGAGCTGGAGCATCCCATCACACTCCCCAGCCAGAGCTGCCCCAGCTCACAGCAGCAAGCAATAAGCTCAGTGTCCACAGCACCCTGCCCTTGCAAAAAGAGCAGCTGAAGCCTCATGTAAGACCCCTGCATTGGAATACAAGTTTTACGTCTCTTAGTTTTAAATCACCTGGACAAAAAAACCCCAAAACTGTTCATGAGGATTTTGCAGCTGCATTTCATTGCTCAATTCTGAAACTTGCAGATTTGGGGAACCACTTCCCAACAGTGAACTCTGTGCCCAGAAGATGTGACTGAATTTTCAGGGAGAGACTGTCCTGTGCCTCTTGGAGAGGCTGGGGGCAGCAGGATGGGCAGCCCCTCTGGACAGTCGTGGTGTGGGTGGAGGGGACTGGTGAGACTGATGTTTCTCCAAAATAACAGCTTTTGCTTGGAGTTTTTTTTCCCTCTCTGATAATTGAACTTTGGCGGGGGGGGAGGAGGGGGGAAGAGCCAGAGCAAAATGTGAATCCTGGCCGGAAAGGATAAAAAACAAAAAACCCACCCCAAACAACCCACAACAAAAAACCCCCAACAAAGCAAAAAGGAAGGGGGGGTAGATCTGGTGGGTCTAACACACAAAGAAATGTTATTCACAGGCATTATTGATTAAGTTTTCCTCACCAACACATACGTAAATACTTATCTCTCAAATGAATAAGAGGCTCTGTAATGCTGGAGGGAAGAAGGGAAAAGATTATTGAAAACGTGAGGGTCAGAGAAGCATCCGGCTGAAACGGATGCATTGAGAAGATAAACGAAGACGTCTTTGTCAACACATCGGTCTGCAAAGACCAAGTGAGATAGAAGGCAGAGATTTTCAGACACTAGAAGCTATGCTTGGACCTTGATAACAGTGAAATAGAGGTTATGGAGCAGATCCTCACCTGGGCTAATTCAGTGCCAGAACCTTGCTCACAGGGCAGCTACATCAATTTACATCGCCCAAGGATCCTGCTCGCTCCGGACAAAGCAGCCCATTAGGAGAAGGGCAGAAGCAGAGATTGATGGCACCCTCTGTAGGGCAAGGAGAAAAGAAAGAGCAACGAGTGAGATCAAAGGAAAAACAGAGGAAGAGTTGGGGCTCTGACCCATGAGCACCCCAAACCTGTCGGATTGCCTGGGAACCACTCCATCCCCAGCACTGCCTTGCCTGCTGCCACACGGTGGAGCACACGGGGCTCTGCTGTAAACAGCTGTGTCTGGGGATGAGTGGGACATCAAGGAAATGTGCCAGATCCACTAGATCTGGCCCATGAGCCAAACCCAGTGCCAAATGTAGCACCATGCAAAGCAGGGCTGGGACATCGCCCCCCCAGCTGAAAGACAGCAGACAGGAAGGTTTGGTGATAAGCATTTGGTGAAATCAGCCCAGAAGCTCTTGAGTCACCTGAAGGATGTGAGGAACCTTCACGATACTCTGTTCTGGCATCCAGCATCCCCACGGGATCAGCTCATGCATCCTGCCTGCAATTCATATCTCTAGCACCATGGCTTTCTCCCAAGGCAGCAGGATTGTCTCAGGGACACATTCAACTGGCTCAGCACAGCTCAGAACTTACCTTTCTACATCTACATCTCTGCATCTACCACCACGTGGGACAGAAACACTGTGACTATACAGGCAGGATTTCTGTTGAATAGGACATTGCAGTGGGTGTGCTGACCGTGGAGTTGAGAAGAAGCCAAGGTCCATCCAGCACAGGGAACTCAGCAAACAGCAGCATGGGCTTTGGGCTTGCAGAGGTGTGTGAGTGCAGGATTGAAGCTGCATGTGCACCAGGAGACACTGCAGTTCCTCCAGAGGAGCTCTGCTGCTTTAGGTCAGTTGACAGCCATCAGGTCTGCCCAGCTGTACCCAGAATCAGGTCCCTCCAAGCTTGCCCAGAAGGCCTGTGGATTTTGAAGCTACTCCCCACCCATCAAGGGTTTGCTCCTGACCCCTCATGTGGCAGCAACCAGAGACAGGCACTGGGCTCTGCCTGTGATAACATCCTCCTTGCCATGAGCCATTTCCATGCAGCTCCTTGTACCTCACTTTCTCTGCCTGTGAGCAGTGACACAAGGTACATCCCTAAAGACCCACGTTTGCTGCGACACCTGCTCGATCCACTCCCAGAAGAAAGGGGAAAAAAAAACAACTTCAGAGCTTTTCCTACTGCCTTCTCCGGGTGTCTCCAGCACAGGCAGCAAAGCCGCCGTCATCCAGAGAGTGGAGGCTCAGGAGCTGGAGCAGGGCAGCCTCTAGTGGCTGCGAGCCAGGAAACGCGGTCCTCAAACCAGTGCGAAGGGATGTCTGCTCCCTAAAGCATCCTGGCCTGAATAAGCCACAGCCTGTGCTGCTATATTGCCCCATAGCTCATAACTATTGGTCGTTGGACTCTCCCTCCCTGTTTACATCGCTGCCTCCCTGCTGCCACAGCCACCTCTCACACGCTGCTTCCACCTGCTCCTCCAAACACTTCTGACCCCACGGGCTCCTGCTCTGCCTGTGCAGCCAAGGATCCCAAGAGACACCTGTCCCAGACCTCATGGATGTGCAACACATGTCCACAGGGCTTGTAGAATCCCAGGAAATAGCTTCATCCCCAACAAAGGTTTGGCCATGCAGCCGATTGTGGGTAGCTATCAGACCTGCAGCACAGTCTCCAAGTGCTGGAGCTGACTGAGACAGCGAATCTGTCCAAATTCCATTAATGCTCCATCTGGAGAAGCATGTCCTTTTCTGATGCAGAGTGCTCTGGTCCTAGAGATGCCCAGTGCATCCTCCACTGCATGGGGAAGAAGCTCTCCCCATGGAAGGGGATGGCCAGGAACTGAAAGATCAGCCCTACACCCAACATTGTTTCTATGGCCAGAACCACCAATGCCTCCTTTGCTGTCTTGACCACACTCTGCCAACAAAACTTCACTTTTCAGGTTAAAAATCATGCTCTACAGCAATCCCACAGCTCCATCCCAGGCCTTCATCTTCCCCTCTCACAGAATATAAAAATGAGTAGAACAAGTGAGACAAAAATCCTCCTGACCGCCTCCAAGAGCCATTTGGCTTCACCTCAGCACATCCCCACTCCCTGCCTCATTTCAGTTTTATTGGTGAGTCAGAGCTCTCCAGCTAATGTTTGAGCATTGGGGCTGGAATAAGGGAGGCAATCAGGGACCAGGCTCTTTGTGGGCGTATTGGAGGACAGACACCTAGACAGACAGACATAAATCTGCAGATAAAGCAGAAGAGGAGCTATTTACACATGTGTGGGATGATCACTTGCCATGAGTTGGACAGAACATTTTCCTGCCCCGTGTTTCAGGGCAATGACTAGTAATCAAGCACAGCATCAGTACAACCGGCTGGCTGACCACTGGCTATCAAATATGTAAGCAATTTAAATGCAGTTTATGCCAATAATTCAGGCAGTGGCTTTACTCTTAGAACATCCCAAAATGAAAAAGGAATGGAGAGAGAAACCAAAAAAAGAGCCCCATGCTTAAGATGCATGCACCTGCTCCCCCTGTAGCTGCTGAGGAACCCACATCTAGCACCAACCTGCCCCACTACACTTTTGTTGGAGACTTTAGGCTGTGGCATAAGATTCAGGGACATGGCAAGGTTATTTCCAAAAACAGAATTAAAGAAATGCCTTGAGGACTGAAAACACTGGCAGACAAATTCCTTTCATGACTGCGGAAAGGTTTTCCTCCCCACCTTTGGCTTTGACCATTTCACTAGGAGGTGCAGTCTCCTAGTTAAGCAGCACAGGCAGCCATGCAGAGCATCAGAGTTTTTGCTGCTGCTCTGGACATCACATAGAAAGTCCTGCAGTAGAGCCAGGCTTTGTAGCTCCCAGGCACTCAACATTTAAGTTATGGGATGAACAGTTCCCAGTCTACACATGTTTATGCATATTACCATTCCCTAACTACAGAGGAGACCCTAACCCTCGACAGGATCTCCTAGTTAGAAACAGAAGTCAGCCAAATTCAGGTCTGAAATATTGAAAAGAGGGTGAAGCTGATTATTGGCTGGGACTGGATTGTTACAACACTGAAAGCATCTTCTGGTAGAGGCTTGGTGTCCAGACAAGCTGGGCTATGCCTGTGTAATGTGAATCATTTGGCCAAAACCAGTCAGGGAGCCTCAACATATTAGAGAAATTTTTGCTTCTTCCTGCTGAATATCATCTTGTTCCTTTTGGCTGTTTCTCCCTTTTGTCTAAGCAAAAGAATAGCTAGTATTGCCCCAAAAGTCTGTTGAAATTATTTCTTAAAACCTATGATCCTTCTTGTTGCTACTCTATTCTTTTTTGAAATAATTTCTGTTTTCCAAGGTATGAAACTTCAGAGTGACAGGTTACAGCCACCCTCAGAAAATGCATCATAGGCAAGATAAGCCAGGACAACAACCAAACCAGCTGCTGAACAAGTTATAGGGGAGGAGGTAATAGGAAGACAGGGACAAGATACAACCTTTTATCTTCTGCTTTTACTGAGACATTTGTCCCTTCTTAATTAAAGCAGGCATCCTCTGACCAACAGCACCTGCACCAAAGGACCTGAGCCCACCTCTGCCCTGATGGTGTGGATAAGGAAGGCTGAGCAGAGTGGGAGGCTGTTTTCAGCAAGACTTCTGCCTCCAGGAACACTCAATGTTGTCTGTGCTGGCTCTTGGACACCAAGGCAACGGCAAAATTAATGGCTGTGCTTCTGAAAGGGATTTAAACATTAATAATGAAGAGGGGACACAGCTCCCCAAGGCACATTAGCAACCATTCAGGGCCTCACTCGCCTCAGATGATTACAAAATGGTGTGTGTGATGCAAGGGCCCTCTTGTGATGGGGACCCATCTACTGGCAGTGGGATGAAGATGTGAGACAGCTTGGCAAAGCCTTATCTTAACTGTACCAGACTGATCCTGTCTTCCCTTCGCTCCCTTTCCCTAAAGCCATAGTGGATCCAGGTATTTTGTTTCTCAAGAGCATGGAAAGATTGTGAGATCCACATCTCCCCTAATGTTGCACAGCTTTCCAAGTCACACAAGGATTACCTGATCTGTCCCCAGAATTTACTCTCCTTCTGAGGCTGTGTGTTTGGCTGTTTGAAAGTATGGAAAAATTTGTCTTGATCAAAACAGGAAAGGGGCCAATGCAGTTTTGTTTCCATCAGAGAGGCTGTCAGAGCTGTTCAGAGGAGAAGCAGGAGCTGAATCCAACTTACCCCCTTCCTATGACGATAGCATCAGGGCATAATAAAATCAGAAATCTGGTGGTCATAGGGTCTGGCAGCTCCCACAACATCTTCCCCTGATATCAGTGCTAAGTCCTTTCCCCATTCAGTGAGACAGGTCACCCACATGCCCCATTCCCCCCTTCCCAGTAAGGTCGACCTGCAGAGATGCTGCAGACAAATGAGCTTCCCAGGAGGTTGGTTCGGTCACAATCAGCTCACATATCCAACACCTCGATGTCCCCAGCTACTGAGACACAGCTAATTTGGCTCTGTGCTCATTATCTGTACTGCTCTGTGACAGAGATATTGAAAGGCAAGATCTCTTGGCCTGAATTTGACAAAGTGTCCTCTGATTTCTCCTTACTCGCTTTCTGGTTGCTGAACTTCTAGAGTCAATCTCAGGCCACAATTTTCATGGCGTTTTCTATGATTAAGAAGCATAAAACATTCTTTTCTTTACTAAAAGCTTAGAGTAACAAAAATCTGTCTGAATCCAGTATCCAAAGCTTTGGAACAAACACCCATTCTTGCAAACATCACAATAAAATTATGTGAGACAGCGATACTTGAAATAACACCCAATTTATCTTCCTATTTCCCCTGTATGATTATCTCTTTCATTTTGCTGGGGTAAAGAACCTTGAAAACAAATGAGTCAGTTTGATTTTTGTTTCATGGAGAAGTTCATTTCCTGGCTCCTTTGCTTTCTTGCTATGTTCAGCTGACAGTCTGCACTTTTCTGAAAAACTGAAAGATTTTTGAAACTTTGGACTTTGTGGACCAGGAAGGTGAGTTCTCAGCAACCCCTTGCCACCCCCCAATTTTGTGGTGGCATTCCAGTGCCTGTGGTACCTGAAGCACAGGAGCACTGGCATTCCACTAGGCTCCCAGCTTTCCTTCTCACAGCCTTCCCATTGGTGAACACAACAGAGGTGATGACTGACAGCCTTAAAGCATAGCAAGATTTACCTGATACATTTAAAATGTAAATAGCAAATAACCCACCCTCAGCATCACACGACCCTGTGCTATGGTGGTGGGAGCAGGGGCCTGTGAGCCCTTACCTGCTGTGTAACTCTGACCACTGTCAGGAAACAACCACAGAGCAATATTTACCTCCTGGAAATGAAGGAGGGCAGTTTTTCACCCCATCCTGAGGAACAGCCTTGCATCCTTGGACTCAAGCCCCTTGACTTGCTTTTCAGAGAGACTCTCCCAGGTGATGGAAGCAGTCCAAGGACTGTAGAATCTTTCCTTTCTTCAGACCTTTGGCTGTTTTCCTCCCTCCCCTAGGTCTGTGCTCCAAACAGGAGCCTATCAGTTAATTGTATCTCAGAGGGCATCCCCAAAACTGTCACTGAGCACACACAAGTCAGTGTACCTGCAGGAGCAGCCCTGCATATCTCCACCCAAGGAGGCACTTGAAGACCTCATTCTCCCCTCCCAAACCCTGAGCACTTCATCTCACCCTTGCAGTAGCAACCACACCCTCACAGAGTCTTCCCTAGTCTCACGAGAGGAGATATGGCCAATTTTGCAGTATTATGAATGTACATGCATAGAAGTTCTGATTCAAACACTTTCATTAGATTTAGTCACTGACTCCCAAATCCAAAATGATGGTGACACCAATTCCTTCTCAGCCTGAGTGACTAATTGTGACACAGAGGCAATTAAGCTTGGTTAAATGATCCATGTCCCTTCAAAATAATGGTCTGTCAAACTGCATTTGCCCAAAATAATCTGGGATTGACTTGACGATCAAAATAGCTATTTCTTCAAAATTAATAAAAACCCAGAGTTCCTTGTTTCTCCAAGGTGCAGCTGCAAAATGAAAGGGCTGCCTCACTCCACATGGAGGAGGATGGGCCACTCTGAGGGAGGAGGGAACAGGCATCAGAAGACAAGATAAAACAGCTATCACAAACTACTTGCCGCAGGCAGAATACAGCTGGAATAGAGCTGGATTGACTGCTCTGGCCTTTCGAAAATTCCTGTACAGAGTCTCCAGCACAGGAAATAGCTAGAATGAGGGAAGATGGGACAGACAGGGATCTCTGGTCATCTCCACCAGGCTGTTACAGAGCCCCCAGTCAACCAACATGAACTTTGCTGGTTGCACTCTGAGGGCAACTCTCCATCTCTGAGAGCTTCCCTCTAAAGAAGCTCTGCAAAGAGGCATCTATGGCCTGTGATCTTGCAAAATTCTGCAAGATCCTCAAGATCCTGCAAGATCCATAGCCCCTTGGGTCCTGGGAAGTGAATGAGTCACCTCATGGAAACACTTGCAGGATACACAGACTGCATGACACTCTGCCTTGAGGACAGGAACACTCAGAAGATGAGAGCCCAATTTCTCCAGGCTTCAGACAGCAGATCCCAGAGCACCCTGCACTTCCCCATCCAATATCCTAACACAGGGTTAATAAGGACCAATCCTCAAGTTTGTTACCTAGTTGTCTGCCTCCACAGAGAGCCTCTACTAATTAAGTATAGTAGGTTAATTGGAAGAGCCCATACAGACCTCCCTGGGAATGAGCTTCCCCATCCCTACTATTCCATATCATCCCATGGAAGGGTTCTTTAGCACACCCACAACAGTGGAGGGCAGTCATCTCCCTGGGACCCCAGCACAGAATGCCCTGGCAGCTTAACTCATTTCTACATCACCCCCAAACTGTGTCAATGCAATTTCCATCCGCTCTCCACAGCTCACTGCACCCAGCTCTGAAAAGGGAATGACAAAGCAATTACCCATGTTAATGGAAGCAGATACTCTGTCCTGCCTGTCTTACTGTGCCTCTCTACCCCCGAGGGCTGATGGCAGGAAGGTGCCACAAAGCCATCTAAGCACAGCTTGTGTCCTGCCTGCATTTGCTCACATACAGTCTTGCACAAGCAGCAGAGCCACGAAGGTGGCTTTTCATGGACTTTCCCAAGTGAGCTCAGCCCTTGGAGACACCAATTTGGGTCTTTCTCCTCCACCTTTCATTGAAGAGGAATTCAGCATATTTGAGACTCTTCCATGTCAGCTTTGACTAAAATGGGGCAACTGGCTGAAGGTTCCTGGTGCTAGGGTGAGAGACAGGGAACCAAGCCCTTCATCTCATTCCTGGGATATGAAGCTGGAAATGAGACATTTCACATTCAGAGCAAACTACCACCTGGGAAACAAGAAGCGGCACTGCCTCCTCCCAAAATACTGGTCCATCCCACACAATTTCCTCCTCCATGCAACTGCTTAAATCAGTGTGGAGTGGGGACAAAGGTCCAGGCGGAGACTGAGCCTCATGTTTGTAAGCTGGGTGAGCCCCTTGCCAGGGGGAGGGATCCCTGAACTCTATGTGATGTTGTGCATGTGACAGAAGGGAGCCAGAGCTGATGATGCCATAGGTCTCCAACCCCTGTTCTTTACAGTGAACTCAGCAGCACAGTCAGTAACGCACAGAAATAGCAACTTACTACTGGGAGAGATTTTTCACCAAACTGTCATTTCATCTGTGACTGTCTGGGCTGACCTGCAAAAGATGAGTGTAAAATACCTCCAAAGAGATGTGGGAATAGAAACAGTCCTCCACTGTAAAACTAAAAATCACTGACCTTTTAAAGGATAGTGGGTTAATCATGCTAGCGCTCATAGCATGGTATAATCACTCTCCTCCAGTATCCCCTCCATGTTGCAAGGAGATGAATTACTTGTATTCCTCATTTTCCCATGGAAAAAAATGACCTATTACTTATGCTCTAGCTAAGCCTCTCTGCTCCACAGGTACCACAGCTTTAGCTCTCAGTCTAAATGGATCAACAAGCCCACTTAGCTCAGGATGGTTTCTTTCAATTTACTTGTAACTCCCAGAATTTCTTCTGGCACACAGTGACTCAGGCAGGCCTGCTAGCCCTGGCTCTCCAGACCCTGACGCCCTGGGGCTCCTACAAATTCCCAGACTTCAGCAAGGAGAAGAACCACAGCTCCAGGCATGGGCAAAGGTGGGCAGGAAGGTGTTAAATCTGGAACTGCACTAGTTCTCCCCCTCCTGCAGTGGGGACTTCATCCTTTATTTATGGGCCAGCCTTCTCTGGATACTAGACATTTAAATTTTTCAGCAAGGTCTGTGTCCCATCACCCAGGGCAGTTTAAATTTTCACTCATCATGCACAGACGTCGGCACAGGCATCAGCAGAGGGATAGTAATTACAACAGGAAAAGGATGAAAAGAAGAGTCAGTCCTGCAGTGATTATTCCCTATGTAAAATAGAATTATGTATATTTTACAGGATGAAAATGATCAGCCTGTTGCACTCCTCAGCCCTGGCTGAACACAACAGAGAAGAGACATTAAAAGAACTTCTCATTAAGGTGTTGTCTCAGCCAAAGGACATCGCTGCTGGAAACAGCCACTAAACATGAAAAAGCTCCATGTAGCACCGAGATGGTTTTGAGCATGATGCGATCAATAATGTCTGAAGGCTCATCAAAAGGCAGCCCAAGAACAGAGCCTCCAAAAGGGTTGTAACATGGGATGTTTCTGCATAGGATGCTGACATCTAACTCTTAAGGGATGAGATTTTCAAAGATTTGTGAAAATCCAGCTCAGTGCACAGGAAATCCTCACCTTTGCTGCCTCCCGTTATCAGCCACACCAAGAGCAGAAGCCACCACTGACCCAGCTACCAAAAGAGATGCTGATAGCCAGACCATGTCTGATCATTAGGCACACTCAGACAGATTGGGTTTATGCATCAGAAAAGGTTCAGACTCCCACCAGAAGCTCCTGGGCAATTTGCACAGCTCAATACAACAATTTGCTCATGAATAATGCTATGGGAGAGAGAAGCAATGCTGTCTGAGTGCTAAAGAGGAGAGCTGGTCATTGCCTTGCGATCGAGGCATCACTCCATGATCATTTTGCCGGATTTGATTTAAACAGCTAATTATTGCTGCAGAAGAAGAGGGAGACTCTGAGCTGCACAAGGGGACAAGGCTGCGTCTAGCTAAAAGGGAAAGTAGGGAGCACAAGGGGTCCAATTCCCCCAAACAAAGTGAGGCTGCTGCAAGGATAGAAATGGAACTCCCATGTCACAATCTCCCACCTGGGAAACACCAGCTGCTTTTCCTTCCACTCCAAGCCACCTACACACATCTAAAGGAACTGTGTATTCGCCTCCTTCCCCTCCCTCCCAGACACTGCCTCACATTGGAGGGCTGCAGATGGTAACCCAAGTGTTGTGGACTCCCTAACAATACAGCCCAGAGGAGTCCTACACAGAAGCTCCTGCTCACAGGCCACCACAGAAGAGAGAAAGGGGATGCCCCTAGGAGCCCCACTTGGCACTTCCGGAAGTGGAGGTAAAAAGTTTACTTGTTTTTCTTTCATGCACTGGAAGCTCTCTAATTGCACAAGACTGTTTCTCTGAGAAGGATGTAATTAAAAGTGAATGGCTCCAAGTCTTTTAAAATCATCATGAATATTAAAGAAATATAAACACTACATCAATATTCATTTAAGCAGAAACATAAAATGAAAGGCAGGACTTGATCCCAGCTGACACTTCAGCACTTTATAGATGAAATCACACACCTAGGGGATGAAAAAAGGACCCCCAAAACCAACCAAACAAAAAAACCCACAAAACATTTATGACCTTGGCATAAAGCAGCTGAGACGGGCTGGAAGTGACAGCCACCCCATGATGTGTCCTTCTTTATCACCCTGTCCCCAAAGATAGTTGCTTCAGAGGAAGGTATAGGACATTCCCAGGCTGGCAGTTCCAGCACTAAGTGGCACAGGAGCTGGATTTCATCTCACCTTTGCTCACAGCACTGATTCACAACTCCCCAGATGCACACTCCAAACTGGATGCTCTTATTGACTACACCAAAAGCCCATTGTGCTCCAGTGCTGCTGTGGGGGGAACCAAACCCTGCTGAGGGAGCCAACTGCATCCCTTGACAGTCCTGTAATATGTTCAAGATTTTCCTCAATTGGAAATGGATATAAAATCACATTTTCTGTCCAGCTTCTCCTTCTCCATCCCTGGTTTCACCTTTTGTTTCTCTTTTCCAGTGCTCCCCCAGCACTGATGAGACATGAAGCATATCTCACCACAGCAACTGCTGCAGGCAGCTAGATAGTCCCTCAGTCTCTTGTTAAGGCTGCTGGAGCCTCATCAGTGACCTGTTTGTGCAGGTTTGGTGTCTCTGTTACTGTTTAAAGCATGGTAGCACACAGCATCTTCACCCACCTACACCAGCTATAGATACAGCTCATCTACAGCACATTGTACCCTCCGGCCTCCAGTCATCACAGACTGGCCTCCCCCAGGTTGCCCAGACTGAGAGCTGAGCAAAGGTTTGTGTGTCCCAGCTCAGCCCCCACAAGTATTATAAAGATGCCATTAAAGAGAAATTGGATATAGCTGGCTTGTAAGAAAGCCCTCCTTGGCAAGTCAAGCCTACATCCTTCTCCTGCAGGAGGTCACAAGTGCCCTGACCCTAATCACCAGGCTTTCCTAAAAACCAGGCACACCACACCTCACCTAGATTGCATCTGTCAGCCTTCTGAGCAGCTACTCACACTCCTGTGTGCCCCAAGCCTAATGCAAATGGCAGAGGAGGGAGATGGAGCAAAGGAATCATGGGGAAGTCCTCCCAAGGTTCAACAACACAGCTCCCAGCTGCTCTGTAGCTATTTACGCAGTTTTCAGGCTCCTTCTAACTGGTCTCCAGGCAAAGGCAGTGCACCTGAGTCAGACCAGTGAGCAACATTAACCTCTGGCTTCCAGCCATCCTCAGCACCCTGCTCTGAGATGGGAGCACAGTCCCAAAACGTGCTCCCAGGCTGCAGAGCTTTCCCTGAAGTGTAAAACTGCTGTTTAAATTTCTTCTGTCTGTAAGCAAGGGTGCAGTGTGTCTGGGTCACTGCCTGATGGTGTCTCAGGCAGACTTTGCCTTCAGACTTCTCCCTTCACCAGTCTGTCCTCTCTTTGCTTTTCCACTGGTAATGTGCTCTCAGTATCTGAACTCTGCCCCAGAAGTGGCCACATCCTGAAAGCAAGTGAAATCACCTGTGTGCAATCATTTTGTCATGTTAGAAATATTCAATATCAATTTTTGTGCTCAAATACACCCCCAAAGAGCTCACTCATGAATGAATAATGCAGAAATTGCTCTCCACAAATGCAGCCCAGGGCACTATTCCTGTCTGCCTGTTGTTGCCCTCAGGACTAACAATTTTCTGCTTCTCCCAAGCCTATGGCTCATCATCAGCAGTTTTTTGGGTCTTAGAGGAGTCCCATGTGGCATGAGTAAGAATCAAAATGTGATCTGAATGACATTGTAAATGTCGTTGTCCATAAAGCACAAGTCACAGCAGATTTTGAAGAAAACTAATGGCCCATTGCTGGGTCTCATATATCCAGGTGAGTTGTTGAAATCCACCCAGCACGCCTATCTCCAGCTGTGTGATGTATGAGCTGTGTTCCCGCCCCCAGCCTACACAACATGTTATGCATTGCCTGCCATTTGCAAGGTCTTTGCACACCTCCTAACAACTCGACCCAGGCCGGATGATTAACAGCTTGTAATGAGAGCAGAGCTGCTGCTTGTCGATAATACTCCACGGCAAGATTCACAAAGCCCACATGAAGAATGACTGCTCCCGAGCTGGTTGAGAGCAGTGCACATAGGCAGGCAAACAGCTCACAGTCCTCTCCTGCATTCCTTGTTCCCTGAGTCCTCTTCTACTCCCTTGCTTGTGCATAGCCAAGAGTTTCCGCTCTTTGTATTACTGCTCCAAGGGATGGCCAGTGGAAGAGTTAAATTCCAGACTTTCCTTGGATGGGGGTGCTCACACAGCTGGGACAGCGGGACCTTCAGCTGGCTGCATGAAAGCAGCAGTTTTGGAAGAATATTTATCAGTTAGTGGTGCAATGACTTTGATATTTGTACTGCCATTGTGTTTAATGGCTCAGCCCTTCCAATGTTAGAGCATCTTATGTGCCTGGACAGCCATCCTCACCATGAAAAAGGGACACCAAGGGGAACTGAGATAGGGGACACTGAGCCTCCTTGGATGCCATGCTATGTGTGAGGTGCAAGGACACCTCCAGCCGTGGCTGTGGGGACCTGGGGATCTCTTCAGCAGTGACAAGATGTGCACCAGCATTAATGTTCAAAGGACTTGTCTGAGACACCTTCTTGCAACCTGGCCCCATACATCTGCATTGCCTTCCAGCCATATCACTTTTTCAGCAACTCAGCTGCTATGTCCCACCCTAGAGGTGGGAAGCTAGAGGGATGATCCCTGGAGGGACTGAAAGGCCCTGTAAATGTGGGTTTCCATGCTGGCAACAGCAGTTTTCACTTGTGTCCGGAAGCAAATGAGTCACTTGTCACTGATGTCTGTATGAGCTGCCTCATGGCTGAACCAGTCCCCGCACCAGGGCTTTGCCATTGGTTTTGGCCTTACCAAGTCCAGAAGCACTGGATGTCACAGTGACATTTCTCCAGGTACCAAACCTTCTTCAGGTCCTTTTGTTTCCAAGCCATGTTCCTTGAGATAGCCAAAATTGTGAGAACACAACCACCAACCTTAAAGCTGTTTCCTACCACAGATAGGGGCCTGAAGGATAAATATGTGCTGGCCATGGCACACGTAGACAGTATCCCCAGTACCAGTGACACAAATTGCCTGCCCACCCCAGCTCCACCAAGGACCAAATGGCACCACTAGGAGCTGCCACTCGTGACAAATTGCTCCCTGGTCACCATGCTATCTGGTGTCACCATAACCTAGACCCCAGTGAGCAGATGGCCCAACACATCACCTGCAGGGATGGGATTGTTCATCGCTGCAGGTAGCAAAGACTTGCAGGCTTCCAATGTCCATCACCGCCTCACCACCACATCTAGAAGGGATTAGAGTAGAGAGGGCTTCCCTTTGGAGAAGCTTCAAAACGTCTACTGGTTCCAAGAGAAAATGGACATCCATCTTCCCCAGTAGGAAGAAGCCTTGAGTTGCCCAGGCCATTAGTTTTCAGGCTTCCCAAGAGGAGAAGGAGTCTGCACTTTGGGCAGAGAGTTACACACCTGGAACAGGGACTGCAGACCAGAATGCTGGGAGCTACAAGCTGTGGAGAATCTCAGTGAACCCCAGGGCAAGTGAGCAGGGGCTGGTGCTATCAGAGCCAGCAATGACTCACATCATGGTTCAACACCCACCAGCTTCAGCAAGGCCAAGCTTTTGGAAATGAAAAAAAATAAAGAAATGGAAACAACTGCTCTCAGATTTTTCTGTGTCCTTTTTTTTACTCTTTTTTTCCCCCCAGGGAATCAAGGTGCTGCAAACAAGCTGTTGATTGAGCTCAGCCGCGCATGTTATCTGTGCTCGGGAGCACGGCACATCGTGCAGTCCCCTCCAACACCATGGATTTGCTATCATCCCCTGCCACCCACGTAATCACTTCAGTCACACCACACTCTGTCCCGCTGCAATTTCACGGCCGCTCGGTCAGGGGGAAATCGCTGTGATTTGGGCTTGTCTGAAGGCGTTACAGCTGTGTGCTGCCTCTTAAAAGGACACTGGTTTGCACAGAGAGGGATTGGTTGTGGTGTGACTTTGTAGGGTCCAGAGCTCTCCAGTGACTCACTTGTCACCAGGAAAAGTGCTTGGACAAGCAAGAGTGCTGCATGTGGGTACCTGGGGATGAAAAACAGCCCTGGCCATGTCAAGTGCTCCTCTGGACTAGGGAGAGTGTGGGACATCAGGCTACGAGGCAGGACCATAGGTTTCAAAGCCTGTCCCTGCCCGGATTTCCCCTGTATTGCTCCAAGTAAGTTTCAGAAGTATTTCTCTCTTGAAAGTGTGTAAGAGGTGTCCTGCTGCTTGCCTCTATGGGTACTAAGTGCCTCAGCCTTTCACAAGTCTTGCCTGTCCTTCAGCAGTGGTGTATAGCCAAGCCTGTATCATGTCAAGGTGGATGATACTTCAGCACCTCAAATCTCACTCTCTCAAAAGCATTCAGGGGCTTCCCTTCCAGTGAAATACAAAGGGGAGCAATGCCAAAACATCCGTCAAAATCAGGGCCAGCACACATGGTTATGCACCAGCACAGTCAATGTCACAGCTCTGGCAGCTGTGAGGAGCCAGTGATGCAGCAGCTGGGACCAAAAGTAGGAGAGATATATTTGAATTAGCCCATATATGACACAACATCCTGATTTCTCTGGGTTTATTTCAGTGTTATACACATTTTTTCATCTGTGCATCCTTTTGAGGTCTGCCAAGTATCCCTCAGTTTCAGCAGAGGGAGGAATGGCAGGTTGCTGAAACAATCCTGATCATCTCGTGCAAGTCATGAATGTGGCTGTGACAGTCAGGCTGCCTCCTGTGACCTCACGGTGTTCATACAGAGGCAGAGGATGGGGCTGAAAAGGAGGAAAAGAGGGCTCAATATTTCCATCCACAGCATTATCGATCTGATTTTCTCTCGCAGCCAAACAAAACATCGATTTATTGAATAGCCACTGGGCTGTGCTGAGAGTGCACCATATTTTTATTTTTTTTTTTTAGGTACTTTCTAGTGGATGCTGTGTGCTACCTCTGCAAAGGGCTGTGGATGAGCCTCTCCGCAGGACAAGTGCTGGAGGAGGGCCAGCACAGCCCAAGGGCAGAAGGGAGTATCTGTCCCCAAAGCCGTCTCACCTTTACATTTTCTCTTTATCCAGCCCCCAGGGGAGACTCAGCCGCTGGAATTGCTGCCAGGAGCAGTCCGAAAGCCCCCCGAGCCCAGCGCATCTCCGGGACCCCCGTGTCGCACCGCGCTGGCTCCGCTGTCCCCCCATCCCGAGCTCCCCACGGAGAGGTTCAAGTGCCATCTAGCGGCACTCGGGGCCCCGGGGGACAGACGGACATCCCCAGCTCCGGGCAGCCAGCCTTCCCTTGCCCACCGCCTCCCACGCTGCTCTCCCCTCTCCTTCACAGAGCCACCCTTGTCATCACCCCACAGCCTCTTTTTCCTACCTTCGTGTAGTCTCCCGATCTTCACCTTCCTTCTTTTCCCCGTTGGCTTATATCTCCGTTTCCCTGCCCATACATCCTTCCTTTCATCCACGCCAGGTTTGGGTTGTGGCCACCTCCCCCTGGGACTGGCACACCGTGCAGCAGGCTCCAGGGGCAGGGCACTGCAAAGCCACTGAAGGATTTCTCTCCTCCCAAGCTCACAAAGCAGGGAGAGGGCTTTGCAATGGGACTGTCTGCCCTGTTCAGACTCCTGAGTGTGTCTCTTGTCACCTCCATGCCCTGTCCTCCAATGCCATGCCCAAGGTGGCTCTTCCACCCTCCCTAGCTCTCAAGCTGCAGAGAACCTGCAGCAGAGTGCTGTGGGTCCACTAGCAGCTCCCTAAGGGTGGCTTCAGTGGGACCTTGTCAGTGGGAAGAGCCACGAGGGGGCTCCAGGAATCCATCCGAGAGGAGGAGAAATGCTAGGAGCAGGGCCTGCATCTCCTGTAGGATGGAGGAGAGATGCTAGGAGCAGAGCTCACATCTCCTGGAGAATGAGGTCTTCTCCAGCATCCCAGGTGGAGGAGAGCAGGGGAGATGTTCACAGCTTTAACTATGAGCAGGATCTGCCAGAACATTTGTCCCTGTCACATGCATCATGACTGGGAGCAGTGCACACACTGCAATGTGCCCAACACAGGGCCTGAGAGAGGCTGTGGTGTGGGCTGTGCTGGCCTGACGCAGAGAGCCACAAGCTGTTGCAGGATACTGGTGTCCAGTGTATGATCATTTACAGCAGTTGTAGATTCATCCCGCAGTCTTATTCCTGTGGGTCCACATTTATTCCTCACAGCTGTTTTATCCCTGTCTAACTCCACTCATTCTAGGGATATTATTTCCAGGAGTTGAATTTGCTCCCAAGCATTAAAGAAATGCTTTGGACAACACTACTGAGCTGAGTCCTTGGTGAGCATCACGGACATGCAGAAGTAACCCCTGGGATGACCTCTTAAAGTATGGGAGACATTGGTGACAAAGCAGGTCCAAGCCTGTGTGCTGGTTTGTCACATTCTAACTCCACTGTCCCACCAGCATTTGGGTCCTCGTTAAAAACTCAGGATGCCCACTCCTGTCACTGCATTGCTGACAATATTTTTGCAAGAACCCCAGTAAGGTGGGGACGAGACTCAATGCCCCTGACATCACTGGGATAGTTATGAGTTAGCTGGATGTTTTGGGTAAAGAGCAGGTAACAGTGCACATGAGACATATGAGGCACCTGGCCTGGATAGCACCAGAGCCTCCTCCCAGTGACCTTTTTTCAGCCTTTACTCTTGGTGGACATTACACACAGTCATGTGAGTGGCCAGGCCTGGCTACTGAGAACCCTCCTCTCAAAAAGATGGGAATAACACTGGAGAAGCATTGCAGCTGGAGCAGATTCTGCACTTCCTTCCCTTCCTTGTCTGGGTCCCCACCAGCAGACTCTGCAACACAGGGTTTATGTTGCTACAAAGCCTGGGAACTACCTGGAGTGCCAAGCCTGCATGCTGCAGCAGTGGACTACAGAGTCCATCAGGGCTGACCTGCTGTAACTGAGGGAGGCAGTGCAATTAAACAGGACAGCTAATTAGGGCTCCAATAGGACTCATCTGGAGACCTGAGTCCCTTAGTAGAGGACTTAACACTACAGGTGTTGGGACTGGAGTTCTGAGCAGGAGGGAATGGAGGTGCAGTAGATAATTAAGGCACTTGGGCACAGCAGAACCCATTCAGCCACTGCCTCTCTGCTTTCTTTAGGAATCCACACTGTCTCAGGTCAGATTTGGCCAGAGGTAAAAACAAGATCCCTGAGCTGGTCAGCATGAGCTTTCAGGGAGCTATGATTCTGCACAGCAAGGGTTCCAGTAGATGAGAACAAGCACTGACTGGGTCAAGGAAACCCCTTAGAATACAGCAGTCCAGCAGGGAAATCAGCTCAGAGGGCTCCTGATGGGATCTGCAGTGTCCTGCCTCTTGGGCATCCCCTCCTCAGTCCAGAGCCTACATGGTCAGCAGGGATGCCATAAGCCCATGCTGCATCCAGCAACCTGGTCCAAAAACATGTGGAGCTTCTGTCCCCTTTACATTTCCCAGTCCAGCCTTGTAGTGTAGACACTGACTTTGTCCCTAGGTGATCTGGCTTGAAAGAAGCATTGACAGGCATAGAAAATGTCACTTCAGAATTAATGTTGCCCCTGAATTAGAGGAGCTGTTCCAAAAAGCTATAGAAGGCTGCCGTGATGGAAAAATGAGTGTACGAAGGACCCACCCTGCAGAACAGTCAGGGAAAAAATAGATCACAATGTATTCAGGGCTCAGACAAGACCACACTTGCCTGCAAAAATAAATCCTTGAATTTGACACATTGCTTACATATTAATTACTTTGATCAGCCTGCCTGGGTGTGTTACCATAAGTGAGAGCTTGTGCCTGTGTAGTGATAAGCTGTTAAAACTTCCCAAATAAGGCTACAAATAATGGCAAACCGAAATCTTCCCTTTGTCAATAGCCTTTCTCCTGTTTTTCTAGTGCTTTTCCACTCATTTTTCTGTTTTATTTCACTGTGTCTCTTAGGTACCATTTCTTTCCCAGCACAGAACCAGAGACTCATGGAACCAAGAGAAACAGCTTCTACATGGGAAGCCAAGGAACCATAACCCCCCAAAACAAAGAGACAAGAATTGGAAAAAGAAAATTCTGGGGTTTTTTTCACTCTATCTCCTTCCCTCACAGCTTCTCCAGGATTACTGGAGGGGCAAAACCGACGCAGAGGGTGGAGGTATCATTGCCCCTTTAACAGCAGCGCCACAGCCTGACATCAGCGAGCTGGGGAGTCCGGGAAGGCTGGGAGCTGCTGCTCCAGGAGTGGTGCCAACACATCCCTGTTTCCCTGCCTCTTTCCCGGCTCTTGTTTGTGTGTGTCTTTTAACATGCCGCATGTGTATCCGTGCCTGCCAGTGGATGTCTGCAGGGTTTACATTAACCAGCTCAAGCTGAAGTTGGTAAACAGCTATTAATGTTTTGCTCTTCGTGTGTCCAAGATTTCTGAATGAGGGAGTCGCTTGCATCCTTTGACTCCCTACGTGCTTTTCCCTTGTTTGCAGCCCAGACAGATCTTCTTCCCGCTTAGCTGTGCAGACAAGGGAGTTTGGGTTGGTTTGTGCCTGGCACAGGGAGGGGAGATTAATCTCCTGTGGATGAGTGGGGAGTGTTCATGTTTTTACCTGTTTCCTGAACAGGAGGGAGTCAGGCTCCAAACCTGCAACTTTAGTGTTTCAAGATCTCGCTCCTAAGCAGCGTCCGGACGTATCTAAAGCTGCTCTTCTGCCCTGGGGCAAAATACTGAACCCGGCAATTCCTCAGTTCTGCAGAAGGCTGCAAGCTAGGTCTTAATTTTATTCGGACTGTCACAACTCCGAAGTTTACTGGAAGTCAGATTCCCATCCAAAAGCTGCCCAGCACTAAGTAGAGATGCTGAAAGCAAGTCCTGAGCGCCAATCCGAGCGGCAGCACCACCACTAAAGATATTTATCCCCACACTTTTTTTTTTTTTCTCACACATTCTTGCCTTCTGTTTTTGCTGGAGCCTCCGACTCTATTGAGAGGCAAATTTTAGCCATCTGGCAAAGCAGGCTGTGAGGGGGTAAAAAAAGAGAGAGAAAACACAATGTGCATGGGCATACACACTCACATACAAAACTCTGGAGATTAGGGAAGACAAAAACTCCGCTGAATGCCGGAGCGCGGGGCAGCCCCGCGGCGGAGAGGAGGGAGAGGCGGGCGGGGAGGAGGGCTCGGATGCGGGCAGGTCTGCCTGCCTGCTGCCCGCCTGGATGTGGGGAACGGCTGCAGGCAGGGAAAGGCGTGACCTGCATGGAAAATGCCAGACAACTCCAGACGCACACACACATAGGCGCACAGAGGCTCACGAATCTCCGGACAGAGATAAGGCGGAGAGCGGAGCGTGGGGAAGGAGGCAGAGCCGTCCCCCGCGAACGAGCCATCGATCCTCCGCACCGAATCCACCGGGAAAGGCTCCCAGCAGCAAAATGAGGTGAGTACCTCCGCTCCGGGCTGGCCCCGGGCTCCCGCACACCGTGGGCTCTGGGCACGGCCGGGCAGGGGCGGCCATCCTGCTGAGGAAGGTTTCTCGATGGTGACCGTGGCTTCGGTTCCCCTGTCTGTGAGCAGACAAGGCATTGCTCACGCCTCGGCTTCGTGGCGCAGCCCAGCCTGCATGCCGGCATCCCGGGAGGGACATCGGGGGATGATGGACATCGGGGGATGATGGGCACTGCTCTGCCCTGGCCGCGGGAGGAAGGTGCGAGCCAGGCACCACCTGCGGCACCGCCTTTACGTTTCCGTGGGCAACACGGTCATTTATCACTCTTACTTGACGTTAAGGCTTTTCCTGACACGGGGAAGAAGTTCGATGCTGTTTTACCTCCCGTGTTTAAGGGGAATGCAGAGTTGCACCAGCAAACGGCCCATTGAAATGGAGGAGGTGATGCCCATTTACACCAGCTGAGCATCCAGGCCCATGCATGTACTCTGACCAGAGGAGGAACAGTTTTCCCCTTCACACATTTTTGTGGTTTCAGAAAAGTTGTCGAAAAAAGGCATGTTCAACCTCACTCTTCTTGATGGAAAAATCAGTCCAAATTTCTCAGGTCCCATTTACTTTTCTTTGTAATGAAGAGCTGAGAAAAGTGATGGCACGACACAAAAGAACCCCATAAATTTACTGCCCTGAGAGAACACAGACAGGTTAAAAATAATCCACCAATCTAGCTTCAATTTCCTCACCAGCAAACCTAAATCAAGCCCTGATTTTGAAACCAGGTGTACGTGTTCGTGTGAGTAGTTCCAATGTCTGTAGTACACACCTACAAGCCTTTGCCAGACCTTAGTGCCTATTTTAGAAAGCAGAAATTTTCTTCTCTAATGACTCTATATGCTCCACTGTGTGTAAAGAGCCTGAGGTTTGATCCTCTTTCTGGGTTTTATGCAATAGCACAGGCTTTTGTGTTCACACTTCCAACACAGGTGTTGTTCTCTCCTTGCACAGACAAATGCTCTATTTATACTCACTTTCATGGTCAAATGGAACTCGAAGCTGGTGCAAAGTCACCTGGACTGCCACTGATTTACCTGTCCTCTCTGCCCTCCTCTGGGACAAACAAGTTGGTAACAAGTTGGGATAAACTCTTGAGGCTGACATTTTTAAAAAGATGTGTTTGATGACAAAACAGCTCTAAGGATGTCAGCCTCTGTGTGCTTTTCTGTCTTGGGTGAAAACTCTTAGAAAATGAAGATAAAAAGAGAAGAGAGAAAAAAGAGGGAGAGGAGAAGAGAAGAGAAGAGAAGAGAAGAGAAGAGAAGAGAAGAGAAGAGAAGAGAAGAGAAGAGAAGAGAAG
>JAWWEW010000012.1:9962020-10000670 GCA_035583185.1 Anabacerthia variegaticeps | reverse complement strand
AGAAGAGAAGAGAAGAGAAGAGAAGAGAAGAGAAGAGAAGAGAAGAGAAGAGAAGAGAAGAGAAGAGAAGAGAAGATAAGAGAAGAGAAGAGAAGAGAAGAGAAGAGAAGAGAAGAGAAGAGAAGAGAAGAGAAAAAGAAGAGAAAAAGAAGAGAAAAAGAAGAGAGAAGAGAAAGAGGAGAAAAAAAAGAGAAAAAAGAAAAGAAAAAAAAAAGTGTAGCATGCAGAGTTGTGCTGCTCGGGCCTGGGTCTCTTTTACCCAGCTGCGAAGACTGTGCTGTTTATTGAAAGCTAATGATCCCAATTTGGCAGGATGAGGCTAAGCAGTAATAATAATAATGATACTTAGCCGTTATTGCCATGATGCTTTCATTAAACCATTTTAGAAAGCATCATGATTTTATTAAGCATCCTTATGTTTATTCTTCCATTAAATGAAGGTTTGCCCATCAGAGCCCCTTTAGTTAATGGCTATGTTGCCAATGGCTGCGGCTCCCAGAAGCATGAGAAACACCAAGCTCCTGACGGCACTTCAAGCTGGCTGGGAGCTGTGGAGGCGCCTTTGCATTACATGTGGCACCTGTGTCACGCACCTTTTAAAGGGGTTTCCCTTCATGGGAGCCACGTGCATCTCCCACTCACATTGCTAACTCCTGCCATTTGGCAGGGATGGTGCTCATGGTGACTCCTCCTGCATAATCCACTTGGGAAAAGAGATGAGCTTTCAACAGATTTTGTCACTTCTAGTGTTTCATTTCATCTCCTCACGTATGTTTTTCAGGTACCTCTTGACCTGGCCCTTTTGTGCCTTGCTGCTCTGCGTGGCAGATGCCATCGAGCTGACAGACATGTTTGGGGAGATCCAGTCTCCCAACTTCCCTGATTCCTATCCCAGTGACTCGGAAGTGACGTGGAACATCTCTGTGCCTGATGGATTTAAAATCAAGTTGTACTTCATGCATTTTGACTTGGAGTCATCCTACCTCTGTGAATACGACTATGTGAAGGTGAGTGGTGAGATCATGAGGCAGATGGTGAGGTAGACAGCAGACCTGTTCAGCCAGCTGAGAAAGGGTAGTGCTGGAAAAGTTGGGAACAAGATGGTTTTCCCCACTTATTGTGCACAAGAGTTGTCAGTCCAGTGGACCATGGGGAGAGCACAGGTAAGCTGACAATATCCATTGGACTAACAGTGAATGGGACATCAGAGTCAGAGCTTACCCACAGAGGACCTGATTTCTGAAAGTATTTGGGCATCTGATCCTCATTGGACCAAATGGGATTTGCACACCTATGGGTTGATGAAACCCTTGTGGCTAAACTACCAGCCTGTGCCACTGATGCCAGCCATGGGCAAGGAGGACCCCTGAGCTGGGCACACCTTTCCAGGCCAAGGTGGGTGCACTTTCAGCCAGCCTGGGTCCCTAGACATGGCTTGCAGGCTCTTGGGACACACTATCCAGCCTCCAGGGAAGCAAAAAGGAAAGGTTAGACCTGAGTTTAAAGCTGCTATGGAGGTTCCTGGGGAGATGTCATGGCCAAAACCTCCAAATATTTCAGTCTGCTTCATTGCTGGGCAGTAACCTATCCAAAACTGCAGGGGACCACTCACAGAGCAACCGTGCCTTTTGCACCACAGGTCTCTCCAGGCAGGGCTCTCTTTCCCATCCAGGACAAGCTGGGTTCTCCATATCTTTGAAAATGGTCCCATTTGGTGCTTCTGGCAGACCATCAGTGACAAGCAGGTGCTTTCTAGGTTTGCTTGGCTGAACACACCTTATCCTATTGCCCAGCACAAACCTCACCCTGCCCCTCTGCACAGAGGCAGGTGGAGCTTGCTCCTAGATCTGGAACCACAGACCTTGGCCCTGGTGCTAGTTGCCAGATGATTGAAATTATTATTTTATTCTTGCCCTAAGAAAACCAAGCAATCATTTATGTGTTTTTTCCTCTAGGATCTGTTGCTTGCTGCTGTAATTTCCCCTTTGTGCTGGCACTCACTCTGCTACTAACAGCTCTCATCGAGGTCTGATTAGTTCTTTCTGCTTCTCCTGGATTTTGTCCAAGCACAAGGGCCAGGGACATATATAGAGATATATTGCTTTAAAAACCCAATAAGCTCAAGGAACAGATTTCTTGGAAACTTTCCCCATTCCAAGGTTTACCCCTCCTCCCACCCTTCATCCCCTGCTCTTTTTTCCTTTTTCATAAGGCTCCCTGTTATTTGGCCATGGTGCCAACTTGGCACCACAGCTCTCCCTGCCGCTGGATTTCCGTAAGAAGGCAGTATTTTTCACAGGGATTTAGATCTCAGCTGTATAAATTTGCTCAGGGCTGTAACTCAGCTTGCGGAGCCTCCACCACAGAATTACATTTGAAAAGTGATGAAAAGGGATGGATTACAGGAGACCTGTATGTTCCTCTGCTGGGTAAGGGTACAATATTGATGCTACTGAACCCCCAGCTTAGAAAACATCAAGGAGAGCAGTGAGTGACTCCATGGCTATCTTCCTTCTTGTGTTTATGTGTCCAGCTTTGTCTGCATCACTGCAAGGTGTAAAAGCAGCATCAGTGCACTCTTTGATAAAGGCCACAGTAAACAGCTATAGAATATAACCATAGATCTGGCACATACAGTTGCTTCTCTGTAATACTCTGCTGGTCCCAGTGAGGAAGCTCAGAAAGACATGGGTGGATCTCTGCATTGCATGGCGCTCAATGGATTCCCCACCCATGAGCTGGTACCATTGCTTTCTGAGCTCATGGGTGACTTTAATCTCTGCAGCATCACATGGCAGAGAGTTGCACAGGTTAAACATATGATTACATGCTTCTGTGTGTGTGTGTGTATGTGTTTGTGTGTGTGTGTATGTGAAGAAACACCTTGTTTGTTCAGAGTCTTCATCTTCTTGACTGCCATAAGAAGGAGGTTAAAATGAGGCTGATCAGATGAAGACTCAGCTCAGGACAGGCAAAAATCCCCCATGCCCTGGCTTTTTCTTCCCTCACTCCTTGGCTGCCCACATGCCCAAGCTCTCAAGCAGTGTAGAAACTCATCCCAAGTGAGCTCAGGGTGAGCCGAGCCGCAAACCCTCACAGATCTCTGCCTTCGGGGTGGTCTGCAGAAGAGAACAGTTTCCAGAGCTCTAAAACAATGGCTAATTAAAACAATAGCTGTTTATTTATATATATGCACGTCTACGCGTGCGCGTGTGTATATATGTGAAAAGAACGTGGCTCCTAAAGAAAAGCTCACAAGATGGGAAGCTTGTTTGTGTAAATGGGGATGGCAGAGAGGAGGATTGAGCCAAAAGGAATGGAACAGCCACCCCAAAAATAGCTGACTGGGAAAGCCCCCCTCGCAGGTAGAAAGCACCAGTCACACACTGCCTTGGGAAGCCAAACTCAGCCCCAGCACATTGGAGACAGCCTCTCCTCAGCCACCTGCCAGGTTCCTGGGCACAGGGATGGAGCAGCCATCCACCCTGGGCTTTCAGCTCCTGTTCTCTGCCATGCTCCTCAGCAGGCTCTGCCTGGCTTGTCACTGTCTGCAGGGAACTGATTTGGGGGTTCCTCATTTGCACAGGGTCTCACCATGGTTTGTCTAACTCCTTTCTGGGGTCACCCAGCAGTGGACACTTTTTCATACAAGTCTCCAGCACTGGCCCAGGTCACCCCAAAAGAAATGCCCATAACCAGGAAATCAGATTGTGACCTGAATAGTGTCATTGAGGAGCACTGTGAAAGAGGCAAAGAGATGGATAATGAAATCCTGACTTCTGAGGGCCCTTCATGAGTAAATCCCCAAGCTTACTAGGGAGATCTGAGCCTGGGGTCCTGTCTGTGAGGTTTTGCACATCGCTCAGTCAACCCCTGGAATGAAATCACCCCTGGGAACTTGGCAACCAGCTGGGTACAACTCCTTGATTGAAGTGAAAATGGGGGGACACCCTCTTGGTGCTGGCAGGGGACATGCAGGATCAGGGAACGAGCTTGGTGCTGCATTCAGGGCAGTGCATGCTCAGCCTGGGGCTGCAAGAAGGGTGCACAGGACCCATCCAGACCTTCCTCTGCTCAAAGGAGGGAGAAGAAGCACAAATCAAGGCGTGGCATGAACTGGGGGTTCAGGAGAGGAGCATCCTCTTTTGGTCCTGTCAGTCAGCCCCAGCCAGGGGGTTATTCATGCTCTGGAAGTGTGGAGTCCCAAGAGGAGCACTTCAGACCCTGGGAGGCAGCTAAAAGGTGGCTCTGCACAGAGGAGTGTGCTAGCAGTGGCCACCCCGTGTGCCTCTGAGGACCACAGTTATCCCAATGCCATGGTCGGAGGACCAGGCATGGAAGCAAACCAGCAGCTCCTGCAGCACCCCAGCATCCCACCTGGGTCCCTTTTCACCTCCAGCCCCTCCAGGAACAGGCCTGGCCCAGAAATAGGGTATGTGGGTACAGCTGCCATGCTGGGAGGGGACAGTTTCTGGCCACCAAGCCAAGTCCACAGCACAGGAAACTCCTTTTTCCCCCATGGCAGGACTGCCACATGTTCCCATGGAAATTCAGGGCAGTTTCATGTTTGCATATGAAAGGATCCTTGATGTGTGCTGTGGAGAGGATGGACAGCAAGTTGGGGAGAGGATTTCCAGGAGACCTAGACAGAGGCTCTTGCAGTGGCTGTCCCATTCCTGCCTCATTCCCAACAGTCAGCAGCAGCAGCAATGTGAAAAAAAAAGCCCTGTTGATCTGGGTGTTGCATCCTTGCCACACTCTCACTGCAGGGCCGCTCGTCGGGGGCCACTTCATGCCCTCCCCTGGCTTTGAGAGTCTCCTCCCCATGTCATGTTCCCAGTGTCTTCAGCCCAGCACTGCGATTTCTCTGCCTAATGAGCCATTTATATATATTACAAGTGGTATGTTTGGCCTTCATCAGTCCAATTAGTGCATTCCTGAAGGGCTGGACGGGGGTGCTGGTGGCGGCTGTGTTTCCGTATTGCTGACTGCCTGCTCCTCTCCGCCAGCAGACACCAAACTGCCGAGCCAAAGTCCCCTTGGTGATCATAGCATTTCATTAACCTGCCAGCTGCAGGAGGCATCTCCTCCAGGAGGTCTGTCTGGGGTATCAGTGCCCCAGTATTGCCAGCAGCCCATACTCTGGGGCAGCCTTTCTTTCCTGCTGAGCCAGGATATCCCAGCTCCTGCCCCAAAGGGGGAAGTCACTGTGTGGCAGAGAGGGGCCCCACAACTTGGGCCACCCTTTACCCACAGCACCAGCCAAAATGCAGGGGGTCACAGCCATAGCCAGGGAGGGACTCCTATCTGCCTCTATCCAGATGGGCAGAACTCTTAGTGAGAGGATGAGGATGCAAGCAGAAACAGGGAAGACCGCAGGAGGCATTGGCAAGGGTAAATTTAAGGCACGAGGGTGTTGCTATATTTTATTTTTCAAAGGAGGATTCTTTCAGCGTATTTTTATAGGGAATTTCTCTGTGGCAATTGATATTTCCCTCAGGGACACATCTTCTCTAGTGAAAACGTCGACATCGTGACCCGAGAGGGAGAAACTCCAAACAAACAACCAGGATTTAATTACCAGCCTGCTCGCTGGATGTAAATGATCTACAAAAAAAGTATACAGTCCCCAGCAGAAGCAGCAAATATTAACCAGGGATGATGACCTCTCTGTTTAGTTTACTGCTGGAGGGCTGCCTCTGCTCCCTGTGGCTCAGGGCATGGGACCCGTCTCAGATAAGAGGCTGTGGATACCTTCAGTGAGGAGAGCATGGATCTCCCGGGCCTCATCCTGCCGCTCCGGGACTGTATCCAGGGATGCTGGGGGCAGTGTTGGGGCTCACCCCGTGGCCAGAGCATCCTCGGGCCAAGACACAGGGCACTGGGAAGATTTTCCCGTGCTTTAGTGAGGCTGTGCTGCAGGTCCTGGGGCTGAAGGAGAGGGATAGGAGCTCACACAGTGGCTCATGTGTCCTGGCAGAGGTGACAGCCACTAGCCCCACACAGAGCAGCCAGCTGGAAATTCCTCCTTCCCACAGATTTCCTTAAGAAAAAGCATTTTCTGCAGAAAAGGCTGCATCCTGTGTGCTTGTGCAGCCAAGTCTGCATGTTGGGGCTGAAGTGCCTTTTTCCTTCACTTTTGATGATGGCACTCCCGTTTTTCAGTCTGAAACACTATTTCAAAACAATCTTTCAGATTTAAAAGCTATTCTAAAGCACCACAGTATAGTTCAAAGGGATTGAAACCAGATGGAGCCCAAATTACTTGTTTTCTTTTTTTTTCCCCAGAATGCCACTACAAAAAAAAAAAAAAAAAAAAAAATTCAATTGGGTTTTTGTCCCAAAGCGGGACGCATGTTTTTTCTCCAGATTCTCAAAATTTATCATCGGAAAGTCTCTCTCTTTTCTGGCCAGCTCTAGCTTGTATGAGAGGATGGAAAATATCTGGAGGCAATGTCAAGGCATGCTGAGTTGCCATTTCCATGTTGGCTTTCCCTGGTGTGAAGGAGTTTCCGCCTGTTTGTTCAGCTCTGGGAAATTTCCCTTTCAGTCACGGACCCTCCCCAAACAACACATCCTAAGGGTCTTCAGGTAACAGGCATGCAGTTGGAGGATGGTTTTGCCTTGCTGAGGCCATGCAGGCTGGGGACAGCATTCCAACACTTCCAGGACCCCATGGGTCCCCCAGCAGATGAGTGTTTTCCCCAGGCATGTGCTGGGGGACCGCACACTTCATCACAGCCTCAATAGCCGTGGCTTGGCATGAGTGGTGGCGGGCTGGCTGGTGGTGTTCATCGCATTCCTCTGCTGAGCCTTATTCATATCCAAGTCTCCTGAGGGAAAGCAGGCAGGGTGCTGGGAACCGCCTGGGAGAGGTTGTGGTTGAGACAGGGGTTGGGGATGGGATGTGTAGGAGAAAGAGGTTGATCAATGCTGGAGAAAACGGCAAGGAAAAAGGAAAGGAGGGCATTTCCAGGGAAAATTGGAGAGTTTTCTGCAGGGATTGCATTTCTTTAAGGCACAGGTAAGGCTGTGTTTTAAAGGGATGCACATAGAGACTACAGAGCGTACGGACATGACAACAGGTCACACTGGCTCATTGCTCCCCTTCTTTAGCCCTCTGGATGCATGGTCATAGTCCAAACAGTGCCTCGAGTCGGACAGGGATCCTGGGTGGCAGGAACAGGACAGGGAACAGAAGCACAATTACAACTGCTGCTTTGAACTGATGCAAAACCAGTGGGTAGGGGCTCCTCTGTGCTCCCAGCACCCTTCCAGCAGCACAGCCCTCACGCAGATGCTGCGCCTGGATCAGTGTTTGGGCCATGGGGAGGGGAGAGGGGGAGCATCTCAAGTACTGAGAGCTCTGAGTGTGAATGACACATCCCAGGGACTGATTTTCACACCTCTTCTTCTGCACCACCTGTCCACATCCTCACCCCACCTCCCAAACAGGCTCCCACCCTGCATCCTCCCCTTACACCCCCCAGCTCCTCTCTACATCCTGGATGCCACCTGCTCTCCACATCTTTATCAGAGGGTGACTCCAGGCAGAGCAGACAGACCTGAATCCCTGTGTCCATTTTGCAGAACCTACTTAATTGCTTTACTGCACTAACGGCATCTCAAAAACCTGGAGCAGTGGGAGTCAGACCTGCTATGCTCTGAGCATCCCTGGAATCACACTTGGCTGCAGAATGTGGTATGAATGCAGTGGGAATGGCTAGAAAATGCTGTTTGAAAAATGCCCTGGGAAGGGCCAAGGCAACAGAAAGCTGAGCAAGATGGGGCTTGGAGGGGTCAGAGCTGCAACCTCAGGCTGTGGCCATCCAAGGCTGCCAGATGGGTAGCCCGTCCCATGGAGACACTGCTCAGCCTGGCAGGGGGCAGACTCAGCAAGCACAGGCAGAGTTGTGAGCTCCTGGGTGCAGAGAATGATTCCAAGCCCAGCCTGATGTCCCCAAGAAATGCACAGCAGGCTCTCCAGGCTCCCCTCTTCTTTCTGCTAACAGATTGCAGCTGAAGACCAGGAGCTGGCAACCTTCTGCGGCAGGGAGACGACAGACACAGAGCAGGCTCCTGGCCAGCAAGTGATCCTGTCCCCCGGGCCCTACATGGGGCTCACCTTCAGGTCTGACTTCTCCAATGAGGAACGTTTCACCGGCTTTGATGCCCATTACACAGCCGTGGGTAAGCAGCAGCTGAGCCTTCAGGACCAGCTTGCTGGGGCAGGGAAATGAATTTGCAAAGATCACATCCTGGGTCAGCCTCGGGGACTCTGGCAAGAGAAGAGTTGGTTTGCAGCCCTTGGGCCATACGGGGCTCACTGGGTTCTCATGTGACCCACCACACGGGACAGCTAATTTATCAGTGTTGTAGCAAATGTCCCCATGAGGAGTGACATGGGGAGACCTGCAGAGTGACTTCTGTGCCTTGTTATCTCCATCCTAGATGTGGATGAGTGCCTAGAGAAGAGTGATGAAGAGCTGGCATGTGACCACTACTGCCACAATTACATCGGTGGGTACTACTGCTCCTGCAGGTTCGGCTACATCCTCCACTCCGACAACAGGACCTGCAAAGGTACCACCCAGGCACAGTTCGGACACAGGGGGGGGTCACACAGAGGGGTCCCTGAGCAGGCAACAGACCTACCAAACACAGGCAAAACTGCCTTTTTTGGTGCCAGGAGGGATGGGGTGCCTCTTGCCCTCCAAACCAGTAATCTGGGACTGCATTTTCCTATGGGCTGTGCTCCTCAGATAAGCTCTGTAGACCTCCTCAAGTCAGAGAAATTGAAAGGTTTAGTCTGTGCTCTGAAACTGCATCATGTCTATTAGCTGGGACAAGCTCTCAGCCCCGGCCTCTGTGCCACAGGCATATTAGGAAGATGGCTGTGAGAGATTCTCCATGCATGGAAAAGTATTTGTACTCTGTGGACCCACTCTAACCCTAACCCCACTCCTCCTGAGTGTGGTCAAGACTGGGACATGACTGTCAGGGCCCTGACAGAGATGTGGCTGTGTTTCAGTGGAGTGCAGCGACAACCTCTACACCCAAAGGAGTGGGGTGATCACCAGCGCCGACTTCCCCAGCCCTTACCCCAAGAGCTCGGACTGCCTGTACCGTATCGAGCTGGAGGAGGGTTTTTTCATCACCCTGGACTTTGAGGACAGCTTTGATGTGGAAGACCACCCCGAGGTGACCTGTCCATATGACTACATCAAGGTGAGCTGGGCTTTTTACACTCCTCCTCTCCCACCCACCTTTCTTTTCCCCAGTGCCCTGGTGATGGGACCAAATGGCCCCAGTCTAAACAGGATTGATGGAGCCAGCAGGAGCCCTGTGTTCTCTCGACCCCATGTCTCCTGCCATATCTGATTTTGACCCTTTCAGCCAACAGTGACCCTCTTTCTGTTCATATCCCCCCAAAACATGGTGCTTAAGCTCCACTGACCCCACTGCAGGCCCACCCATTAGCCTCAGAGATCAAAGAACCTCCTCATACCATCCATTCATCTTTACCTCAATAGATCAAAGCTGACCAAAAGGAGTTTGGACCGTTCTGTGGAGAGAAGTCCCCAGGACGCATTGAAACCCAAACCAATAGTGTACAGATCTTCTTCCACAGTGACAACTCTGGAGAGAACAGGGGCTGGAAGCTGTCATACACAGCAATTGGTAAGTCCTGCTACTTTCCTCTGTCTGCTGGGCTAGGAAATGGGAAGGGCTTTATAAACCCTGCAGGTGAACACCATGAGTTTGGTGGTCCATGATTCTGTCTCCAGAAAGGATCTGTTCCAGAAATTGCACAAGGAGAGGCATAAAATAACATTGCAAAGCAGAGCAATTTTGGGCAGGATAATTGCACAGGCTACTGTTATTAACTGCCAGATTTGTAATGCCCAAAGCCCGAGAATTACAGACTGGATGAAAGATCTGGAGCCTCCATGCCTTCTAGAAGAGCCTGGATGAGCCATGCCAGTGCAGACTAAAGCAGAAGGGCAAAGATGCTCAGACTCTGCTACATGGGCTCAGTGACAGAACTGGGACTCTGCATTTCTTCCATTTATTCCTCTGAGTTTTGTTTTGTGCTTTTTTTTTAATTCAAAGGAAACCCATGCCCACCAGTGCAACCACCAATCAATGGGAAAATTGAGCCTTCTCAAGCCAAGTACACCTTCAAAGACCAGGTTGTGATCAGCTGCAACACTGGATACAAAGTGCTGAAGGTATGGGACGATGATTTGGAGCTGGGAATGTAGGTAGGAAATGGAGGATCCTTCCTCTCAAAGCCATTGCGTCTCTGAGAGAGTGAACACAACACACACACCATCCTTACCCTTTTCCCCAGGGCAGGGAAAAAGCCTCCTCTGAGAGCCACCACCTTTCCTTTCCAAAGATGCAGAGGAAGAGAGGAGATAGCACTTTCCTGAGCCACCTTCTCAATGTCCCTCCAGACCCAGCAAGCTCATAGAATGTCAGGCTTTGGTGCCTCTGCCAGAGAGAAAGTCAGGAAAAACCCTGGGGAAGTTTCCAGGGCTCTCTCTGCTCCCCACCTCAGTGGGCACTGGCTCAGCAGCCCTACAGAGGCCATCGTCCATTGACTGGGAGGTCCTCTGGGACTTTGGGACAGCTTCAGCAAGTCACGGGAGGCAGAACTTTGGCAGGCCCTCTCCAGGAAACAGCTGAGAACCACAGGGAGTGCGGGTGACTCACAGGGTGGCTGTCCTCCCTGCAAACCAGTAGCCCACTGTGATTTCCAGCATGGACTTGGGTATTTCTCTGATCTCCTCCTAGTATATTTTTCGTGCAGAGTTGCCTCCTTATTCATCCTATCATTTAGGACAGGAATAAATGACTCCAGTTCTTTTGCTTTCAGCATGCCACTGAATTGCTGGCAATGAGAAAACTCTTCAAGTTTTTCATTACGATTTTATTGCAGTTTTGATCTAAAAAAGTCCTTTTTCAGGGGAGGCTGGATATAACTTGACTAAATTGCCAAGAAATTCCCTTTTAATTGAAAGATTTATTTCTTTGCCTTGAACATTAATAGGGGTTTTTTTGTTGGCACCTTCTGCACAGGATAACCTGGAAAGTGACTCCTTCCAGATTGAGTGTCTGAAGGATGGGACATGGAGTAACAAGATCCCTATCTGCAAAAGTAAGGACACCCTTCCCCACCCTGCCAATGTCTTTTTCCTGCTAAAATCATTTCATACTAACGGGTGCTGCTCTGCCAGAGTGGAGTTCCTTACTCAGAGCCACAAGCCCAGCCAGAGAGGCTACGTAACCCTGCAAAGCTCTGTTGGCTTGTTCTTGGATAACATAATGGGGCTCAGTCCAAATACCACAAGCAGGAGATTGGTGCTCTTATTTAGATTACTCATATAACTTGATTTGCGAGCCACTTTGCTGTCTCCCTGTCAAAGACAGAGCAAGCCTGTCTCTTCAGAACTGTCTCTGTCAGATAAATCTCGGACAATTTGGGACAATCCCATTCCTGGTCCAAATTTCCTTCCCAATGGAGGCTGTCAAGACCCAGGGCATTAGTCCCAGGTACTAGCCTAAACTGGGCACTGCTCAGCTAAGTGAAAAGGGAGAGAAAAGTTGTCCAAATATGTACACACCTTAAAATGGGAGAAAAGGGGAGAAGAAAACAAATGCCATTTGAAAGGACAGGTGATGACTTGCATCATCTCTTCTTTCATCTAACCCAGCCCCTCTCTCAGCTCAGGCTTGGGAGATGTATCTGATAACACCTTTTCCCTTTCCCCCAAACCCAGCAGCCCTCAGTCTGCTGCTCAGTCTGCTGTAAGGCCCAGAGAGAAGAAAAGCACATGTGCTCAGAGAGTGTCCCAAGTCCTTCCAGGAGAGGCAAAAGGAGATGCTTTCTAGGGATGTTCGGATCCAGGCTCTCCTCATCCGGGCAGATCCTTTTTTTTTAAATAATATTGTGGATCTTACCTTAGAAGAGTATTTCTGAAGTTTTAATTCATGTTTTCTCACTCAAAGTGGAAATTGGGAGGCCCTCAGACCTGCTAAATAGATTTGTATCTGAAAGAGCTCCTTAGAAATTGTGGGGTCAGGGATGCCTCTGCCCTGCCAAAGAACAACCCACTCCTGCACTTTTATTATCACATCTCCCCTTGAATGTATCCAGGTTGAAGAGTGATCAGATAAAAGTTTGCATCATCTAAAAAGCAGAACAAAATTCCAGGTAAATATTTTTAACCCCAAAAGAAAAAAAAATTTTGAGAAAATTTAAAGGATTACCTGCGTTATTCCAGCTGAGCTGGAACAGATCCCTTCTTCTGTAGTTCAGCTCACTACACTAAATTTCTAAGAATTTTTTGGAAAGCCAAGAAGCCCTTAAATGGGCAATTCAGGCCTCCAAACTGCAAAGCCTTCCACCTCCCCAGGATGTGAGAGGCAGGGCAGAAGCAAAAATGGTTTCAGAAGGCAATGCAGAAAATAGAAAACTTCTCAGCCAATGTGGATAAAATCCAGCTCTGTATTCTAGAGAGACTAAACACAAACCTATGACAGCTTCTCCCAGCCACTGCCCCCAGGCTGCCCTGGCCCAGCAGAGTGAGAGGGTCCCCAGCAGGGCCATGGCTCTGCTGGCATCTGCGGCACCCTGGCACGGCTCCCTGGGCGCTCATTAACGATTTCTGGTGTTTTGGGGGCTGGGTTTCCTGCATGTCTCTCTCTGCTCATCTACTAATTGGGCTTTCTCTCTCTGCTCTCCTCCTTCCCCTCTGCTTTCGGTGCAGCTGCAGACAGAGCCGACAACCAGACAGAGGGAAGAGCCGGCTCGGAGCAAGTGGCTGTGTGAGGTTGGCGCCGGCCGTGCCGCCCCGACGGGCAGCCTGTCTTGATGCCCTTCTCTGATCTGTCCAGCACCCAGGGCAGGCTCCCTTTGCTGCTGGCCTGGCTGCCAAATCCATCTCTGTGGCTTGTCTAACCAGCATGGCACTGTTAACCCCTCTGCGCCTGGTGCTTTATTAACTCTGTCTTGAGAAGAGGAAAGGAAATAGGAGTCGAACTCCCCCTTTCTCACTGTCACGCCGCCCCATGGGAAGGGTGCCCACCTGGCCCCAGCACCGCTGCCTGGGGACCACACGCTGCTGCCAGCTCCTGGCATGTCTGCATCACTCCCACTCCCTGTGGATGCCTTGGCCCCTCCAAGGCAGCTGTTGCACCAGAAGTGCAGCATGGCTGCCTGGTTGGTTGTCTGGATTTGGTCTCTCACTGCCCTTCCTCCCTGGCCCAGCATCACAAATAAGAAACACTCCTTCCTCCCCTCTCTCCAAGAGTCCTGGTGCCTTTCAGACCCTCCTAGAAGGAGGCCTGGAGGATGGGTTGGCTTCACCAGCCTTTTTCTGCGGGCACCAAGCCCTGGCACCAACACAGAGGGATGGATGTTCCTCTGCCTCCCCTTTGCTTCCCACTGCTGGCTCCGCAGAGGTGAGGATGGGCTGGCCTTAGGCTGATTGCAGCTGAAGGAGGTCAAAGCCTGGCCCCATTCATGTCCCCAGCAGCCACAGGCATGCACCCTGGACTCCCTGAGGCATTGGAGGCTTCACTAGGAGGAAGCTGGGATGTGGACTAGAGGCTGGGAGAGGAGGAGGAGGTGTGTGTTGGGCAGCTCAGTCCACTTCTGGTCCTACAAAGACGGAAACGCTAAATGACCCCTTTCCTAAGGAAAAACTCTGGAAAGGCTCACAAAACAAATGCCCTCCCCTCACCCTTTCAGCCGGACTTGGGACACTGGTGCAGCAACACCTCTCTGTAAGAGCCCATTCTCCAGGCATCAGACCTGCCCAGGCCTGGGGGATATACAGGGATGAGATGGGCTCTGCAGGCCAGTGGATGCTGCCCTGCAGCCATAAATAACCCCAGAGTAGAGGTGCAAGCCAGGATGGTCCTCCAACATTCATTCCCTCCTTCCTGCAAGGAAACAGGTACCTAGAATCTCCACCCAGACTGGCTGCACCCACACACTCATCCCATCACCAGCTGTCCCTACAGAAGATGGATGGGACCCTGGTGAATGGTGAGCTGCAGCATTTTGCCATAAACCAGGCTTTTTTCACCCAAGCAATTAAGCAACCCTGAGCATCAGTGTGTATCCCTTGTTCCAACTACTTCTTCTAGTGAATTCTCTCTTTGTTAGCCTGGATCACTCTGTGAGTTAGGACTCCTCTCGTCATCCCCTTCTCAACCCGGAGCACATGCAGGCACACATCCACAGGGAGTCATCCCTTATCCACAGGACCTTTCTGCAAAGTTGCCCATCCCCTACTCAACCCCTCATCCTAAACACAGCATAACCCAGCTCCACAACACTGCATTTCCTGGCAGGAATAGACTGGTTCCTGCCCTCCACTGGGGCAGGTCCCCAGGATGAGGCAGGGGGAGGCTGCACGGCATTGCTGGAGTGTGCTGTGACTTGCCCACATGGCAGGGAGCTGCAGCTCCAAAGGACTAACTCCTGGCTTCGGTGGATGAACCCTCTTGGAGCCTGAGGTCCTTCCTGGTGTATTTGGCACATACCCAACACAGGGGACAAGGTGGGAGGAGAGCCTGGACAGGGCACTCTGATGGATCTAGGGGAGAAAGGGGACCATGGACAGGCCATGGGGAAGAGCAATGGCACCCTGAGAATTCTTATCCCTCCATCAGACCATGAGCCAACCTTGCTGAAGTCCTGGAGTGAGTTTGGTCTCACCCACATCTGCTGACCTCATCCCTGCCTGCAGACCAACCAAGCCACACTCTTAATGTCCTTCATCCCCTGCTGTCGTAGGACAGGCAGGACCAAGGATTGCTCAGCCTGAGCTGTAAATGCTTAACAGCACTGTTCGGTAAGCAAGACCAGAGCAGGATGGACTGGACTGTGCTCTCAGCAAAGCCCTGTGCATAGAGGAACACCCCTGATGCACACCATAGGCTGGTGAATTACTGCCTGCTTCTTCCTGCCCATTCCTAAGGGATGCAAAGACATAGTCCAGGACCATCTCACAACAGATGTCACCTGCCAGAGCAGGCTTCTTCCCCTCTCAACAGTAAAGCAGAGAGATCTCGCACTAAGTGGAGGACTTCCTGGGGCTGGGGTCTCCACCAGAATGAGTGGTGCTGGCCATAGAACCTGCAGGAGAACTGTACCACTCCCATACACTCTGTGTGCAGGGTGGCTGTGGGAGGGTTTCACAGAGCCAGGCTGCCCTGACTGAGAGAGAGCCTTCAGCTGCCTTCTGAGGCCATGTCAGACTGTGTCTCCTGCAGAGCCCTAGAGAAAGTGGATCCAGAACTATACAGGTCCTTGGTCTGCCCCACAGGACCACCATCACATGCCAAAGCCCAGCACTACCTGCCTGCTGGCTGTCTGGATTCTCCAAGAAACAGCACAGGGTTCAATCCCCCTTCTGTGTTGGGTTTCAGTTGCTGACTGCAAAGCACCACCGGAGCTGGAGCACGGCTTTGTCACCTACTCCACCAGGAGCAACCTGACCACCTACCGAGCAGCCATCCAGTACCACTGCCAGCACCCCTACTACCACATGGCCCCCAACAGCACGGGTGAGCAGTGGGGCCAGGCCACGTCCCCATGGCACAGTGCAGGTGGGCGCGTGGCCATGTGAGTGTGGGTTTGCAAGCGGGGGGAGCTTGGGGTGGCTGCTCCAGGGTGCTCTGCAAACGGCAGGCTGTGGATGTAGCCTGCACACACCGTACCCTGTGTCTGCACTGCCTGGACTGCCAGACTGGACACATCCTGCTCCTCAGTGAGGTAGGATGGAGTTGGCCCCGCCTGGTGCTCTGCCTGAGTGTTTCACAACCTCGGCAGAGCAGTGTGGGTGTTCCACATTCTGCCTTCTTACCCTGCCATGTGCTCCCTGCAGACCATGACATTTCTGAAAAAGTAAAAGGAGCTGCTGCTGGAGAGAGCACCAGGTCCAAAAGCCTCAGTAAGGACTCTGCAAGGCTCCTCATCC
Source organism: Anabacerthia variegaticeps (assembly GCA_035583185.1). Classification (NCBI taxonomy): domain Eukaryota; kingdom Metazoa; phylum Chordata; class Aves; order Passeriformes; family Furnariidae; genus Anabacerthia; species Anabacerthia variegaticeps. The sequence goes on along the minus strand of JAWWEW010000012.1, from coordinate 9,984,672 downwards.
CAGCACCCGAATGTTCAGCATAGCCAAAGTTGAACAGATATCAGTGGGATCATATCAGATTGGGGTTTACCCCCTATCCTCCTGGTCTGCAACCACAGAAAAACCACAAGGTACTTTGACAAGAGCCACAAGTCTCTGCACCCTTCAGACTTGGCTCTGGGCAGCAGAAGGGGTGTGTACACACCCCAGCCCATCTTCCTCCTCTTCCCTCAGCAAGCAAAGCCAAAGGAATTCCTCACATTCCTGTCTCCCTGCTTGTATCTCCCGCTGGCCCAGTGCATCTGGTGCCAGCATCCCCGATGCATTAGCAGAACTGGCACTGGCAATATTTATGTGGAGGTAACCACCAGCAGAGGCTGAGGACACAGCACAGCCCTCCAGACAGCTCAAGGCAATGAAACCAAGGATGATGGCATGTCCCCTGCATGGGGACAGGGCTGCCAGGGTCCCCCAGGGAATGGAGCGCAGAGAGCATTAAAAGGGAGGTCACTTGATGCTCTGAAAAGGGGTTCTCAAGAGTCGTGACAGCTGGGCAACATCTCCTCAGTGCAAAGGAGACCCCCTCATGCCAGAACCACAGACCAGCTAACATTTTGCTCTCTTCCAGCCACCTACATGTGTGATGCATCCGGGGTGTGGAGGAGCGAGGAGCTGGGGACCAAGCTGCCATCCTGCCGACCAGGTACTGATACTGGGGCAGCTGGTTCCCACAGTGAGGAGTGTGGAGCATGGAGGAGCGAGGAGTGTGGAGGAGTGGGGAGTGTGGAGGAGTGGGACATGCAGGGAGGGGATGCTGCCGTGCCTGACCAGACCTAATACTTCCCTAGGCAGGGACTGTGCTCCCTGGTGACAGTGCCACATACCTTGGCTATTCATACCCAACTGCCACAATGCAAGCCCAGGAGGGTGGTGGGGACAGAGGCTTTCTGCTATCCCAGCTGTCCCAGATGGTCAGAGTGCAGTGGTGGCATTGGGCAGCACTGATGAGGGAATGTGGCCCTGGCAGTATAGGGCAGCAGTGGGGTCACAGCGCTCCTGGCTGTCAGGACTCCCCAAGCTACTCATTTCAGAAGACAAGGAAACCAGCAGCCCCAGGGCAGAGCCCACTGGCCATGTTCAGCCCCCAGCATCCCTGGCAGTGGCTCTAGCCAAAGGCAGAGCATTACCTGGCTGTCAGCTCCCACAGGCAGTGTGTAGACATCCAGTAGCAATTATCACCTCTTCAAGCCTTGCAGAAAAAACTCAAGTGCTTTGCAGGGAAGGAAAAGTCCCAAGTCTTTGAGCAGTGGCAGAAATGTATGCAGCCAGCAAGTTTCCAGGACAAGCGCTCACTCTGGATTAAACAAAAGTCTCTGGGACCTTTGCTGTCCATAACCAAGAGTGAGGCCAGGTCTGGCTGGCAAGTCGGGGGCCTGGAGGCAGCTTGAGTGTGGATTGTAATCAGATGTGCAGGGAAGACTCTCCAGAGAGGTGCAGGGATTTGGCTGCCATGCAGCAGCTGCAGCTGCAACCACCCCAGGGTCCACACACTGGCTCAGCCCCATGGAGGGCATCTGCTCTCCAGTCATGCTGAGCCACTGCAAGGCCAGAGGAGGGACCCCTGAGATTCCCTGCATCCCACAAAATTCCAAGACTAGGGCTGTGGCTGCTCTTGTTGTGGCAGCTGCTCCCTGCATCTCTGCTTGATGTTTCAGGCTGAACTAATTTGAGCTGGGATCATATGGGGACAGCTTTTGGGGCCATAGCTGCTTTCATGGGCCTTTTCCAGGCCTTCTGATTAGTGACAGGAGTCAGAGAGACTTCAGGAAAATGGAAAATCCCAGAGAGAGAGTGACGCTCTCCTGAGATCGGCATCTGCAGACAGCAGCTGGCCAGCTGTTCTTTAGATCCTCCCCCGTGTCTCACGCACCTCCCCATCAATAGAAACCTCTCTTCCAGGCCACTCCATGCCTGCCTCTGCCATTAGTGGTAGCATTTGCAGCCTGGTCAGCATTTTTGATATGTAATTTAATGGAATAAATATTTGGCTGGATGCACTTCCTCTAAAACCATCTCCCTGGGACAACCGTCGGCTTCAGTGCAGCAGACCATCTGGGCTGGGACACAGGAATTCTTTCCCTAAGCTTGTTTTCTTTTCCTTTCAGCACTGGAAAAGGCAGGGATGCAGAGCACATGCAGAGACACTCACCATGCTCCCTCCCTGCTAGTCACACTTTTCCTAGAAGCAGACCCCAGTCACAACAAATCCTCATTAGCAGCTCCCAGTGCTCCTACGCTGCTTCCAAGTCTAATTCTCAGCTCCAGTCCCATCACCCTGAGAAGTCAGACCCTCTTTCTGTGAGGCTTTGCATCCTCCCTTCTCAGTACAGGTGGCACCAGGGCAGAGGCCTGGCACTTTCCATGGAGGATATGGATTCTCGTTGTAGACTCAGAGGGATGAGACCAGCACTTGAGCTGCTGCAGTTCAGGACTCTTCCAGGTGTAGAAGGACAAGCCTAAATTGGCTCCCACAACTTCCTGACGACATCAACACCCACCAGCCAGTTGGGAGTCCCTCCCACAGTGCTACCATAGGCATGAATCAGCCCCCCCACCAAAAGCTATGTCTTAAGGCTTAAGTTTTGCAGGGACAGAATTGTCCCTGCCCACCCTGTCCAACCCTCTCAGAGTCACCTTCAGCATCATGAGTCCCTTCTGTTCCTCACACTGTGTCACAGTGCCTGGATAAAGCTCCTGGAGACAAACCAGACAGCACATCAGGGCTCTTGAGGCATTAATTCTGGGTCTGTTGAAGAGCTGAGCAGAAGGGTGCTGGTTTGGCTGCCAGAATTGTGGTGAGGAGGTGCAGGAGTAAAGCCCATGGTGCCCAGCAACATGGCTGAGCCTTCCTCAGCCACAGCTCTTATGGGAGGGCAAATGCCATGGCCTTGAGAACACAGACCTCATGACAGGTCTCAGAGCAAGGGGTGAGACTGTCAAGCTCCAGTCCTCCCACCGGCATTCCTCTGGGTTTCTTGGTACACTGAGCAGGAGCCAGGCAAGTGGCTGAAAGGTCTTGGAAGGGCTGAGTGAGCACATGGGTCACAGTGAGGCTGCAGGTTTATTCATTTGCCTTTCTGCTTCTGAGGTGGTGTGGATCTGGCCAAATCACTCCAGAAACTACAAAAGAGAGTGTTTGGTTCGAAGATAACCAGCTATGTGGCTCAATGCACAGGGATATCCCTTTTCCTTTGTGCTCTAGATAAGTAAGCTGGAGGTGACTGTCCTGTCCTTTCTGTCCCCAGTGTGTGGCCGTCCAGTTCGTCCTCTGCCCGGGATCATCAAGCGCATCATCGGCGGGCGGAATGCAGAGCTTGGCTTCTTCCCCTGGCAGGCGCTGATTGTGGTGGAGGACACGTCCCGGGTGCCCAACGACAAATGGTTTGGCAGTGGGGCCCTGCTCTCAGACTCCTGGGTGCTGACCGCTGCCCACGTGCTCCGCTCCCAGCGGCGGGACAAGACTGTCATCCCCGTCTCCAAGGAACATGTCACTGTCTATCTGGCCCTTCATGATGTGAGGAACAAGATGGACGCTGTCAACCGGACAGTGGAGAGGATCATCCTCCACGAGGAGTTCGACATCCAGAACTACAACCACGACATTGCTCTGGTCAAGCTGAAGGAGAAGGTGACCATGGGGAAGTATGTCATGCCAGTCTGTCTGCCCCAGTTTGAGCACGAGCTGGAGGGGCCTTACCCCAACACGCTGGGACTGGTGGCTGGCTGGGGCATCTCCAACCCCAACGTCACAGTGGATGAGATCATCAGCTCAGGGATGAGGACCCTGTCTGACATCCTGCAGTACGTGAAGCTGCCGGTGGTGCTGCAGGCTGAGTGCAAGACCAGCTACGAGTCGCGGTCAGGGAACTACAGCGTGACCGAGAACATGTTCTGCGCCGGCTACTACGAAGGTGGGAAGGACACTTGTTTGGGAGACAGCGGGGGAGCCTTTGTCATCCAGGACCTGGGAACCCGGAGGTGGGTGGTCCAAGGGCTGGTCTCATGGGGTGGCCCGGAGGAGTGTGGCAGCAAGCAGGTGTATGGTGTGTACACCAAGGTCTCTAACTATGTGGACTGGGTGGAGAAGAAAACAGGCTCCTCAGAGAGGTGGACATTTCTGGACTCAGAGCTGGAGAGATGAGTGACTAAGCAGCCTGCTGCCACCGCGGCTCTCTTTCTTGTTGTTGTTATTGTTTAATGTGCTCCAGACTCTGGTCTTTCGCAAGCAACAGCCACGATACTCCACACATGCCAAGCCTTTGCCAGCCCTCCAGGTCATTTGTTTCACTTGGTCCCACATCTCTTCACTTGCATTCTTAGGAAATGCTTGCTAGGGAGCTGGGGGAAGGGAGTGAAGGGCAGGATCTCAGCTAGTGTCCTCAGCTTATGCTGCTCATCTGCAAACCTCACCCACACTCCAGGGAGCCTCCCTTCAAGCCAGGAAAAAGGCACAGCAACTGAGGCAGCATTTCCCTAACACCAAAGCTTTGTGCCATGCACAAGGAATTGTCCCCACCCCTGGGACTCTCTGGGAAATCTTCTCATCAGAAGATGCAACTACAGAGCCTATGGACCATGCAGGAAACCCACTTGGGCAGGCCTGGACCCCACAGGTCCCCCACAATTTCTGTGCAAGGAGTAGTGAGAGAGTCCTAGGGGACTGCTATTATTTCTATTTGCAAACAAACATCCCTGCCTGGTGGCATCTCAGGTGATAACCACCTGGCCTTAAGGATGTGAGCACGCATCCACAGTTAGCCCTAAACTTCAGCCATGGCTGCCAAGACAGCACCAGCCCAAGTGGTCTACCTGTATTACACCATGTAGGACGAGTGACCCACAGGGGACACAGGGACAGGGAGCACAGGTTTGGACTCAGCATCACCCTCACCTCCAGCCACCAAAACTTTTCCAATCCTCTATCACATCAAGCCTTCTCCAGTCCCACCCCCAGACTAGCTCTGTGGTTTCCAGCCACAGCAGACCTCCCAAGGAAAGTTTCCCAACACATGAGACAGCATCACATTGGCTGTACCTAAGCAATACTTACTTTCAGCAGAATCATTTCAGATGAAACACCCTTTCTCAGGCTTTTACCTATTTCTCAGAGGCCTGATTAGTCCTGCTTGGCAGTTTAATCATTCTTGCAGGAACCTAGTCCCTTTTAACTGCTTTTTAGGTCATTGATTTAGCTGATTTACAGATTACCAACAGTGTTCAGCATTTTTTCATAGCTCTTGTGGCCTATTGCAGGTGTCCAAGTCATTTTAGACTGACCAAAACTCACCTAACACACCAGAAGTATTTATATCTTGCCAGCTTCCCTCCATGGCCCATGTAGACAAATAAGCCCTGCCAAGGAACAAGGTCAGGTGAGCTTACCGTCCTTCTTCAGGGACAGCTTCTCCTTCATTTGCCAGCAAAACCCTCCTAGAACAGTAAGCAACATGCAAAAATTGCCTGCTGTCCTCTCTCTGTGTGCCTGTAGTCTCCTTCCTGCCTCTCTGCCTCCTCCTCCTTTGGTTTTGCAATGAAAGGAAGAAGGCAGCAGTGGATGAGCCACTCTGACATTTTGCTGTTATCCAAAAAGCCATTTGTAGAGCATGTAGAGGAGCAGAAGGCCTAAGGAAGGTCAGACTTGGAGACATACTATGAACTGTATTCTTGGCTATGTCATGTAACTGCAAGGTATTTTTTAATATATATATATTTCTTTTACATTTTTTACATTCTGTAAAATACCTAATGTCATTTAAGGATGGTTCTCTGAAGTCTTTCTCCTGAGAACATAATAAAACTTTTATATGTACTGAGTTTGTGCCCTGAGACTTTTGTTCCAAGAGGAATATGGTCAAGGCTGGTTGCAAATCTCTGCCATACACACCTCCGCTCCCAGGAGGATTCTCACACCATCCTTCACTCCAACAGCTGCTCAGCCATGACCTGTGCAGCTTCATGGGCTGAGACAGACCCTGAATAGTCCTGAATACAAATCACAAAAAGGCCGACAGATGAGAGTCTGGCCTTTAATTATTTATGGCCTCAGCACATCACCAAAGAAGGGGCAATGGCAAGAGGAGAGGGCAGCAACCTGTATGCTGAGAACAGCAATTAGATCTGAGTTCAATTGACATGAGGAAAAAATAACAGGCATGTGATTTTTGCTTCAAAATAGGTGAAAAATCAGCCCATCCCCAGTAGCTGTTGGACCGAGAAAGTGTGCCTTCACAGCAGAGGCTCTGCAGCAAGCTCAGATGTGAGCTGAGGCAGGGACAAAGCTCTGCCGGGCATCTCTGCATCACAGGCTGTGAAAATCTAGCCTTTGGAGAGAGCTTAAAATCGTGGCACTGTTTCCTACCTTGTGCCTAGATCCAAGGCTGAGAGCCGGGTTGTTGATCCCTATTTTCCTGTGGCACAGAACTGAAAAACAGCATCAGGCTCCTCTGTGTTGATGGCAGGGAGGAGAGTGGTGGGTCTGCTGACATGTCCAGAGACATTGAGGGTAAAGGAGAGAAGAGAGAAAAAGCAAATTCAAGCCATGGTCTCCTGAGCATTAAGCCAACATTTGTAGGATCTGAGCCCAGACAGCTCTGGGGCACATTAAAAAATATTATGGCCCTAACTCATAAATGCAGACTCTCCTCCACCTCCTGTTGGTGGCTCTGCCGGGAAATCCCCAGTGCAACCCAGCCCTTGCCCCTGCTCACTAGGCTGTGACTGCTGAGTGCCAACCTCTCATGCCCCACAGGCATTGCAGTGGCTGCAGGGTGGGCTGGGAACAAGCAGTCAAGGAGAAAAGTGGGAGCCACAATGGGCTTTGCATTTGCTGGCACCTCACAACCTGCCAGAGTGGTGAGAGCTTCTCTCCAGGGAGACAGGCGCGGAGACAGCAATTTATCAGTCTGGCTGCAGTGAAAAGCCAGCAAAACGTCCCTGGGTGAAATTTTACTGCCCCTGGCTGCATGTGACTGCCAGGCATGAGCTGAGGGTTGGCTGCAGCAGAGCCCAATCTCAAACAGACCAGAGGGGACAGCCAGGACCTGCACAGGACCCACAGAAGGAGAGAGCATCATTCCTCCCTCAGCCACCTGCCCTAGGATGGGTACACTGTTCCCATGCCGGCTGGGGGCACGGTCACTGCTCACCAACCTTAGGGCCTGAGCCAAGCCGTGAGGGCTTGCTCTGGATTCCAAAAGTGCCAAGAGCCACAGAAAGCAACACTTTGAGGGCAGTTTGCGGGGGATGGACACAACTGCATGTTGGAGAGGGGTATTCTGGAAAGGACCCCAAAAATGAGACTATGGCTGAGAAGCCCATATATGCACAGGCAGCTCTGAGTGTTGGGGAGGGGATGAAAGGGCTGCATGATGGAAGGGACATGCTTACACAGCATAAGGAGACAGGCAGGCAAGTAGGCAGAGGCAAGGAGGGGACCAGGGAAAAAGCAGTGTATTCACATAAGGCCATGGATGGGGGAGCACAGAGGGTGTGCAGAAGGCTTGCAGCAGGGCAAGGGATGGGTCTGCCCTTGTAAAAGTGCAGAGAGACTCAAGAAAGAAAATAAGAACTCCTGCAGAGATGTAGTCTCCACCAGAGCTGGCTTCTCAGGCAGGGGCAAGGGAGTAGCCCCTCAGCAGCTGGGTGGCTGGGGAGGCTGCAGACAGCCAGACATGATGACTGGGGCTGGGAAAACCTCAGCATGGAAAGAGGGCCATGGGCAATGGCAGCAAGAAACTTGGCCATGTCTCTGCTTCATGACATAATGCCGGCAGGGATAGGGCGGACGGCTCCCAGCACAGGAGGGAAGGGAGTTGGTCCGGGCTGCAGGATCAGCCTCCTCCCCAGCAAAGCTACTCATCCACAGACTAGTTCCATTCTCACGCAGGATAAGCTCTGGGGGGGACCATGCTACAGGAAAACAGCCGATCACAGGAACAGGAGGGAGGGCATCCCCCACGTCGGGAATGCTGTCCCGTCCCGGTGCTGGCGGGTCCCTGTTCCCGGTTCTTCCCAGCGCAGTGCCGGAGATCTGCAGCTCCACCTGGTGGCTCCATGGCCAGGGCTGCTGAGGCTGCACAGGAGAGAAGGCGCTGCTGGGGAAGAGTGAGACTTGGTGGGGTAAGCAGGACGGAACAGTCAGGAAACCAGATCCAGACGGCCCCTGGGTCATACAGGGTTTTCTTGTTATGTACTTTTTTTTTTAACCAATAGCCTGCAGGTTGAATATGTGAAAATACGGGAGAATCTTACACCAGCAGAAAAAGCAAACCCAGTGAGGAGTGTAAAGGACCCTGTAGGACACAGGAGGGAGGAGAGGAGAAGACAGGATGGGACAGGACAGGACAGGACCCTGCACAGCCAGGGATTTATGTTTCTGCCATGTTCAATTTCACAGAATCACAGAGTGTTCTGAGTTGGAAGAGACCCGCAAGGATCATCGAGTCCAAATTTTAAGTGAATGGCCCATATGGGGATTGATGCTGTGCAAGCTGCTCTGGGTTTGGTTATTTTCTTTCCTTCAGCCCATCTTTCTTCCATTAATTCAGTCATGAAATCTTTGCTACCATATCCATCTTCAGCATCAAATAATTTACCAAGTCAGGAGAGAATGAATGCATCTGCCTCAATGGTTCTGCAGGTCTGTTCCTTGTTAGACTAATTTGACAGACAGTCCTAAAACCAATTTCAGTACCCAAAGAAGTCTGGAGGTTGTTCACTTCAGCTCTCACTATTCAGAGGAAGCAGCAGGTCCCCTGGTATCTGTGCTTTGGCTCCTCTACAACCCAGGCCATGTATGAACTCCAGGGAAAACAGCAGAGAAAAGCAACTATGCAGGTCAGTTTGGGGGATGTTCAAAACCCCCAGGTCACCCCAGCAGTCAGCATCCCAGCACAGTCTGGTGCACGGGGCCACTGAAGCAGAGCAAGCCAGAATGTTGATGGAGTTAATAGAAGCCATTCACCAGCCAGGCACAACTGGCCAGCCTCTCTGTGAGAGGTATCAAGTAAAAACAAAAACTACGATAAGAATGGCACAGGCACATCAAGGGGTGATGTCTCCTGAGCTGCTCCTGAACCCATCCAGTGCTCAGCAGTGAACAGGTGACTGCACAGTCGTCAGTGGCACCTTGCTTCCCCAGGGGATGGCTGCATCTCCCATCTTCTCCTGTGTCCCCACAGAGCTGGATTTCCCATGACATCCCTGGTGTCCCCAGTGTGTCCCCCAGTGCATTCCCAGGTGACAGCCCTCATAGTGCTCACTCTCATGGAGCACTCCAGCCAGAGTTTCCAGCTGGATGCTGGCAATCAAATCCTGCAGGATCTGCCCAGCACTCTCCTGGCTGAAAACCAGCTCTGCCTACATACAGCACTGGTGGCACTGCTGTTTGAAGGTCCTCATCCTTGTCCAGTCTTATGCCCCAGTTGGATCCAGGTGGACATGGGAAAGGATGACAGCCTAGGCTGCCCCTATCCCCACTCTCACTCCTTTCCCAGTGGTCTGCATTTCTATAGATTCACTATAGAAGACCCCTTCATGCACCCTGCCAGAGAGGGGTTTTCAGGGCTGCAAATCTCATTGTGCAGAAAGCGGGAGCTTAGCAGCAGCAAGGCTGGCCTTACAGCTGGCACCATGGCCCAGCAGGGCACAGGGTACTGGGATTGGATTCCCACCTTGCCACAGCTGCCTGCTCCCTTGGACCTCTCTGTGTTATTGTCCAAGATTTACTCTGTGGGTGTTGAATGCAAGAAAAACCTAAAGGTTTTGACACCTCCCCTTTACATCTAGGGCAGCCGTGCCTATGTTAAACACCTCAAGCTATTTTGAGGAGGAGCCCTGTAGGGACACAGCTGTCTCTCCTGGCACTCTTATTCACCCAAAGAAACCAATCACTTCATCTGGAGGATCTGTGACTTCAGCCCAGCTCTTCCTCCCCAAGACTGCTCCCAAGGGGACAGGCACTGCTTCCCATGCTTCCCGTTCCAGGGTCCAAAGCACTGCCCCTCAGACAGGGGGTCCAGTGGCACTCCTGGCACAGGGATGGGTCCCTTCCTCCAAAACCCAGCTGTGATGGAAACCAGTGCCCTGTTACATCATGGCAACACAACTCAAATCACAACTCAGAATGTGCCGAGCCCTCACAGTCATCTCTGAGACAGAGGCAGGAGCCGGTCCCTCTATTAAAGCTTTTGACTTGCTTTTACTAAAGGGACTTTCCCAGAACCACCCCCAGAGCTGAAACTGCTTTGACGCCCTGTTCTACTTCACACACACCTCTCAGCTCTGCCCAAGCACCTTGCTGCTTACCAGCACCTGCTTGGAAACAAAAGCTGGTCCCACAGCAGCCCAGCCTCAACAGAGAGCGGAGATGAGCCCTGTCCTGGACACAGCATGACCCCATTGGGCTGGCAGCCCTTGCTGGGGACAGACCCTGGCAATCCTCTCCATCCCGGCATGCCGGTCGTGGCTCCTCCATGGGATGCATGAAGGAAGGATACAAGGTGCAGTCTGTGTGGTAATTTCCCTGCTGCTTTCACACAGCCTGAAATTATTTTTGACTTGATTTCCCACCCCTGCGTTAGCAGCCCCTGCGGAAGCAGGAAAGTTTCCCAAAGTTCCTTCTCCTCCTCTTCATCTTTCACTGTGTGTCAGCCTCCCTGTCCCCCACCCCTCCAGCCCAGGCCCATGAGGACACTCCTTGGCCCATGTGCACGCCATCCTTGCTGGGACATCCATCCCTTCTCTTAGGATGGGTCACCTCACACGCAGGTGGCAGTCTCTGGGAGGGGAAGAAAGGGATTTTCAACCCTGGTCCCTAGGCAGGACCACAGAGATAGACATCCCTTCTGCAATGGGGATATTGTGTCCATGGGCTGAGTACAGCAAGGTTTGCAGGACAGATGGATCGACATCTGAGCAACAGGACAGAACCCTAAACTGCTTGCTTCATACCAGTGCTGTTTCCTACTGTGAAGACATCCCTCATATTTTCCTGCACTGAACACACTCGATTCTTTTCCATCAGTCATTCTTTCAGGACATTTTTGATCTTTTCCAGGTCATTAGGGTGAATTTGATTTCTAATCCTCCACCCAAATAGCCCCTACACCCTCCCTCAATAGCATCTTGCCTTTATGTGAGCCATGCTTCCACAGAAAGCTGGTTTGATGAGTCTGCTGTTGTGAGCTATTGATAACTGCTCATGGGATATAGCTTCTTGGGAAGCCATCCACCCACAGTGTCAGAATTTCCCGTTTCCCTGATTTGCTTATGAGAATGTCACATAAGGGAGCACAAAGATAGCATCACTCCCGCTTTCCCTGTGGTACCCAGTCTGTTGCCCTAATGAAGAGAAAATGAGGTTGGTTTGACACATGTTCCTGCTAAATGTGTGATCTCAGCCACAGCACTGCCCTGTCAGTGTTACCACTTAGTGGCCTTACTAATTTGTTCCAGCAGTTTTCTGGGTACTGAGGCAGGCTGACTCATCTAGAGTTTCCTGGATCCTTTTTTCCCCTCCTTGAAGTAGATAGTGAATTGGGCATCCATATCCTCCTGGGACACACCTCCATGCTAGCTCTCTGTGCCTCAGTCCCCCTCCAATCTTGCCACTGCTGATGGTGAATGGCTGTCACACTGTTGTAGTGAAACCCAACACCTCTAGGGACAAGCAATAGCTGTAGATTCCTTTCTAGGCTGGACTGCCTTCATACTCAAGCCCTTGGAGCAGAAGGGCCTACTTATCCCAGATTGGATTTGAGGCAAGGAGTATCAGGTCCTCTGGAAAGGGGAGTATGCCCACACTAGATTTTAGAGAGGGCACATTGCCCCATCACCCTGGACTTCCAGGATGGAGAGGGATCCTGAGTGATGGGGAGAGATTTAACAGAGTAGATGGATGTGAAGATGTGGGCAGGTATCACTCCACATGGGTTTGGGATCCCTGACTTTCAGGTCAGCCTTGTGATTGTCCCTTCAGGCATAAGGAGAGAGCTCAGCATCCTCCAACAAGGCTCTGCCCCAGTGCCAAGGGCATTAGGTTTGGTCTTGGGGCAGTGAAGTGAGCAGGCACAGGGCTCCTGCCTGGCCCTCCAAGCCCCCAAGTGTCAGGATCTGGCCTGCCTGCACTCTCCTCAAGCATCACATCCCACCAAAGGAAGGAAGAGAGAAAAGAAACCCTGGAGACGACTCAAAGCAAAACTAGAGAAAGCAAAATGAGGGCAGCAGGAGGAAACGCAAATAATCTACAAGGCCACAGCAATTCACTGACTGGCAGGGCAAGGCTTTCATTGGGACAGGACAGAAATACTGTAGACTCCTCAGGACACACCAAGGCTGTGCAAACTGGCCACAATTAGGGACCCCAGCAGCCTGCCCATCAGTCCATCCCCGCCATGACCAACCACACCACCAACTAGCTCACCCCAGCCTGTCTCTTCCAGGACTGGCATCTGCTTTCCCAGCAAGTCAAGGCCATGGCAATGCTCCTGCACCACAGTTCTGGGCAGACCAGTGGCACTCACAGACCACTCCATTAACTCAGGGGCCAAATAACCCTCACACCTGTTGCAGCACCTCTAGCCTAACCTCTTCCAAACCAAAACACGTCTCCAAGACCTCCCAGTGATCAGGACAGTGCTCACCTGAAAGTGACCTTACTGTTTGGTGTCCTGACCAGCCCTTCTCTCCCCAGCATCTGCAATGTCCTGTGTTTCAGGAACAGCACTTTGATGCTCTGTGGCACAGCTCTCCTCAAAGACACTGGTACAAGCTGCAGGAAAGAATTTCTTCTCCATGTGCCTGCCCAATTTTCCCAAGGTATGGTTTATAAGTTCAGGTTTCTTTAAGTGAAACATGTTTCTTTAAGAGATGCTTGCTCACATGTTGTTCCCAACCACCTTTAATCAAGGTTGGGGTATATAAAGAGCCAAGCTGGCTCCCAAGCATCATGTAGGGGGTTTTGCTTGCTTAGGTATAGCTCAGGCATGTGAAGTCACACATCCAAGCTTCCTGCAGATGCTGACAGGGATCAGGCTCAGCTCTCTCGGGTCTCCCAGAGGAGTCTGGCCACTTCCCGTCATCAAGACTGCAGCATGGGACCAGGGGGAGGTTCTCCAGAGGTCACAGTTGATGTGTGTCTCAGGGAGCTGACAAAGCATTTTGGCTCTGACAGTGGTGGCAGCCACTCCTCGGAGGAGTGCTGGGTGTCTGCGGTCGAGAGCGGTTGTTCAGACTGCCAGACCAGAGTGTGCAGGAAATGCAGCAGCTTCAGCACCCAAAATCACCCCCTTGGCTGCACCCAGGTCCCAGAACGGGAGAAGCTGTGGCACATGGATGGGGAGCTGAGGGGATACGTGTCTGCAGGGGGTGCAAATACATTTGGTAACTAACTGTGGAAATCTGGGGGTGTGCATACAATTTTGCATGCGGATTTGCTTGCACATTTGTGTGCTCATGAGCATTTGTGTGTGCTTGCCCATCAGTGTGCACAGCCAGGCTAGGGATGCGTGCTCTGAGGGGATACACGGTGGAAAAAACTGGACACACAAACCCTGCTCCCATTTGGCTGCTGTGCACTTGTGAGCTTTGTGCACAGGAGAAGAGCTTCTAAGGAGCATTTGCCATCACTCACATCACTATGACAAGAGGAATGAGGTGGGCAGACCCACACCTACACCCTATTTCCTCTGGCATTTCAGGAGTCATTCCCAGTGATGACACATCAGAGAGCACAGAGTCAGGTTCCAGGTGCCATTTAATTTTTCAGGGCCTTGTTCTTTATTCCCTCTTGCACTGATGTAAGCCACCATTTACCAAAAATGGGATGGAGGACCAGGCTGGAGCCCTCTTGTTATTCTGTCTGTGGCCAATGACTCTAAGGCACAGGACTCAGCCCCAGTGGTTGTGATGCTGCAGGGAACAAGGTCAAAATCCAGAGCCAGGTGGTCAGGTCTGCCTAACCACCCTTCAGCAAACCTCCTCTCCACAGCCTAAACCAACGACCACTGAAACCCTGTCACCCACAGCCCTTCAGAGCCAACAAAGCAGCTGCAGCAGAAAGGATGTGCCCCAAAACCACACCAGGCCCATCACAGCCCAGCCTCTTCTTGATGTGGGCAGGGAAAGCCAGAGGACTTGAAGGTGTCAACTCAGCCCCCTCAAAAAACGTGACACAAAGCTTTGCATCCTAGGTGGAAATGAGTTTACTTGGGTCCTTGCTTAATGTGGAGTGGAGAAAAGGGGCATAAATCTGCCAGTTAGTGCAAACAACAGGCAATGGCAAAACCAGGAGGGCTGTGATAGGGAGAGAGGGGCAGCAGAAGGAGTGAAGGAGCTGGGAAAGCCAGAACTGGGGACTTCTCAGGACAGAAGGTAAAACAGCTTCTTCCAGATCCCATGCAGTGACTCCAGGAAGACTGAATTACCATCATCAGGCTAGAGGGAGAGTCAAAACTGCATGTGTCTATTCTCCTGGATTGCACAGAAAAAAATAAAAGAACGGCTCCTGCACACAAACACACTTGACTCCCCATTCCCAAGCAGGATGCTGGGGTGTGGGGCCTGACACCCATATCAAGACACTGCTTGGTTTGGGGATGCTCCTTATGGGGCTTGAAACCTGCATTCTGCCTGGAGCCCATTCCAGCCCAGTTCCTGCTCTGGCCAATGCCTGCCCAGTGCAGGGGATCATAGCTCCTGTCTCTGCCAGTGCTGGACACCCTGTGCTCCAAACAGGGATGGGAGATGGTGTCTGGCAGCCTGGAGCATCCCCACCACTCACCCCACACATCCCAACCTTACTTTCAGCAAGGGGCAGGATCACAACCAGACTGATGGGGATTAGAGGGGCACAGGCACTGACAGGTTGGATATTCTCCCATCCCAAATGTCATAGAGAGATGCTTTTGCTATACCTCCAACCTCACCAGATAGCTTGGGAGCCTCCAGCCAGCTGCAGCCCACCATTCACCAAGAGAGGAAGGGACTCAGCCCCAGCTGCTCCTGGAGGAGTCGTAGCTGCAGCCAGGGGGTGCAGAAGGGCTCAAGATCCGGCACCTCTGCTGCCTGCGAGGCAGGATGGAAAATATGAAGCAGGACCCACTGGCCCACCCTCTCACACTGGTGGTGTGTCTGACAGGAAAGCCAAAAACAAAACTGCTGACAGAGCTCCCGCTTCTCGCCCACTGCGGCTGCCTCCTGCCTTGGTTTTCCGGGCCCAGACGGCCACAGCAGCTCTGACAGAGCTGTTGGGGCAAGGAGCAGGGCAGCTGCTGGCAAAAACACCCCATACATTGGCCTGACTGAATGTCACGGAAGTTACGGCACTGCTCAAGGAGGCAACACCAGGGACCTAGGGGGGACACCATATCCACTGTCCCACCCTGAGGAAAGATGAAAGCCATCACAAATGAATGTTTATCCCATCTGGTCCCCTCTGAAATTTTCTCGTGGACTTTCCAGTCCCCACAGAGGACAAGATGTGGTGCTTGGCTTGCCTCAGCCCTTCCTCCAGCACCCAGGCTGGTTCCCACAAAGCTTACTGGAAGTAAAGGAAGAAGAAACCCGCTGACGGTGGTGCCAAAGTGTGAGTTGCAAGTGACTTTTCTCTGTTTTCACTGGGTTTCACACTCTCCTGGTAGGTCTCCACTTCCTTCAAAGCCACTCCTTTACTAGGGTTTCTCCCCTCTCGAGCAGCTGTTGCTTTTTTGTGCTCTGGTTTCTGGCAGGCAGCACAGCCCTGGCACCTCTTTCAAGAGGGCAAGTGGAAGTTTGAAGCTGCACCAAGCACCATGCTGTGAGCTTTGTCCTGGCTGGTGACAGCCAGACCCCTGGCACAGTAGGGATGCTCATCCCCACGGGCTGGGCGAGTGCCCCAAGATGAGACTGGTAAGGTGGGGTCATGTTTGCAGCTGAGCCTGGGTACTCAGCTCAGACAGGGACAAGAGGAAAAACAGCATTGGCCTCTCCAAATTATTAAGAGCAGCTTTGTGGAAGAGCGGCTTGCATATCTCACAGAGAGACCCAGGAACCACAACAGAGGCCGCCGCCTCCCAACTCTCATCTGCACTGCAAGTGCCGTTGTTGGGCTGCCCACGCGCTTGCCATCACGAGTCAACAGGCTCCCCGGACACGAAACCCTTTATTCACCCCTGTGGCCAGATCCAACTCCCACCTGTGGAGGGAGGGAGATAGGGGAAGATTTCCCCTCTTGCAGAGGAGGAGAGTGCCTGGAGACAGGAGAAAAAACAGCTGCCCACTTCCCAGGAGTTTCTTTAAATAGCAGTATACAAGGGAGCCTCTGTTCTGAGCAAGGAGAAGCCCTCAACCCTGGGTTCCCATGAGCAGCATCTCACGGGATCCACTCCAGCTCTGGCATCCAGGATTTCCTCCAACAGTCATGCTTTGTTACTTGAATCCAACCTGGAGAAGGGAAGCAGCATGGCCACTCCACAGAGCCCTTAGTGGAGGTAGAAAACCAACTCATGACGTAAATTGCCTTTGGGACAGACCTGTTGGCATCACTGCTTTGGCCCAGCCCATCCTCCCTGCCCTGAGTAAAGAGGCAACACATGGAGCGCAGCAGGGACCTTCCTCATCCAGTGGTACCCACCCCACTGCCATGGGAACACTGTGGCCAGAACTGTCCAATATCCACTCCAGCAGCAGTGTCTCTGTTGCTTCAGTCCTGCTAGGCTGGATTTTTCTCAGCTGCAAGCTGCAGTGGAGCAAGGGGCCGAGGCAGCATGTTCATGCCCACACCCCAGTGAAGAGGGACCATGACCCTCAGCGGGGCTGTGAGTGCAGCTGTCGAGTCCTCTCATCCTGATGTTTCTTCCCCCGCGCCGGCGTGACAGGTTTCTCCTCTGGGAAGACGATGGTGGCATATTCTGTCTGGTCAACTGCCCGGGTCTCGGGGGGCACCTGGGTGCACTCGTCCCTCTGAAACTCCAGAACACCATAGTCCACAGTGGATATGGTCACCACAGGGGGCTTCTCTTCCTTCTGCAAGGAAAACCCATCAGGGTGATTCAACATCCAGAGGTAGCCAACACAAACCCCCTTTTGACAGCAAGTGCCATAATCAGCTCTGAGACATCCCAGGTGGGTGAGAGCAATACAAAGCAGAAAGATACACAGACCTGTGATAGCATGTGCCCAGTGGAACCAGGTCATGAGCCTTGGGTTCACTGCAAAGCCATGTGGGTCTCAGCTCTCTGCCTCTGAGCTGGGCTCTCTTCCTGCCCAGCAGTGGAAGGCAGAGAGGTTCTAGGAGCCCTTTTCCCACCTCTCCATAGGGGTCCAAAGTCGCATGGTGTGCATGAGAAGATCCTGGAGCTGGGCTTGCTCAGCCCAGAGAGGACAAAGCACAGGGGAACCTACTCTCTGGCCTCAGCTACCTAATGAATGGGGTTGGAGTTAAGATGGAGACAGATCCCTCCTGGAGGTGCCTGGCAACAGGGAGAAGAAAATAGGCACCAGCTGCAACAAAATAAATTTTAGCTTAATATACTGGGGGGAAACATCCTCCCATTTTCTACAGCAGTGCAATCCACTGTCAAAGATAACCCTGCTTTGATGAAGGGTTGGACTAGAGAGTCCCATTTTCTCTTGGCCAGTTTTTTTTTTGATTTTGCTATGGGGCTGTGCTGCTGCAGGTGCGGAAAAGCAGTTGTTGCTGTGCAGAAAAGATCAAGCAGCAGCAGAGAAGACAGGAGGAGATGCTTATGAAGGGCTGATAAAAGGAGGCGCTGCACCCTGCTCACCCCAGCCATGACACAATGCTCCCCTGCAGCATAGCAGGGCAGCAGAGGCGGAAAACTCACCACTCGATTGTTTTCACCTGGTGGTTTCTGCACATCTGCAAAGTGACACACTTGGTTAGAAGAGGCTTGTTTGCCACAACAGCACAAGCTGACCCAGCCCCATCATCTTAGAGAGCGCTGGACACCAAAATCATTTCACCACACTTCCTCCTTCTCCACTCAGGATCTAACACCCTGACCATTACAAGGACAAGTGAGACACCAGCCCACAGTCTAGAGTTTCATTTTAATTAGTAGAATGCCGGGGAGCTCTCCGTGAGAGCTCCCAGGGTGCCTGCAGTGTGGCTGAGGCAATGCCCTGTGCTGCAGCAGGGTGATCAGATGCTCCAAAATGCCTGGGCAAGGTGCATGGAAGGGATTCATGTGCAGTATTAAGGCACCACATTAACAAGTGATGTAGAGACACTGCACATGGTCTGGGGGTTCTACAAAGGGCAAGCAGGGCTCAAAGCACCCATTTCCCCTAGGCATGCAGATATCTGTCCCACAGGGATATGCCACAGCACGTTGAACCAGCCCATGCACCCCAAGAAGCTGCAGACATCTGGCTGACCACTGGTCCCAAGCTGAGTTTGCATGGCCCCCAAGGGGGATCATACCTCCTCTCCTGTACATGATGGTGAGGTAGCCAAAGATCAGCAGCAGAACCACCCCGGCCAGCAGCAGGATGCCCAGGAGCATGGTCTTAATGTGGTCTGAGGCGTTGCTTTCCTCTATATCTGACTCCTCAGTAGGACTCATCTCAGGGGCTGCTGCAGTAGCCATTCAAAAAAGGAGGAACAAAACAGCAGGTCAGGAGTGGACTCTATAGTCCTTGTGAAAGGCAACAGAGGAAGGTGGGGGCTGTCCTCAGAACAGACTCCGTCACAGTAGGCTTCCATAGCCCCACCATCCCTCCAGGGTCCCTGATTTTGATCTGACATGGGGGATGTTTTGGATGGGTCCCATTCCTTCCCATTGCAGGTGGTGAAGATGATCCCATACCTCTGACAGCTGGGGTGCAGAGGGCCAGGGCTCCACTCTGCACCTGCATCCAGTCCTGTGCCACGACCCCATGCCCAGCAGAGCACCATGGAGGACATGGCTCCGCAAGCCTCCCTGCCACGTCCACATCCTGGGGTCAGCACAGCATCAGCTCACATCGGGAAGAGATGTTGGGGAAGACAGTGACTTTTGCAGTGTCTTAACTTTTTATAAAAGGCTGGCCTGAGCCCCACAAAGCCCCTATGCTGCCAAGCAAGAGCATGGCAGAGATTGCTGCAAGATCTTTGTCTCATACACCATGGGATTATCAGCGCCTCACAGAACATGATTTTGCAATGACAGTATCTACACCAACACTGGCTGTTTGAGGGGTCTGAGTCCTGGTTGTCACTCCAAATACAATCCCTGTCCCCAGAAGAGTTGTACAAGATTGAAGGCAGTTCCCTACACTGGTCTCAGGCCTCCATCCATGGATAAGGATTTGCTTCTCCCCATAGCAGAATGGAGACCTCCTGCCTCAGGACCACATCCAGATACAGTGCTCACAGGGACATCAGCCTGAGTCTCTGGACCTCAACCCTGTATGCAAAGGAGTGGGGAAAGGGTAGGGTTGTGCTCTCCTGACCCATGTCAGATCATCCACCAGCAGGGTACTGCCTGCCTTAAGCTCTGGAGCTACAGTGTGCTTGGGACCCGTCCCCATCAGCTCAGTCCCAGGGCTGACCTGTGACCACCAGCTGGAACCGGTTGCTCTCCATCACTTTATCAGGTTCAAAGAAGGTGATCAATCCACAGTAGTAGGATCCAGAGTCATTCTGGTGGAGGTTCATGATCTCAATCTTGAAGACAGGAGTGTGGTTAGTGAGCCGGTACTTCTCTGTCTTCATCATGGGGTTGTTTGGGCTCATCTCAGCTATCTTTTGGCCTTGGCTGCGGTTGGTCTCCTTGTACCAGTTGAGGCTGTACTCTGAGCCAGAGTCATGCTCCATGGAGATATTGCAGGAGAAGGTGGCTATGCTGCCTTCATGGAAAGTTAACTTTGATGGGAAGATAGTCACTGTTTTGGAGAGAGGAAACAAGGAGCAGACATGGTTACAGCAGGCACAGGTCTCAGAAACAGCCATACCCCCTTTTGCAGGAGCCAGGGATAAAAGTCCAGTCCACATCATCACTCTGAGTCATGGGGAGGCACATCCGTCCATGAGTCTCCCCTCCTGAGTGTGTGCCTGCTGGCTGAAGGGGGACCCTCAGGGGTAGTAACTGTTCTGTGAAGTGGTTTCAGCAGAGCAAGTTGTGCTCTGGACTACCTAAAATTAACACAGAACACCTGTACTGGGGAAAACAGACCTTGAGGGTTGTATTATTTTTAAATCTGTGCTATATTTTGATGTCTGAGTCATCCCTTCCTCCAGCTGATGCTGACGCTGAAGGTGAGCAGAGGGACTGAGACCTGGGTTGGGGCAATGCCCTGCTGTGCAGCCCACCTCATGCCTGGCTGCCTTCTGGGATGCTCCAGCTCTCCTCACTGTGCCATGCTCGGAGCTCAGAGTAGGCAGGGGCTGCCCATGGCACAGTATTTGCTATCTGCAGCTATATGAGACCACCTAATAGGGCAGAGCAATCCCATCCCTTCCCAGCTCCCTGTCCCCTCCTTGTGTGTACGTGGGTAGCCAGGCACTCACACTGGGGGTCCTGGAGGGGCTTGCCACGCTGCTCCCAGCACAAAGGGCAGTCAGCCATGGCCACAGGCCCCTTGGCCCTTAGCACCAACCCTGCTGCTTTCCCCCATTTCCTTGTCCACTATGCCTGCAGGTTCACCACCCTGGACAGCAGGGATGCTGTGAACATGGGCCAGGTACACAATGTCCTGGCTCAGCCAGTCCCATACAGTAGAACATGGCAGCTGTTGCATTAATTTCTGCTCAGGGCAGTAAAAAGTGGGAAGAGACACTTTTCACAGGTTACCCGACCAAGTAATTCAAACCACCAGGGCTTTGGAAAGTGCCTGTCACTAATAAATTTCAGATATCAACACCAATAGCAGCCCCAGGGCTTGCAGGCAGAGTCAGAAGATCCCTTCCGTCCCTCCATCTCTGACCTTAGGCTGTACGATCATGACCTCAGCATCACCAACCAGAAAAGGAACCTGGATGGTTCCTTGAATAGATGCAAGATTTGATGGAAAACTGGGCTGAGAAATGAGAGATGAGACCAAAGAGGAGGGAGGGAGAGAAGTGCCCAGTTCCTGCCGGCAGCACTGTCTGTGGTAGTGCCCACACTGAGAGGTGGAGTTTTTGCAGTTTTGGATTTCTTGTGTTTGACAGGAAATATTTGGCAGGTTCTTTGCTTTCTACCAGGGCCGCTGCCAACAATGAATGAAGCATTCGGAGGATTTCTGAAAGTAGATGTTGGGTTTACATGTTTCCCTGCATCTTCCCAGCACCAGAGGTAACAGCTGCTCCAAGGGACACCCAGCCTTGCACCCACCCTCAGGGCACAAAACACATGAATCCACCAAAGAAAGAGTCAGGCTGGGAGGAAGGGGGGACACAGCTTCACCAGGGCTCTCAATCACTCTGCGGAGACTCACTCCTTCCTCTCAATCTCTTCTTCCCCAAATTTCACCCAGAGCAAGGACCCTGGCTCCCTCAGTGTCAAGTCCAAACCAGGAGTTGCAGTCCAAAGGGCACAGAGTGAAGCCATGAGAGCCAGAGCAGAAAACACAAGACCCCACATGGCACTGGCAAAGCCAGAAGCTCAACACCAAACCCCAACCACAGTCCCTGTGCCACAACACAGTTCTGGTTTCAGCACTGTGGGCTGTGTCCCCTTCTCCATACTTTAATCCAGTTTCTGCCACAAGCACCCCCATGTCCTTTGTTTCAGCCACATGTACCCAAAAGCGTTGGGTTTTCTGCCTTCTTGATGCCAGAGGTAATTTTTAACTACAAAGTTGGTAGTTGAACTAACTAACTAACTAACTAACTAACTAATGCTTAGTTAGTTACACTAGTCCTTAGACATTTTCCAAGAGCTGAAAACGACACAGTGCACACTCCGGTACCTACCCCGGCGGCAGCTGGCCAGCATGGGTCTGGAGCAGAGCAGGACAGTGCAGAGGCCAGCCAGGGCCACCTCCATGCTGCCCCACATTGTCTTCAAGGCACCTGGAGCCATGGTGAGGCGGTGGGTCCCCTGCCCAGGCAGGCGTGAGGTACTGTGCTGGATGTGCTGTGCTCTCAGCTCTGCCTGTGCTTCCTTCCCCACAGCAGCAGCTTCTTCTCTTTCGTACACAGCACGCACTGGGTGGAAATGAAACGTGCCCATCTCTCCCCCAGAGGGAAACCCGGGCTGCCTCCCGCCCCCAGCTTCCTCCCCACGAAGGCAGTGATCAGCTGAGCCAGACCTGGCCCCTTCCCCTCCTTGCATGCTCATGGTGTGTTCCCACACAGACACCCAGCTGCCAAGCAGTGGGAACAGACATCTCTGAGCCTGCATCCTTTTTGGGGAAATTTTCCAGGGATGGAGCAGGCAGGGCTCACAAGGGACATGCCCTCAGCTCCAAGTCTGGCCCGTAAGTGAAAGCTGTCTTGGATTCTCAGGCACCTGTGGGTGGTCCCACAAGCTACTCGAGGCAGTGGGGTGTTGAAGGACATGTGGCACTGGGTAGATAGGGAGGGTCTGTGTAACCATGGGGCACCTATTGGTAGGCTGCTCCCAATGGATTGGGATGGGACGGGATGGGATGGGATGGGATGGGATGGGATGGGATGGGATGGGATGGGATGGGATGGGATGCGATGGGAT
>JAWWEW010000012.1:9947031-9961920 GCA_035583185.1 Anabacerthia variegaticeps | reverse complement strand
AAGCTGTGGCTGCCCCTGGATCCCTGGAAGTGTCCAAGGGCAGGTTGGACAGGGCTTGGAGCAACCTGGGCTAGTGGGAAGTGTCCCTGCCCGTGGCAGGGGCTTGGAAAAAGAGGGTCTTTAAGGTCCCTTCCAACCCAAACCATTCTGGGATTCTAAATTTAACATTTTTTCCCAAGATTTTGTCTTCCATCTCAGTGGGGTATTTTTAGTGTTCATTTGCTAAACTGGGAAATGGCTGCACAACAAAGAGGGAACTCTGTGTTTATTTTCTCCTCACTTCAGTAAAATCCTCTCTTGCCCTGGAATTATCCTGGCACTCAGCAGGAACAAACCTCCAGGTCTCTGTGCTCTCAGGGTATCTTTAGGGCCAGCCATGCAGAACACACAGACAGGGTGATGCCAAAGTTGTGGGTAATTATTCTGAGCGAGTGAGAACAATCCCTCAGGTACAAATTATCCCCAAATCTTTCCCCAGCACTCATTAGTATCCATGTTGGAAGGTTTGGGTATCTGATACCATCTGCATTTGGCTTTTGCAGAATTTGTCAGGAGGAAAATCCCAGCCTTCTTCACAGACCCAAAATATATTGAAGAAGCATTAATTTAGGCCACCACACAGGAGTCAAAATAAAATAAAATAAAATAAATTACACTTCTCATGTGTTCATGTGTCATGATCTGATTTTTAGGTGTCTGGTTTTGAGAGTTTAGCTCTGGACATGATTTAACATTTGGGGGCTCTGAGATCTTTCAGAGTGGAGGGACAAAGAGAATTTGGTGACAGGGAATAGAAGCCTTTGTGGTCATAATGGATTTCCATCAGGCAGCAGTTTGAAATAAGGGGCATTAATGAAATTATCTTGGTTTTAAGATGAAAAATAATTAAACAGATATTTATACAATGACTCCAGGTTGCAACAGAGGCAGCTATGACTTCTCTGGAGCCCACAAGAAATTATTATAAGCCCCCATGGAAGAGGGGTTGGAATTAGATAATATTCCAGGTCCCCTCCAACCCAAGCCATTCCATGTTTCTGTGCTTCCATCATGCAAGTGAACAGGACTCTTCCACCTATTTCTGGAAAGGCAAATGAAAATAATGTGAAGTGATAAATTACTTATGAACTGATTTTTATTATTAATAAAAACGTGGTGATTTGAAAACATAATTTGGGGTGCTTTTCCATAGGATATGGGTCAGGTTCTCTGTGTCCTGGGAGCTGCATGTGTTGGGGGAATTCTTTACAATTCCAAAACTGAGTTCTTGGGGTCTGAGCAAGGAAATTACCAGATCATTCCTCAGAAAGCTGAATCCTGAACTGTCTCTTGAAGAGAATTATTACATCTTCCAAACCAAACCCTCCTGGACTTGATGGAGACTTGATCAGAGCTCCTGCTGAAAAAATATCACCCAAAGGGTCTTATGCAGGAAGATCACAGAATATTCTGAGCTGGAAGGAACCCACAAGGATCATCCAGAACAGTTTTTGGCCCTTCACAGACACCCCAACAATCCCACCCTGTCCCTGAGAGGGTTGTTCAAACCCTCCTGGAGCTCTGGCAGCCTTGGGGCTGTGCCCACTGCCCTGGGGAACCTGGTCAGTGCCCACCACCCTCTGCAGGAAGGACCTTCTTCTAGAGTATTTTGAGAACTCTTAAAACCTGAGGATTTGCCCCATAAGAAATTCCACTATTTAAATTTATTCCACTAATAAAGTTGGCTATTAGTTCATCCCTACAAAGTGGATATGTTAAGGGACTTCAGAATTCATCCCTTCCCATTTCCATTCCCTGTGCATGCCAGCCCTGTGGTTCTGCCACAAACACTCCTGCCATGGCTTTGGTCCTTCAGCACAGCCCTGATGGACAGCGAGGAAAGTCTCCAGCTGTGGAATTTTGGGGAGATCACATTTCACAGTGGGTTAAACAAGTGACACCAATAGTACCCGAGGAACCATTTAACCAGCTCCAGGATGCCCTTTGGATGCTCAAATCCACCAGCATGGAAGACTGACACAAAAACTGTGGAAGTTTTGGTTGAGTAGGCAGGGTGACTCAAATTTCATGGAATCGTGGAATCACAGAATGGTTTGGGTTGGAAGGGACCCTAAAGCTCATCTCATTCCCACCCCCTGCCACGGTCAGGGACACCTTCCACAAGACCAGGTTGCTCCAAGCCCTGTCCAACCTGACCTTCACAACCAGGGAAGATGCTTTTCCATGGCAGGAGCTGGAACCACACACTGGTGGTGTCAGTTCTGCAGTGACTGCTGAGGTTGTGCTGAGTATTTAAGATCAAATATGAACCACGGTTTGTTGGGCTGAGTGTCTAGAGTAGCTTGAGGTGGGAGCTCTTGTTGTTGGGGGAAAAAAGGTGTGCTCAGTGTGGGAGTAAATGTTCTCTCTGTTGGATGTTCAGAAGTGAAAATCTGTTCCTTCAGAATCCAATTAATGATCCCAGTTAATAAAGAACAAGTGGCCAGAGTCCCCATGCTTATGTGTGACAGAGATGAGAGTCACACAACCTCCTACAAGCTGAAATGCCTTTTGTTCCCCTCCCTGTTGCAGGGAGTGGGATAAATTTAGAGCAATGACTTGTCGCTTTGGAAATCAAAAAGGACACAGGGAAAGTGAGAGCTGGAAAAAAAAAATCCAGCTGTGCTGCAACTCCCCAGCAGTGCTGGAGCTGAGGGAAAGTCTCTTTAAGTGTAAGATCAGAGCCAAAGCAGAGCTGCTGGTGTAGTGCTGTGGCTCGTTTTTTATGGATTCACAGAATCATTAAAGTTGGAAAAGCCCTTTTAGATCATTGAGTTCAAGTGCTAACCCAGCACTAAACCTTGTCCCGAGTGCCACGTCCACACCCTTTTTGAATACTTCCAGGGATGGTGATTCCACAACTTCCCTGGGCAGCATTTTCCAGTGCCTGGCCACCCTTTCAGTGTGGTTTTCCAGAGAGCATCAGCACAGCCAACAGAAAGGGGTTTTCAGGGAAAAGCAGGGGCAGAAAATAGAATATCTGGGAGTGGCCTCAGTGGGAGCCATTCCCATAGATGGGGAGAGCCTTGTGCAATGCCATTGTGCCATGTCTGGCTGAGATTTTTGGCCACAGCAGCCCTCCCAGTGCTGTGCTTTGCATTTGGAGCTCTAAGGGGGTTGGTGACACCCCAGTGTTTTACTGCTGAGTGGTGCTCCCACCAGTGGGCTGGGGAGGGGATGTAGTGGATGAAGGTGATCTGCTTAATGGATGAAGGAAAGGCTGTGGATGTGTCTACCTGGACTTTATAAAGCCTTCACAGTGTTTCCAACAGCATTGTCCCAGAGAAAGTGGCTTCTCATGCCTTGGGGGGAGTGCACTCTTTGCTGAGTTAAATTTAGAGTAGTGACTTGTTATTTAGGAAATAAAAAAGGACACAGGGAAAGTGAGAGCTGGAAAAAAAAAATCCAGCTGTGCTGCAACTCCCCAGCAGTGCTGGAGCTGAGGGAAAGTCTCTTTAAGTGTAAGATCAGAGCCAAAGCAGAGCTGCTGGTGTAGTGCTGTGGCTCGTTTTTTATGGATTCACAGAATCATTAAAGTTGGAAAAGCCCTTTTAGATCATTGAGTTCAAGTGCTAACCCAGCACTAAACCTTGTCCCGAGTGCCACGTCCACACCCTTTTTGAATACTTCCAGGGATGGTGATTCCACAACTTCCCTGGGCAGCATTTTCCAGTGCCTGGCCACCCTTTCAGTGTGGTTTTCCAGAGAGCATCAGCATGGCCAACAGAAAGGGGTTTTCAGGGAAAAGCAGGGGCAGAAAATTGAACATATCTGGGAAAGGTTGAATGTGAGCCAGGTGTGCCCAGGTGGCCAAGAAGGTCCAGGGCAGCCCTGCTGACTCACATGGAGCTGAGTGTGGTTGGTGATGCTACAGGAAAGAACATGTTTGAGAAAAAAGAAAGGAGGAAAAAAGAGTGGATTTATGGAGTGAAATGGTGGGAATGTCACCCTGAGGGAACATAAGGAGCCAAAGCAGTGTGGGCATGTCAAAGGTTTGTGCTGAGGAGTGACTGAGTGCAGGGTATGAGCCTGAGTGCTGTGAGGAAAGGCTGAGAGAGTTGGGATTGTTCAGCCTGGACAAGAGAAGGCTTTGGGGTGATCTGATTGTCCTTTCTAGTACCTGAAGGGAACCAACAGAAAACTTGGAGAGTTTATTTACAAGGATCTGGAGTGACAGGACAAGGGGGAATGGCTTTCCACTGCCAGAGGGTAGGGTTAGATTTGATATACAGAAGGAATTCGTGGCTGGGAGGGTGGGGAGACCCTGGCACAAGCTGCCCAGAGAAGCTGTGGCTGCCCCATCACTGGAAGTGTCCAAGGCCAGCTTGGACAGGGCTTGGAGCAACCTGGGCTAGTGGAATTTGTCCCTGCCCATGGACTAGATGATCCTTAAGGTCCCTTCCAACCCAAACCATTCTATTATTCCACTCTATGATTCTATAACGAAAGTTTAGTTCTTAAGACTCAGACTAAATAATAATAGAAGTGGTGATGTCTTCATTTCCTGGAGATCTTCTACTCATGGCTGGATACTCTTCACCACTCCCTGATTTGTGAAGCCCAGAGGCTTGGATTGGATTTATTCCTCTTTCTTCCCTTAATCCCTGGAGCTGCTGTGATGCTGAGCTACCCTAGGGTGCGCCCACACTCCAGTTTACACAGTGCTCTGTTCCTCAGGGGTTGGCACAGCCCTGGAGCTGCCGTGCCCCAGGACAACCAGCCACAGTTCCACCAAACCCCAAGTGAAAATTCAGGAATTACCACAGACCAAGAACCACTCCCTGTAGGCATTTTGGGTGGAACCACACTGGTTTGGAAGCTGAAAGCAGTTTAATATCATGGGGATAGCCATCCTTTTGCCATCTCCTTCCTGCACAGAGTAAGGCTCGGCTGTCTCAGACATGCCAAGGGCTTGGCTTCAAATTTCCAGCTGCAAAGAGCCAGAGGAGAGGAGTGAAGAGATCCCAGTTCCTTTGGCCATCTCACTGTCTGAGCTGTTCACCCCCTGGTCTTTCCCCTCTGGGCTGAATGAACCAAGAGCAGTGGGAAAGGGAGCCACAGAAACAAATCACAGGTTCTTGGGGTGCAATCACTGAGTCATTAAGGTTGGAAAAGACCCATAAGACCATCAAGCCCAGGTGTTAATGCAGCCCCACTGTGTTCACCACGAATCCCTGGCCTCCAGTTCCACATCCACAGGTGTCTTGAACATTTCCAGGGATGGGGATTCCACACTGCCTGGGCAGCTGTGCCAATGCCTGACAACCCTTTCAGTGGAGAATTTTTCTCCCAACATCCAATCTAAATCTCCTCTGGCACATCTTAAGGCTGTTCCCTCTCCTCCTGTCCCTTATTCTCTGGGAGAAGAGCCTGACCCTCATCTGGATCCATCAGGGAGTTGCAGAGTCAGAAGGTCCTCCCTGAGCCTCCTTTTCTCCAGGCTGAGCCCCCCCAGCTCCCTCAGCCCCTCCTGGAGCTCCAGCCCCTTCCTCAGCTCCGTTCCCTTCCCTGCCCACCCTCCAGCCCCTCAGTGTCTCCTGTCTGAGGGTCCCAGAAGTGCCCCCAGCACTGGAGGTGCCCCAGCAGTGCCAGCACAGGGACAGTCACTGCCCTGGTCCTGCTGCCACACCAGGGCTGGTCCAAGCCAAGTGCCATCGACCTTCTTGGCCACCTGCAGGAGCTGGGTGAAGACTTTTATATGACTGTATGAAAATTCTCAGTGCAAGGGTTTTACAGACAGCTCGTAGGTAATTTGGTAACCTTGGAAAGTGTAAGGATATGATGGGATGGGATGCGATGGGATGGGATGCGATGGGATGGGATGGGATGGGATGGGATGGGATGGGATGGGATGGGATGGGATGGGATGGGATGGGATGGGATGCGATGGGATGGGATGGGATGGCATGGGATGGGATGCGATGCGATGCGATGCGATGCGAGGCAGAGAAGGAGAAGGGGAAAGAAGGAGGAGAAAAAAGGAGAAGGAGTTTTGCCTCTTTCAGTGTTTTTTTCACAACAGATTTGCAGAGAACAAAGGCAGGTGCTCAGGGCCACGGTGCTGTTATTGGGATGACATTTGCAGAAGACTTTTGTAATTTTTCCGCCGTCGATGTTCCCCACTCACCACACTGACTAATACTCACATAGGAAATAACCAGTGGTGAAAGCAGCTCCTCCACTTCTCTTGAACAGAGCCTCAGTGCCTTGCAATTTTGGAAAGTGTCAGGGGAAAATTAATAATTGGGGTGAAGGATGTGATTCTAATGACGATTTCATTATTTTCCAGGCTTTCAGAAATGAGCTGCAGTGCTGGGGCTTGCTCACCTCTCACTTTCAAACATGGTCTTGGCAGGAGAGTGGGCTGTGGGAGCCACCGCTAATTTCATAGAATCACAGAATCATTAAGATTGGAAAAGAGCTTTAAGATCATCAAGTCCAACCATTAGCCTAACACTACCATGATGGCCAAACTGGAATGGCCAAGGAAGGGGTTCTGAACTGGGGCAGACAGGGCTCAGTCTGGGTGGATGGCTCCCTAACCCTAAACCTTTTCCATTCTCCTCCTGGCATTGCAGCATCATTCTTTTCTCAGGAAGTGTTGGCCCTGCTTGGGTTGTAGAACAAGGCTGGGAGCTGTGCCCACCTTATCACCTTTCCATGCCACTTGGCCAGAGGCCACCACGTTGCCTGGATTGGTGGCAAACTGAGTGTTCTCCGCCATGTGCAAGGGTGCAGGTGGGTTTTGAGGTGGACATCACCTCTTGCTTCAGAATTTCCTGCATTCCCATTAAAAAATCCTAACTAAACTAAACTAAACTGAACTTCAGTAAATACGGAAGCTCACAGCAAGGAGGGTGGTCCACCCTGACGCTTTGTGTCCCCAAATGGTGACACCAGGCATCTGGGCCAGGTGGGAGAAGGCTTGTTTGGCACTTGCCACATGTTTTGATTTCTAAAGGCGGAAGATGTGATGGGTATCACTGCCAAGATCACCACTCATCAAGCCAAGGATCAGCAGGAAAAACTGGCTCATCCTCCCCACCCCATGCGGCGGCAGCAGAGGCTCTGATTAAAATCATAGCACAACTTGCTCAAACTTTCCAATGTATGCTTGAAATGGGTGTAAGCTGGTACCCAAGGCGGGGAGGCTGCCGCGTCCACGAGAAACCAACAACGGCTAAATGGCTTTTTTTCTGAGAAGAAAAAAAAAGATAAAAAGAATAAAAGAAAAGATCAATCTCGCTGCTAGGAAGCCGCTGCGGAGAAAAGCGAGATGAGCAGCAGTTCCGTGCCCCAGCCCAGCATGTGCCCCAGGTGTCAGCATCGCAGAGGAGCCCAGTCCTGGCCTCCCAGCAGCCACCAGGCTTCAGGCAGGTTTTGTATCCTGCCTGCACCCAGCCAGGCCAGAACAGCTGCTGTTGGCTCCGACACCAAGGAAAACAGCCTGGCTCCAACCATGCTGCAGCACCTCATTGTGCTGGTAAATCCCCTTCAGCCCAACGGGGTGGAGGGTACATCTTGGGGGCTTGCTGAGGAGGCCATAAAAAGGTCCCTTGATGCTTAAAAAAGACATAAATTATCTTTCTGTGAGCTGGAATATGGCAAGTTGCATGGGACAGTCCTATCTTATTTGGCCACCAAAAGACAAAAGGAAGGTCTAAAGAGGAAGAGAAAGAGGAATAAGTGAGAAAACAGTTTGTTCTTTAAAACTAAGAAGGTCTAAAGAGGAAGAGAAAGAGGAATAAGTGAGAAAACAGTTTGTTCTTTAAAACTAAGAGACAGTAACTTCAGCAAACACTGCTTCATGGGAGCACAGAATGTCGTCTTTCTCCCCAACAAAAAGCTGGCCCAACGTGTCAGTGACAGTTCCACCAACGCGGCTGGGACTCAGAGGAGGCTTCATTCTCCTGCGGGCACCACTGTCAGGGTACACAGCTATCACCTGAGCACTCATCTCAAAGGGTAGAGGGTCAGTCCCAAAATAGCTTAAAAGCATCTAGGGTATTTAAGGAGCGCCGAAAGCTTGGTAGATAAAAAGGAAAGCTGTGATCAAACACCTCAGATGAGCTGACTGAAGTCCAGAGCAGAACAACCTTAAAGTCCAGTGAAAGAAAAGCTTCCCAAATGAAAGGGGGAACATAAATTACCACAAAAAGATGCTGAGGAAGAGAAACTCACAGGTTCCAAAGATCCTTCCCCCAACAGTTTAACTGAATTCACATCTGTGGGTCTGACTCAGGCGGGAGGCGAGTGGCTGGGGCAAGAAGAGGAAATGGTTAATAGTGTTTGCAAATAAACACAGAAGAGTGTTGAGGCCTTTCAGATACTTCTCAGAAATTAGGAAGGGCTCTGCAAATGATTTGCATGAAGAACAGCACCTGATCCTGTGGGGACAGGCAGCAGCCCGTGGGTGTGAGTAAGCAGCGGTAAACAGTGAGTAAGCAAAGGGATGGAACAGAGGCACAAAACTGTTCCTTTAGCGAGCGGAAACCTGCAGGGCCTGAGCAGAGCAATGGCAACTATGATGGGAAGGTGCCACACAGGGATGGCATAGGGCAACCACCACCTTCAGCATGGCAGTGAGGTGCTGTTCCTGCTGGCAGGCAGAGCTGATGTCCAGCCTGGTGGTACTAAGGACTCTGAGGGTCCATCTCCAGCAAGTGGTGCTGCTGAAGTCTGTGGAAATCAGGAGCTGCTGCTGCTCGGAATCTCAGCAACCCATCTGTGCTTAGAGCAGTTTGGGGAAGGACCTGGCACCAGGAGGGATATGCCTGTGCATTCCAAGCAAGACTCCAGCAGCTGTGTCCCCTGCCTCTTGGTGAAACCCGAGGGGCACATCCAGGCATCCCCAGCCCTGTCACAGGGATGGCCCCCTCCATGCTCTCGATACTGGTGGCAGCAGCTCTGCACTGGCACTGGCTGTGCAGTGCTGCACAGTGCTGGATGTGCCACATCCAGCCTTCACACTGTTTCCATTCAGAGCTGGGTGAAGCACAACGGGGTGAAGAGCTGGGTGAAGCACAGCTTTCTCAGCCGTGTCACCCGCTGCATGCAGGAAGGATCATGGAGATTGCTGCATCGAGATAAACTGTGGAGGAAGCAGAATGTCAGCTCCTCAGGAGGGACTGTGTCACATGCATCCTTCTTTGGGACACGTAGCAGCTGCACGCAGGGAAAAGAGCACAAGGGTATGATAGGTGGAGGATATTGAGGAGCAAGAATTTTAGGCCTTTCTGGAGGATTTAAGAAGTTCCTGGAGGAAAGGAGCAAGACTGAGACCTCCTCCCTGATGGCTGGGATGCATAGCCCAGAGGCAGGAAGAGAACACAAGGCCTGGCAGCAATACACATGCAAAAACTGGGGGAACTGGCTTTCCAGGCTGTGTTCTCCTCCACCTGCACCCACAACCCCTCAGCAGTCGGGTGCTCCCAACAAGGCTCCTCAGGCTGGGACACCATCATAGCCCCCATCCAGCACGGAGACCCCTCTGCCCTGCTGGCACCCACAGCCACTCCCGTCCTGGGTGAGGGTACACACAAGGGCTGCAGCTGCCAGAGTGGGGCAGGATGGGGGCACTGGGGAAGCACCCAGAGAAGCCAGGCTGTCTTCCCTGCTCTCCCCCCATCAGACCTCCTGCCACACCCCAGGCAGCAACCCCATCCAACCCTTTATTTGTAGAATCATAGAATCACAGAATCATTTAGGTTGGAGACCTCTCAGTTCGAGTCCAACCTATGACTGAACACCACCATGACAACTGGAACACAGCACTGAGTGCCACATCCAGCCTTTCCTTAAACACCTCCAGGGATGGCGAATCCACCACCAAGCTGGGCAGTCCATTCAAATGTTTAATTACCCTTTCTATGAAGAAATTCCTCCTAATGTCCAAATCGAACCTCCCCTGGCGCAGCTTAAGACTGTGTCCTTGGGTGATTTGGTGCCTGAGAGAAGAGCCCGGCCCGCCCTGGCTACAACCTCGTCTCAGGTAGTTGTGGAGAGTGATAAGGTCCCCCCTGAGCCTCCTCTTCTCCAGGCCAAACATCCCAGCTCCCTCAGCTGCTCGTCACACGCCTTGTGCTCCAGGCCCTTCACCGGCCTCACAATAAAACCTCACCATTCTTACAACCATTGAAATGCTTTACAATCATTGCACCGACTATTCACCGTTTGTTTACCAATGATATTATATAGGTACAAGCTGTTTAACTGCGCCCACCCAGAGCCCGCAGCCCCGACCGCGGGTCCGCTCGCCGTGACGCGGCGGTGACGTCACGGTGACGCGCCGGAAGTGGCCGGGGTTGTCCTGGCAACCAGGGCCGGGGGTGTGCCGGTAACTAGGGACAGGGTGTCCCGGTAACCAGGGCCGGGGTTATCTTGGTAACCAAGGCCGGGGTTGTCCCGGTAACCAGGGCCGAGGGTTGTCCCCGTAACCAGGGCCGGGGGTGTGCCGGTAACTAGAGACAGGGTGTCCCGGTAACCAGGGCCGAGGGTTGTCCCGGTAACCAGCGCCGGGGTTGTCCCGGTAACCAGGGACAGGGTGTCCCAGTAACCAGGGCCGGGGGTTTTCCCGGTAACCAGCGCCGAGGAGTGTGCCAGTAACCAGTGCCGGGGGCCGCGGCCATGGGCGAGCTGGGCCCGGAGGATGGGGCCGGGAACACGTACAGCCTCCGGCCCGGCCTGCAGCACCGGTGAGTGGGGGGTGCTCCGGTAGGGAGAGGGGGCCGTGGGTGCCCCGGGGGATTTGGGGCGGGGGAGGTTTGGCCCTGGGGATGTGGAAGCTGCGGACGCAGTGTCGGGGAGGGGGTCCCTGGGCAGGAGGGGCTGGCTGGGAGTGTGTTGGGGATGGGGGAGCCCCGAGGGTTTGGGGGCCGGGGGCACTGGGCTCTCTGACCAACTCTGACACCCCGTCGGGTGGAGGGACTCCTGCAGGGGCAGCTGCCCTTAGGGCCGGTTTCACACCTTTGTGGGTGTGTGGCTGGGCTTTTCATCTTAGCTGGG
This sequence comes from Anabacerthia variegaticeps, assembly GCA_035583185.1. Lineage (NCBI taxonomy): Eukaryota > Metazoa > Chordata > Aves > Passeriformes > Furnariidae > Anabacerthia > Anabacerthia variegaticeps. The sequence goes on along the minus strand of JAWWEW010000012.1, from coordinate 9,950,877 downwards.
CTTTTCTCCCCCTTGGTTTTTCATTTGTCACTTTTCTTTAATACGTGAAAGCTACATTCTCCCACGTTGGGTTGTGTATGATTCTGCACGTCATGTGAACTTTCAGGGCTTTCTGTTGCTGCTTTTTCTCCCTGGTAGATTTAAATCATCCACAGTAAAAGAATGCATCCATGCAATACTGAAGGAGAAGCTGGCCGATGTAAAGTATGTCCCAGAAGAAATGCCCACACTTACAAAGTCTTTATCGGAGACAATAAAAGACAGACTGAAAGGTAAGGAGGTCTGCTGGGGAAGTAATTTATGTTCTTACCATGCCCTCTCCCTTTTCCTCCTTTATTCTTGAAACCTATTCCTTCCCTGTTAACTGACTCAAGTCTACTGTTATGAAACATTCTGTCCTATATACGCATGTTCCTTGCCTGCAGAACTGGAGAACTAATTCAAGCAGACAAGATCTGTTTTCATGTAGCTTGGGTGGTGTGGGATGTCAGCCTTGGAGGGGCTGCAGGGGCAAAGAAGCTGCATTAGAGAGGAGAAGTGATGCTTCATTGCTTCTTGTTTCCATAAACAGTACTGTTGCTGGGTTTTTTATGTTGTGAGTTAGATCAAAGTTGGGTCAGAGTGGAATAGCAGGGAGATCAGAACAAGGCTCAGGGGGTGCAAAGAAGGGGGAGAGAGAAGCAGTCAGACAAGGAGGGATGTGACTACAGCCTTATAGACTGGAAAAAGGTTGTGGTAGTGCTGCACAGGATGCCCTCCAACATTTTTGCGTTCAAGAAGGAAACTGCAAGCTCCAGCAGGTGTTTCCTGAGCTCTGTGCTGATACAAGTACATGGATATGTGTGCTGGCACGGCCAACTCTTTTTTTGCTTTCCTCCTGGGTACAGGCTGCTGCTCCATCTGCTGGGCTGGCCTGATGCAGTGACATGGCCAGACTGTCACCCTCGACAGTAGCCATGGATTGATGCTTCTCCCAGAGTTGCACATCTGCTGTAAAGCCAGCAGCAGCTGTCGTCCCAGCGTGTGTGAGTGCTGAGCTCATATGCACAGGGCTTGGCTTCAGCAATGTGTAAACACAGTCACAGCAGCCTGAAGCAAGGCTGGCCCGGCGTGGCCGCTGTATCAGCTGGCATCTCTGATAAGAATTGACGTGGTGGATGTTAACAGAGGCAGCATGTTGTGTTCAGTCCTCCAGTGGAAACAATGTACCAGAGTCTTCCCAGGACACTGCTTTGTCGAAGACAGGCATTAGGATCTATATTTGATTTTAAACATGCTTGTTCTGATTTGGCTTCTGGAACATTGCCATGGCCTAATTGGATCTAGCCTGTGCCTCAGAGATATTTCTTTACTATTGTAAAACAATTGCATATCTCTGCAGACACATAACACAGACCCACATAGGCTTTTATGGGGCCTGTTATCCCACTCAGAAACAAAGGTAACACCTGTGTGGCAGAAGAATCTCTACAATACCTTTGCCTCAGAACAGTTTTAAAATAACACAATTTTTTTCAAATTGCATTTTGTCCACCAGAAGTTCTTTCCATGTGGTCGGCTCTTGAAAGTTATCAAAGCAAAATGCTGACATATAGTGAGGCTGCTCAGTGGTGTCTTCGGCCTTAGATGCATTTTTTGAGAGATGCCAACTACCCTGTTCACCCTTTAACTCCAATAATGGAGTTCCTATGGTACTCCATACTAGGAAAATGAAACCACAAGCCAGTCTGTCCACTTGGCTACTTGCATAGGCTTGTAGAGGACATTTGCTTTGTAGCCAGAAATCTTTAGCCTTCAGGGTCCTGTTTTGGGCTCGTATTTTAAAAAAATTGTTGCTCTCACTATTATTTCTTTTTCTCTCTCCAGAGGAGGGATTTGACAGGTACAAAATGGTGGTGCAAGTTGTAATTGGAGAACAGAGAGGAGAAGGAGTGAAGTAAGTTTGGCATCTTCTAATTGCTTTTCTATCATGTTTGTTGGGTTTGGGTGTGTTTTTTTTTCTTTAGAAGCTGCTTCCAGCTTTCCTAGGAACAAAGATCTCTCTGCAGATGATAAAGCTAAAGCACTTTCTTTTCTCTTTAAGTGGCACTTGAGGGCTTAGGTTGTGGCTGATTGAATTAGCCAGTGATAATTGGCTCTGTGGTGGCTCTTAGCAACATGAAATGCTGAGAAGCATTTGTGAAGAGTGTTGCAGAAGCGTTTTATGTTGTATTCATGATGAACTAGGGCACACACCCCATCCATTCCTAAGGCCCCGCTGGAGCTCAAGAGCCATGGTAACTCACCTCTGTCTAAAGCCAGATTTCCATGAGCACTTCATTTACATTTAATCACCCCAAGCAGGCATTTTTCATAAGTTTAAATATCTATAATCCCCCTGCAATACGGTCAAGGGAACTGAGACTAGATTCCCATGTGGGAGCTGCAGTCAGCTCCAGATGCCTGCAGTCGGACCATGGAATTCCTCTTGGCTGCAGTAGTGGGGCTGCAGCTTTCCATTATTGCTTGGTAGGGAGAAGACAAAAGAGAACAGACCACGAGTTTTATGTGCTTTATCTGATGGGATTATCTTTATTATTGTGCCTGGTACTCCAGCAGAAGATAAGTGCAGCAGAGCTGCCTCAGTGTTCTGAAGGTCAGAGAGGAATATCTGTACCTGCTGCTCAGGCTTTTGCCAGGAATGTCCATCTGCAGGCAGACTGCTCCAGAAGCACCTTACCAGGGTGAACAGTTCAAGGAGGTGGTCTGACTGGAAATGTGAAGCCCAGCAACACAGGCTGACTGAGCAATTGGGGAAATTCTCTGGCTTGCAACAGGCAGAAGGCAAGATTGCAGCATGGTCAACAACATGCTTAATGCAAAATACTGGGTAACCGGGGTATTCCAGAGGCAGAGTGGAATACTAAACTGCAGGGGAAAAAGCCAGGGCAGGATAACCCTGAGAGCTAAGGTAATAGAAGAGAAGATGAAATTCAACAATCTCAGAACAGTAAGTCATACACATAGAGACTGGAAACAACACAGTGTGTGACAAACAGGAATCCCATCAGCTGAGACTGACTGGAGCAGGCAGGAAATGGGACATTTGCAGCAGAGAAAGGGGACTGTCAGTGACATCAGACAAGGCAGCAGTGAGGTCTCATCTGTAATATCCTGTTACAGTCTGGTTGCTTGTCTCAGGGTAAGGTTTAGACTGAAGCAGGTGTAGAAGTCCAGCAGAATGTTCAGGGAACAGAGGGTATAGACACGCAAGGACTAGAAAAGCTTAGCTCATGGTCTAGTAACATGGCCAAGGAATACGATAGCTCCCTATAAATAAGTTGGGAGTATGTACCATGAGGGTGCAGGAGGTGAAGGACAAGGACAAATAAGCTAAATTAGCCACTGATACGCATAGGCCAGAAGTCAAAGATTCTTAAGCGCCATAGCAATGAGTTTTCAAGCCCTGCTGCACAGTGGAAGTGGCAGGGTTGGTAAGTGATGAGCTTGACGATAGAGCTTGAGCGTGTACAGAGGGATTTACAGCATGTGGTAGAATTCAGGAGTGGAGATCTAGGCTTGGAATTCAGGAGAACGCTTCCCAATTCCTTTATCTTTAAAGGAAGCACAGTTTGGTTCTGGAGGAAAGTACCTGTGATCACTGAGGTCGTCACTCATGAACTCTGGGTAATGTCTCTGCTCTGGCTCCTCTGTTTAGCATGGCCGCACGATGTTTCTGGGACGCTGACACTGACAGCTGTGCTCACGACGTGTTCATGAATGTAAGTATTGTTGCCCGCTAGAGAGACACAAACCAACAGAGTGTTAGTTTATGCGATGCTTTATTAGGGCCCGGAGTCCTGTGGA
>JAWWEW010000012.1:9888394-9946931 GCA_035583185.1 Anabacerthia variegaticeps | reverse complement strand
CTGACAAGTCCCGGCTTGTCTCTGGCCGGGCCTTTTCAGGCCTATGCTGCCAGACAAGCCTAGACCAAACTGCAACAGTATCAGCTGGATTCCCATGGGAAGTGTAAGGCTACCTGCTTTTGTATGAGAGCCAGAGTGACCTTAAATATGGACCATTAAAAAAAACGAGTAGAAGGAAGAAACCAAGACTATTGAAACAGTATGATTTATATCCTCATTCACATCACATACTTAGATATAACATTAAACATAGTAAAACTTCTCTCCTGAGTAGGTCACGTGGTACTGTACAAAAGTCATTATAGTCACACCATTTTACAGGTGGAGAGAGGAAGCACAAGAGACAAAATCTTTTCTTATATGCTTTGCTGAACTACAGTCATGGGGCTGAAGTCCAGGACTGAGCAGAAGTCAAGGTTTTACTTCATTATTATTTTATTTTAAACTGACACCTAGACACCCGCAGGTGTGTGGATGGAGGAAATTGAGGCATTTCTGGCATTCAGGTGTACTGACTTGAGTTACACCAAGAGTGAGGTGAGCAAAAGATAGAAAATTGCAATATATTACAAGGCAAGGTTATGCTCTGGTCCAAATGTTTCCTGAGGTTTCCCATTCCATTAGGCTAGCAAAGAGCTTGCCTTGACTAACACGGAGCCTTTCTCTGTTTTTCCCAGGACAGCCTGTTTTGTGTGGTAGCTGCATTTGGCTGCTTCTACTACTGAAGGTGGCAAACATTGCACAGAGGGACAGAGTTGGAGAAGAAAGCTTTGCTTTGGGGTCTTTTTTGTTAAAGTGCACTAAAGCATCATGTTCTTCCTTTGGTACCTAAGAAAATAACAGCTCTACGAAGCACATCCTACACCTGGTCTGCACACTGCAACATTCCTTCCTTGTGGATATCAATAGAGCTTTAAGCACAGTATTACTATGTCCTTTATTTAAATGGCTCTTTGGTTTTTATGTAATATGTTGGTTTTGTCCTAAAAGTGTATTGTTTCTAAGACAAACTAAGCTTTTGTCTTGAAAGGGTTCTGTTATTTTTTATTTTTATGAAATTAATGAAATATTTATAAGAAAATAAACATAATAAAGTATTTAATATTTCTTCTTCTGTGACATTTTCTTCCACTGTACAAGTTGCACTAGCCTGGATGGTTTGTGTGCACTTTTCAGATGAGCATTTTCTAAGGATTTTTTGCAAATTAACCCATAAAGCTGACCTCTTATTCTGGTTATCCAGATTTGTTCCTGTGACTCCTGTAACAATTGGGCTATGAATCCCAGCTGTGTCACATGAGGTGGTATTAATTGATGGGAAGACAAGGTATTTAGGACATTAGGCCAGGCCAGCAGCCTGCACACCCTGTGACTGCCAAAACTCCTCCCTGCTGTAATTGCTCTTTGGTTTGGTGCAATTTGGCACCCAGGGACACTGTGAGTGATTGTTGCTCCTTGCCCTCTTCAGCAGATACTGCAGTGCTTTCTCAATCTTCGCCTCTCTGTAACTTTGGGGATATGAAGGTCAATGTTCAGAGACCAGATTTGTTAGGACTCCAGCATCTGAAAGGCTGCTGTAGATCCTCAAGAAAGTGCTAAAACTTCTCCCCAAAAGTCAGAGGACCAGGTTCGTTCCTGAGTGTCGGTGCCACCAGAGCGCATCTTGGATGCCCGTCAGAAGATGGGATGACTTGTTCTGTGGTGATGCCTGTTCTCTCTGTGCTGATGGAGCATATGTAGCTGAACCATTCCAGTGGCATGAATGGCTTTCAGTGTGCTGAAGTGGGGTGAGGTGAACCCTGAATCCAGGGGTTGTTCACCAGCTGTTGGGGGAGAACACACTCTCCCCGTGCAGCTCTTGGAAGTCGGGGAAGTTGCAAATTATCATGTATCTTCTAGAATCAGTCTTTGGGCTACAGTGCCAGAGGCAGCACACTCTCTATTACATTTGTTTCAAAGTGGCTTCCTCTCCCTTTCCTCTGATGAGAAATAGAGGGTGACTTCCCTGATTGCGTTGCTGCTGCCTGTGGCTGTCACCTGAAAGAGCCTGGGCAGAGATGTGATGGTGCTGCTCAGTTTGTGCACAACCCAGGAGTGTAAGTTTTGGGAAACAGCAAAACACTTCACACAGCAACATTTTCCAGGAAATAGTATATACGATCTCAGACCCATTTTGATGCTTTTATCAAGTCACGGTTATTAAACCACGATTTTCCACTTTGCGGTTCCTCCGTTTTGGAGGGTTTTAACGTCTGCTTCACAAAGGTGTTGTGCAAGGCAGGTAAGCAGGTCTGAGTCCATGTTCATTCAGCCTGTCCCAGCACAGGACAGGAGGGGGGTGCTGTATTTTCCCCAGGGAAAGAGCGAGGCGCTGCTGAAGCACTGCATACAGGTGTCCTGCAGCGGGGCCATGCAGGGATGCCGTGAAGACCAGGACAACCAGGGCTGAGCTAGGGGTGCTGCCTCCTTCCAGAACCCCGTAATTCACAGTGGACGCCCTGAGGGGAGACCTCAGGAGCGCAAGAGGGGCAGGCACTGATCTCTTCTCTGCGGTGCAGCGGCAGGACCCGAGAGAAGGGCAGGAAGCCGTGCCAGGGGAGGTGCAGGTTGGATACCAGGAGAAGGTTCTTCCCCCAGGGGCTGGCCGGGCGCTGGGACAGGCCCCTCCGGGCGGTGTCACCGCACCCAGGCCGGGACAAATCCCCGAGGCCCGTGGCGCGGCCCTTGGGCCGGGAGATGGGATGACCCGGGCCCTGGGATGACTCCCGGGATCCGCCGTGCCGGGCAGGGCGGTCGCGAGGCGGAACGGAGGTTCCCGGCGCGGTTTCCCGGGACGCGCCTTTCGGGGCCGCGCCGCGCCCGGCCCTTCCCGTGGCGCGGGGCCCGCAGGCCGCGGCTCCGCCCGCGCCCCGTGGCGTCGGAGGGAGCGGGGAGGGGCCGACCCGGCCGGGCCGGGCCGGGCTGGGCTGAGCCGGGCTGGGCTGAGCCGGGCAGGGCTGAGCCGGCAGGGCCGGGCGGCGGAGCGGCGGCGGCGGAGCGGGGTACGGGGCTGGCCGGGGGGAGCGGGGCTGCCTCTGAGGGGCTGCGGGGACGGGACCGGAGGGGTGGCCGGGGCGGCGTTCGGGGTGGCGGCTCAGGAGGGCACCCCGGATCCCCCCTGAGGGGCTGCTCAGGGTTCGCTTCCCGTCCCCCTATCCTATCCTATCCTGTCCTATCCTATCCTATCCTATCCTATCCTATCCTATCCTATGCTGTCCCGTCCCGGGGGTGTCCCTGGCACAGGACGGGGCTCCGGGCCGTGCTGGGCGGTCGGGACACGGTGTGGGCACCGGCTTTGGGCAGGAGGGCAGTGCCTGCCGGCGTGTCCGCGGCCCGACCCCTCTGTGGGTGCCGGGGCTGGGGCAGGGGCCGGGCTGGGCTGTGATCCCCGCGGGCGGCTGAGACGGGGGAAGATGCTGCGGGAAACTTTTGGAGCGCAGCAAGCAGGGTTTGGAGCGCGGCGCTTTGGGGACCGTGCCCGGACCCAGCGGACACAGACAGGGCTGGGAGGAGGCGGAGAGGGCAGGGAGCTGTGACCCGGCTGCTCCGCGGGCACACGGCCTCCCCGACCCGCTCCCTGTGCCCGCCGGGGTCCCGGCTGCGCTCATTAGTGGCTTTGTGGTTAGACTTGGAGCGCTCAGGAATTCTGCGAGCTGCGGTGGTCCCCGGTAGCCCTTGCTGGCTGTGGAGGGAGGTGCGGGGTGCTGCAGGTGGCTCTCCCTCTGTCCCCACCCGGTGTGCGGCTGGCACAGGCTGGGGCGGCCAGGGGCAGCTGCTGCTGCCTTTCCATCTGCAGGACTCCCTGACTCTCCTGTCTTCAGGATAGCCACGGTACTTGCTTTTGAAATTCGGATGACAAGTACCCATGCTTTATTTCCCGAAGGAATTCGCTGTATATACATAATTATTAAAATTAATGAGTTGGAAGTTTCTCACTCCAAGATCCTGGATGTAACTGTCCTGAAATTAGTGTCGAAAGAGCCACAAACAGTAAATGCTGCAGCAAGGAATTGGTATTGATGTGCAAAACTACTGAGGTTTACACCTGAAGTCTCAAAAAGCTCTGTTGTTAAGCCCTAAAATCAAAAGACAAAGCAGAAATGGGGACAGAATGGCCACTCATTCTCATACTTTATGGTCGCAGGGCAGGCTCTAAATCTTCTCTGATACTCTGCATAAGCTCTGCTTCTGCTGCTTCACTACCCACAGCACAGACTGTTGCATGGTGGGGCACTCAGTGCCTTGTGGTTATGGTATACCCAGAAGGGCTGTGAATTCGCAGAGGTCTTGCCAGCAGTTCTTTTTTATGCGTGTATTACTTCACAGCCCTGCCAACGTGATCATGCTGCACTCTTCAGCTGTGGTGGTGTTAGAGAGTTTTATCTTAAGCCATTTGGGACTTTGTTGGTGAGAAACAGCATCCTTTTATCTATTGTGGGACACAGATCTCAGAGCTTGTTCATTCTCAGGCTCTGCTTGGGAAAATGTTATCAGCCTGCCTGGATCAGTAGGGGAGGCAAGGCCTGGGAGGTTTTTTTGCTGGATGCTGTTGGACCAATGTGTGGCACTGGGTGAACTGGAATGCCTTTTCTACGTTCACATCTTTGAATATGCTGCAGGATAGCTGATGTTGTTTATCCAAAGAAGCTGAAGTGAACTTTGTTTTACATGTAGACAGGACTCTGCCAGATCCTGCAGTAACCTTTACAAGGGGCTCAAGGACTTAGACTGTGTAGATAGAGCAGATGCTGACTGTGGAGAGCATCACAGTCTCCCTGGAGGTGAGCAGGCTGGGCCACAGCCAGGAGCCCTCTGTTTCCAGGCAGATGCTCTGAGTCTGGAGACTGGGACAGAGGTGGACATGGCAAGCCTGGGCGGGGCATGAAGTTGCCTTGGAGATTGGGCAAGATTTTTAAACACTGATTGAAAAGAGATCCATGATGAGTCTTCTGTCATTAACCTCTCCAAAGTCTTTCTGTCTACAACAGATCTCTCTGGGGATACATGCCAGAAAGGTTAATTGTAAACTGGGGATTGGAGTTGGGGGAGAACAGGGGGAAGAGGATTCTCTTTGAACCTGTGACTGAAGAATGTGAAGAAATGCAGGGATGCTTTGGTCCTTTATAGCCTTGCAAGGGTATTATGTGAAGTGACAGGACCTCTTCCTTTTCCCTGAGGCTCCTGCTTACATGCTGTCCATGTGTCAAGGCAATTCTCTGCAGACAGCTGGCAGAGTCCAAAGTTTAGTAGTATTGCCTGCAGATGAGTCAGCAGAAGAGAAATAGCTGGTTTCTGTAAAGTGCCATGATCTTGTAGGCAAAACAGGACATGACAGTCACATCTGACTGTGCCAACACCTCCCAAGTTCAGAGGGACGATAGCGCAGCCTTGGAGCAGGCTGTGCCACCCCGTGAGCTGTGGGTGTCCCAGGGCCACACTGGTCCAGCTGCCAGTCTTGTGCTTGGGTCCGTGGAAGGAATTGCCACAGCTTTAGACTGGAGCATTTACCAAGTCTTGCAGTCAGCTCTTGTTTTGCACAGGCTTTCAGTTTAAGTAGCAGGATTTATTTTGCTTTGGCATGTAAATCTGCAAGTGAAAGTTAAAAGAAGTGGCAGAAGAAATCCTACTGTTGATGTAGGTTTGCAGGTAATATTCTTCAAGAAGTTCTTCAGGACATCCTGAGGTGATGCAGATGGGCCAGGCTTTTGTGCCATCAGTTTGCTTAAAATGCAGAAAGATCTGATCTGCTCCTCCACTGTAGCGTGAGGCAGGAGTTCTCTGACAGCACTCAGGCTAAAAAATATCAGTGCTGTCCATGAAAATGTAATGAAATAAGGCTTTGGCTAAGCAAGAAGATTTGCTGTGCCTATTCTGACCTTTTCCACCTGCCAGAGGTATTAACTTTGATGTTGTGGTTAAATTCCAGCTTGGATGATGGTGTAGTTAATTCACACTAACGAAGAAGCTTTAAATTCCTTCCCTGCCTATATATTTTTTTCCTTTGTGGTAATCAGTGGTTGTCCTTTTTCCCTCCTAGAAGTGGCTGTGTTTTGGTGGGATTCAGTGATTCCCTGGCAGGGAAAACAACTCTTCTCCTGTCTGGCAGTTCGCTGCTCCTCACAGAGCTCGTACAGGTCTCTCTCTCTCAGTGATCCAGCTGACAGGTGATGCAAGGCCCTTCTTTTAAGAAGCAAAGTCCTGAGTGTTTTATAAAGTGGTGGAGAAACTGTGATTTGCCCATGGCTTTCCCAAATGGGGCACTTCCAACCTTGCTCTTCGCAAGCAGTTTCTCATATTTGGCCATGGACTCAGTAATGCATGATGGTGATGCCTTAAAATAGAACAATATTAATATTTTACAGCAGGGCTCTTTCTTCTGGTTATGCTTGGTTTCTATCTTGAAGTGTTCAGAATGAGCTTTGAGAGTTATCTTTCTTCTTTCCCATCTGCTGTAAATGTAATTAATTTTAGAACAGGCAGTGTTTTATGCATTTAGGGAAGCAAAGCTGTGTCCTCATGTGTTAAGCTCAGCTACAGATGCTGGATCCCATTGTTAGTAAGTAATTGTTTAGGATGCTATTTTAGTCACTTGTGTCAAAACAAAGCACTCTAAGATTTTTGCTTTATCGCAGTTAGGTATGGTGTGTTTTTGGAAATGTGTTCCCAAGTTTTAATGAAGACGAGTTTGGTGCTGGGAGAACTTTCCCAGAAACACACTTAGCCACAGGATAGAGGTTTTAAAGTTTCAAAGAGTGGTAAAATTATTGTTTAATTTCTGCATTAATTTGAGTAATTGGTAAAACTGCATCACTCACGTGCCCAGCTTATCTCTCCAGACGTTGCAGAGGCCTCTTCAGCAACATCTGACATGTAAGATCAGAGCAGACAGAGCTTATTTATCCCATCCTTGAAGCAGGTTTCTCACTGGGTATATTGGGTAGAGCTGCTGCTGCTGTGTGGCTGGTGCTGTCTCACCACTGCTGCTTATTTACTGCAAAGTCACTAAGAGAATATCTGAAGTTGGAATCCATTCGGTTAAGTTATTGCTTGCCATCGTTTGACTACATATACCCTGAGAAGTGTGGAGGAGAGTGGATGTTTGGATGTGGGAGGGGCTGGAGGAAGCTGTTGGAGTTTTCTCCTGGGTGGGACAGTGCTGCTGTACATCAAACTGAAGCGTGGTGTGGTATTGCCCCATGCTGTAACCTGCAGTTCTTTGGCTGGCCGTGAGCTCTGCACCAGCAGCAAGGTGCTGGTGATAGTTCAGTAGAGACTGCATTATTTTTTGGGTGCAGAGAAGCACTGGTTGGGCTGGGCTGACGTGGGAAGAGCTTCACCTGGTTGTGTGTAGGGGCTGCTATGTCCATACTTCAGCACCAAAGCCTCTGCCAGTATTCTTTGATGTTTTGCTGGGCTGTGGTTCAGAATGTCTGCATTGGCACATTAACAAACTCTTTAATTCTCTCTGAAGGGAAGGAAAGGGAGAGATCAGAGACCAACAGGTGACTTGAAGCACTGTGAAATTATTTTGACCAAATAACAAGCAAAGCTGCTGCTGTTTACCCCAATTGTTTCCATGAATGCTGGGGTTACTTTAACCAGGGCCAGATGTTCGCTGCTTTTGTGAACTGAATGGTTTCTGCTGAGACCATGGTGGTGAAGTAAATAACTGATACAATGTGCTTGCAAGGTGACACCTTGCAAAATCTAAGAACGACTTGTGTCATACCCTGTGTTTTCACAGAGGCATTCTGGAAACTGCTCCATTTATGGGACAGATCTTGCCTGAAAGTTAGATGTTTTCTTAAGTGTTTTCTTAAGTGTGTGAAGCTCAAGGTTGCAAACTCTTTTTGCCTAAGGTTGCTTTTGCATCCTCCCGTATGTTTGTTGTTAGGAAATAGTAAATTAATTACTGGAATGGGGGAAACTTGGCAAGCTTGACTCGGAGGCATTATGGAGTGAGTGCTGGATGGGTCATGTGGTTCTGAAGTGTCCTTACGGCTGCTCTTCACTGTCACTTTTGTCTTCTTCACAGTATTTTTTTGGCTCCCCACTCACCTAAGATTCTCTTTTCCTGTTCTTAGCAATCTGTGGCAGGTCACGTAGAGCAGCCAGGGATACTTATATGCTTGTAGCCCCAAACCAGTTCAGCTGTCTTTGGCCCTAACCCTGTCCATAAGGTATCATCTCAGTGACACTCAGTGGGGAGAGTGGGATGTTCCTGTGTTGTTTAACTGCATTGGACTCCTTACTTTGGAACATTCCTTATCCTGGAGTCATTTGTGCTTGAGTAAGTCCGATCACTAAATCTGCTTCTTAACAGCTCTTCCACAAGGCACACACATCTTGGCTGCCAAACAGCAGAGCTTTGCCAGTGGCTCTTAGTGAGGACAGTCCCAGCTCATCCCAAGCAGGAACACTCAGCAGAACCCCTCTGCTGAGGAAAAGGGTGGTATTTAGAGGGTCATCTGCCCTTTCTCATACCTTGCACTTGCTCCACCTAGCACATTCCAGCACACCCATTGCACGTGGGTGGGGAGACGTTTTAAATTCCACACTGCTCTTATTATTAGGGTGTTGAGGCACGCACATAAGGATCATTCCTGAGTCGAGGGGTTGTGCTGCTCTCAGGAACAGCAGGCCAGAAGTACCATTTGCTGCACTGGAGAGGTGAACACTTCAAGTGAGCAAGAGAGATAATGCTGCTCTTTAGTTGTTTTGCTCTTTAGCAAAGCTACCACCCATTTCTAACTCCTGCAGCAGCTGAAAAGGGAATATGTGCTGCCATGCCTTCCTATAAACCTGTGGTTTTGCTGGGTTTTCTAATACTCCAGGGCCCTTTTGGAAAAGTGTGGTGACTACAGCTCAAAAGCACAGATGACTTACTTCCACATAGCTGTCACAATTTCTGTCCCAAATTTGTGGTCTGTTTGTCTGTTCATCACAGGAACGGTTCAGCTGTACCATCACTAAATTACAGCCTGGTACATAAAGTGCCAGAAGTAAGTGTGCCCTAATGTGGTGTCAGCAGCTGCTTCACCATCTGCTGAGTCACCACTGCGATGGGGACAGGGGACAAGAGGGGAGCATGGTGGCAGCCATCCCAAGGTGAGCTGTCCCCACTGGGATGCTGCAGCTTGGTCTTACACAAACAACAGCGCAAACCGCAAAGCCAGCTAGTCATTTAAGTTCTGATCCCTTCCCTCACCCTTATCCTTCTGCTTAGACCCTCACCTTCCTCTCTTGAGGATTCTACAGAGATGCAGCACACTGGCCAGCTGTCTTGGAGGGTGTAAAGGGTAAAGAGTCCAAATGAGAGCTGGGGGAGGGCTGAATGTGGACTGGGCGTGCCTTAATCCTTAGGTTGCTTTTCAGATATGAGAATAGCATAATTAGCCTTATAGTAATGATTTATAATTTGCATTCCAACTCTTGTTTCAGTTGCTCTCCAGCCAGCTGACTGCTGTATGCTTCTCTCTGCAGAACAGCTCTGAGTTGCATTAAATGATTCAGTATTCCCACCAGGCACTGTTTGTCAAGCCTTGGCAGCTGATGCCAAATACAACTGGCTAAGCCCCTTGTGAGGTGGCTGTGTCTTTGCACTGACCTTCTGTACACTGTGCCTGCTGTTGACTGATTCTGTTTTGGAAGAACTGAAAAATATCTCCCTTTTCTTTCTTTTTTTTTTTTCTCTCCTTCGTTTTGTTCCAGTTCTTACTGGACGTGCTTGGCAAGATGGAGCCACCGACCTCCTCCAGGCTGAATTCCCGAAAGCGAAGAAAAGATGGATCTGGCCCTAATGGGGCAACAGAGCTGGATGGAATCCCTCCAAAAATGTCCCGACGCTCACTTGTAAGTAAGCAGAGATATGAATTTTAGGAGCCTGTGAGATTAGGACATTGAGCTGTAACAGCAGAAAGATACATGCGGTGGTTTGTCTGTGGACACAGAAAACAAGAGGGGGGCAGAGGAGAAGAAGCAAATGACAGTAGCTATCCTTCTTGCAAATCCAGTTTGAAATCTTCCTTTGTTCATACTAATAACATACTTACAACGTGGGCTTAAATTAGGTCTGAGGCAATTGCTAAGCTGCTTTTGTGGTGTGTCCAGCTTGTCACTTAAGCTGAAGTCGAACAGGCATGCATATAGATATCCTTGGAGGAGTAGCAGGTCACTTCTGACAGGTGGGTTTCGAGTGACCCAGTGGGAGGGAGAAATACTCCAAAACAAGCGCCTAACTCACAAAACCGCAGCAGGGTCTGAAGTCCGTAGGCACTCACAGACGTAATCTGTTGAATCCATGCTCTGAAGCACTGGGAAGATCACTGTTTGATTGTTTTGGTCTGGAGAGAGACTGCATTTATGCTGCTGTTACTTCAGGATTGTTCAGGAGCAATAAAAATAAAAGAACAAACAACTGAAAGAATTTCTCCTAGGTCAACCTTGGGACAGCTTTAGCAAGCTAAAGACAGTGGGATCTCATCTGAAGGGGGTCTGGGCCAGTTAATGCCAGTGTAAACAGCTGACTAACTTGTCCTTGCCATAGTACTGTGACAATGGGCTTTTTTACAGTTCTCCTCTGCCTTCTTCTTGGAGCTGTTCTGTGCATCACGTGTGCTCTGGCTGCTCTTTCCTTATCTCTGTCAAAAGCCAGCTGCCATCCCTGCCATGTCACACTAGGGTCATAGTCCTTGGCAAACAGTGACGTGTTGCAGCTTTCCTTCTTGATGGCAGCCTTTTGCTCTTCAGGAGATTCAGCCCTGTCCCAGAGCATTGACAGGTGGTAATGAAGTAAGAGCAGTGCCAGCAGTGAGAACTGGGGAGGCAAGCATTGGGAATGGAGGCTCGAGCTGTTATGTGACTTTAGAGCCTTTATATCCTTGACTGTTGTCAAGCCCACCCCATCACTCATAAAGACCCCATGTCTTTCATTAAGGAAATAGAAATGTGCAGGTTATTATTCCATGGGAGTCAATTGTTCTTCAAGTCTGTCCTGTATCAGAAATAAAGCATCTGTCTACAAATAGCACAAGACAAGTAATACCTAGCCACTTTCTAAACTTCCTGCCTGTTTTTTAGCCACAGGGCAAACACAGATCTCCTGATGAAAGATTTCTTTTTTCTTCTTTTTGCAAAAGTTTTATTTATTATAGGAGGAGTAGTAGTGTTGTCTAATAGTGAGATTACCTTGAAGCCTTTACCACTCCCACCTAAGCAGCTGGCTGGCAGAATGTTCCCCTGAAGCAGCAGGGCTCAGCAGCAGATGGTGGTAACAAACCTGCTGACATATAAGCCCGTTGTACTGTACACACCACATTAGGTTCTGACCCTCACAGGATCTGCAGAGGAAGGGCAAGACTGGCAGGACCTTTTGAGGACATTTGTCTGTGTTCCTCTGATAATTTTGATAGGGCTTTTTTTGTGCTTTTATTCCTAGCTTCATATCAGGTGTATGCCAACCAAACTGCAAAGAATCTGGTTTTATTCACAAGTCCCAGATATAATGGCAGTGTTGAAAGGATGTGATGAAGTGATGCAGGCCTTACCTGATGGTAAGAATCCTGGTAGAGGAGGCAATGTGTGAAACACAGAGCCTCAGTAAGTTAGAGGAGTGTTCAGCAATATCAGTTTGCTTGAATGGAGTGGTCAGTAGTTCTTTTCCAGTGCTCTTCACTATAAGCACTCTAATAAGGAATGACATTAGCAATAATAGCAGTGGTTTTTCTGGTTGCAGCAGTGCTGGGCACTGTGGCAGGATTCTACAGTAGGACAGGAAGCCAGAGAGGAAAATGTTGATAAGCCTTTTGCACCTTGAAAGTGTTACTGATCTGTAAGCTTGTTTCCTAGTGTTCTGACTGAGGAAGGAGATGTCCATTGCTGCTCCACACCTTCCAACTGGAAGGAAATTGAGCTATTGTTTTGTTGTGGGAAAGGCAGATGCTTTGTTTTCATTTAGAGCAGACCAGAAATGATGCCTGGACTTCAGCTGTTGATTAAATGTATTGCTGTGGTCAAGCTAGTAGGTTAGAGGAGTTTTCTTGCAGCAGCTGGGGGTATTCTGCCCAGGTTGAGGTCAGTCTCTCACTGTGTACGGCTCAGAAATGGTGACAATATGACAATACGCACATTAGTGCTGCTGTTGGTATTGCTCTTCTGCTCGCTCATATACTCAATTCAAGGAGCTATTACAGTTTGTATGTCATGGCACAAGCACTCAGGCATAGCAGAGTGGTGGTCTTGTCAGAGTGGCCATAGCTGGAGCTGCAACAGTGAGATTTGAAGCTTGGCTTGTGCTGCTGTGAACTGCTGTTTGTCTAAAGTCTGGGTTTAGCAGCTGCAGACCTGAGCCTCCAGTTTTCTTGGGTCCAGTATGACTACTGTCTTCTAAACTCTACATTGCTTTCTCTCTTCCTCTCTAAACTCAGGCTAATCACCCTGCAGGGCTGTTTTGAGGTTTTACACTAATTAGTCTTTTCGTACACATGTCTGAATTGTGCAGAGACGCAGTGAGTCACTCAGTGACTAGGACACTGCAGTGGCAGTGCTGCTGCTATGAACTGCTCACCTTTGCATTCTCACAGCAAAACTTCCCTGGCTGTTTAGGGACTGAGGGAACCGGCTCCATTTTCAGATGAAGTGGAAATCGACTACAGCAAGCCATACATCAGAGTAACTTATGAAGAAGCAATGAGAGGGACCCCTTGTAAGTAAAAAAAACAGACTGGAAGGGGACTGTATAAATGTTGGAGTTTGGGGGTGGGTATGATTGTGATATCTCTGAGACCGAAACAACCTTGTGTGTTGGACTAGGTTTGCAGCCAATGACTTAGTTAATGCTTTGATATTAGATAAGTGTTCCCATGTGAAATGGGGCCTGTCAGTACAACTGAAATTCAGGTTTGTATTTGTGAGAAGCTGTACCTTCACAAGTAAGATTATTTGAAGCAAATAAATATTTAACTTTTCCTGTGCCACTGACAGCTATAGGGTAGTATCAGAGCTGAACATTTTCTGTATTACTTTGTCTGCAGTAGGTTAAAGTTAAGCATTTTAGAAGTCATCTTTTCTGAAACTTGAAATGGGCAAGTGAAAAAAACCCCACGTATCTGAATGGATTTGAATTAATGTCATTGTCATTAAGCACAATTGGCCAGCCTCACAACAACAGTGTGGAAGAAACACTGTTCTTTTTGCAAGTCCAAAGGGGAGGCAGAGGCAGGGCTGACTGCTGAAGGATGAAAGGATGACTGTCTTCCCCTGACAAACAGACTGTGCAGATGTCTTAGTTGACCCTCTATTATGGCTACAGAGACAGTAAAAGTGCTTCACTTCTACCTACCTGACTGCTGCTGAGAGGTGAGCCAGCTCAGATTGAGACCTGGCAGTGGTTTCCTACCAGAGGTTCTGGAAATCCAGTGTATTTCACAGTCCGCATTAATTTCCCAGCTGAAAGTCTCCAGAGCCTGCACAAAGGTCTCTTGATTTCAACAGTGGTAGCTCTTCTGCCTGCTAGGACTGAAATACACTGCGTGGTTCCTTGTTGCTGTTTATTTCTGTGCTCAGGAACTGCAGCTGCTGCAGGTACAGAGGAAAGGATATCCCAGCCAATTTCCAGAATGTGATTGTACATTCATAAAGACTTGCCAGGACCAACCCTCTTTTGGCATACAGAAAGCTTTTGCAGTTGCATACCCAGATCCTTGGCTCTTCAGAGCCTCCTGGCATCTTCAGACTGAGGTCATAGAATCACTAAAAAGTGGTTGCAAGAGGCTGTCCTCAAGCTGACTCCTCTGCTTAGCTGGAACTTAACAACCTGATCTTTGCATCAGCTCCTGTTCCTGCTGCCTCCCAGGCTCTGTCTCTGGGTACCTTCACGGCCCTGCCCAGACCCAGAGAGTCTCATTTCTCCTTCTAAGTCTTCTCTCTGCCGTGTCCTTACTGCAGCTTTTGTGTGCCTCTGCTCACACCACTGCTCTGAGTCTGTCTGCCTGAACTGGGCTAGAGAGCAGCAGGCTGTTCCCAAGTGTGTCAGATACAAAGAATGTGTGACTTTGTTACCAGCAGCAAGAGGACTTCAATCCTGTATAGTCCCAAGACCAGAGGTCAGGGAGCCTCCCACTATTACATGTCAGTGATAGACTGTCTCACTTTACCTCTCTGCTGACCATAAAGAGCTGAGCTACAATTTCCCCTGGCAGAGGTAACCTAAGGAAAGATTTGTTCCTCCTTATTTATCTATGAATTTAGGTGCTAATGCCAGAGGTTCAGCAGAATTGTCTGCTTTTGAGTAGTTTGGCTGGGGTTTTGGATAGATCCATTGGGTTTGGGGGAGCCAGTGCTGCTGGTGGGATATCAGAACAGTCTGGTCCCTCAGACAGACTGGTAGCTGTGGCAGCAGACTGCAGAGGGAGATGCTGTAAAGGTCTTGAGATGCCATCCTGGCAGGCAGGAGGAGATCAGGCACCTATGATTTCCCCTCTGGTAGTTCACTGCTGTGAAAAAAGTTAATTCTGCATTTGGATTTCCATAGAAAGGAAGGGTTCAGTGTTTTCTTTTCCCTTTATCTTGTTTGGGTGATATATGGTAGGCTTTCATTCTGTCTCTGAATGTGATTATATTTCAGCTCTCTGCTCAACTGCATTTGTCTCCATGTGGGAAGGCAAAGAGACAGCCATTTCTCTTCGAATCTGTCCTGGCTATGGCTCTGTGTTCTTTAACACCCACGTGAGTCTCAGGAGGTCCTCAAATGCAGGCACGAGCAGCAGCTGCTTCTCTAGGAAGGCATCTTCACAGTTGTCTTTCTGTCCTTTTTGCAGTGGATCGCCCTGTCAGAGTTTATGCTGATGGAATATTTGACTTGTTTCACTCTGGACATGCCCGGGCCTTGATGCAAGCAAAGAACCTCTTCCCAAACACATACCTCATTGTTGGAGGTAAGGAGTGACCTTGTTGTCTTTGGCTGTCGCAGCAGTACAGTTTACCTGCATCTGTGGTTGTGCATACAGAGGTTTTGTCTTTTTGGCCTCAGTGGCTCTCACTGCAGCAAGTTGTCCCAAATGTTGCTGGAGTCTTATTGCAATATGTTGAGGGCTGGATATATCTGCAGAAAGATACCCTGTACCAAATGAATGCTTCAGGAAAAGATTTTTGATCATGCTTTTCTAATTTGACCCTTCTGTTTTGTGGCAGATATAGGCGAGTTGCACATCTGAGTATCAATATATATTAGGGACAATTGAGCATTTGATTCTTCAATGAGACAGCTAAAGAATGAGTAACAGTCCCTCTGTGGCTGCTTGAGCTTTGTGTCACTTGTATTGCCCTGCAAGTCACTTCCCAGTTCCAGATCCCTGCTGGGGATTGCTTATGGGGATTGCTTAATGCCAAACAGATCCCTCTGGGAGCATGGAGATCACAGTGTTTTCTTGGGCATGTGCCTGGACACATGAAAGTCAGTGAGGCCCCATTTCTCCAAATAGAAGTTCGCCATTTTGGCTGTTAGGTCATAAGTCTTTAAAGGATGCCAGAAATATCCTGCTGAATGCTTGAGGGGATCTAATAGAGGTGTTTTAGCCAGGCCTCCTTCAAGAATATAACAGGGAAATTGATATCCTTCTTCTGGCTGCTGTAGTACAGGGGCCTCTGTCCAGGGAGTGCCTCTGTGCCCCTCAGGCTGTGCATGTTGTCTGTCAAGAGCTGACCCCTGGTCAGGCTGTGTAATGATGCTAAAGTATAAGAACTGAGAATTCTTTTAACTAGTTTTCTCAACTCCCATTAACTTCCTCTGAAGCAAAATGAAACTCTGGTCCTGCAATAGAACAATCATAAAGTCCTTGGGTGGTTTGTTTCCTTATCGCAGTTTCATCACTGCTTAGGGCATTTTTATAGTGGTACATCTGCATTTTTTGTGTGTGCTACACTAGTGTCTGGAAGGGGAAGAGAGCTTAAACAGTTGCTCCAACCTACAAAATGCCCTGAGCTTAGAAATCTTGAAAGTGGAAAGACATCCCCATGTACATAAACATTGTAAAACAAACAGGAAAATAACTTCCGATAACTACTAACGTGTTAAAGCAGCAAGGAGTGCAACCATGCTCTCTGCCTCTCGAGACTGGTGAGGAGGTGGAGGGCAGTGAGCTGCTCCCCTTGCAGCAGGACTGAACAAGAGGCCACAGCCCAAGAGAACATGATCTCCAAGCTGGGAACAATCTCACCCGCTCTTTATCGTCTGTTTGTCTGGAACGTAAATACATCCAATGCCAGTGAGACTGGTAATGCCTTGTTTACTTTGGACTCCGATAATCAAGTAAAACTCCCTCCTCAATATCTTACATTGCAGATTACGAAGTTGTTAATTTGCTTTCTCATAGAACATAATAATTAAGCTAACTTGGTTTCCTGTGAACTCACCCTTTGTTTTAATACAACTTTCCAAGGATTCAACTGTGTTACGGCATTTTATGAAACTGGAAGTTTAGGCAGTGGTTTTTTTCATGGACTTCAGATTCCAAGCCTGAGACATCCATAGGCTTAAAAGCCCACTAGGCCTCCAGGTCTTGTTTCATACAGGAGAGTTGTCTTCTCTGTTGGCTAGTTTTCTTGGTAAGGGTTGTAAGCTCTGGAGACCTTGAAGGCTTGGGGTGTGGGTCCCCATCTTGGGCAGAAATTTCCCAAACGACCTGCCCAGAATTGCTCAGGAGTTTAGTGCTCTGTAATGCTCCCTATTTCTGGTGCTTTTTGGCTGGAAGAGCTGGATTTGGAAGTGCCAGTGCCAGCCTCTGCCAGCAGCTGGCATTGCCTGGTTCAGCAGGCGTGTGTGCAAGGTCCTCTTACTGTAAAGCACCAGGGTAAGTACCTCAGGCTCACTGTTGTCTGCCTGTTTCTCCAGTCTGCAGTGATGAGCTGACCCATAACTTCAAGGGCTTCACGGTAATGAATGAAAATGAGCGGTATGATGCTGTGCAGCACTGTCGCTACGTGGACGAAGTGGTGAGAAACGCGCCGTGGACGCTCACGCCTGAGTTCCTGGCAGAGCACAGGGTAATTTGTGATATCTGATCTGTTTGGAATTTTGATTAGCCTCTGTGTGTTCTCTGCAAGAATTCATCCTTGGGGGTGACCTCTGCCTGAGCGAGCTCTTTCTGTTGAAACTTCTTGAATACAGAATTAACTGGGTTATGGGAATTGAGTGGGTCTCTGGGTAGACTAGAAGCATTTGCTGAGCTGGCAGGTAAAGTTAAAATAAGGTAGAGATTGTGACATGGTGAAAAAGCCTGAGAGGGTTCTTGCTGTTCCTGGAGAAGTTGGTGCTGGATAGAGATAGTTGTGAAATGCAGTAGGGAGAGGGTAACATGGGTTGGAAGGGATTTCTTGGAGGTGTCTGCTCCAACTCCCTGCTTACAGCAGGAACAGCTTACATTTTCATCAGCTTCTCTGCAGCAGGAGACCAGGCAAGCTGCCTTGAGAGTCTTTTATCAGTTGGTGAGGTAAAGTGAGAGGAATCTCTAACATCTGCTGAACTGCTTTGGGAGGTGAAGGAGTCTCCAGGGAAGACTTGTTGCCATTAACAAGTAATTTCTCTGTGGGACTTAAAACAACTGTGTCCTTATTCCCAGCCTCTCCTTTCTTTTCTGGCATGCACTTAAAATTCATAGGCAGTTGCCAGTGAGAACTTGGGACTGCTGGGTGTTGCTTTCGTAAGAGGAAAGTGTCTTGCTGTTCTCTGTTGCACCCCTGCGTGGAGGTGTTGAGCTGAAAGTTACCAGCCTTTGGCAGAAGCAGGAGACCTGCACTTTCAAGATAAAATGTTGACTTGCTTTCTTAATTTTCAGATCGACTTTGTTGCACATGATGACATCCCCTATTCTTCTGCTGGCAGTGATGATGTCTATAAGCATATAAAAGAGGCAGGTGGGTCCGGGTCAGACTCCTCAGGGCTTCCTGTCAAGTATCTGCTGTAGTTTCTACTGTGCCCATGTATGGCAGGATTGTGCCTGGGGAAGTGGCAGTGCTTCTCTGGGAATAAGGTCTGCCAGGGGGCAGGAAGAAGCAGTTTTGGGTCCTACTTCTTAACACCAGGACTGTCCTGTGTCTCAGACCAAGCACAGCCCAGCACTTATTCCTAATTCCGATATAGTTGTGATTGAATTAACAGCCACTTTTTGAAAACATACTACACACAAATGGTTCTCACAAATGGGAAATTTCATGAACTTAGCAAAGGGGCTCCTGTTTGCTGTAAAATTCACTGGGGTGCAGCTTTTTTATATTTATCCAAACTCAGCCCTCACAGCATGTTTTATTTCTACCCACTAAATTGTAGGGCCCCTTGTCCTGTCCTTGTCCCCCCACTATTCTATATGCAGTGGGTTTTAGTCAGTAGTCTTACATCAGATAAAGTGAAGAGTTTTTCATTAGAACACCTGGTATTTTGGCAGGGTTTTAACAAGCTTTGTTCTTACTTAGGTCTTCCTTATAGTCCCAGAAAGGAGGACTGGTGTTGTACACTCAAGAACAAAGATGTGATGGGAGGACAGTTAGGAAATAAGCTCTTGACAGAACAGATTGTTTCCTAATAAAGGTGGCCGCAGCTTTTTGCCATATGTCTTGCTACAGCTGTTCTGGATCCTGTTCCCCAACTTTAGGCATGTTTGCACCAACTCAGAGGACTGAGGGGATCTCAACATCAGACATCATCACACGGATCGTGCGGGACTATGATGTTTATGTCAGACGGAACCTGCAGCGGGGCTACACAGCTAAAGAGCTCAATGTCAGCTTCATAAACGTGAGTTGAAAAGGGTCTCACCACATGGGCAGAGTGTGAAGATGCCGAGTCTTTGTCTAGTGATAGCACAGTCCTGCCATTTGCCAGTAAAAGGCCTGTCTGCAGAGCTAAGCACTTGTACCAAACCATTGTCTTTACAGTAGAAATGAGACTTCTTCTGCCCCTGAAATCACCTCAGGGACCCACCCAGCGGAACTGGGGATTTGCTAATACTGCTCCATTGTCAGAGATATCCTGGTGACATTTTACCTGTTGAAAGAGCCGGAGAGAAGGTGTATGTTGAAATGTGTGTTTTCTTGTATTGAATGAAGAGTGCGTTGTTTTTGGCAGCAGCTGCTGTCTCGTCTCTCTCCTGTTCCCTCAGCCACCTTCTTAAGGTAGTGTCATTTGTTAGGATAAAATCTGATCCTGTTCCCACTGTACTGTTCCCTTCCTGGAGCTGCAGGAGTAATAGTGCTTGGGTAGGACAGAAGGACAGGCCCTGATCCTTTGCTGTGCAGCTCTAGCTCACAAGGAGAACGCATGGCAGAAGACACTTCTGATGTTGGAAGTAAAGTAGTAAACATTTTTTTATCACTCAGATACCATGCCTGTGAACAATGAAACAGGAGAGGTAACGGCTGCTTGGCCTCTCTTTGGCATGTAACTCTGCCTCTGTTTAAAAACACCCAGCAAAAAGACTGGTGCTGTTACGATATGCAGGGAGACCTACAGCAGGTCACTCAAATCTAATCTGTATGTTGTATAAATATTTTCCTCTTCTGTGCACTCCTATTAGATAGTGCTTATCTGTGGCTTTAGTCTTGCTCTGTGTACTGTGCCACTGCCTGCCACAAAGCATCTCACAGCCCCACTGTGTCTGCCATATAGTCTAGGGAAGAAGTGTCACGGAAGTGAAGGAGAAGTGTCACCAGACTAATGGAGATGCTGAATCACAAGCAGCAATTCAGTGTAGTAACACAGAGCAGAAGTGGCCACCACTCAGATCTGGTGAGCTGTATTCTGATCCACCACTTACTGTGCAGGAGAAGAAATACCACCTCCAGGAACGCGTGGATAAGGTGAAAAAAAGGGTGAAGGATGTAGAGGAGAAATCAAAGGAATTTGTCCAGAAGGTGGAGGAGAAGAGTATTGATCTCATCCAGAAGTGGGAAGAGAAATCCCGGGAGTTCATCGGCAATTTTTTGGAGATGTTTGGCCCAGAAGGCGCGTTGGTAAGGAGCTGCTGTGGGAAAAGGGGATGTTGGAGAGATCAGCACTCATTGTAGGGCTTCTGCAGAGTCTGCAGAGCAAAGGTTTAGGATTTGTTGCATTGCTGAGTGTGCTGCCAGTCTCCGGACAAGTTGTCCCAGGCTTGAGCAGCCTGTTTTCAGGGAGCCCTTGCCATTGCCAACTAGATAATGCCAGTTATGGTTGTAGGGTGAAAAGTTCCCTCTGTCCTGTGAGCTGGCCTGTCAGCTCCAACCTGTGCCCTGCAGGCCACTGAGCTGCCAAGAGGATGGCAGTCGCTTTGTCACTGGCCTGGGATGAGTCTGAAGCTACTTGTTTATGCCAGCCTTTCCTGTGCTACTGGGTAGATATCACAGGCACTTCATATTGGAAGTGCTTGAAAATGGGTGTGATTACACTATGTTGCAGTTTCCAAAGCCCAGAGCAATGTTGGGGCTTTTTCTGCTCTTATATTACACAAAGTATTGAGGGACACAACTCAAAATGCTGCACAAGCTGTAAGTAGTGTCCTTTTCCATGATTTTAAACCATGCTAACTGTCTTCTTGCTTCCATTGCTAGAAACACATGCTGAAGGAGGGCAAGGGCCGGATGCTGCAGGCCATCAGCCCAAAGCAGAGTCCCAGCAGTAGCCCCACGCACGACCGCTCCCCATCTCCCTCCTTCCGCTGGCCCTTTTCCACCAAGACTCCTCCTTCCTCACCTGCCAACCGCTCCAGGAATGAGTCTGCAGTCACCTATGACATCAGTGAGGATGAAGAGGATTAAGCTACCTGCCAGGATTTGCTGTGAACTGCTAATCGCCAAATCCTAAGTCCAGATCCAGCGGGGAACTCTAAATGAGCAAGAGAGCCATAGGAACAGGGCTGACAGTGAGCAGAGGGCCTTGGAGGCACCCATTGCTCTTAGCAAGGGCTGCTGCCTGGAAGCACATTCAAACCTCCTTTCCCTTCTCCTCCCCAAATCCCCTTTTTATTGTTTACGTTCTAGTGGTTTCCAGGGTGAAAGATGGCTTTTATATTTTAAGAAAATACTTGTTAAAAGCGCAAAGAATAGCACTCAAGCGTGGCTTTTATTTTGGTTTCTTTTCCCTTGTTAAACCTCCAGGCAAGAGGGAGAGTGGGAAGACTCATCTGTCTCTTCTTTCCTTCAGCTCCTCTGTCTTATCCCCCCAACCCCAGGCAGTATCTGTGCCACTGCCAAACGAAAGACCCCTCAGTTCCTCAACCAGCATGACCTCTAGAGCACACACGAAGCAGTGGTGTAATGAGGACCTCCCTGCTGGGCTGGAGTAATAGGAATCTATCCAGCAGACCCTGTAGTGCTTGCATGCGTCTTAACTGAGCTTCCCAGTGTGTCACAGTGAGGGTGTGCTGGGTAGGGGTTACCAGCTTGGCACACAGGAGTTACACCCGGGAAGGACTCACGGCACCATAGAGTGGCACACCCTGTAAAGCATGCAGCATTCACAGCTCCAGATTAGACAGGGGCTGCAGGGGAAAGGCTTTTCCAGTGAACCTCAACAAGACTGCTAAAATTGAGCCCTGAGCTGCTGTTGGAGAGAAGAGAATGAATCTTTGCTTCAGGGCACTTGCTGTCTGTGCATTTCCTTGGGGGTGTGAGAGCCCGTGTAGGAAATGAATGTGTGTACTCTTTTGAGAAGTTCCTTGTCCCTGTCTGTGGTGTGTTATATGTTTCACTGTGTGTCCAGATGACCCGTCAGCACTGTGCTTTGTGCGTGTTTGTGTTTCAGTTGCTGTGCTCTAAGGGCTGGGGCAGTCCTTTACACTGGTGCCGTGAAGTCGCTGTTCTAAGGACAAAGCAGCCAGTTTACTGTCCGTGTCGGTTTGTGCAGCTGGACAGATGAAGGGCACATTTTACCCCAGTGAAGGGTCCCAGTCCCATGTAACAGTGACCTGGTTTGTGCAGCACATGCACAAATTGGTGCAGGCTCACTCTGCTCCTTGAGGCAGGCCAGAAAGAGCATCAGAGAGTGCTGCAACTTTTTTAAGTCTTCAAACATGTAATGCTTGTTTGAATCCATGGTCCCAGTTGTGCCTGCTGCCGTGTCTGTGATACACACTGAGCTTTGTGGCCTGTGGCTCCCCGAGGGCACTCGCCCTCCCCCTGGAGTGCCCTCCCCCTTCCTGAGCAGTGGAGGTCGGTGCACTCAGTCCTGTAGCCAGTGCTGGAGGGACTGGCCTTGCTGTCCTGTAGCTGTGGAGCTCCTGCTCACTTTCCTGTCGGGGTTTGCCTGTGATTCCTGTGGTCTCTGGGTGGAGCTGCTGGGCCAAGTTGCCTGTATCCTGCAGTGCTGGGAGCAGAGGGCAGCTCAGGGCCTGGTCAGCAGTGCTGCAGGGAGGTCTCCAGAGTGGGATGTGAGGCTTTAGGAGCAGCAGGTGCAAGGAGGAAACTCAACAAGTGCTGCCACAAGCTCTGCACGGTGTGATGCTTCCAGGGTACAAGGTGGCCCCTGTGGTAGGAATAGGCTGTAGCTTCTTTCCAGCTTTTATCTTGCTGGTCCTTTGTCACACTGCCAAAAGGGCTTAACAGAGACCTTGTGCTTCTGTTGAGGCCAGAGCCAGTATGGGAGAGGATATTTTGGGGATTCTTAATCTGCCACTTGGACTTCTTTCAGCAGCGATGTGTGGCAGTGGGAGTGTGGCTGGCTGCTATGGATTTTAAGCTGTAAGGAGCAAATAATGGTCACTTGGTAGAAGCCAGTTGTTAATCTGGTTTATGAGTGGTAGAACACTTACTTTGTATCACCCACATTGTCTCTTCCTTCATCTTCCCCACCTTCCTTTCCTCACCTTTCCCTCAGTATGGATGTTGCATTGCTTTCCTGAGCCGGATCATGAAGGCCAGGCTGCTTTAGAGCCTTACTACTGTTTAAAACACAAGTTATGCAACAGTGTTCTGTAAATTTGGTTAACAGTGGTGTTTTGGATGGTGGTTTGTTCTGCAGGAACCTTAACATATTTGGTCTCCCTGCAAAACCTGGGGTGCTTGGTAAGAAGCCAGCCGTGGTTTTACACTTAGCTTGGAATAACAGGGCTGTTTCATGTAACCAATAATCCCTGCTTCCTCCTTGCACTGAAATTAAATTGGACACTCAAATCCCAGTCTAGTCTTTTTTCTTTTTTCCTTTGTTGTTTTGTTTTCTCCTGGATCCTTTGATTTCTCCTGAGACCACTCATCTCCAGCACTGTCATGTCCTGTCAGGAGTAGGTAAGAGCTTGATCTTTCAGCAATATGTGACCAAGTTTCCCAGGATCATTGTGTTACCCACAGGTATACCCAGTGCTGCTGCTTCAGGGCTGTCCTGCACACCCCTAACCCATCCCTCACTCTTCAAAAGAAGCATCCAGAAGAGACATGCTTGAATTAAGCATCAAGTAAAAGGTAAAGTGGGAAAAGAACTTTACAAGCATGCAGTGAAGAATGTGTATAGTTTGATGCTACTAAATCCAGAGGTGTCTATTCCTGTGAGACAGCCCTACCTCACTTTCCCTAGGTCTGGTGTAAGCCCTTGGGAGGGGACTTTCTGATGGCAAAGAACAGCAGCAGCAGGATAGAGCTGAAAGATACCAAGGATGCTGGGTGAAGCAAGAGTATCAGAGAGTGCTGCATCTTTTAAGGATTTTAAACATGTGATCTGTTCACTTGAAAACATGGGCTAAGTTGTACCTGTTGTAGTGCCTGTAATGAACACTTGGAGATCAAAAAATTACCCATTGGTTTCTGCAAGTTGCCACTGCTCCTGATGTCAGCCTCCACCTCTGTTCTAAGTGTAGAGCAGATACTGATACTGGAGCAAGGCTGGTTAAGGCAGCATTTACTACTTGCTGTGTTATAAATGTGCTTCAAGGCTCCTTCTTTTGCCTGGCCCCAGGATGGCAGGTATGGATGCTCCCTCCATGCTCTCAGGAGCAGCCACTGCCATGGAGAACATGCCCCAGGGACAGACCAGACCCGTCTAGAGAGAAATCACCATCACCTGGGGCTTGCCTTGGCTGTGGGACCCTAGCCAGCAGCACCCTGAGGTCATTGTCACAGCTGGATGTTGGGCACCCTGTGACAGTGCCATGCCATGGCTGTGCTGGTCTGGACTCCATCCTCCTACCCCTGTATGGAGTCATCTCCCACCCAACCTGAGAAGAGATAATATGAACCCCGTCACTGACACAAGACTCAAGTACAAATTTATCTTTACTCAGTGCTAGACAAGAGCCCTGGGGATGGAGGTGGCTTCACAGACCCTCTTGGCTTGTGGCTTTCAGGTTTCAGTTAGTCCCAAGATGCCCTTTCCCCTTCTGCCTCCTCTGCTGTCAGGAGCTCCCCAGGGCCAGGGGAGGAGATGGTTGTACAGGGGAGACCAGCTCCTTGCCCCCTTCTGCCCCTTGGCACCCCAATTTCTCCCTCCTGTTCAATCCTTGACATTGGGTGTGAAGCTGACAGGCTGGTAGCCCGGCTTGTCATCCTGCTTGCGGTAGTACATCCGTGTCAGCACTGCCAGGATGAATGTCTGGGGGATCAACAGCTGCGCGTTCATCTCTGGAAGAGCAGAGGGGTTGTTTGAAGCCACATTCTTCCACCGTGCCCACTCCCCACGCCACACCCTGTGCCAGGAGGAGCTCGGCTGGGAGGACACGATGCCATTCCCCCGTCTCCCAACTTACGCTGTGACCTGGCCTTGGAGGAGAAGGGTGGCGAGCAGGCGATGTTGCCATTGTTGGCCAGGATGCTGAAGATGGCAGGCTGCAGTGCCGTCAGGAGGAGGAGGACCTGCAACCACCAACACCCCAGGTGGGGGCTGTGCTGCTGCCAGGCTCCCACCCTTCGCCTTCCCCGCTGTCCTGCAGCCGGACCAGGTTCTCTCCCAGCAGCAGCTCCTGTCCCACCATCTTCCCCCATGCTGCCTCATCCTGTGCGCTGCAGGAGCCCCTCACGTGAGAGAGAGCTGGGTAGGACAGTGGCTCACCTGGAAGCAGGTGAACTTGCCCTGGATGTTCTGCTCAGCCAGGTGCAGCCGGGCCTGCCGGAAGAGGATGCCCAGGGCCCACAGCCCGAAGAGGGTGGAGGCACCAACCAGGGTGTTGATCCAGAGGGCCACGCTCTCCGCCGAAATCTGGGGGTGGGAGACACACAGAAAACATTGCTGGGCTGACAAAACTGCTGGGAAAGGAAAAAGCAGGGGGAGGCTCCCTGTCTGGGACATCGCCCTGCCCATCCCTGTGCCCTGGCACTCACGTCAGCAGGGTTATAATTCCCATCAGCGTGCAGGACCAGCCCCAGGAAGACAGCGACTGCCCTGCAGAAGGCGTACTGGAAAGTCCCCAGCATCAGCAGTTTAAACTTCTTCCTGGTATGGAGAGAAACACAAGTAGCACCCTGAGGTCCCCGAGCACCTGCCCAGGGACTTCTCTTCCAGCCCAACAGAAACAGGGAGTGAAAGTCCTCCCCAGGGACAGGGGTTTTTCCTGGCCCTCCCTCACCTGCTCATGGTGATTCGGGGCAGGCAAGGGCAGCAGCAGCAGCAGGGCCCCGTGCTGACCACCATGGGCACATCCTTCAGGGTGCTGAGCACGGCCTCCTTTCCTCCAAAGCCCTCCACCATGACCAGCATCAGGAGGTAGAAGCAGACGGCGAAGTACCTGGGGAGGAAGAGGAGGAGGAGGAAGGCAGGTGAAGCCCCATGCGTTCCATGGTGCCCCTGCCCTGGGGTAGGTGATACTCACGCCGTGGTAGCCATCTCCACCACCATCATGGAGCGTGGGAACCACAGTCCAAAGCAGGTGACCACAGACACAACCTGGGGGAATGCGAGCTTGGCACACGGACACTCCCCCCTCCTGTGGGCTGGCACCCTTTGGGTGGCCCTGGCCCCCCAGGGTGATGCCCCCCACCATCCCCACACCCCAGCTCACCGTAGGGGCTGAGCTGCTCCAGCGGAGCGTCTTCATCTTGATGGGGCAGCGGATCTTGCGGGTGAGATAGAAAGCCTCTTCCACGAAAATCGCAACCGACAGCAGTGTCATGACAGTGCAGAGGCCCATGATGGCAAGTTGGGCCATGTCCAGCTCTGCCAGGGATGGGTGAGAAGCCATCTTCATCCTGTCCTCTCCCCACTGGGGCCATTACTGCAGAAAGCTGTCCCTCAATCCACCACTCCACAGGTTTAGGAAGCTCTGTGCCGCTCCCTGGACATGTCTGACTGTGCCAGAGCTGGCACTTCTGCCCCGCTGCTCCCTGTCCCATGTCACCTGCCCTTCCTGGGCCATCCCCATCCCTGCAGGCAGAACTGTGGGATGGGTGGCTAGGACCCTGGCAACACCCCAGTGCCTCCCCTTCCTTGGGGCTGCTCCCTGTGGGCACCTGCCACAGCCACCCTGCTGCCTCCATCCCTGTCCTGCTCCCACCAGCAAGGAGAGAGGGTCCCCCCAGCCCTGTCCCCCCACCTACGGTGCAGCAGCTGCCGGGAGGTGGGCGGCAGGGAGAAGCAGGCTGCGGGCACGCTGAAGTTCCTGATCAGCATCTCCACCAAAGGGCGGGAGAACCTGCAGAGCAGAAGGGAACTGCTGTACAGGGCCACAAGGACACGGGGACACCCAGCCCCGCATGGTCCCCGCAGTCCCCTGGCTGACATGCCTCACCCCCAAGCACCTCCCTTCCTTTACAGAGGGAATAATCCAAAATTCTGCTCCAAAAAGTTGGATTTGCCCTGCTGAAAAGCGGCATGGGGGTCTCCAGAACACACCTGGGGTCATCTGCCAGCTCGAAGGTGGGATCCATCCTGCTCTGCTCCTCACCAGCTCCGTCCCAGTGGCTGTGGGGCTGCTCGTCACCGCCTGCCTCCGCTCCCCTCGCCGCCCCACGGGGTCAGAGTCCCCAGGGCAGGGACCGCCGCGCCTCGTTCCAGTTTAACCAGAGCCTGCAGCACTCCCTTCCCTCTCCGCTGCTGCAGGCACCCATTGGTGTGCCCCCACAGTCCCAGCCCACAGGGTGCCTCAGCCTCCCGGTTATTGACCCGGGGTGCTGGGAAGGCGGCTGTCACCCGTGCTGGCACTCCTGCGTGTCCCCAGGGCTGTGCTGGGGTGACACTGCTGCGGATCCCCGACGGCAGCCCGGAGGTGGGCTGGTGGTGCCATGGAGGGTCCAGGACGTGTCCCTGTGTCCCCTCAGTAGTGGTGGCAGGGTGGAAGGTGATGCCACAGGGCAGTGGGAAGCCTGACAGCCCTTGTGGGGCTCTGCAGGCCCTGCGAGGAGTTTGTGGTGGCTCAGCTCCAGCAGCCCGGGGCTGAGCCCTGCAGGGAGCAGCTCCCATGGCACTAGAGGGCAGGGCTGGCCACGCTCTCAGCCCCAGCTCACCACCCTGGCCTCTGGGGACAGCAACAGCACCCTGACCTGAGGAGGGAGACAGTGGGCTAGAGGTGGCACACTGAGTAGGGAGCTGGGGCACTAGGTGCTGTGTATCCTTGTCCTACGGGGATCCCAGCGTCTTCATGGGTCCCAGGAGTGGCCACGGCTTCGGGTGTCCTCCCAGCACCCCAAGGAAAATGAGTGCTGGTTTGTACCAGGTCCCTTTGGAGCCTCCACCCTTTGCCCCCTTGGTAGTGGACTCCTACTGAAACCAAAGTGGCACTGGGACCCCAAATGGGTGCCCTGCATCTTGCTGTGGGAGCAGGATGCTGCCATGGAATGGGAATGGGATGGTGAGGTGGGAGATGCTTCAGTTGCTATAGGAATGAGATGGGGGGAAGAGGGGGTTGCTGTGGGGGCTCTGTGCATGTTCGAGGTGCTGCACACACCTGGCCCTCCCCTCCCCTCAGCCCCATTAGCCAAACCCTATATCCCTGTCCCTACACTGTACGTACCCTCTATCCTGCCCTATATGCTGTACCCCCATACCTAACCTGACACAGTGCACACCCAGCCCTGTGCACTCACATACACACACGCTTACCCCCACCTTGCACAAGCAAACCCCTCGTGGGGGGTGCCCACAGCCCTGGGTGCTCCTGGGTCCCACATGGTGCAGGGGCTATATGGGGCCCCCCCACCCAGGACCCCCGTGCCACACCAGTATCACCAGCATTGCCTACAACTGAAGAAATGTCAGCTCCTGTGACATCCGCTGTGCCAGCCTCTTGAGCAGTCACTGCTTTGTCGTGGCAGTCCTGCCTCATCTAGCTGGTGCTCATCCCCCCGTGGTCCATCACCGTGGGGATGATCTGCACGTATGCTTGGCCCCAGGGAAGCAGAGTGCTGCCCCAGCATGCACACACACATGCTGCACTGCCTGGACTGTGCAGGAGCCTGCACGTAGCCCCAGGGCCAACACCACCCATATGTGCCCACTGTGTGGGGGCATGGGGTGGTCCCCTTGACCAGAACACCTGGGCTGGTCTGTCCCCGACTCACTGCTCCAGCATCATCATGACCCTCCTCAACACTCAGGTAGTACCTAAACCTGATTGAGCCCTGGGTCCCCTGCATTTCCCAAGCACAGCACACCCAGAGATGCCAGCTATGGCTATGGAGCATGGAGCATCCTGCCAGCCTGAGAGGGGGATGCAGGACATGACTGGACCCCAATCCCAGAGCAGGGGGCAGCCCCACATATTGATGCTCTGCATGAGTTGATCCCACCATGCATGCACACGCGTGCAAGGAGGTTTCCATCAGTGCTCAGGCTCCTCTCTCCATCCCTTCTTGGCACTGGATGGACAGGTGACCCCTGCAGCACTGATCCACATCCACCTGCACCAAGCCCCCAGACCCATCATCCTACCCAAGAGCACCCCATCCCACCCTGCATGAGGCCAGGACACATCCACACACCAACCTGCTGTGGACACCACCCCAGAGCTGTCCCCTAGCACCATGGAGGGCTCTCACCTCTGCAGCCCATGGCGCTGAGCCCTCCCTGTGCCAACAGGACAGGACGTGCCTGCAACTTGCTTGCTTCGACCTGCCTCAGGAGCTGGTGGCGATGGGTGTGGACAGAGGGAGTGCAGTGGGATGGGGTAGCCCAGGGTCCCCTCAACTTCTTCCTTATTGCAGCCTCTATCCAGGCTTGGGATGTATGGTCCTGGGGCCACCAGGGCCCATGGTCACCCTTGTCGCCCAGTCACCTTTCTCCACACAGGTTGCTACCATGGCCAAAAGGTGGCAGGATGGGCAGGAGCAAACAGCAGGTGAGCATCCTCTGGCATGGGCAAGAGGGGGGGGGCAACAGATAGGTCAAGCTCCCATCAGCTCAACCTTAGCCCCAGAATCCCAGAATGCCCCAGGGCAGAGCAGCCCCAGGCACAGGAAACCCCTTTCCTGCTAAAAACTCCTTCAGCAGAGAAGGAAAAAGGAACACCAAGATGGGAGCCATACACCGACCAGCTCAGGGCAGGGGTGGTTTGAAGGCTCATGGCCCTTTCAGCATCAGGGTGGCTGTTTTGCCCTGAGAAGCTGGTGGAAAAGCCAGCAGCAGTGGTGGAAAATCTCCCCGTTTGCTTGATTAGCTTTTTTATTTTAAATAAAACTCTTTGACCACTGAAATTCTGCCCCCAAAAAATAGCCAAGGAGACCCTTTGGCATGTCACCATTGCCCACGCTGCTGCTTGTGTCAGCATTCCGCAGTACTTGGAAAAGCCCTTGAAATGCAAATATTTGTATGGGGTTTTAGAGTTTTCCACCCATTTCTAATTCCCTGTGGTTATGGCCTGAGGGGTTACAACCAGGTGGGCACAGCAGGCTCCCAGCTGGCCATCACCAGCTTCCCCACGGTCAGGACATGGCAGGAAGGAAAAATCCTCATTCAAAGCCCTGGTGGGAGACCAAAACACATTCCTCCTCATACCCTCCTCTCCTCCCCAGAGCCTAGAGTCACAGTGGGTGACACAGATACTGAGGAGTGAGAACCTCATACCCAGCTCAGGCTGCGGTCCAGCCAGAGAAGTGGGCAATAAACATCTGCACTCAGAGTTTTTGGTGATCCATGCTCACTGCTGTCACAGAACACAGAGGGACAGACCCTGCTCAGTGGGATGGAGCAGCCAGGATGCTCCCTCTGCCAAGGGACATCTCTCACGCTGCCTGGTCCCTGTGCCAGGCAGGACCAGCACCCCAAGAGCAAAGAGACTGCATAGCAGGGGGGGATGTCTGACACCCACCTCTCGAGGAAACCACACTCCACAGGCACCTTATCATAGCGGTGCCCATGCTTTGCACAGCCACAGATGACCGTGGTCCCCCCCATCCTTGGGGTTTTGGAGACAGTCCTTGTCCCCATCTCAGCAGTTTTCCAGCAGCACCTTGCCAAGCCACTGGAAACAGGAGGGTGGGCACAACTCGAGAAACAAATAAAACAGAGGTCAATCAGGCTTGTGAAAGGGACAGGAAAGCCTTTCCCAGGCTGCAGGCCTTGTTGAACTTCCCCACCCCAGCCCCCACAAGCATCACCCGGGTTAGGAAATTGCTGATGAGAGTTTGGTGGAAGTAGATGCAGATCCTGCTGGCGGTCATAAGGCTGTTGCCACCATCTGCCTTCAATGCCCCATGACAATCCACAACCTCCCAGCGTGATAGCCTTGGATGGACCCCTGCAAATCTGTCAGCACCACAACTCGGGGCTGGAGAGGAGTCCTGGACCTTTGAGAATCCCCCTGCAATGGTCAGTGTGGGGAAGTGTCAATGCCCCCAGCCCTGGCCCCAGCGCAGCAGGAATGAGGGTGGTGCCCCTTGGCCCCAGGTCTGGAGCCGCCCCACTGATAGGGATGGCAGGGAGCCCTGCCCATGGCTGGCCCACAGATAAGGCCCATGTGCTCCCCACCGATTGCCCCAGGAGGCAGCTGGTGGGGTGGGAGCTGCCATCCCTGGGAGATATGGCCAGGAGGGAGCAGTGAGCGGGGAGGGCAGGGGGGATAATGCAGGGGTTTGAGACACTGGGCCCCTGTGGGTCCCCTTCTCTGGGCAGGCAAAGGCACCCTGGCTGCCCTGACAGCACACTTGGGATGGGAAAAGGTGTCGACACCCTGGCAGAGCAATGGCCCCCATCAAATCCTCCCCTTCCCTGTGGGGACCAGTCCCTCTGCCACTGAAAAATACCTCCCAGTGCCCTGAAAACCACAGTCCTGCATCATGGGTTTGCTGCAAAGCAGGGTCAGGGACCCCACTGTGCCTCAGTTTCCCCATCTCTAAAATGGGGCACAAGCCCTGCAGCATGAGGGCACAGAGGGCTCAGTTTCTCATTGCTCTCATGCCTGGAGAGAGAACCATGCTAGGTGTTATTTATAGACCAAGCTGGCATTTCAAATGGCGAGGACAGTGCCCTCAGAGCCAGCCAGCTGCCTCCATTCTCTGCCTCAAGGTCACCAGGAGAAATGCTGGCCTCAGAGGGGCTTGGGGTAGGAGTCTTGCTGACCTCAGTTTCCCCTTCTGGGCAGGGAAAATCATCTTCTCCCAGCACGAGGAGGTAAGGATCACTCCCACCAGAGGCACCAGCCCCTGAGCCTCCTGCCTGGCTGTGGACGATGGGACACACCAGTGAGGTGGCTGTGGGGCAGCGATGGAGGTGTGCAGCATGTGGGGGGGGCATGGGTGAGATGGGGGTTTTTGCTAACCAGAAGAGCATGCTGTTTCTCTGAAAAGCCAGCCCCTGGATGTCGCAAATTCTTGAGAGACAGAAGTGATGCAGATGGTGTGTGAGCAAAATCCCCCCATGCTCTGCTCCCCACCAGCTCTGGCTCTCAGAAACACTGCCCAGCCATAGCTCCGGGACCAGCTCTTGTGCACAGCACTGGTGACACTCCCAGGGACCCACCTGTTCCTTCCCCAGACAGTTCTGGGTGCCCCTATAGATGCTGCCCCCCTGACCAGGCTCCCATGCTGCCAGGCTGGGAAGAGAAGTGAGACACTGGCACAAGAAGAGCATCACTGTGTCTGTCCCAGAGCACCTAGAAGGGTAATCCCCCAGGGAACCAGCTTGCAGACCCTCAGCCAAACTCTGCAGTCCAGGTGAGCCTCTTCCCAAAACTGCTGAGACCATTTGACCGCACATAATGTATACACATAAGTATGTATGTGACTTTCTATACTATCTAGGATCTTGTACAGTGGATATAAACTGCGATCATCTGGGATGGGTATGCCCCCAAGAGTGGAACAGCCTGTCCTCACAGGTTTGCTTATCACCCAAGCTGTAGCCTCAATCACACTTTCAGACCACTGCTCCCAGGACACTGACCCTGCTGCTCCCACCCAAGGGTCTCCCCAACCCCAAAGGGGCCAGAGGGACTGCTCAGAGCAGGGAGCTGCCCTTCGCACTGCCCAGCACTCTGCAGGTCATCTCCCACATGGAGAAGAGGAAGAGGATGTTGGAGCTTGTCCCTGGTGTGGGAGGAACTGGAGCCCACCATGAGATGGAGGAAGCCCAGCAGAAGCTGGAGGAAACCTTTCTCCCATCTGGATCGAGGCCATCAGAGCAGCTTTGATGGCTCCAGCCTTCTCTTCCCTTTTGAACAGAGCCTCACAGATGGGGTACCTGATAACACCCCCACCTTCTGCCCAGCCCTTCTGGCCCCCTTTCTGTTTACTTCTCCTCCCAGCAGCCCCACGTCCGATGGTGCTGCACTTGGCCAGAAGCGGAAGTTTCCAAGCTGTGGGGCTCAGCATGGTGAGGGCTTTGTGTCCTTCAAAGGGGACGAACAAACGGCTGGCGGTCCCCAACCCGGCTGGGGAGATCCTGTGGAAATACCACAGTCAACACCCTCAGAAGCCACTTCCTCCTTGCTCCAACCCTTCAGATGCAAAAAGCATTCTGCTGCCGTAAGGTAATGTCTGCATTTCCACCAGGTTGTCCCAGTGACAAGCCACTGGTTTCTCAGAGCCGCCTCCAACCTCTGAATGAAAGGGCACCTTGTTTGAAAAACAGAGGGGCTTTCTTGTTCCACAGCTAACTAAAATACGTCACTGCTGTTTGCTTTTCGAGAATGATGAGTTCAACACACCCTCTTGAGTGGGCTGTGAGCGTTTGCTTTGGTCAGGAGATTTATTTTCATACTGGTCTGTCTCTTGCAAGAAGCTCGCAGGTGAAAATGCTAAGGCTTTAAAAAGTCCTGCCTCAGACAGACAAATATTTTCCCAGAGAGCCAGCAGAGACAGAATGTTTGTGGAAGGGGGGCTGGTGTTCCTGTGATGGCCCTGAGCCCTCCTGGCCCCGTGACACCCACCCACCAGCCTCAGCCACCCCACAGTGATGCCCACAACAGCCTTGGTCAGGCACGGGGAGCAGTCCAAGTCACTGGGGGAAAGCCTTCAGCCCTTGGTGGGACTTCTGCAGCTGTCCCCAAGTGATGCTGCCTCCCATCGCAGGTGGGAAAGTATGCCAAGTGCAGCTCAAAGGGAACCAAGAAAAACACCTCCCTTCCCTTTCCTTTCCTTCCCTTCCCTTCCCATCACCTCCACCAGTGCCAGGTCCACACCAGGGTGCCAGGCAAGCACTTCCACCCACTGCCGCTCACTTTTGCTTTGGCAGGAGAGGAGGAAGGAAGGTGGGAGGGGATGGACATGCCCTGAGAAGAGTGGGCACAAACATGGGTGCTCATGTACATGTGGATAGGGGCATACATGTGGATATACGTGTGTGTGTGTGCCCAAACTTGACATGTAGAGGTGTGGGTGCATGTGGTTTTGTCCACCTGGCTGGGAACCACACCTGGGAGCACAGCACCCTATGGCACCCTATGGCATTTTACCCCCAGTCTCCAATCATGAGGAACAGAAGGGAGGGCTATGACACCTCCAGGAGGGGTGCACATCACCGTGGGCCCCTTTGCCCTTTTTGCATCATAAAGTAATAACTAAAATCTCCAAATTCATATCTGCCATAAAAGCCACTGGGACATGCACAGGCAAAGAGAGGTGTTTTTTTCCAGAGAGGGGTAATCATACCCAACAAACCCCACAATGGCATGCAGCGGAGGAGGGAGCAGGGCCAGGACCTGCAGCAGCACAGCGGGCTCAGCCCCTGGGGCAGTTCTTGTGGACATACTGAACCAGGCAGAGCTAAAGAAGAGGCTGGAGCTGGAAACAGTCCTGTTGACCGCTCCTTTATGGAACAAAAATGACTAAAAGTCAGGAGGTAAAATCAAATACCAGCTGCTCTTCACGGGGGAAGTAGAGAGAAGGGGAAGATGTTTTAATTAGTTTGACCAGGGACTTTTTTTAGCTGGAGGAAAGACCTTGACTTTGAGGCCACATCGAGACAAAAATACAAACTGATGTATTTTTTTCCTAGGGTAAAGTTAGCTTTTCCCACCAAGCAGAGGCCTGCCCTGCTGTGTGTGCATCCCAAAGGATGCCTGCTGAAACAGGGGATAATAAGCAAGGTTTTGCCTCCACATAACCCACCTTTGTCTTTTACACCCCGTCCCTTGGAAGGGCACGTGGAGGGGATGGTGTCTGCCTGGGACAGGAGGCTTTTGAAGGGCAGACCAGCAGGGATGGAAAGGTCAGCAATTTAGCTGAGGGACAGGGTTGCTTATCTCCTGTTTCCAAGAGCTGGAGAGTCACAGCCCTCCAAGCACACACCTCCCGGGAGATTTGCCCTTGAGGCACTGGCCTGCTTCACATGTCCCAGGGAAAAGGATACCAGACCAGGTTTATATCAACTGTGCCTGCTGCCTGCCTGTGCCCAGTAGCAGGGGCTGGCTGCAAATTGAAGCCAATGGGCTTCACCTCAGCCTCTGGGATCCCACAACAGCCCGAGAAAGGCATGAGCCCCCAAAAGCCGTGTCAGGTACCAGAGGGCCAAAAACATCCCAAGCCCTCTGTCTGCCAGAGCCAGATCGAGCTCCCCTGGTTTGAGCACCAAATCTCACTCTCTGCTCCACAGATAAACTTAGAAGGCACACGGCATTGCCTGGGTCCCTCCGGCACAAAGCTGGCACACAGGCAGCCAGGGGCAGGTGTCCCAGCCACCACCAGTGCAGAGAAGGGTCAATTAGCAGGCAGGGAGAAAGCTCCCCCTCTTCTGCTCAGCCCTGCTGCGCTAATCCAACCCCAATTAAAGCCCCCACTTTGCTCTCAGACATTGCTGTCAGAGATTAATCCACCTTAAAATAAGGCACTTCCACCAGGCCAAGACAAAGCCAAATCTCAGTTTGCAAAAGGCACCTGCCTGGGAGCGTTTAATTACCCTGACAATGACATCAAGAGCAGAAGGGCCATGAGAGCCTTCTAATCACAAATGCACAGAGGAGACACCAGCTATGCCTGATGGTCTCACAGGCCTGGGGCCAGTGCCTGCAGGCTGCAGCCACTTCCCAAGAGCAGAACCATCATTCAGCCCTCTTATGGACACCTTTTTCCCCCCAGAGACTGCAATGCTGCACAGGGTACTGGCTTCTTTACGTTGTGGTTTGCCTTTGTTCTTTGGGCTGCTCTTTTGCCAATAAATGCACCTCTGGGAGCACAGGAGGGAGCAGACAGGGACTCTTGCAGGACCAGATCCTGCTAGAGACATACAGCAGGTACTGCAGGGCCCTGTCAGGCAGGCACATGTCCGGCATATCGACCAGATCCCTCCCACCATATCTTTATGTACTCTCGTGGCTCTGTCCATACATTGTGCAGAGCTGTTTCCAGGGCTGTTGGGTAACAGTCACTTTCCTTCTAGCCACATGTTCCTCTTGAGTGAAACACCACAAATTGTAGACGGTATGCCTGGCTTTCTAGGATTCAAACCACCTGGAAGAAAAAAACCCAACAGCACCCAGCTGCTGGTTCAAGAAAAATGTTTGTAAAATTGCACACAAAGCCCTTTGCAAAAGTGACCTGGAATGTCTGCCTGGAGGAGAAAGGGTGGCTGTTTGCTATGTTCCAGATACAGATCAGCAAAAGCCAGAACAAAGCAGAACCAAGGGAATTCATGAAAAAAACCACAATCTGAAGGCAGAGACCCTCAGGACTGTGTCCCAGCTCTTGTGTTGGTCCCCTCCCTACTGCTGTCTTTTCCCTTTACGCTTCCCACCAGTCCAACCCTCTTTCCCTTGTGCTGACACAATGCCAGGGCCAGGTCCATGAGTAACCACATGGGATTTTTCTGCAGTGCAGAGAGAGATGGACCTTTGATGTGCCCCAGGGCGGCCACGCTGTGTCCCCTTGCTTTTCAAAGACCGGTCTTTGGCTATTGTGCTCACGTCCTGAGCTTATTTGTACACTTGTCAGAAGCTCCCAGCCACGCAGCTCCCCTGCTGCAGCCACAGCCACCCTGACCACCAGATAAAAGCAGCCAGGCTCACCGGGCAGAATTGCTATCGGAGCAGCAACTAACAGTCCCGCGGTGCAGCTGCAGAGATAGCGTGAGCTTTGCTGGGCTCACCCTGGCTGTTAAAGGCTCCAGGTCAACAACAGCCCCTGCTAGATCTCCACTGCCCACAGGGCTGCCGGGCCACGTAGTCTGTTGGCAGGAGTGGTATCAGTCCCATGCACGCCAAGGAATGTCTTCCTGCTGCTGCTCTCCCCCTCAGCTGCACCTGGGAAGGGTCAGCACCTTGCCAAAAGAGTAACCACCAGGCGGGAAGCAATACTAAAGCCTTGCTCTTTGCTCATTGCCTCATTTCCCTGTGCTCTCTGGGCAGGTATAACACCAGGTAGCAGTCCACCCTCCTCCTTGTAGGCAGGGTGGGGTCATGCAAGGAGCACAGAGAGGTCCCAAGGACTTGGGGGCTAAAATCCCAGTATTTTCAAGCAAGGAAGCCCCATTAAAGGAACCAGACTGTTTTAGTCCCACTGGGGCAGTTGTCTAAGCATAAGCCTCTCTGCTGGGCCTTCATGCCAGCCCCTGGCAAGCAGAGCAGCAGTGACAAGCATCACCACATCCACATCTCTCATTATGTGATGGGAGAGATGGGGAGATGAGCCTCCTTACTGCAGGGAGACAAACAAAAAAATCCCAGAGGTCTTTGAGGAGGGAGTCCAGATCTTGCTACAGGTGTCTTCCAGGTCTGCACCTTCATAGGAACAAGAGCCTGCACTACCCTCAACCCTAATCTCTCCTCCAGGTGCTCAGCACTTTCTGTCTCCTCTCCAGCTAACAGGAGGGAGCACCAGGCCAGCTGTGGACAATGAGAACAGCCAGACCAGACCCAGATGCTTCCCCAGAAAGGATGCAAAGATGGGTGTTTGCAGGGATGACAGGGCTGCACAAGTGCTCAGCACTACCTGCTGTGTTTCCATGCTCTCAAGTACCTTTTCCCTTGCCTCCTCCACAGCCCCTCTGCTACAGAAGAGGCAGCAGATCCTCTCCCAGATGCCAGTGCCTGCCACGACTGAGAAATGCAGCAGCAAAGGCCAAAAACACATGGTCTTTTAGAGGATGGGGATGCTTGTTGTGTTGTGAAATTCTTGGTTATCCAACTGTTGGCTTGGGGAGACAGAGAGGGCAGGCTATTCTGGGAGCTATGCTTGCCAGCCTTAACCTGGAGGGAAAGGGGTTGCAGCATGACTCTGACACTCAAAAACCTAGATTTTGTACCTCCCTTCTGGAACATATAATAGCTGATTGCACCCCAGTGCAACCCATGAATTGAGTAGGGAGCACAGACAGTGTATACTCAAATCTGCTCCCAGGAAGGCAGGAGCTGGCACTGCCTCTTCTCTGAGTGACTGTGATCCAGGGGAGGAGGTGACAGGGCAGAAGATCAAAGTCTTTCTTTTGTCCCCAGATGCCTGTTGCCTGTCTGGCCCTGCACCCTGGGGTGCCTGGAATGCCCCACAGCCCCTGTTGGGCAGAATGCACAGCCCAGGGGAGCCCTATAACTACCTTCCACCCCATGGGCCACTGCATCTCCTGCAACCCTTGGCCTCAGCCCAACAGCACATCCAGCTTAGCACCACACTCCAGCACCTGGTTCTTTGCTTCTCCATCCCTTCCAGACTGAAGAGACATGTTAGTCACAGTATTTCTTGCCATAAAAGTATTCAATTCGCCTCCCAACACCGTTTTTGATAAGCTGTTTTCAAAGCAGCTATTAACTGCCTTTTAACTGTGGGTGGGACAACTGGTCACACCAGAGTCAGCTATGCTGCAAAACTGAAGTGAAACTGTATTTTCCTTCCCACATTTTGATCTCATGTTTCAGTGTTAATTCCATAGGAAGGATACTGTCACATCATGAGGTATTTCCCAAAAGAATGTTGAGTCACTTGAGTCAGGGGACTCACAAGAACCCCCGGAGATCAGAGGAAACAGGGACAAACATCTCCTAAAATAACTGAGCCAAACCACAATAAGGAGGAACACTCTGATGCTACAATGACAGATCAGAATCCAGCAGTCACTTAATCCTACATCCTCTTTCCTCCTCATCCATTTCCTAGGTCTGGTTATCTGTGCTCCTTGCAAAGATTTTTGGCCGAGCTGGGCAGCCTGAGCACCTGGGCATCACGGCAGTAAGGGCACCACTGTGTGAACAACACAGGTGCCAGGCCTGGGGGAGG
This sequence comes from Anabacerthia variegaticeps, assembly GCA_035583185.1. Lineage (NCBI taxonomy): Eukaryota > Metazoa > Chordata > Aves > Passeriformes > Furnariidae > Anabacerthia > Anabacerthia variegaticeps. Next base: position 9,908,378 of record JAWWEW010000012.1, on the reverse strand, counting down.
TGGCACCAGCCACCAAGCACCAGTAGCCAGCTGACTCCCACTCCCTGCCTGCAAGGTGAAGGGTGCTCCACTGCTCACGGGTACCATGTTGTCTTTGAAGAACCCTCATTTTAATGTATTTCACTGCCAACACCAGCTGAAGCACAAAAATATCCGAGTTTCTAAAATGTCAGCTTTCTTATCTTTTTCCTGGCAGGTGTAGAAATGGGGAACTGACTGCTCAGCACACGCATGTTGTGAGAGTGAATGGAAAACACCTGCAGCAAGCATCTGCCAGGGCAGGTCGTGGCTGGCACAGGGTGGCATACAGCACCTCGCCTTACTAGCTGGAAGGGGGGCACTTCCTCCACAGGAAGGAATAAATCAAATTGCTACTGCTTTCATTTCATGCATTGCAGCATTGCTCCAGGGAATGATTCCTTGGTGTGGAATCACTGCTCTGCTTGGCAGTGCTGGTGGGGATCGTAGCCATGTGCTTGGCACGGTTTGCCCAGCCAGTGTGCACCAGTAAAGGTGCTGCCACAAAGTGAGGGCTCGGAGTGGGGAGCCCAGGAGGAACATAAAAAACTGAGCAGAGCTGGGACTGTTTTCCCCACGTTACACTTTCCTTAGCACTTTCCTCTGGCTGCATCCAGACCATACATTGAGAAAATACCAGAGGATCCAGCTTGCAGGACTGATCCAAACTCTTTCTGAACCCTCTTACACCCTGAGCTTCCACCAAGACACTCACCAGCACCACATCCCACAGGGCAGTCACATGCCAAGTGACAGCAGCTTCCCCCCTCATGACTGGCATCACACTAGTGAGAGATGAAGCTGGAGAAGAGAGAGCCTGGGCACTGGAGCCTGGCTCAAATCTCCTCTGGTAAGCAGAGATGGCAGGTCCACCGGCATGTCTTGCCCGAGAGACACTTTACAGGCTTGTCTCCAGACAGCCGCATCGAAATTCAGGTCTAGTTAATCCCCCCTTTATCAGCGCAGGAATGTATTGCTTTTCACAAAACATAATCCTCTTTGCAATCATGTGTTCTGCCAAACTACAAACTTTCTGCTCCCATCCTTCTTTCCTGGGAGAGGATTTGAGGCAATAATCCAGGCCTACTGATTTATTTTTTTAATGAGCAAGGGACAAATGGGCACAGCACTGTAGAACATGCGTGCACACAAACCTTGAAGCACTCCCTGTTCCTGGCGTGCTTTTGAGGGATGCCCTGAGCTGAAGGACTGAAATGGAAGGAGTGACCTCTCATGCTGGGCCACAGGCAGCCCCTGGCCTGACATGGGCTGTCCATGCTTCCTGTGTTTAAGCACTGGAGGGACTGGAACTCATAATGCCTGTCATGCTTCCCATCGTGACAATAAAATAGCAATCTGGGTAGCCCAACACGAAGAAAAGCCCCCTGGGTATCTCTGCTCATTCAGATCTAAAAAGGCAGCCCTGAGCATGTGTGACTTGCTGCGATCTGAAGATGCTGAGACCTTCCCAAGCCAGAGAAAAGTCCTGTATCTGGTTTGTACCACCCAAGGGAGGAAAATATTTTCCCTGCCCTCATCCCTCAAAATGCTGAGAGGGTGGGAATGCTGAGTCTGTGACCCGCTCCTTTTGGCTGCGTGCCTTCCCACGAAGAGGTGTTAACCTCATGTTCCCCTCACCCCCAGCCCCACACCACGGGTGGCCACTCTGCTCCCAGCCCTTCCCGTGGGTGAGATGGGACTCGGTGGCGTGCACTCAGTGAAATACCTGCGCCCACCCGGCTCTGCCAAGGGCACCCCAAGGCGATTTATAAAGACAGCAGTTTCGTTCTTTATAAAGGAAGGAGGCTGTAGAGAGGTGGGGGCCAGTCTCTTCTACCTTGCCTAGAGGGAAGGGACTACAAGAAATGGCCTTAAGCTGAGAAAGCTGAGCCGGGAGATTCAGAATAGATACTAGAAATTTTTCCTTCACTGTTCAGGTTGCCAGCCCTGGGACAGGTAGCCCAGGGAGGTGGGGGAGCCACCTTCTCTGGAGGTGTTTTATTAATGGCCTTAAGATGAGATGGGAGATCCAGAATAGATACTAGAAATTTTTCCTTCACTGTTCAGGTTGTCAGGTATTGGGACAGGTTGCCCGGTATTGGGACAGGTTGCCCAGGGAGGTGGCAGAGCCACCTTCTCTGGAGGTGTTTTATTAATGGCCTTAAGCTGAGATGGGAGATTCAGAATAGATACTAGAAATTTTTCCTTCACTGTTCAGGTTGCCCAGTATTGGGACAGGTTGCCCAGAGAGCTGGCAGAGTTACCCTCTCTGGAGGTGTTTTATTAATGGCTTTAAGCTGAAAAAGCTGAGACAGGAGATTCAGAATAGATACTAGAAATTTTTCCTCCACTGTAGGCTGTCAGGTATCGGGACACCTTGCCGGAGGAGGCGGCGGAGCCCCGTCCCTGCCGGCGTCCCAGCCCCTCCCAGCACCGCGCTGTGCCCGCCCCTGCCGGCAGTGCGGGGCGGGGTTGGCGGTGCTGGTGGGGCGGTGGGAGGTGCTGGTGGGGCTTAGGAGGCGGTGGGAGGCGCTGCGTTCGCCCCTGGGCATTGGCGGGCGGCGCGGGGCGCGCAGGGGGAGGCGCTGCCCCCGCGGCTCGGGAACCCAGCCCCGGCGGGGCGCGGAGCGGCGCAGGGTGAGTGAGACGGAGCGGGAGCGGGGCCGGGGCGGCGGGGCCGGGGGAGCGCGGGCAGGGCAGGAGCGGCAGCAGGAGCAGGGGGAAGAGCAGCAGCAGCAGGAGGAGGAGGAGGAGGAGGAGGAGGAGGCGCCGTGCAGGGCCCGCAGCGGCGGCGCTGCCGCAGCCCCGGCGGGGCCGCCCGCACGTGGTGGCGGCGCATGCGGCAGCGCCCTGACCTTGGCGGGGAGAGCGGCCCCGGCGGCCGCGGGGGCTGCGGAACGGGACACGGGGGGACACAGCGGGACACAGCGGGACACACAGGGACACAGGGGCACGGCAGGCGTGCCCCCGGCCCGTGGCCTATCGCCCGCGCCGCTTATCTGGGCCCCGCAGCCGGGCCCCGGAGCCGCCCAGCCCCGCGGGCCGCTGCTCCCGGGGGGGCTCGCTCTTTATTTTCATTTTATTTTTTTTAATTTCCCCTTTTTTTTTCTTTTTTTTTTTTGCTCCTCTTTATTTCTGAGGGCCGGGGGCTGGCCGGAGGGGCTCGGGTTGCCGCGAGCATCCCTGCCAGGCGCGGTGCCCCTGCAGGCCCTTTGTGCCTCCCCGGCTCTCCCCCTGGATCAGCTTCCAGGAGACCCTCCACATCCTCAGTCCTCTTCTGCCAGGCCTGCCAGGCCTGCAGCCCCAGGTCGTCACCAGGAAAAGCCTTCCCAAGACCGTCGGGGTTCCATCTCCCTGCGTTCGTGCCCTAAACGCAGGGTGAAATGAGCGACGGCCACTGGAGACCTTTGATCTCCAAATAAAACCTCGCAGGGCTCCCAGGTGTACAGCTAATCCACGTGCACCTGAAGACCAGTTCAAAGCCGCTTCTTAGCAGCGCTGCTTGAGGGCATACTCAGGCTGCTCCCAGCCTAAACACCTGCCTAGGCACTCGCTTACCTACAGAGCTTCTGCAAGCATCTTTTCGGGAATAGAAGTGCTGAAGTAAATAAGTTACAATGTACCTTTCAGATATGTTTGCTGTCTACAGAGAAATTAGAATTTTAAGTCACTGCAATGATTTTGCTCTCAGCAATGATTTTCGCTCTCAGCGATTTGTGGAGACTGTTCAAAACAGAAATTGCCTTTATAAAGGGGTGGAGAACATAGCCATCTAGGAGGGATGTTGCTATTAGAAGTGTTTTGGCAAGGTTGAAGCCTATGTTGCTTTGCTTTATGGCCTTATGCCAGGTGGACTCTTCCTGTCATTGAGACAGACCCCCAGGAACCTTAAGTATCTGGAGTCCATTGTTGTGGTTGAGCAAATGCCTCTTTCTACTGCTACCTGAGTAGAGATGTCCCTACCATTAATAAGACCCCTGGCTGAACTTAGCCATTTGAGACCCCCCACACTATGCCTGAAGTTCAATAGAAAGAGTCAGTTTGTTCATTGGAGCTTTTGTTTGTAGTGGGGGCCTCTAGGGTGCTTTCAAGGTTGTGCCTTATGTAGAAGTATGCACAGAAAATCCATGGGCAGGCAGGCAGTGCACTAGTGGCAATGACTGACCTTGAACATGTTACTTAGTGGTAGGGGAACAGCCTGACTTGACTTCTTCTGTTCTGAACTTCTAGGGCTTTGATCAGGTTGGTGTGCACTTCTCCAGAGGGCAATGGACCATGCCAGAGCAGCAATCTCTAACTTGGTAAGACACAGTCCCCCAGCACCATTTTGTCTCCCGGTGGGCTGACAATACTGCAAAAGAAAGGTTTGACAATGTCCACGTCAGTATCGGAGAAGATGATGAATCCAAAGCAGTGTCAGACGTTGCTGTCTGGGTTGTGAGCCAAATGTCACCGTAGCTAGCTGGCTGTGATAAGGAAGTGGCTCAAGTGGTTGAGTGTTGGTGGGGTTATCATTAACTGCCTTCATATCTTGGTTCTCTCAAAAAGCTGGTAAGAAATGGAGGAGGGGCAAGCCTTGAACAGTGTTCCTGGAGGAAGTCTGTTCTTACTTGGGGTGGGAATTCAACCACAAGTCCAGCGTTTGAAAACAACCTGTGCTTTGAAGCAAATGTGCAGGAGGAGGTAGCTCTGAGCTTGCTCATCCAAACCTGCCAGTCCTGGAGAGCTTGGATTGTGAAATGACCCTAGGCTAGGACTGGGAATGCAGTGGTTTGGTCTGTGAACAAGTATCGAGGATATGTGGGGTTGGGGCATGTTCTCTGTGTGAGGACATGCCTCAGGTGTGAGAAAAGCCAAGCTGTTGAGCAGCTGAACAGGGAGACTGCTAGGGCAGACTGGTGTTGCCCTTCCCAAAATGTGAGCCAGCCACTTCAGTGTGGGTAGCACGAGCCGGAGTGGAACTGCAGGTCTGAAATGACATTGGTTTCTTTTGACCAGCTGAATAGATGTCTGGTCTCTTCACTTCCAGCTGCTGATGTGTAATTTGAGAGCCAAGAACTGTGTACGGGCTGCTGTAACAGGGTTTGTGTGCTTGTCATCAGCTGTTTCCTCAGTGCAGTGGAGAGGGGCTGCAGGGCTGTTTCTCCCAAAGCTATTCCTTGGGCCTTTTAGCCACCCTCCCACCACTCTCCAGCACAACCATGGCTGCAGGCAACTTCAGCGTCTCTCATGGGAGCTGAGTGGTTCTGTTCAGTGCCTGGCTATGCCTGGAATTGAGTTAATCTGAGCAGCTGCCTTGTGCATGGGTGGTTGCCCTGTGGGGGATTGGGCTGTGCATTGCACCTGTTGAAAAAAGCGGGCTCCAGACTGGAAGCTCTGCTTGGGCACTGGTAAACACCTGTCAAATGGTGCCAGGCACTGGTGGGTGCAGGAGGTGTAGCCTCAGCTTTCATGTTAGCTGAGGGAGCATGATTCCTAAGGGTAATCTCTTTTCAGCCTAGCTGCTTTGTAATACTACCAATAGTGTAATTTAAGTGTAGCCTTAGGCAGTGTAATACAAAATTAGCTAGATGCTGGATGAGAGTATTTACGTCAGTGGATGTGGCTCAAAGGCACAATTGTGAAGGGGTTACCTTCGCTTTCCTCTGTCCTCATCAAAGTGTGAGTTGTACACACTCAAGTCACATCTATGCTTTTCTAAGACTGAGAGTTTCTGCTTGAATCAGCCTTTGCTGCAGGGTCGCACGGGAAGTGCCGATGTCGTTGGCTGTGTCATATCTGTAACAGACTCCAAGCCAGACTCTGATCAGTGTGCATCTGAACTTGTGCAGGGTAAATAGATGATAAACAGACTCTGGACACCCTGAGTAGATCTGAGTTTTAACTGTGTTTAAAGCAGCCGGGTTGACTTATTGGCAGACAAAATGCTTGCTGTGCTGGAACAGCTGCAGATGAACAAGCTGTGTTTGGGTAGGAGCTGCTGGCTGGAAGGACTGTAGGCTGGTAGAGCAAACTCTTCCATAACGTGACTGTCTTTCAACACAGTTTGGTGGCGAGCCGATGTCGTACACGCGCTTCAGCATTGCCCGGCAAACAGATGGAGACAACAGCCATGTGGAGATGAAGCTGTCTGCTGATGATGAGGAAGGAGGGGAAATTGGGAGGCCAGAGCACCTGCATGCCAGCATGCCTCCTCCACGGAGGAATGGCAAGAATCTTTGCTTCCTAATCATGGCAGCTGTGCTCCTCCTTTTGATCGGTAAGGAAGGGCGGGGGACAACTGTATGAAGCAGACTCTGGTACTGAACATATCTGAGGCTGTTAACATTTGAATAGGTATTATTTCAGGAGATAGTTAAAAAACCTGTATCCAGGCTGCAGGTTCTTGTCACTAAGTATGTCTAGCTCAGACTTACGGTTCAGAAGTGTGACGTTGGTACAGAATTGGCACAAAGAAGTGTGAAGTTTGAAGTTAGCTGAATGGCAAACCTGTCCTTGTGGAAGTCTTAATGGTTTTCCATCCATTAACTCTTAACACTTCTGTAGAGATGTGGGTCAACGGGCCAATAAAGCCTTTGGTGCTCATCTCCTAAGGCTTTAACACTGCCACCGACCTAAAGTAAGCATTCTCCTTCCCAAGTGGTGCCAGAGGGACTGCCAAGCGCAAGATCAGGTTTACAGTGCCCCTTAAAACATGCCAGCTCAGGCAAAATGTCAGGCTGCATATTTCTGTCTGTCCTTGGGTAAGCTTGTCAGAAATGGTGTGAGAACAGAGATACACCTTAACCCTGAAGCTGTGTGGTGTAGGGCTGGTTCAGTCATCTTTCTGCAGCACAAAGAAGTCCCTGTTCTGTCCATAGGGTTTCTGATCGGCTACTTGAGTTACCGTGGACGAATGCAGAACGTTAGCAGGTGTCTGGATGGAAGTGGCAAGTGTGAGATGACTCCTACTGCATCTTACTTATCGGATGATGATGAAATTGAGGAAGAAGAGGTTCCCGGACCACGTGTCTTATACTGGCCTGACCTCAGAGCCATGTTGTCAGATAAACTGTCAGCTCCACAACTTGAGGCCAACCTGAGGTAACAGTTGCAGAAAGCTTAGCTAGAGCTTTGAGAGAGGCACAGCCTGTGAGCAGAACTCGAGCTCCCTTGGAGAACAAGGGCCTTACAGGTGATGTAGGGTGGCATGTGTTAAACTTGGGCTTAAATGGCTTTGCAGGCTGCAGTGCAACCTGATTCTGTAGCCTAAGCTGTGCATGTATCTGTTACTTACAGGCAAAGAGAAGGTAAGACCTCTTTTGAAGCTGGCAAGGTTGAAGATGAGGCCACTGCCAGCTACATTCATGACCAGTTCACCAGCTTCCGCTTGGACGAGGTATGGAATGATGAGCACTACATTAAGCTGCAGGATAAAGGCAGGTATGTTAATGAAGAGATGACATCTGTTCCTTACAGTATGGATATCTGCAGTTTTGAGCAAACGTGATTTCTGCTTAAACTGGTGTGAAAATTGTGAGCCAGTTACCACTCTCCAAAGAAGGCCTAAATCTAGCCAAGCAGTAGCTGCCCCTGCCTCTTCTCAGGCTTTCTATATCCAGAGGGTCTGGTAGCAGTGCTTTGGTCTTGTCCTAGGACAGCTGTTTCCTCAAAGTATGCTTAGGAAGTGGAAAGAAAACAAACTTGTGAAAACTCAGCTGACGGGCAGATTCCCTGTGTCTAAAACTGCTAGTACAGGCGACTCTGTCTCGTGACCCAGACAGGTGTTGCACACCTGGCAGTGGCCCCTCTAAGTAGCTCGGGAGGGTATCAACAAGCATTGTGTTGTCTGACTCCTCGTACCCTCATTGCCTCTTTGTGTCAGGGGAAAATGAATTTGCTTAGCTTCTCTTAGGAGGTGACTGAGAGACGTGGAAGCAGAGATTGTTTCTGTTACTTGTCTTAGAAATCAGCCTTCATTAACGTCTCTGAACAACCACAGAGATTCTTGCATGGAAGTACTGTGATGAGTGCCTGTTTCAGGCTCTGTTGCTGGAGCACAGACTGAATGTGGGAGTTAGTTAAGTTTTTGTATGAAAGAACATAATGCTGTCATTTTCTGTTTAACAGTAGCAACAACCAAGTGTCTATTGTGGAAGATAATGAAGAGGTGCTGGACAGTCCTAGTGCATATGTGGCATACAGCAAGAGTGGCACAGTTACTGTAAGTGACTCCAGGAGGATCCTGGAAATGTTTTTGCACACTTAACACGTGGCAATGTTCAAAATAAGTCCCTTTCAGATACTGAGTGTATAAACCCCTCCCCAGTTAGAGAGCTGGGTGTGGTGAGAATGAGGTGAGAAGTGGGCCCACATAGTATTATGACTTGAGCAAGATGCAGAAGTAACTTTAAACTTCCCTGCTGCAGGGATCCAGACAGGAACCTTGGCAGAAGTGCTGCTCGAAGAGGCATGTTGCATGGGATCAGTTGACATCACTGAGCTTCAGCTCCCTGCTGTTGTTAACAGGAGTCACTTTTACAGTGACTCTGTAGGCTGTTGCAAGTATCTTACTGCTACATTTTTAACCCGTGTTTCTGTTCCAGGGCAAACCAGTCCATGTGAACTATGGACTTAAAGATGATTTTCAGAAGATACGAAATCTGGGTGTTTCAATGAATGACACTATAGTAATCTTCAGAGCTGGAAAAATAACCCTAGCTGAGAAGGTAAGCAGTCTGTGCCCCAGAGCCTGGCCAAACTTGGCAGCAGGAAGCTATGCTTCCTCCTCTTCGAGGCACAAAGGCGTGTCTTTGTTCTGGTCTGTAGAACTCATGTACGTAGGCTTGTCCCTACAGGTCTGGTCTTGCTTGTTTGCACTAAGCCTCTCAGTGCAGGTCTGGATGCCAAGGCTGAGCAGAGCTTGTTACTGGTCATGGTGCCGTTCTTCTTGGCCTCTGGCAGTCTTGCTGGAACAGCCAGGCATCTGGAGTGGTGGAGCTGGGAGGCAGAGAGAGGCACCCTGAGAGCTACAGGGTGCAGAGCTGGCTGATAACACTAGATGAAGCCATAGGGCTGCTACAAGCAGGATGGTGTTGCCTCCAGAGCACCTCTGGCTGCTGCAGTCAGATACTTTCAAAACTTGGCTGCAGTGTGTCACTTGTGCCCTTGCTGACTGTTCACTTGGACCAAGTGACAGTGCTGGCACTGCATGTCCAGCCAGCAGCCTTGCATGTTGCTGTAGTGTTTTCTCTGTAGGGAGCACAACCAAACATCCAAGCAGCCTAGAGGATCCAAGTGCTTCTGTATGCAAGCCTGTTCAAGGTCTGAGCCAGAACTGCCCCTCAGAGGGGTGGCCCTGGGGAGGCTGGGGCATAGGACACAGCCTGTCTGCATGTATTAGATACAAGCAGAGCTGACAAGTGCTTCCACAGAGGGTGGTTCCTGGTTCTTCAGTCCCGTTCCTGTTTTTCATACTGTTGTCTAGCCTTACAAGTGTTTATACCTGTGGCATACAAGAGGCAGCTGGGTTGTATGTGTATTAAACAGGGACCTGGCTAGGCCATTCTGCCTCCATTTTCCGTGTGAAGATGAGCCTCCAGTGGCTGCTTCTCTTGAAAGTAACCTCATCTTGGGAAAACAGATGGAGCATAATCAAAATTAAATAACACGTCTTTTAAGCTGCTCTGAAAAGCAACCATGAGCTGAAGGAATCATAGGGTGAGACACTAAGTGTGGTGTGTCCTAACTGTTCAAAAGGGTGTCCTACTCTGCCTGGAGTAGGACTGAGCCTCTGGGGTTCAGCTGCCTTATGTATCTGTCACTGTCAGGTAGCAGTTAAAATCTGTTGTGGAGTTGGGCATCAAGGAGCACAACCCTCCACACCATTACTCCGTGTTTCTGCCTTAACTCCCTTTGCCTGCAGAGCAAATGTGCAGTTGACGTTTCTCTTTGCTTCAGGTTGCAAATGCCAGAAATGAAGGAGCAATTGGTGCCCTGATGTACCTGGACCCCTTTGAATACAAGAACACTGAGAAACTTGTCCCCTTTGGACATGTGAGTATGCAACTTGCTCCCATTTGTTCTCGTGAACCTCTCTTGCTGTGGGCTGCAGCCTGCAGCAGTCCTGCAGGCCTCTGGCTTAGCAGTGCTTCATGCCCTTCTGTAGATGGAAACTGTTGGGCTCCTCTGAGACTGGAGGACTCTTCTTGCTTTTCACAGGCCCACCTTGGAACTGGAGACCCTTTCACCCCAGGGTTCCCTTCTTTCAACCACACCCAGTTCCCACCAGTGGAATCTTCTGGACTACCTCGCATTCCTGTTCAGACTATCTCTAGCGGAACAGCAGTCAAGCTGTTCAGGTAACTGTTTCTCTTGGCTCACCGGCCGAGCTCCTGGGGCCCTCTTGTAGGCGGGAGGATGGTTTTGAGGGAGCTCTCTGCTGCTCTCTGCTGTGTGTGGCAAGGAACGTGTTCTGGAACTGGCTGGAGAAATGTCACTTGTGTCTGTGTCTTGTGTCTCAAAGACTAAACTTAATCTAGTGTTGGATTCTCTTAGCCTCTGCATCTTACCCCTCCCTGCATAATTGCTGGTGTAGGACTTCAAGCTATTTCCTAGGCAGGCTTTGAAAAAGGTTGCACCTGCAGTTGCAGGTGTGCTTTTTTCACACAATGACTAAATGAGGTCGGAGCTGGATAATGAGTTCAAAGGACCTCTCTTTTTCCCCTCAGCAAAATGGATGGAGAGGCATGCCCTCTGGAGTGGAAATCTGGGGTCATGGGATGTAAGGTGACAGTGAGCAAGTCAAGCAACATGACAGTGAAACTGACCGTGAACAACGTTATGGTGGACAGGAAGATTCTGAACATCTTTGGTGCTATCAAGGGATTTGAAGAACCAGGTAACAACAGCTGCATTGTGGCTCAGTCTTGAGGGGAACCCTTCCTTTTCTGTGACTATTGGAACATGACAGCTGCTTCCAGTCAGACAGCCACTTCCTCAGCAGAACCAAGACCCTTCCCTGCTGATCAAAGAGAAAGCTGAACCGCGCTGCCGGGGAAAGGCTAAATGAAAGCACTCAGTGTGCCAGATTCAGGGGTCAGACTGCAGACTCTCTTCCTATTACAGAAACTGAAAGCTGTTGTTCTGATGAATGGTGGTTGCAGTCTGAACTGCAGCTCAGATCTTGATGTCTCCTTTACAGATCGGTATGTTGTGATCGGAGCCCAAAGAGATTCCTGGGGCCCAGGAGCAGCCAAGGCTGGCGTTGGCACTGCCATCTTGTTGGAACTTGCCCGTGTGATCTCGGAAATGGTGAAAAAGGGTAAGTATTTTTGAACAAAAGCATGAGGGTAGGAGGTAGTGCAGGTCTAGCTCTTCACATATTAACACTGGAGAGCCCAATTGCAAAACAATGCTTTGGAAGGCACAGGGAATCTGACAAAGATTCCCTTCCTTGAGAAGCTGTTACTTACTTGTCCAGTACAGACAACTTAATCTGCAGTGAGCACTTGCTTTCAATGGACTGCCTGCCTGGACCCTGGTATGGCTCAGATGCAAGAATGTCCTTGGATAACACACAACACAAACCTTAAACTTGAGCTGTCTGTTGGACAGCCGGGCCTGAAGGTGGGAAAACCCTGGAGTGGCTGACCAGCTGGAGCAGTGGGGACTGCATGGTGGCACTTAGTGTGAGTGCACTTGTCTCTAGGGTTAATTTTGGGCTCAGACAGCTGAATAACATGAGAGAAATGCAGACAGCATTGTCTTCCTCTGCAGTTCTGCAGCATGAGAGGGGGCAGGGTACAGTGTCCATGCAGCCACTAGTGTGCACATTTGTCTGCAGCAGCCAGAATGTCTCAGCACTGTCTCAGGACCAGGCAATTCATCATCCCAGGCCCGCAGTGCTAATCTGCATCTCCAAGGGGGAAAGGCAGACATCTCAGGCTCTTTCTCTTTGCAGATGGCTACAAACCAAGGCGCAGCATTATCTTTGCTAGCTGGAGTGCAGGAGAGTTCGGAGCTGTGGGTGCAACTGAATGGCTGGAGGTATTGTTTTTTTAATAGAATTCTGTGTGATGACTACACAGTTGTTCCTGTGGATTAAACATTCTGCTGGTTTATTGCTACGGCTCGTCTTATTAAAATACTTGATTTGTTCTAGGGGTACGCCACCTCGCTGCATGCCAAAGCCTTCACTTACATTAACTTGGATTCTGCAGTCTTAGGTAACCTGCTACTCTTTAAGTTTCTTGAAATTGAGTGGGACTAGGATAGCTTGAACAGACATCACTTAACCTGTAGGAATGGGGTCTCTTCCAGAGGCTGACAGTGTTTGTCATTAAAGCTGGGAGGCTGCTGCATGGCATACCATGAGGAGTCAGCTCTGCAGGTCCCAGTAGACTGTCCTGTGTCTGTTGAAGATCCATTGGCAACAAGCTGTAGATCAGGACTGGACAGCTAGAGCAGGAGTGGTTGATTACACCAGCGTGTCAAACACCCTTTCATTTTTTGCAGGCTCCAACCATATGAAGATTTTTGCTAGCCCATTGCTGTACTCATTGCTGGAGAGAACTATGAAGGGGGTGAGTTGAAGGGCTTTGGGCTGATCAGGGTGAATGGTTTTAAGGAGGAATTGAAAGCAGACAGAGTCATGCTGGGTCACATTACCCAGCTGACACCCTTTGTGGAGCAAGTCACATGTAGGAGAAAAATCTGAAATATTCTGGAGGTCCCTGTCTGAAATCAGCTGGACTCTGGAAACTGCAGTTCACACATGCAGAATCTAAAATCTGCAAATGCCACAGTTCAGTGGGAGGTGAATGCCTATCCTGCATGAACTGTGCCTGTGTCGAGAAGGGTCAGGGGAGCACACCTGACTCTGGCATTTGCACAGCAATGCAAGCTCCAGGATAGACCTGGAAGCCCAAGCAGAGGTCAGAACAAGTGCAGTGACTGTCATCTCTGTACAGGTGAAGGACCCAACAAAAGAGTCAGGAAATCTGTATACTAGATGGACAGATAAAGTGTAAGTATTTTTATCCATTTCTCTGGGAAAGCAGATCTCCATAAAGGAGCAAACCAAATGGCTTCTGCTCTTTGTGCTGGAGTGTCATACTGCTGTCTGGGGTTGGCCCAAGCTGTAGTGCCCCAAGCTGCCTGTGGGCAGCCCAGACACCTTTTTGGAGGGCAAGGACAGCTTTGTACCAAGTCCAATGGCTGGAAATGGGCAAGCAGCCCTTAGTACTTGGCTGGGACTCCTTTAGTCTTGTCTTGTCAGGGTAGACCAGCTGGCTCAGAGCTTCAGCTGTAGGGTTTCTAGCTTTTCTCCTGGGATGCCCAAACCAGTTGGTAACTACTCAATGCTTATCTTCTGCAGCGCTTCCCTTGGTCTGGATAATGCAGCATTCCCTTTCCTGGCTTACTCAGGAATCCCAGTCGTTTCCTTTGGTTTCTGTAATGTAAGTATTGTGTGCCTGCCTGGTGTACTCATTCCATGCAGAGTGATGTAAGGATATCTGCTCTCCAGGAGGCAGAGCACAAGGTGCTGTCCCAAGCTCACTGTCTGTGCAAGAGCCTCTGAGGGGGATGAGGTACAGCCTCTGGACCTGGTGCCTGTGGCAGTACTTGCTGTCAAGTCTGCTTCTGGAACAAGGATGGCCTACAGTCTGTGCTCCAGAGTCCTGAACACTTGTGTTTTTTTGGGGGAGTGGGTATTTGCGCTCCTGGAGGCTCAGATGTCAATGATTTGGAAGCTAAAAACACTAAAAAGATGTCAAGCTGTTGCTGCACCAGTGAAAGACTGTACTACAGCTTGCTGGTCAGCAAGCAGAGGGCATGGGGAAAGTGCTATTGTTGACCAGAGGAAGTACTGAGTCAGACTGTTCGGGTCTGCTGCTGCAGTTTGGGGCTGACATCAGTGCAACAGCCTGCCCTGTTACTGCAGGTGTGCACCTGGGAGCCTTTCTGATAGCAGCCCCCTCCCATATGGATGCTTGGGTTTCTTAGTGTTAGACTTGTTTCACAGAAAAACTTGAGTTATCCTGAAAAGAAGGGTTGAAGAGTGCTGGCACCACATACCAGGCTGGGTGGTGAGATTTGCCCACCTGCACTTCTGCAGTGAACTCTGAGGGAATAAAGGTCTGTATGTCTTCAGGTCTAAAGAACTAACAGAACGTCCTGCTGATTGCTGGAAACTATGAGGGATGAGATGCAGGAGCTCCATTCCCTTCCCCATGCTTTGACATTTTGCCACTCCAGTCTCACTACTTAGCAGCACAGGGATTTGGGATGTGGTGGAAGTAGCAAGTAACCTGTGATGGGGGATGGAAAAATCTACCTGGAAAAGCATTCTTGGCTAAATTCAACACCACCTTTCTTGCAGAAAGATGAGGAATATGCCTTCTTGGGCACTACTGGGGACACATTGATGAACCTGAAGAAGATTGACAAGTTGTATGCTCTTATGCGTGCTGCTGCAGAAGTTGCTGGACAAGTAGCTCTCAGGCTGACCCATGATCATGAGCTTTTCTTGGACTTTGATAGATATAGTGAAGAATTGCTATCATTCCAGGAGAAGTTTTTGTCCTTTGATCAGGATCTGAAGGTAAGAAATGCTCCAATTTCATCAAATCCCTATAGACATTCAGGGGCCATGTGCTAATAAGGCCCTGTGCCAGTGGATACAGCAGGGTGGACATCTTGCCTCTTTGGGCATAGGAGTGTAGGAAAGTGTGACCAGAATCGATGTTCCTTATGGAACAGTGCAGGCAGAGTAGCTGTGGCAGAGAGATTTAGCTAATCTGGCTGTGGTGAGCTCTTGAGGAAGTGGACGTGGGTGATTTCTCCTCTGGTTGTCATTCACAACATAATGCAGCTTTGCCTCTCATTTGCATTTCTGCTGAAAGCCTACAAGAAATGGTGGGTGGGGAGTGACCTCAGAAGAGCTTGCCAGGAACTTGCTCTGCTGCTTGGTTAAACTGGCAAAAAAACCCCAACAACAAAACAAAAAATCCACACTTTCTTTTGGTAAGAGAGCAGCAAAAGAAGAAAATCAGGTTTGCTAACAGTTCCTCCCTTGCAGGCACTGGGGCTGACCTTGAACTGGCTGTTTTTTGCCCGTGGTGACTTTCAGCGAGCTGCAGATACACTAAGAAAAGACATTGCAAACAGTGACAGGGAAAACAGGATTGTCCGCAGAGCCCTGAATGACAGGATCATGAAGGTGGGTTCTACAACTGGTTTTTCTTTCTTCATGAAGGAAGAGAGTGCGGGCTGGGATGGGCCTTTCCCTAAGGGGCCATGGGCACTGTGCAGACTGGCGTCTCTTCCACTTGCTTGGTGTCAACCTGGCTGAGTTCTGCACTTGCATTAGAGAGAGGGTCTGGCCCTTACAAAGCTGCTGTGGGAAAGGGCTGAGCGGGGATCAGAGGTTGGCAGCTGATGTTGAAGCAGATTAGGAAAGAAAAGCTTGGGAGGCCAGAGCATAACCCTAAATTTGCACCTCTGCTCAGGTGGAGTATGACTTCCTCTCCCCGTACCTCTCACCAAAAGATGCTCCCTTTCGCCACATCTTCTTCGGCAAAGGCTCCCACACCCTGCCGAGTCTGCTGGAGAACCTGAAGCAGCTGAGAGACAACAAAGACAGTGTGGATGTGAACATGCTGAAAGAGCAGCTGGCCCTGGTGACCTGGACCATTAAAGGGGCTGCCAATGCTTTAGTGGGTGATATCTGGAATACAGACAACGAATTCTAGACAGGGCAAACACCTGGTTAAGGTACAAGATTACCTCTCTAAGGTACAGGAGAGCTGTGTGTGGAGGAGCTTGTCTAGCCCTAGTTCCACCTGTGGCAACACCCACAAACTCCCTGTACCTCAGATTAGGCATTGGCACAATTTTTAAATGGCAGCTTCCTGCAAATTTCCAGTACCTTACCTATCGCGAAACCTAACTGAAACCCCCTGAAGCCCAAACGAAACCCACTCCCTAACATGGTATTACTTTTCTGTAGATTTTCTGGCAACAAAGCTTTTTTGACCAAAGTTGAGCGTAAAATTTAAGTCTCACCTTGACAAATTCACAGGAGGCAGTTTTATAGCAGGTACTAACTTTACCATGAAATCTCCTCTGGCCAGGCTACCATCTGACCACAGTCCCAACCAGTCGTGTACAGCTGCTTCTAGGGCTTGCTCTCCAGTGTACTTGAGAACCAAGAGGTCTGGTGACTCCTGAACTGGTACCTTGAGTGGGGAGGTATATCATCTATTTAGACTTTTCATTGTTGGCACCCTAAACCTAGTGACAAAACAGGGAATGGATTCTTCTGAGCACTTGTGATGAGGATCCCTTCTCTGGCAGGGAGCTGTAAAAAGCTGTAGTTCCAAAATTAAACGTAGTAATACCCGCAAGTGCTGGATTATCAGCAAGCTCTGAAGTGCCCGGCCTGCCTTTACTCAACAGCAGGGTCCCAGTGACATCTTGAAGGCTTGCTTCTGCAGAGCCAGTTACCAATACCCAGAGAGAATGACCCAAAGATTATCCAATGTCCCCTTTATATCCTTAGCTGGCACCTCAGCGAGTCTTGCAGCATTGAGAAATGGCTCTAGACTGGCACTTCAAACCTTGCTGCTCAGGGGCCTTGTGTGAAATCGAGTCTCTTGCTGGACAAACCCTGTTTGATGTCATTTTGCAAGAAGGCTCTTGTTTGGCACTGAGATATTTATTTCTTTATTTATTTATCAGTGACAGTGTTCACTATAAATGTTTTTTTATAGAAGATAATTATCGGAAGCAGTGCCTTCCATAATTATGACAGTTATACTGTCGTTTTTGAATAAAGCAGCATCTGCTATTACAATCAAAACATGATACTGGAACTTTGCATTTAAAATAATCAAAACAGGCCCCTCAAAAAGTTTTGGAAAACTAGCAATTAAGCTTTCTGTGGCAAAAACACCCCTCTGAAAGAAACTTGAAGGTGTAAACCTGGTAGTGAGTCTCCAGGTTGTGCTCCAAAGTAATCCTTGAAATGCTGAAAACCTGGGTGGGAAACTCAAATACTAGAAATTTGGCTTCTTTTGCAGGGTCCATGCCCCTCTGTGGGCTTCGGACTCCTTCCTGTTCCCCTTTTTGGATGCTGTGTGCTCTCACGGGGAGCACACCTTCCTTCCTGGCCCCAGCCCCAGCAGAGGGGCTTGCTGTGTAGCCCTAGTTCCACCTGTGGCAACCTCAAATTAGGCATTGGCACAATTTTTAAATGGCAGCTTCCTGCAAACTTCCAGTACCTAATGTATCATGAAATCTAACTGACATTATCGGGGGCAGTGTCTTCCATAATGTGTAAAGAACAAGGTAGTTTTTGCCTACCACAGTGTTATATCGGAGGCAGTGACCTCCATATGTTGCACTATGGGTGTACGTAATTATCGGGGACAGTGTTTCCCATAATTGTTCTATGCTTAACATGCAATGTCATCTGCGAAGCTTGATGGTTAGTATCTAACATGGATTAATTTCCTGCAGTCCTATTTTTTCACTCTCCTGTGGTGATGCAGATACAAACTTCAATCTGTTATGTACTTGGACTCTACCTTCTCCATAGGCTGAACTGTTTCAAATAGCTGTGCTGTCTTGAATTGGCTTCCTGCCTCCAGCTACGGTAGTGGTGCTTGAATGTTTAGTGAAAACTAGGTTAGTTAGGCTGTGTGCACTAGTAGTGATGTAGTAGACTTCCTTCAAATCAGTTACAAAGACATGAGAAATTAAAGGTGAATGTAGGGTTTGGGGCTGACAGCTGTTTGGTGGGCTCAGGTCACTGCTCTGGATGAGTGCATGTAATGCACGTAAGACAGTCTTGCTGTGGCACTGGGAGAGTGGTGGGATGCCCGCATGGGAAGCTGCTCACTCTCCAGTTCTCGCTGGAAATTTCAGTCTTTCCCACTTTGGGTGTTGGGTGGAGGGAGGAAATCAGTGGCACCTTTTGCACGGTGCTGCTCTGCTTCCCGACCTGAAGCTGAGTGCTGCTGATGTGTGATACCCGCTAAACTGCACTGCCTGTTCCCAGACAGCCCCAGCTTGCTGTCGCCGGCCTGTCCTCTGCAGTTTGATCTCACATTTAACCCTAACCTGCAGTTCAGTGTTAACCTAAACTCTGCAGACTGATACGTATTTAAGTCTAACCTGAGTGAGTGACCTGAGCCCCAACAGTAGTCCTTGAGGGAAAGAATATTGTTCAGCTGCAGCTTCACAAGGAATGGGCGAGGACAGGCCCCCAGCCTAGTTACAGAGCTCAGTGCTCACCTGTTTGGAGGGCTGGATTGTCATCGGTCTCTATAGAAGCCCAATGCCCAGATTTGTGCAGCTTGTTGCTCTTCCCTAACTTCTCTTAACTCTCTAACTTTTCCTGCAGCCCTGTTGGTGGTAGTGTTTCCTAGTGACACTTCTCTGGATGGCATGTAAGAGCTGCTGTCTGGTAGTCCTCACTGTAGTGTTTGCATGCATCTTGATGTCATACTTGATCTTGTGCTTTATAGCCAGCAGAGAGAGACAAAAGACAAAGATTGTCTCGGCAGCACAACAGTGACTACAGGGATGTTGGGGTATCTTGCTCAGTGCTGGCATCTGACTGCTGTGGGATGCTTACCTGTTGTTTGCTTCAATAAATGTTTTGAATCTCGAACACCCAATTTCTCTTGTGCATTCTTGTAAAGTCACAATGCAGTTGTGGCCATGAGTGAGCTGGGGAAGCTGGAGGGAGGCTGCTCTTCTGCCCCGTCAAGGCTGGTACCTGGCACCTCCAGTATCACCTTGTCGATGTGCTTCACAGTGAACTTGACAGTGCTGTTCATCTGAGTCTTGTCTCATCCCAGACAACTGGGATAAGGACTCCAGTAATGAGGTGAAGGAGCAACATATGCAAGGCCCTGGGCTTCCCTGCTCCTTTCATGGCCATGTCTTGCCTCCTGCCTCTCAGTCATGGACTCTGAAGAGCCTGTGGTGTCTGGGTAGATCATGCGATGATGAAACATCAGATTTCCCACTGACTGTGGCTTTGTAGGTCTCTGCTGGTGAGAAGGTGGCTGGACAGGGCTGTGTGTGGCTATGTCCTAGGAAGCTGTCCCACTGTGTCCTGCTTTGTCCCTGCCCCTCATCACCCTGGCAGCTCCCCCGGGCCAAGGTGCAGATGGGTATGTGGGTACTGATCGGAGCCCTGGGGAGCTCTGGGAGAGCAGGAGCTGTCTCCTCAGCCTCAGAGGCATGCTCAGGTGAGACTGCACAGGTTTGGGACTCTGCATTTAGATGCCCAGCTCTGTGCTGTCTTCTGTCGTCCCTAGTGCTGGTCTTGCCTCCTGCTTTACAAACACTGCTTCCCGAGAAGATGCACTATTTGGGGTGAGAGGCAGCTTCTCCAGTAACCTAGCTCGCCCCTTATGGGCTGTCCCGTCATAGCTCTGGTCCCTCCTCTTCCACCGGGATGATTTACTTGTTGGAAACACGTCGTTTCCCGCAGCTCCTGCCCGCGCCTGGCAGGGCTCCTCTCCCTGCGGTGACTGCGAAGCGCCCGGGCGGCCGGGCCGGGGCTGCGGGGGCTCTGCTGCGGCCGGGGCGGAGGGGAGGGGAGCACAGCCCCTTCCCACTCACCTGGGAGCAGGGATTGGGGCAGCGCAGGGCAGCCCGCGCCCCGGCTCCCCGCAGCGGAGCGCTCCCGCGGCCCGGCGCTGTTCCGCGGTGAGTCTGACTGTCCGTCCGTCCGTCCCCGCCGCCCGCCGCTCACCCGCCCGTCCTGCCGTCCGTCGGTCCGTCCGTGCCCCCCGCGTTACGTAAAGCGGGGCCGCGGCGCCTTTAAGAGCGGGGCCGGGGGCCGGGCGGGCTCTCGGCGGGGCGGGAGGGGAGGGCAGGACAGGGCAGGGCCGGGGCAGGGGAAGGGGGCGGCGGGACCGGGACGGGGCGTGGGCGCTGCGGGGGCTGCGCGGCCCCGGCGTGCGGG
>JAWWEW010000012.1:9850527-9887958 GCA_035583185.1 Anabacerthia variegaticeps | reverse complement strand
GGGCGCGGGGCGCGGTGCGCGGGGTGCAGGAGCACGGCCCGCGGGTGCGGCAGGAGCAGGGCCTGGCGCGGCGGGCGCAGCAGGAGCGCGGCGGGGCGCGGCGGGACGCGGCGAGCCCCCCGGGCCGCGCCCGCTGGTGGGTGCGGAGGGGCCGGCAGGAGGAGGGGGAGGCCCGGGGCGGGGTGCAGGAGGAGGGCGAGCTCTACCCGGGCGAGCAGGAGCACCGCGGCGGCAACCCCGGCACCAGGACCCCGGCGCAGCGCCCGGGCCGCAGGAGGTCCGCCCGGGTGTGAGGCCGCAGCCCCGGGGCCCCGTCCCTGCCCCGGACATCCCCGGCGTCGACCGTCGGACCGCGCCCCGGCAGGTGTGCGGGCGGTCCCGGCCGGCATGCCGGCTGTCTGGAGCGCCGCCGAGCCCGTCCCTGCCCTCCGGTGACGCCGCGGACCCGGCGCGGGATGCGGTGGCGGCGGCAGTGAGCGCACAGGTAAGGAGCGAGCCGCGACTTCGCGTTCGGGGGCGATGCGAGCGGCACGGCGGTCTCGGGGTTTGGCGGCATCAGCGACCCTCGGGGTGGCAGCTGGCACCGTGCCCCTCCTGCCCGGGCACTGCGGGACTGCCGAGCCCCCGCTCCTGCTGCCAGGGCACCGCGGGCAGCAGGGGCTGCTGTGAGTGGGTGCCTGCTGCCCTTGAACTCTCCTAAACCACAGCGGAAACTGGGGGAAGGTTTTCTGTTGGTTTTTTTTTTTTTTTTTCCTGGAGAAAAGGCGGCTTGCTCTTCCTCTTCCCCGGGCTCGTGGGAGCTTCGGCAGTGAACAGAGGATCCTTGTCCTCCAGGGCCAGCCCTGCGCCTCGGGGTGTTGTGCTGGGGCCGAAACCTCGAGCAGCAGTGAGGTGCGGGGAGCCCCTGACCACCAGCTCAGCAGGCAGCACCGTGGCTCTGTCCAGCTGCGTTGCGGCAGGTTTTTCTCTGAACAGTAAGGACGTTTGCGGTACTTATGGTCTTTGTTGGTTTCTCTTTTTTTAATAAAATTTTTAAGTTAAACCTGGTAAGGTGGTGCTGACAGTCCAGACGAGGATCGCACTTCACCAGGTGGATCCTAATCGGCTCTTCCCAGCACTATCAGACCCCTCAGCGAGTCTGAAGTGGCAGCTGGGGCGGGAGGGGGTTTTCAGGTGGCCAGAGGATCCTGGGCAGGGGCAGTGTCTCTGGCGGCCATGCCAGGGCTGGGCTGTCTGGGCAGGACAGGCTGGGGCAGAGCCCGGCGCTGGCACTTCCCCACGCCCTCACCTCCCTGGGGCCACCTTGGTGCAGTGGGCACATCAGGGTGCCCTGGTGCTGCTGGGCTCCAGCGCTGCCTTGATACCCCACAAAGTGTGTGTGCCCCTTGCCAGGTGCTGTGGGCTCTGGAGGTAATGAGTTCCACCCTTACTCAGCCCTTCGTTTAGCTGGCTCAGGGCAAAGCTTTGAAGAAAGTTTTTGAGCACCAGGCTTTGCAAAATCTCCTAAAAACAGGACCTGCCTGGTGGAGTGTCTTTGAGCAGGGCTGCATTGCCAGGCCCCTCTTAAGGGAGAGGGTCCAGGACGGACCTTGAGTGCTGCATGGCCACCACTGGCTGCAGCCCTGCTCCCACTACCAGTCCCAAGCTCACCGCTCCCCGCAGGGAGTGGGGGGCAGAAGCAGCCTGTGCATCCCCCATCCTGCCGCACCAAGGCCTGAGGGTGCAGGGTGGGGGCCATGCAGGCTGTGCAACCTGTTACCAACCCCTGGAGCTACTGGAGCCTTGTTAGCCCGGTATTCGTTAGTGCGGGGTGGGGTGTTGTGGGTATGGCTGGGGGGTCTGGCAATGCCTCCCTCCTCGGGCAGCTGCCAGCCTGCTGCCCCGCCGTGACTCAGCCTCCCCAGGGCAAGGGGGGCCCTCATGGGCTGAGGAACAGCCCCCACAGGACCAGGAACCACTGTGAGCTTGTAGTCGAGCCCTGTCCTGGCCACGCTGCTGGCCAGACCTCCTACCATGCCTCAGTTTCCCTCTGAGAGAGACCCATCCTGTCCCTGGAGCACCTGAGTTTTGACTCCAATCATGTCCATGAGGAATGGCAGCTGGCAGAGGCAAAGCATTCCGGGAGGCATTACCCACTTGTATGGGTTTTGTGGGACAGGAGGGGGCTCTGCCCCATGCACAGCCCCTGCTAGGACAGGAAGACGTTTTGGAGAGTCTTGTTCCATCCCCTTACTGAGCAGCCTGGGGGAGCACTGCTCATGCTGCAGCGTGGCTAATTAGGGTGCTGTCAGTTAGTGCTAATGACCAGCAGATGCTGAATGGTCTGACCAGGGTGCTGCACTGCTCTAGTGCTGGGGAACTGGGAGGGCTGAGCCTTCACTGCCTCCCACTTCCAGCTCCAGGGATCCCAACTCTCCTGCTCTCAGCACAAAGGGAAGATGCTGCTGCTGCATGGATGTGGCTTTGTGCCAGTCTGGCCTGAGACCTGACAAACTCGTTTCATGCCAGGTGCAGCCCAGCCCAAGGACACATCCTGTAGTGTGGAGATGGAGGTACTGCTGGCAGCATCCCAAAAAGAGAGGGACTGGTTGGACCAAAGGCTCAGGGTTGTGCTAGTGCCCCCCTTCCCTGGCAGGACCAGACCCAAAGTTCACCTGGGGGCAGGTCCACAAAGGCTCTTTCAGCTGCCTGAGCAGAGCAGGGAGTGGTCCTGGATACAGGGAGGCTTCCCATACCTTAACCCCCAGGGAGTCTGGGGCATCTGGGGTGGACACATGGGGGTGCCAGGCTGGGAGGCCCAATCTGACCTTTCCTGCCTGCTTTGGCCCAGGGGGACTCCGTGGCCAGTGTCACCACAGCTGTGCCAGCCCCATGGCCAAGCCCTGACATGTGCCCCCTTGCACACTGCCCAGCTTGCTGCAGCTGAAGGACCCCCACAGCACAGCCCCTGCAGCCCAGGTGAGATGGATGTGGGGGCCAGTGGGCACAAAGCAGCCTTGCACTGGGGCAGGGTGGCAGAGGATTGATCACTGCCCCACTGTGGCAGTGATGCCAAGCCTGCTGCCCTCTCACCCTTCCCAGTGCTGCCCATGGGCATGGAGCCGAGAGGTGGGCGGTGTGGTCAGGGTGCTGTGGGTGACAGGGGATATTGCTTTGCCTGCTTGTCCCCCAAAACACCGCTCTGTGTCCCTGCCTTTGTGGGAGAGCTTGGGGATCAGCTGCGGGGTCAGCAATTCCTGCCCGTCCCCTGCCCGTGCCGGGGAGCTGGGAGGCGCAAGACAGACTAAGCCCACCCCGCCTCGACCTGCGGAGCGGATTTAGCGGAGTAAAGAGGCTTAGGGAGGGGATTGGGGTTGTGCCGGTCTCTGTCGAGATGGAGGGGGGGCACACGCCTGTGTCTTTCCTTCCCACGCAGCCACTGCTGCAGGCGGAGGCTGAGAGCAGGGGATGCTCTGTGCTGGGGGACACGATCAGTCCACGGGGCTAGGCTCTGAAAGCCCAGAGATGGCAGCGAGGGGCAGCCTGGCACCTCGGCCTCCCCGGCCACCTCCGCCACGAGGGTCACCAGGGCTCCGTGCTGGGCCCCCGAGACCTCCTGCTTGCCCCATCCGGCCAAGCAAGCATCATCAGGTGCCAGCGCCGAGGGAGGCAAAACACCCACTGGTATGGGGGTACGTGGGGTGGCGCGATGCAGCGAGGGTCTGGGGACGGTCCCCGTGCAGCTGGGTGGCAGTAGCATCCCGCGGGCGCGCAGGATGCAGGCGGCAGCCCTGCCTCTGGTGGCGGCGGGGCGGGTTTGTACGCATGGGTACGTGTGTACCTGCGCCATGGCAGCCGGGCTGGGGAGTGTGTCACCACAATTTGGGGCCGCCCTCGGGGCCCCGCCAGGGCTGAACGAGCCAGCCCGGGGTGCCGGCGCGGCTGCCCTGCTGCCGCCGCAGCCAGTGAGATCACTTCCAGGTAACACGACTGCCAGGAAGGTGGCAGGGAGGTGGCAGGCAGGCTGTGACAGGGAGCGCTGTGATGTGACAGAGGTGAGTGGGGGACTCCATCCCCCTCTGGGAACTTGTTTTGGGGATCCACCACTTCTTGGGGTCCTCTGTGTGGGATGGTGGGCATGGGAGATGCTGCGGCACCAGTCTCAGGGTTGCGGGGCCAAGTGTGGTGTCCCAGGGGGCTGGAGAGCTCCAGTGTCCCCACAGAGGGGAGTGATACCCTGTGGTCAGTGTGAGCGTCGCTACCTTGGAGTGCTGAGGACAGTGCGCCCCATCCAGCGGTTGTCATTGGGGTGAGACCTTCATGGGGTAGGAATTGATGGCAGGCAAGTCAGGGGTGAGATGGCACGATGCCGTTTGTCCCCCTGTAGGGGACCTAATCGTTTGGGTGTCCACTGAGCCTGGACAGGCCAGGAGGACCTGATGTGTGGGGTGTGTGTGTGACCCAATTCCATACTCAGAGCTGTGGGGACAGGGGTTGTCCCCACTCATCTTGGGGACCCCACAGCATCGCCTTCACTGTTCAGGCTGCTGAGCGTTTCAGGGCCACCGGCTCCAGAGGGAAGGTGGCATAGCACAGAGGGAAGGTGGCATAGCACGTGCATCAGTCACCGTCCGTGGCGTGCCAGCGCGGTGACGCCGTCGGGCCGTGCGCGGGGGCGGCTCGCTGCTCCCACGCCGCGGGCTCAGCCCGCCTCGGCTCCACAGCTGAGCTCACCTCTGTGGTATGGCAGGAGGAGTCGCCAAGGGGCTGCCCCCGCCCGGTCCCCCAGCCAGGGCAGATGCCCACCAGTATTGGGAATGCTTTTTTCTCGGGAGGGTGGGGTGGGGTGGGTGGCAGGACAGGCTCCTGCCCCCTGCCCTGGCACGGTGACAGCCTGGTGTCACTCCTTGGTTACAGGAGGGTCTCAGGACTCTTATGGGGGGAACAGTGAGGGGGTCATGGTGGTGCTTCTGGGGGTCAGAATGGGGCACCATGCCCCTTGGCATTGGTATGAGGAGTAAATTGGTCCCTGGGGGCTGGGCCATGCCCTCAAGGACAGGCAGGTCACAGGGGTCTGTGGGGGTCTGCACACCCGCTTCCCCCCGCCCCGGTTTCAGGCTGCTTGTAGCTCTGGCCCAGGGGACAGAGAGGGGGGCAGCGGTCGGGCAGTGTTGGGGTACAGGCCAGTCCCGATGTGCAGGTTGGCGGGTTCCCCGTCTCTGGGGGGTGGCTTCCCAGTGCCACCTGCCCCTGCTGCAGACTGTGCTTGGTGCAGCCCCTGGCAGAGGTCTGGGAGACCCACAGCTCGCTGCGAGGGGGCGGGGGAAGAGGATTGATGCTGCTGTGCCCTCCGGACCCCCATCCCAGCAGTACCCCCCGGGGCCTGGCTGCTCTCCCGGCCCTGCCGTGCTTGCGCCAACGCTGCCGGTCGCCGTGGAGCAGCCATCTTTCCAGTGCATCCCATCCCCCTCTGCCTGCGCAGGGAAGCGGGAGGGATGCTGGGGATGCTGCCAGCCCCAGAGCCCCCCCATCCCTCTGCAGGTGTCTCCCTACCCATCCTGCCTGCCACAGAACCCCGGCTGCTGAACGATGGTCCCCCCTCGTCCTCCTGCTCCGCCCGGCTGCCTGGTGCACCGTGCCGGGGTGCGGGGAGAAGGGGGCTGCGAGCGCGGCGCTGGGGCTGGCGGCGATGCCACCACCTCTTCACTCCGGAGCCGGAGCAGGGACAGAAGGTGGGCAGTTGGGCTGCCGAGCCGGGAGGAAGACAGAGGTGCCGGGCTGGGATCGGGGTGAGGACGGGCGCTCAAGGGGCTGCCCCCGCTTCTCTTTTCCCTGTTTCCTCCGCATCCCTCCATCCATCCCCCCCTCCCCTCCATCACCGTTGCGGTCACCTTCACCCTCTCGCTGTTTTCCGGAACTGCAGCAACTTTCTGCCATGTGATCCCAAGCCCGGCTCCAGCCCTCGCCGCCCCCAGGCAGACGCGGGCGTCTCCGCAGAGCCCCCCACTCGCCGCTGCGCCGCAGCCGCTGCCTCAGCCATGGGCGAGAGATGCGACTACCAGCGCTTGAGCAGCGCCGAGGAGGAGGAGGAGATGCTCGGCTCCCTGCCCCACAGCTTCTCCGACAGCACCGGGCAGCGGGCCCTGCGGCTGGGCAGCAGGCGACCCACGGCACCCCCCCGGCAGGACATCACCCCGGGCATGCCGTGCCGGCGGGTCAGTGGGGGGGAGCTGGTGAAGGGGAGTAGCGGGGGGCACCCGTTCCCCAGAACGGGCAGGGTCCTGCTGTGGAGCAGGGGTTGGCAGCTGGCATGGGGTACAGGGTGTCCCTGCATGGCATCTCCCCTCTGGAATGCACAGTACCCCCGTAGCATCCAGGGCAACGTGAGGAATGCACCCACCCCTGCTCTGCTGTGCTCCCATCCTGACCCACGGGAGCGGGGCTGCCTGCTGCTTCATGCTGCGGAAATTGAGGCATGGGAAATGGTGTGCGGCACAGCCGAGCCTGGCACAGCTCGTGCAGGGGGGGGCACGGTGCCCAGCACAGGATGCCACCCCCCAGCCGCAGTGCTGCATCCAGACGGTGGCCCCGCCTGCTGCCGTCCCCATATGAGGGTGTCCCGGGGGAATGTCGGGCTGTGCATGGGTGTGGGGAATGCGTAGGTGCAGGTGCCTTGGGGTGTAGGACAGGTGTTGGTGTGTCATTATGGGTAGGAGTAATTGTGGCGGGGGAGGATTGACCCCCCCCATGTGCCAGGTCGGAGGGGTGCGTGTGATGCCAGGCAAGCGCGGAGGCGAGGACCATGCCCCACCGGGGGTGGGCACGCGTGGGCTGCACGGGGCGGGGGGGCAGGCGGCTGCAGGTGCGGTGTGGGGCGGGGAGCGGGCCGGGGCTGCCGCGGGCTGCGGCTCCGCGGTGTTTGCGCACGGGGGGCGCGGGGGCGCCGTGCGGGGCGGCGGCTGCGGGCGCGCAGGGCGCGGGAGGCACGCGTGGGGCCGGGGGATGCGCCTGTGTGGTCCCGGGGTGCACGTGAGCGGCCTCACCCCCCGCGCAGGATGAGCCCGGGTGCACGTAGGGAGCATCCCTGGCGCTGCAGGGGTGGGTGTGCGCCCGCATGGCCTGTGTGCGGGACACCGAGGGCCGAGAATCACCCGTGCCGGGCAGCTGGTGGGGCTGGGCGGGTGTCTGTGACTCCCCCACCTCGGGATGGGAGTTTGCTGGCAGGGCTCCTTGCCCGACTCGGAGCCGAGGTTGCAAGATCATCCCCTGTGCCTTTGGGTCTATCGCAGGGAGGGAAACTGAGGCATGAAACCACCCCTGGCATAGTGGGTAAGGCTGGGTTCCCCCTTTCCCACTGCGGGCGCTGAACTGGACAGCCTCACCTGGGATTTTGGGGTGCAGGAGGCAGCACACCGGGTGCCAGTCTCAATGGGTGCCATTCCTGCCTGATGAGGGTGATGCCCCGTCAAGGCAGGGCACTCCCCCACCCCCGTGTCCCCTGCGCTGGGAAGGGGAAGCTGGCGCGTGGCAGAGGTTGGTGCCGAGGGCACCGTGCCCAGTTGTCCCTGGTCAATGGGCTTGTTGTGCCCGGCGCCTGTGCTGCCGGGTGCCAGCTGGGATCCCAGTGTCAGTGAAAGTCACAGTGGAGACTCCTCTTTTCTTGGGGATGCACTTAACTCCGTCTTAGCTGCCCGCCTGGCACAGAAATGGCCACGGTTTGGGGGGGCCAGGCAGGCGGGGGCTGTGGCAGGAGGTTGCTGTGGGTCTTTCCCCTCTCGCACCGTGGCTGCCGGCACAGGCAGCTGCTTTCCCTGGGGAGCCCGGGGGCGGACGGCACTGCTGGGGTTGGGTGCTGGCCCCACCGGGGAAGGGGAGCGAGCCCCGAGGTGCTGGTGGCATCCCACGGCAGAGCCCCGTGGGGGCTGGCAGCTGGGCAGCGGATATGTTTGCCGAGCCAGAAACTCCCCCCGCAGTGCCCATCGCCCTGGCATCATGCCTGTGGCCTCGCTTGGGGAGCAGAGAGCCGGATGTCTCCTCTGCCTCCCTCCCTCCCTGCTTCCTGGGGGGAAACTGAGGCCTGGGAGCGTTTCCCAAGGCCGGGGCGAGTTTCCATGGAAGTGGGAGCGGGGGTCCAGGCTCCCAGCTGCCGGCAGCCGCCGAACAAGGGAGAAAGCGGCACATTGATGGGAGCCCGGCCCCTTGGGCGCGCGTCCCAGCCCGGCTGAAAATAAACCCTCCCGGGGAGCGCTGCGGGCAGCCGGCCGGGACCGAGCCCCGCTGCCAGCGGGGGTCCCCAGGAAGCGGCTCCAGCCGGGGCAGTGACCCCCAGCCCTCCCTGCCCGCCGCCACTCCCCCGCCCCGGCCCCGTTGCGTTGGGGAAGGGGAGGGCCGGCCGGCCAGAGGATCGAGATCCGGATGGAAGGAGGGGCAGAGCCACAGCCCGCGTCCGGCCGACGGACAGCCCGAGCCCCCTGCCCGCGCCGGGGGGATATATGGGGCGGCCGAGCACAGGGGGCTTCTCTGCAGCCCAGATGAGGGGGCTGCGGGTGCCCCGGCCGCAGTGAGCGGGCTCCGCCGTGGGACGCCGGCACCGGGCAAGGGACACCGGCGGTGCCAGGGGCCGGCGGCGGGCGGCCAGGCAGGATGCGGCGCTTCCAGGCTTTGCACCGATCTTTCCCCTTCCTCACCCGCTTCCGCTTCTACCGAGTAAGTGCCGACCCTCGCCCCGGGCAGACCCGTCACCCGGCCCCGTCCCCATCGCCGGCGGGCAGGGGAGCCGGCCGCCCCTCTGGCCCCGAGTGCCCCCGCCTGCCCCCGTGTGCCCCCGTGCCCAGCTGCTCGCCGCGCCCACCGTATTTTTAGCCCAGTGCCGAAGGTTGTAATTGCGGTGACGCGGCAAAGGGAGCCGAGCACAGCGGGTGAAGACGCCAGGGGCCGTGTCATCTCCCGGGGAAGAGGAGAGGATGGAGGGGGCTGCCGTGCTGTGGAGCCAGGGCGGCGGGTTCCAGCTTCCCTCCTGCTCTCAACACCGGGAGGCAGAGCCGTGTCCCTTTCCAGAAATGTGGGGGAGAGCTGGGGCAGCAGGCGTGGATGGGGAATGGTGGGGTACATGGAAAGCGGTGTGTGAGACCTGGCCCCATCCCTCCCTCCCTCCCTCCTTTTGTCCCGGTACAGTTCGGGGGGTGATGCCAGCAGCGCTGGGATGCCTTGTAGCTCAGTGCTGGGGCAGCAGGACCTCCCTCCCAGTGGCCCTGATGTCCCTGTCTGCCCCCTCCCTGTGTTTGCCCAGCGAGGTGCCACCACCCATGGCAGAGGAAGCCTACCGTGGGTCTGTAGTGCAGCCCGTCCAGGTGGCTGCGGTGTCTGCCGAGCTGAGCAGAAGGAGGCAGGCAGGCACATCCCTCCTGAAACTCTGTTCTGTCCAGGGGATAGCCTGTATAGCCTGTGCTTAGAGCAGAGGGGTGGGCTTGTGTTTCTGTGGCATGACAGGGCAGAGTGAACTGCCCTGCCTTTCCCTGGGTGTCCTGCTGATGGAGTGCCTCTCCCAGCCTCTCCCAGAGAGCTGAGGACAGGTTTAGGAGATGACTCTGCTAGTGCTCCTCGCAGCAGCACCCCAACCTTGGTTCTGAGCCCCTCTGGACGACTCTTCAGTGGGGATGGGGCAGAGGGAAGCAGAGCAGGGTTCCCCCTAATGTGGTGTTGTGTCCTGGCAGAGGCTGAGCTGTAGCATGCAGGCGGAGGAGGGCACGGACTGGCTGCTGGAGCTGCTCACTGAGCTTCAGCTGCAGCAGTATTTCCTGCGCATCCGGGACGAGCTCAATGTCACACGCCTCTCCCACTTTGAGTACGTCAAAAATGAGGATCTGGAGAAGATCGGCATGGGACGTCCCGGTGTGTACACCCCCCCAAATGTGCCCCCTTATCCCTGGCTGGATGTGCAGCATCTTTTGAGAAGCCCAGAGGAGCATGCGGTCCATGGGGCTGGAGGAGACCCCTACCCTGGACTGGGCTGTGACAGTAACTGTGTCCCTGTATCCTGCAGGCCAGCGGCGGCTGTGGGAGGCAGTGAAGCGGAGGAAAGCCATGTGCAAGCGGAAATCCTGGATGAGCAAGGTAGGGATGAGAGAGGGACAGGTGTGACAGAGAAACTAAGGCAGACAGGAGAAGCTGGGCCTCTTTCCCATGTTCTTCCCAGGTGCCTGGCTCTGCCCACGCCACCAGTCCCTGGGGGCTGACAGGAAGCCCTGCCTGAGGTGTGACTCTGCCAGTGTGCACCCTGGTCCCACGCAGGCTCCTGGGTCACTTCCCAGTGAAGGACAGCCCTGCCGCCTCGGCACTTGGAAAATTCATTCTCCTCATGTTATTTGCCTCTTTGCCAGGAAAATTGTTTGCAGCCAATGAACCACAGAGCCTGTGCATCTTGCTCCAGCCAGCTCTGTGGGCAGCAGCACTGCCCAGGACTCTGCCTGCCCTGCTGCCTCACAGCAAGGAGGCACAGCCTTGTACCTGGAGGCTGGGGCACACCAGGTCAGGGGAACTTGGGATGCTCACGTATTCTCCGATGCCATCCTATCCAAAGCTGGTGCTTCTGGCACCCTTAGAAGAGCAGAGCAGTTACCAGCTGGGCACTGGGTCATGGCCTCTCCCCTGTGTGACTCATCTGTGGGACATGGTCAGGACAGGCTTTTAATAGAAGGCTACTCCTATTGAAGAAGAAATGGCAGAAATGCCACCTCCCACCCTAGCCACATGCTGGGCCCAGCCTCCACGCACCCCGCTGAGATTGGGATGGACCCTGTCCAGTGGGACACATCATAGATCTCAGCTGAGGGAGATGGAAGGAGACCCCATCCCCTCTGGGCGGTGGTGGTGGCAGTGAGCACACATTGTAAAGCCCATGTTGCTGCAGGGATGTGTCACCACACTCGGCCCAAGCTGGAGGTTTCCCTTGGCTTTGTGCCCAGGCACACTGTGTGGCCATAGCCTGGCCAAGGAGTGCCCAGGGCCCTCTGGCTACTGGCCTGGTTTGCTGTGGTTGCTGGGGAGCCGCTGCAGGGCTGCTGTGAGAGGCACAACCCCTTCCCTCCACAGGAATCACAGCCCAGCATGCAGACAGCTGGGGGAACAGAGCCTGCTCCCACAAACCAGCCTGCCCTGGGGCATCACTAGGTTCCAGAGTGTACAGCCCAAACAAGGGGTTATCCCACCACTGCTCACTTTCAGACCCAAAGCTTTGGGGTGTCTTCACATCCATGGCTCACCTGCCTCCCATGTCCCACAGGTGTTCAGTGGGAAGCGCCCGGAGTCAGAGCTGCCACCCCAACCCCAGAGTACCTTCCGCAAGCCCCCTACACCACCACCCCCCGAGGCTGGGGGCCAACACTCCCTCACCTGCCTTGTGCGGGAGCGAGACCTCTCCATCTTTGAGAAGCTGGGCGATGGCTCCTTCGGCGTCGTGCGTCGCGGCGAGTGGTGCACGCCTGCTGGAAAGACGGTGAGAGGCTGCTCGTGGGGGGGTGTGTGAAGAGCTGGGCAGTGGGACCACCCACAGGGGAAGACGCTTCAGGGCTCATTCCTGCTTTGGCCATAGCTGAACGTGGCAGTGAAGTGCCTCAAGACGGATGTGCTGAGCCAGCCAGAAGCACTGGATGACTTCATCCGGGAGGTGAATGCCATGCACTCTCTGGACCACAGGAACCTCATCCGCCTATATGGGGTGGTGCTCTCCCACCCCATGAAGATGGTGAGTGTGGGGGGAACAGGGCCAGGCCCAGTGCCACCCCATGGGGGTGCCACATGATGGCATGAGCAAAGCCACGCTGGGTCTGTACCCCAAGTCTTCTGCTGGCATCCCCAGTGGGGCACAAGAAGGCTGAAAGCCAGCCCAGCCAGGATGCTCCTGAACTGACTGACTTTATGTCCTCACCCTATGGCCCAG
Source organism: Anabacerthia variegaticeps (assembly GCA_035583185.1). Classification (NCBI taxonomy): domain Eukaryota; kingdom Metazoa; phylum Chordata; class Aves; order Passeriformes; family Furnariidae; genus Anabacerthia; species Anabacerthia variegaticeps. Next base: position 9,876,041 of record JAWWEW010000012.1, on the reverse strand, counting down.
GTGACAGAACTGGCCCCGTTGGGCTCCCTCCTGGACCGATTGCGGAAGAACCAGGGCCATTTCCTCATCTCTACTCTCTGCCAGTATGCCATTCAGGTGGCCAAGGGCATGGCCTACCTGGAGTCCAAGCGCTTTATCCACCGTGACCTGGCTGCCCGCAACATCCTGCTGGCCTCCAATGAGCTCGTCAAGATTGGGGACTTTGGGCTGATGAGGGCCCTGCCCAAAAATGATGACCACTATGTGATGCAGGAGCATCGCAAGGTCCCCTTTGCCTGGTGAGCTTTGGGGAGAGGGAGACCCGGGGGTGCAGCACCCAAGATCTGATGTTCACGTCCTTCCCTGTGTAGGTGTGCTCCTGAAAGCCTGAAGACACGAACCTTCTCCCATGCCAGTGACACCTGGATGTTTGGAGTGACCCTCTGGGAGATGTTCACCTATGGTCAGGAGCCTTGGATAGGCCTCAATGGCAGCCAGGTAGGTGTCCGGCAGGTATCTGCCCCCTTGCCTCACCCCACTGGTGCTGAGGGGGACCTAGGTCTCCCTGACAGCACCCCCTGCCCCACAGATCCTGCATAAGATAGACAAGGAGGGTGAGCGACTGCCACGGCCTGAGGACTGTCCCCAGGACATCTACAATGTCATGCTGCAGTGCTGGGCACATAAGCCTGAGGACCGACCCACCTTCGTGGCCCTGCGGGACTTCTTGGTGGAGGTGGGTGAGCAGGGAGTGGGACAGGAACCCTGGCATCCTGTCCACTGGCTCTGCTCGAGCATGAGTAGAGTTAAGGATATCACCAAAGTAGGAGCTGACATGGGGGAGCTCAGCCCAGGCAGAGGTGGCAGTTGGTGACATGGTCACAGCAGGAGAAACCTGGGGACTACCTTACCCTCACCCACCCCAGGGCATGACAGCTGAGAAGGGGCTAGTGGTGATGCTATTTCTAATGCATTTTGAGGGCCCCCGTTACCTGCATGGGGCTGGGCCTGACCTCTAAACAGGGCAGGGATGGACATGGGGGGCTGCGTCCCCTATCCTTACCCACCTCTCCCCCCAGGCCCAGCCCACTGACATGAGGGCGCTGCAGGACTTCGAAGAGCCCGACAAGCTGCACATCCAGATGAACGACATCATCACAGTCATCGAGGGCAGGTACTGCACGGGAGGGTGGCAGGGACTGGGCGGGGGGAACACACTGGCAGCCAGCCTTCATGGGTACAGGGGACCCCACGAATGGGGAGACTGTGGTCACTGGGACAGCTGTAGGGAGCAGGGATAGGGAGGGCTGGCTCTGCCCCCAGCACACCTGGCTGTGTATGCCATGGGTGGGCAGAGCTGTGAGGTCTCTTGTCTCCCAGGCAGCACAGCACTGTGGGGCCACGCGGTGTGGGGGCACAGCCCTGCCCGCAGTGCCCACAGCCCTGCCTGCACCGTCCCCGCTGACTCACCCCACTGTGCCCGTGGCTTTGCCCCGGGAAACCACCCGCCCCGGGGCCGCTCCCTGCTGATAGCAGTGGGGACGTGCCGCCAGCTCCTGGAGACTGTCATCGGGCTGGGAGAAGCACCGTGGGGTTGGTACCACGCTGGCAGCACCCGCTGTGCCGTGGGCTTTGCTCCTTGGTCCCTGCTGACCATCCCCGGGGCACAGCCACCCGCTCCACTGCCCCGGGACCTGCGGACTGGAGTGGGGGACCTTCCAGCCCCGCATCCCTATCCCAGGCTGTGCCTGTCCCCTTCCAGCTGGAGGACGGGGGACACCGCAGTGTCCCCACGCTGAGGCCGGCCCCCAGCCCCGACGGGGAGCAGCTGGAGGAGGGCTCTGTCGCCGTCCCTCCCTGTCCCCCGCCCCGGGCCGGCTCCCCGCGGTTAGTCACGGCTCGAGGTGAATCAGGACGGGTTTGTGTGTCTGCAGGGACCGGCTGCTCCCGGTCCGCCGCCGCGGGGATGACTCTTGCCCAGGGTCTGGCGGTTTAATTGCAGGGAGGGGAGGGGAGGAGAGGGGAGGGGAAGCGGCGTCGGCGGAGGGAGGAAAGGAGGGAGGGAAGGAGCGGCGGAGGGCGGTGCGGCCGCGCCAGAGCGCCTACATCGTCCCCGCCGCCGCATCGCGGCCGGGCTGCGGGTCCCGAGTCCCCCGGCCCCAGGTGAGCCGCGGGGGGAGCGTGGAATGGGAAGGGGGTGTTCTCGGGGTGCCGGGGCCGCGGCACGGCCGGGGCGCAGCTCCCCTGCCTCAGTTTCCCCGGGGGACGCTGGTCCCCGGTGACCCCCGGCGGGCAGGTTTTGGGGTGCGGGGTGGTGGGCTCAGCAGCCGGGGGGTGGCAGGAGCCCCGGCGGCTGCCGCTGGTGCCGGAGGGCAGGGCAGCCCCCCGCCCGTGCCTCAGTTTCCCCCGCGACGGGCGGTCCCCCTCCGCGCCGCCCGCGGGATGCCCGGGCAGGGCTGGCGTGGGGGGCTCCTCCCGGGGGCGCATCCGGCCCCGCCGAGCCCGCCCGGGGCACCGTAAACACCCCCCACCCCCTTTTCAAGCCCCTGCCTGTCGTTCGGCGGGCGCCGGGTGTGCGTACGTGTGTGTGGGCAGGGGCAGGGACCTCCCTGAAAGCCCCCCGGGGACCCAGCCGGCCGCGGGATGGGGCTGTCGAGGGGAGAGCAGCCAGCGCAGCGCCGGAGCGGGTTCGTGCCGGGGGTCCGGGCGCGGTGGGACGAGGCTGGAAGCAGGGGGACCGGAGGGGTGTCCCGGCTGCAGCATCCCCGGGGCGGGATGCGGCGGTGAGGGGCGCAGGGAGGGTGGCTGCTCCCCCCGGCGCGGGGGAGGGAGGGTACGGCGGGCTCTGCCGGGGGGTCCCGGCGCTGAGTAAGGCGGCTGGCTGGCGGCAGCGCGAAGGTAAACAGGAAAAGGGCTGAGCTGGTGGCCGGGGGTGACTCACAGGTGACTCCAGGAAACTGTGGAGCCTGTGCCAGCCTCTCCAGGCTGGCACCCACGCTGCCACTGCCCCCTGCCCGCAGCATGCCCTGCCCGCGGGGAGGGGGCACCCTGGCAGGCAGGGGGGTGGTTTAGGATTGGACCCCTCCCACGTTTATTTGGGACGGTGCTGGGTGGGGGGACACCACATGGCGTGCCTTTGCCTGCCCCGTCCCTGTGCCCCCCCGGTCTCTCTGAGCAGTATGACCGCTTCGTCCCACCCAGAGCTGGCTGGAGCCAGAGTCCTGGAGCGGGCAACTCCTGGGGGACAGGCTGGGGACCAGCACCCCAGGATCATCTGGCCCACTCTCAGGGCTCCAGGAAGATTCACAGCCTGAGCCCCCTCCCTGTCTGTCTGCCCATCTCGCCTCACCCACAGCAGCCTGCACAGGGCTCACTAATAATGTAGGAAGGGATCAAGGAAGACCCCAAAGACCACTGTACCCCTGTGGGCCCCCATCACACCCCAGGTGTATCCCTTGTGCCATCCTTGCCTGCATGGGGCACAGTGATGAGCAGTTTGGTGCAGACATCACCCCAAGGTTCCTTCACAATTTGAGGCAGCAGGGAGGAGAAAGGAGGACATCTCTTTGAGCACAAGCGTAGAGCTTTGTTCCCCACCATCTGCTTTCTCAGCACCACCAGGTGCAGGGACCATGTAGGTTGGGATCCAGAGCGTACTGCCAGCATAGAGCTGGGATCCTGGGCACCCAGGCTCCCTTCCCGGCTGTGTCACCGCGTGCCTGCGTGGACTTGGACGAGTCATCTTGCCTCCTCCCTGTCACTGGGGCAGGCACTCGTCACCCTCCCATCCCCTCATCAGTAACGAGGTCCTTTTTATTCCTTAGGGCCGAGAATTACTGGTGGCGGGGACAGAATAAACGGACCCTAAAAGTGGGCCAATTTCCCCGAAACACGGTGACCTCGGTGGCAGGGCTGTCAGCCCACGACATCAGCCAGCCGCTTAAAAACAGCTTCATCCACACAGGCCATGGAGACACCAACCCGCAGCACTGCTGGGGGTTTCCCGATAAAATTGATGAGTAAGAAACTTTTTGTCTTCTCTGCATCCTCTGCCTGCTCCCTGCCTTCCCTGCTGCCCACTGGGCATGGGAGCGAGCCGCGGCTTGGCTACTGCCCCTCTCTTTCCCCGTGAAGCACTTCTTCCCCCGCTGCTGTATTGGGAATGATGGCTCTGGGTAGGGTCCCTGAAGCTGGACTAACTTCCTTGCCTCTTCTTACTAATGGGTTAGGGATTTGGGTGGCTGCTGTGCTTATGGGGGGCTGTCCTGGGGGGGAGACCCGCGTAAGCACCACCCTGGAGGTGGCCACATTACCCCAATGCTTTTGGGGGTGTTCCAGGGCTGCTAAACATGCGTGACTTACAGCCTGTCCCCACGCTTTTAACAGCATGAGTCTTTTCAAAAAGCAAAACATGAAAAAAATCCACCAAAATGATTTTTTTCTCCACCCTGCTCCATCAGGAGACACCCTGGCTGGACTGTGATGGGGAGGAGGGGGATTGGGTGCTTGTGATCCAGCGTCCCACGTGCTCCCCTGCCAGGTGGGACTGGTTGTGCCCAGCGTGGGTGCTGGGTGAGCAGGAGCATCTTGGCAGGGGGCACGGGGGGTTCTCTGCCAGCACTGGGATGGAGGGATGTGGGAGGGCTGGGGGGGGGGGGGCAGGATAGGATTTCAAAGCCTGCAAAGCTCCCGCTGGGTAGGGCCAGCTCCAGCACCAGGCTCGGTCCATCCCCTGGGATCATGATCCTCCGCTGCTGTGTGGCATCCCAGTCCTGGGACAGCTCTGCGGGTGTCCTCGGTCCCAGCCTGACCCCTCCACGGCACCCTGGTGTCTCGGGCCGTGCCTGCAGCCCTTGGAGGGCTGAACGGAGGCGCCGTGCACGCGGATCTGGCTCGTGCCCCGGCAGGCCTCCCCGCGCCCCGCTGCGTGGGCACGGGCGCTGGGTACGTGCTGCCCGGGCTGCCGAGAACGCACCGAGCTCGGCACACGCCCAAACCTTCAGGCTGCACCAGCTCCCGCCGGCTCTCTGGCTTGCGATGGCTCGCCCGGGCCTCCCGGCACCACCCCCGGCGGCACCGGGGCACTGTGCCTTGGGCGCAGCATCGCACCACAGCACCCTGGTGATGGAGGGGTGTCCTGGGCACCACACCCCACACAAGTGCCCTGGGCACGGCGCACCATGCACACGAGCCAGAGAGGGGTGGGTGACATAGAGACAGTGCCAGGCTCTGTGCCACAGCACTGAAAGTCTCTGGGATGTGGTGTCCCAGCACTCGCAGGGAGTGCACTCGCCAGGGTGTGTGGTGGAGGAGCTGTGGGATGTCCCAAGGCACGAGCCTGGGGAGTGAGGGGTCCTGCATAGCCCCTGCTGACTTCCAGGTGCTTTCCTCTCTCCCCACAGGCTGTACCTGGGAAATCCCATGGACCCTCCTGACATTTTAGGTGTGGACCCGAGTGCTGCCAGACCCACACAGCTCCCAGGCAGGGCTAAAAGTGAGCATCTTTTCTCCTTTCTCTTGCCCATCAGCTGCACGAAGCCCCCCATCCCTGTGCCCTGCTGCTGGGGTGGTAGGCTGACCCTCTCCCTTCTCTCTCTCTGCTGGCACTTGCTTTTGCAAACTTGGGGGGAGCTGGGGTGATGGGGCGTGTTGTCACCTGGCCATATGCCACTGCCAACAGCGTGGGCGGCTGGTGGCTCTGCCTGGCTGGACTCTGCCCCACTGCCCTTCGTCCGAGTCCCTCGTCCCCTCCCAGCCTCCCATGGCTGGTCTCCCAAGTGCGGGGATCTCAGCAGAGCTGCCACGGGGAAGCGAGCTCAGGTGCTGTGCGTATGCCACAATCCCCCTAAACCTACAATTCTCCCTTGTGGGGGGCTTCCCACCAGTATTCTCCCCACACCCCGCCAGTGATGTGGGACGCAACAAAGCATGTACCCTGCTAATAATCACCTGGCTGCTGCTTGCTCTGCATGCTCACCCCATGCCTCTCCTTCTCTTGGGTTTCTCTCTTCTCCTGCAGGGCAGCCACCTCCGCGCCCACCTCAGCCTACCGTCCTGCTAACCAGTAAGTTTAGCTTCTTTGAGTGCTGCTCTCCCTCCTTCAGGTCCCCCTTCTTTTCTCTCTTAGTTGGGTGGCCTGGGGCAGGTGCCCCCTACTCTGGTGTACCTGCTGCGTCCAGAGGGGGAAGCAAAGGGAGGTGAAGCTCTGGGGCAGTTCGGGGGCTTGGAGAGGCAGATGCCTCTTCTCGCATCCCAGAGATGAGTGCTGGGACTCTCACCAGCTTTCTCTGTCCCCTCCTAGAGCCTTGCTACGACCCAGTGAGTGAGGAGGAGGAGGGTCTGCCAGGGGGCCTCCGGAAGCTCTGCCTGAAGAAGCCAGGCACAGGGAAGGGTTTGCGACCAGTCAAGCCGTCAGCACGGGTACCGGGCACCAAGGTGGGCGAGCGGCAACCTGGACGGCTGATAAGTGAGGGGCCAGCGGGCGGTGAGGTGACCCTCATCGACTTTGGGGAGGAAGTGCCCCAAGGTAGCCCCTCTCCAGTGGGGGAGCTGACAGCCCCATCATTAGCCAAGCTGGCCATGGAGGCCTTCTCTTTGCTGGACAAGACCCCGCCACAGAGCCCCACACGGGCGCTACCCCGGCCTCTCCACCCCACACCCGTGGTGGACTGGGACGCCCGCCCCTTGCCCCCACCGCCTGCCTATGATGACGTGGCGCAGGATGAGGATGACTTTGAGGTCTGCTCCATCACCAGCCCGCCAAGCCGGCGGGGAAAGACCAACTATGGCTTTGTGGATGAGGGTGAGCGGGGACCAGTGCTGGAGGACAACCTCTTCCTGCCCCCCAAGGAGACCAAACAGCCCAGCATGACACAGACCACAGAGCTCTTTGAGGAGCTGCAGCAGGAGTGCATGAAGAGGCTCAATGTCCCCCTGGGACCGGCTGTCCCTGCTGATGACAAGCCCCAAATCCCACCCCGTGTTCCAATCCCACCCCGGCCCCTTCGCCGCAATGAGCCGGGGCGCTGGTCAGGGGACCTTTCCCCAGCTTCAGGGGGCGAGGAGGACCGGCCACCCCAGATCCCCCCCCGGGACCCGCTGTCACAGCCCACCTCCCGGACTCCCAGCCCCATGGCTCTGCAGGTGGGCTCCCCCCAGCAACGTGCTGCCCTCTGCTCCTGCCTTTCCACCTCACCAGGGAAGCCCATGCCTACCACACAGAGCTTTGCCCTCGACCCCAAGTACGCCACCCCAAAGGTCATCCAGGCGCAGGGCAAGGACTGCTCCAAGGGACCCTGCATTCTGCCCATTGTGAAGGACGGGCAGAAAGTCAGCAGCACCCACTACTACCTGCTGCCTGAACGCCCTGCTTACCTGGACAAGTATGAGAAGTTTTTCAAGGAAGCTAAAAGCCCAGAGGAGGTGCCAGCATCCCGTCAGGTCACCACAGCCACCGTCCGTCCCATGGTGCAGCAGCCACTGCCAGACTGCAAGGCCAACTTTTCCTCCAACAACAGCAACCCCGGGTCCAAGTGCCTAGTGAAAGCCTCTTGCAGCCTCCAGAAGATTGTCTACGATGGGCCAGATGTTTGCCGTCCCACTGACAAGATCCGGCTGGTAAGTGACATCCCCAGCACCCATAAGGGGGAGGGCACACTCTAGCCATGAGTTCACTTGGGCAAGAGCCCCGTGCCTCAGTTTCCCCAACCCCCAAGGGGTTGGCTACAAGGAGGGCCCAAACGTGCAGGGGAACAGAAATGTCACTGCAATGCTAAAATGGGAATTGAAGGCCCTTTTAACCCAAATTGGCCCTGCCCAAGGCCCTACGGAGGGAGAAGGTGGCTGTCACTGTGGTGCCCCTTGGGCTCTCTGAGCTCGGACTATTGAGGCCCGCCCAAGCCCTGGAAAGGCTGAAGATCCCAGGGATTAGAATGATGTCAGCTCCAGGCTGACAGTGCTCCCTGGGGAAAGAGCCAGGGTTGGGGGCAGCCTGGGTGGCCCACTGCTTCAGTCCCAGGCTCCATGCTGCCTGGGGGTGGCAGCAGATGCTGACTACCAGCTCCCCACCAGGTGCAGGAAATGGTGCACGGTGTGACCACTGATGAGTGCCAGGCAGCCCTGCAGAACCACAGCTGGAACGTCCAACGGGCCATCCAGTACCTGAAGGTATGGCACACCCCTGTTCCCTCACCCTGGCTTTCACAAGAGTGGTTTTGGGAGCTGTCACCCCCCTGGCTGTGCCCTGTCCCCTTGCAGGTGGAGCAGCTCTTCTGCCTGGGGCTGAAGTCCCGTGGTGAGTGCCAGCGGGTGCTGGAGATGTTCGACTGGAACCTGGAGCAGGCCAGCTCCCACCTCCTTGATCCCTACGGCACCGCCCGCCAGAAGTAGGGCCATGGATATTTTTGAGTGGGGAGTTCTCCATGCCACACTGCTCTGGGCAAGGTGGCATTATCAACCCTCCTGAGTTTATATCCTGTCCTCTCCTTACAGGTGGTGACAGCAGGGACAGAGCAAGTGGTGTCAGATCTGGAGAAGGCATCTCACCACGGGGCCAGTGCCCCTGCCTCCACCCATGCCACCTGCTGCTGGACTCTGGACTGAGCCCCCACCTGGGGGGTGAGGACACCCCAAAAAGGGGCCCTGCCCAGTGCCTCAGACTTGCTGGGGTGCCCGTGCCCTGGCTTGGACAATGGGCTCTGGCCCCTGGCCCCTTGTTGAATTGTTTTTGTAAAGAGAAATGTAATTTTAATATATATTATGTATATATATATAAAAGTATTCTATGGAGAGGAGGAGGGTGCTTGCGACTGTCTCCCAGGTTATCCCTACAAACACACAGGGCCAGGCCATGTCTCCATGGGTGCTGGTTCATCCCTGCAGGCAGCCGGGACTGTGATCCTTGGGATCTGCCGTGTGATGGAGCTCAGGAGGGGGTGCACGGACAGTGGGGATCCCCAGGGAACTGTGATGCACACCTATAAAACCTCCTGCTGATGCCTCCCAAACTGTTTTAGGGCGCAAAGTTCTCCCCATCCAGGGCTGCTGGAGTTAGTCAGTTTGTCCCACCCCCAGGCTGGAAGGCTGGGCACGGTTTTGCCCACGCTGAGTGGGCAGTGCTTGCCTGCAGCGTTGCCCCCGTGCAGGGCAGCCCCTGCAGCAGGGCCCCCCTTGCTCGGTGCCCCGCGGCTCCCTCCCGGCTGCCGCCTGACTCATGCCCGGGCAGGGAGTGGCGGGATGGCGTCGCCCCCACCCACGCGAGGGGTGTTGTGCAACCGGGTGCCACCACCGCAGCCGGAGCTGGGAGCTGGTGCGGGAGTGGGGGGTGGCTCCCATGGGGTCCCAGCTCAGGGGCCAGTGCTTGCCCCCCTTCCAGGTGGGTATCAGCTGGGTTTAGTTGGGATCAGGTGGAGGAGGATCTTGGTGCCCAAACCCACCAGGTTCACGGGCAGTGGTGATGCCTGCTCCCCAGGATGCCCTCTACCCCAGAGCTAGTGGCTTCAGAGGAGAGACCCTGCCATACATGGTAAGGAAGGGCTGCCTTGGCATTGGTTGTGGGTCCCTCCCTGTGGTAGATGGTACCTGGCCACATCACCCGTGTTCCCTGTGCACCCACGGCTCCCTCCTCTCTGATCCCCTGGCCCTCCCTGAGTGCAGGGACGGGCAGTTGTGCTGGGGACCTGCAGGTGTGCTGGTGCTGCTGTGGACACAGTCATGCACCGGTGCTTCGGACTCTCTGCTTCTGTTTCCCCTTGTGAGGTGCAGCCACCGTGGCGTGGCAGCTGGCTGGCATGGCTGTCAGTGAAGCAAGGAAGGCACAACACTGCCAAATGACTTATTTCTGCCCCCTTAAGTGATCCTGGAGCTGAGTGAGACCCTCTGAAGAAGCAAACACGTTTGTGCTGCAGTGGCCTCGTTGGGTCTCTTTGCATAGCTGTGTCCATCTGGCCTCTGTCCCCGGTGGAAGGTGACTTGCAACCCAGGGCAATGCCTGGCTCCCCCACCCCATCCGGGCTGCGTGGGTGTTTTCTGCGATTGCACAGATAACGCCTGCCCGCAGGTCCCAGGCAGCAGTGCCGAGGTGGGGGACAGGGCAGGGTCAATATGCGGGACCCCAGGGCGCCAGCGGGAGTCTGCTCCTTCCTTCTTCCTCCTTGGTGGCGAGCCAACCCCTGCCAGGGGTTATCAGCCATGCAGCTGAGCGTGGAGGGACCGGGCAGCAAACGGGAGGGTGGATGGGGGTACGGAGCCCAGGATTGACCCACTCCCCAGAGGGATCAGGGACCCCTGTCCCCACCTGCCATCGCAGCGCCTTTGGGCCAAGTGACTTTGAAACCCACCGGTTGCTCCCCAGGAGCTGGGGACCCCAGCCTTGGGCTGTCAACAATGGGGTCAGCCTGGGAAGGGCCTTAAAATCTCCCATGGCAAAACAGGTGTCCCCCATCATCAGGGTGGGTCCCCAGAAATGGGATGCTGCCACCTCATCACAGGCTGCAAGGACATAGAGACGTCAGTGCCCCAGGCAGGGCACGTGGTGTCCCCGTCCCCCCCACCCGGGGGAGTGCTCACCGGAGGAGCCAGAGCCACCCACTGCGTCGCTCCCTTGGGACAGGGAGAGCTGCAGCCCTGTCCCTGGCGCCTCGGAAGCACCATGGGGTGCCAAGGTCCGTGGCCGCTCTGGAGCTGGGTGCTGTGGGGGCTCTGGGTGCTGCCAGGTAAGTGTCAGGGTCGCTGGCACAGCTGATGGGGTGGCTGATACCATCTGGGTGATGGGCTGCGAACAACCCTGCGGCTCTCCAGGTTGGAGCCTGAGTGCCTGGCCGGGGTCTGCCCTGTCTGTCCGTGGGTGCCGCAGCCTCGGTATGGCCCCCAGCTGCAGCAGGGGAAAGGGGGTGGAATTGTGGATCAAATGGGGACTCTTGCCCTTGGGGAAAGCTGTCCATCTGCTGTTGGAGTTCTTTGGGCTCTTGGGAGTTCTTGGGTGCTCCCCCCGTAGCGGGGAGGAAGGATGGATGTGATGGGACCCCTGGCTGGTTTTTTGCTGATCCTGCTCTGCTTCCACCCACCTGTGCACAAGCTGGGGGGATGAAGGAGCAGTCCCTTGTCCCCACGCTGGTCTCGGCAGAGTCGGGCAGCATCTCCCATGCAGCTGATGGTACCAGCACCGAGCTGCCTTCGGACCTGGGCATGTGCCAGGCGTTTCCCACTGCCGCAGCCGCACGGCCGGAGCACCCCTCTCCAGGCAGCAGGGATGTCACCTCCGTGGGCAGCCAGGGCTCAGGTAAGGCTGGCAGGCAGCTGGCCGCGGGCAGGTTCCTGCCTGCTGGGACCGCGGTGGGGTTGATCCAGCTGGGGCTGCCTTGTCTCGCTCCACAGGCATCCCGGTGCCGCAGGCGACAAGAGGGCTGGTCCCAGCTGGGAGCAGTGGTGAGCAGGAGGGGCCTCCCAGCCCGGCAGCTTTCCCTGGGGGTCCAGCAATGCCAGGCAGCTTCCAGGAAGGGGCAGGGATGGGGGTCTCCTCTCCAGGCGCTGCCAGCCACCCAAGCAGCGCCCCTCCAGCTCCCCCCACCACTTCACTCAAGCAGCTTCCATCTTTCACGCCAACGGGGCATGCAGTGGGTGCTGTCACTGCGGAGCGGATGCCAGGGACAGCATGGACCACAGTGCCATTGCTCCCCCAGGATGAGCACAGCACAGGGACGTCACAACCCAGCATCAGCAAGGGCTCTGCTGAGCCACACGCAGCTGCCTCACTCCTGTCCCAGGAGGTCATGCTGGAGCTGGATGAGGCCACCTCACCTTCAACCTCAGCAGCCAGCGTCTCCCAGGACAGGGGTAGCCCCATGGAGATGGCAGCAGCCTCAGCAAACCCTACTGCTGGCCTCCCTGGCATCTCCCACAGCACAGCCACAAAGGCAGCCAGGATGGCATCCCCACCATCTGCAGATGCCTCAAGTGCATCCTTGGCAAAGGTCACCTTTTCTTCTGCTGCCATTGGCATTGACGAGGCTACAGAGCCAGGGACACATGCCTTATCTGACACTGGTCACAGTGCCTCACAGGACCCCCCTGTGCCTCCTGCTCAGCTGCCTCCACCCCTTTTGGCCCAACTCCCTGGTGATGCTGTGCTGGGCACAGAAGAGATGCTTCCCCCCAGCCACAGTGCAGCTCCTGGCACTGCTGGAGATGGGCTGCCTGGAGCCAGTGCTGTCACTCACCTCCAGACCACTGCAGTAGCTCCAGGCACATTGGCTATGGTGATGGATGTCATAGCTGAAGAGCATATTCCCACTGTATCATTCCCAGCTCTGGGAAGCACCAGTGCTGAGCTGGTGTCCATCAGGAACGAGGACAGCACCGAAGCCGCAGCAGGCATTGCATTCCTGGAGACCAAAGCCACCTTAGGGCAGCTCAGCATGACCCTGTCCACCCCTACAGCTCTCGCTGACCCTGATGGTGCCTCTCCAAGGCCCTTTCTGCCCTCCATGGACTCTCCATTCCCCCAGACTCTCTCAGCAGGCCCTGGGACCACGACAGCACAGGTGACTGCAGACAGAACCCCTCCAGCCAGACCCAGCATGGCTGTGCCCTTGTCCCTTACAGGTGCCAGTGGAGCAAAGCTAGAGAGGGCCTCTCGAGCTGCTGCAACACCTTCCATCACTGCACATGACGCCGGGGCTGTGCCAGCTGCCCATCTATCCTCCCTTGTTGGCAACACTCCAGTTAGTGAAGCAGGGATGGGAACAGCATCACTGGCCAGTGGCAGTGCCACCACTATGCTGGGGGACACTGGAACCACCCTGCCTGTGCCTGATGCATCCCCCAGCCACAGCCAGACTGGTCCCACAGTAGGTTCAGCGGACCCAGGATCTGGTGTCACACCCAGATCTGCACCAGCCCTACCGCTCTGGGCTGAGGCCCAACATGGGGAAACTCCAGGGACAGAGACATCATCACCAAGCACTGCACCAGGCACTGGCACAGCTGTACCAGGTACCCCAGGGGTACTCAAAGCAGTCACCATCTCCATGGCATCACAAGCAGACATCTCCCATCTCCTGGAAGGCAGTGCCAGTGTAGGAATGGCACAGGTGGCGCCCCCATCCAGCATCCCCCAAGAGATGGGAGCAGTCACGTCCCTGGCTACCCCACCACCAGCAACAGAAACTTCAGGTGATCCCCACCTCGGTGGCAGCACCACAGGGAGAGCAATGACGATGGAGTTCCTGGAGGTGGGCACAGAGGAGAATACAGATGCTAGTGCCACCGGGCCAGCTTCCAGACATGTGACCACCACTGCCAGGCCATCACCAGAGTTACCTGCCCAAGGGAGTGATGCTTCTGAAACAAGGCCTCCAGTGGATCTGACTCTCCTGTCTCCCAAGGGCAGTCCCTCAGCCCCACTGGTCATGACTAACCCCAGCCCAGCACCAACCAAGGCCAGAACACTCTCCAGTACAGCCACTGGCGAGACACCCCAGCCTGTGACACCACCAACCCCCAAAAACGCAGCTGCAGAGGGAGACCAGGGCACATCCCAGTTGGCAGGAGATGGCAGCACCACACAGCCAGGTCTGGGCTCCACCCTGGCTGAGAATACAGGGGTGAGTGCCACAAGAAGTACCCATCACAGTGGTGACATCTCTCTGGGGACAGCCCCACCGGCATCACCCCATGCTGCAGCCAGCATTGCTACTCTGCCAAGTGCTGAACCACTCCACAGCTACCACACTGCTGAGCCCACCTCAGACATGGGCGTGAACTTGGACACGGACACGGCTTCTCCCGTGATGAAGAATGAGGCTGCAAGGCTGCCCCTGGAGTTGCCCACTCCTATGGCTGGGGTGACTGAACCAGCCGCCAGTGATGCCACCCTGTCAGCACACTCTGCCCCAGGCAGCAAAAGTCCTACAACAGTGGCCATCATGGGCTCGGCATCACCCACAGCTACAGAGCTGGTTGTAGCACCTTCCCCTGTCCTTGCTCACAGAACTGCTGAGCCAGATGTCAGTTTGTCCCCTACTGTTCCCTGGAGTACCCATCTGGTGGTGGTGGCACCCTCTGACACTCCCGGCATCACTGTCACTAGTCCAGCAGTGGGAACAGGTGATGTCAGTATGGACAGGGTCACAACACTCACCTCTGCTGTTCCCAGCAGTGCCTCTGCTTCACACAGCTCCCGAGTCACCCTGAGGCCATCTCCTGAGGCCACTGATAGCACCCACAACCCAGTCCCAAGGGCTTTCAACCCAGTCATTGGGGACGAGCCCACGGTTGGGGTCACCTCGCTGTCTGTTGGCCCCACACACCCATGGGAGACTACAGCTGCATCTTGGTCAGGTGCTGAAGATACCACTGCCTGTGCAGACACCACTCCATCTGAGAGAGGCGACGAGGGTGCAGCACCCTCAGTCAGCAGCACCCATGTCCCTGACTCCAACACCGCTGCCTCAAGCCTGGCCACCACACCAGCCACAAGCACATTCCCCAGCAACACCATCCCACCAGCCACCTCCGTGGGCTGGGAGATGACCAGGGCCACCACAACCATGCTGTTTGCCACAGCAAGGGACACCAGCACCAGCAGTGCCCTGTCCCTCACTGTAACACAAGAGACAAGTGGAGATGGGCAACCTGTCCTGTTCCCAGCACATACCCCCTCGTTGGAGACAACTGCTGGCTCCTGGGGCATCCTTGGTCCCAGCACTGCTGTTGCAGTGCCCAGTTCATCCCTCCCAAGTCTGAACAGCCCAGCAGAGGAACCAACAACCACCTCTTCATCCCTGCTTGGTGTTGGTGCAACTGGGAAGGCAGCAACTGCACAGAGTCCCACCAAGTCAACAACAGGCACCACTTCTATATCTGTCAGTAACCACAACGTGGGACAAGAAGCGAGCACATCACTTCCTGCCTTCCAGACATCTCCAGGGGCACCTGCCTGGGGGGAGAAAACAGCCATCACTGCAGGCAAGACCACGGCCATCACTGCAGGGAACACAATAGCCATCACCACAGCCATCAGCACCACATCCCTCACTGCAGGGAACACTGTGGCCACCACTACAGGGAGCTCCATGGCTGTCACCACAGGCAGCACCACATCCACCACTGCAGGGAACACTGTGGCCGCCACTACAGGGAACACTGTGGCCACCACTGCAGGGAACTCCATGGCTGTCACCACAGGCAGCACCACAGCCTTCAGCACCACATCTATCACTGCAGGCAGCACTACAGCTATTGCAACCACAGCCCCAGTGAGCCCAGCCAAGGAGGTGGGTGGTCTCCCAGTCCCAGGCACCACGGCACCAGTGAGACCACCAGCCACCACCAGCTCTGCCACCTCCCCATCTTCTGCCTTTGGGACACACATAGGACCAGCTACAGCACTGAGCACATCTGCCCACACCACTGCTGGCAACAGAAATCCTACCCCTGAGCCACAACCCACCCATGAGCTTATCAGTAAGTAGATTTTCGTTTTTCCGAAGCCAACAGCAGGAGGGGATTGTCAGCCAATCAAACATTGTGGTGAATGAGGGTATAGCCTGGTCCAGGGTGTTTCATCTGCATTGCACTTTGGGCGGCCAGATTCATGGGGAAAGGCAAAATAGGACAACAGAGAGCATCCCAACAGTGGGTTAAAATGGGGTTGCAATCCATCAGAGCACAGGCACATCATCCTGTCAGCAAGCAGGTGAATTTGTCCTGGCTACAGGATGGATAAAGCAGACATTAATGGTTTGACACCTTTTCCATTAATCTCCTGCTCACGTCAGTGCCAGCAGCCTCGCTCTACCCCTTTGGTGCCAAAGGAGGGGACCAAGAGTATGTCCAGAGGATGGTGGATTTTAACTCTCCGCTGTTCAAGCCAGAGATTGGATTTCCCTTTGGGAAGTCACTGCGAGATGCTCTCTATGTGAGTCCCCCCCTCGCTGAGGGTAAAAAAACCCCCACAGAAATGGAGCAGAAACCAAATTTTGTGTTTTTTTTAAATTATAAAATGGCTGGTTTCTGCTCACCCATGGAGACTGAAAGCCATCCCAGGTGCTGCCTGGCTTGTTGGCAAATAACAAATTATTTTGGTTAGTTCACAGACAATGGACAGATCATTTTCCCACCCACGGATAACTATGTCCCGTCCAACCCCAACCCACCTCCCCGGGGCTTCAGTGGCAGGGAGAGCTTGCCAATGGTGGCTGTCTTTTGGGATGATGCAGATTTCTCCCAGGGCATCGGCACCACCTGGTACCAGGTAAGGGCCACCAAAGATTTCTCCTGGGAAAGCCCAGCTCCTGGCTTGCTCATTTAACCCTCTCTCTTGCCAAACATCAGGAGTACTCCACCCTCAGCTCCACGCGAGATCCCCTTGTCCAGGACGTGGAAGCAAAGATTGAGAAATACCTGAAAATCCCCTATGTAGCAAAATGGACCTTGAAGGTGACATGGGAGAAGGCTCCAGCATACCCATCCCACAGGGATGACACTCAGGTGAGCAGTGGGAGACTCAGGTGATGGAGGCGACTGTCAGCAGCTGTTTCACATCTCACCACCTCAGTCTGCACTGCAGGGAGAGCAGGGGAAGCTTTGGGACTGCTAAGGGGTTGCCTTGGGTTTCTGCAGACGAGCACATACCAGGCAGTCCTCACCACTGATGGGAACTATTCCTTCGCCCTGCTGCTCTACCAGGACGGCGGGATGCGGTGGAACTACACCAAGCTGGCTGCAGGCAACGTGCTGATCGGCTTCTCCAGGTGCTCTGTGTGTGTGACTGGGTTTTGGGATGGCAGGGATTTCTCCCAGCACTCTGTTGGAACCACTGGAGATGTTATCCCCAGGAGAGCCCAGCTCCCACTCCTGGAGCAACCCTGTCCCATTTCAACCCTCTGTCCTGCAAACCACAGCAGTTCCCACCCCAGCTGCCTTGTGGGGAGCAAAGGAGGGTTGTGTTGGAAGGGTGACCCCAAACCTCCTCTCTCCACACAGTGGCAATGGCTATGCCCAAAACAATGAGCTGACTCAAAAGCCACCAGCTGTCAAGTACCGACCAGACCAGCACAGCAGCGCCGGCTCCGGTACGGCACCAGTGGGGTCCTTGGGGTGGGTGGGGATGGAGGGAGCTGTGTGCTCTGTGCCAGGAGCATGTCCCCAGCACGTATAGCTGTGAGGCAATGGGCCAGTGAAGCCACTGGAGAGGGCTCGCCACCAAGAGCAGGGCATGAGTGTTCCGTGTCCTGCTGTGCCTTGCATGGGTGTCCCCTGTGCTGCTGTGGCTGGCCACAGCCACGCTGGCTCTAGAGGGAGCCTGGAGACCTCGTGTGAGGTCAGTGCCCAGGGCTGGCTGTCCCATGGGATCCCTCAGCACAAGGTGAGACCCTGGCCGAATGGTGCTGTTCTCTGATTGCTCCCCAAGATGTGCGTGGACTGTGGATATACAGGCTGGACAGTCGCTCCCGGGTGAACTACAGGCTGTGGTGCCTGGCGTGGCTGGATGCAGAGCCAGCGCCGGCCACCTGGAACAACCAGCTGCCACCATGCCCCTGCTCCCGGCCCCAGGCAGAGTTGGACCCCCGCTACCGCTGGAGCAGAGGTGCCAAGCGCAGCCCCCCATGGCAATCCATGAGATGGGGAGATGCCAAGGGCTCCCCTCCTGCTCTGGGGACAGCTGTGATCCCTCCACACCATTTCAGGCTCAGAGGATGCCTCTGTGAGGATGCTGCGCACTGCATCCCCCAGCCCAGCTGGAGCTGGGGTGCGATGTCTGTACCAAGACGGGAGCTTCCTCGAAGGCTGGCAGGAGAGAGCATGGAGCGCCCCCATCCACCGCAGCGCTGGTAAGTGGGCACTGGCATTCCCTCACCCTAAGACACCCCAAGCACCGAGCACAAGAGCAGCAAGGACCCTGACAGCCCCCAGCACCTGGCTGCCTTCCTCCACAGACAGGGAGCTGGAGGCATTCAGCTGGTGCTGCCGGCGCGTGGGGAAGCCCCTGTTCTGCTCCAGGTTTGCTGAGAAGAGACCGAGGGTCAGCTGTGAGGGATACATTCCACCCACCCCCGGTGAGTCCCCAGGCTCTGCCTCCTCTGTGCCAGGACACTGAGTGGGTGGCACAGCTGTACACAGAGCCCCTGCATCGGCCACGCTTTGCAGCATCCTGGTGAGGACTGCTGAGCTAACACAGCCCTGGGGGGGCTCTTCTCCCTGAAATGACACCAATATTTGCTCTCCTTCCTCCCCCCAAAATGATTCCATCTCCTTTTGTCCCCAGCTGGTGCCTTTGGGGATCCCCACATCACCACCCTGGATGGACTCACCTACACCTTCAATGGTCTCGGGGACTTTGTCCTGCTGCTGGCCAGCGATGCCCAGACCAGCTTCTTGCTGCAGGGGCGTACGGCACAGACTGGCACAGCCCAGGCCACCAACTTTGTGGCTTTTGCTGCCCAATACAACTCTACCACCACCACAACAGTGAGTAGGAGTGACCTGGGTATGAGTTTGAGCTTCTAATGGCAAGCTCTGCATCACCTACAGAGTGATGTGGGTGGGACCCAAGGAGTATCCCCTCTCCTTTTCCAGCCACATCCCCCCACTCCAACAAAGTGCTAACAGTGGGACTAATACTCACCAGACACAGATCTAGCACCACTTGCAAACAGGCCAGTAAGGGATGAGGAACTCTGCAGGAACATGGTCTGATCCACATTCTTCATTGCACACTCTTTGTCCTAACACATTAGCACAAGCAAATGCCCTTCCTTTCTTGGCAGAATTGCTCCCCGCACCTGTTTCATTAAGCAGAATGTCCTGATGTCACCAGAAACAGCTATTGAGCAGTTTAAGGATGGGGCTCAAAGCTGGAAGCCCATCAGCACAGCTCTCCACATTGTCATAGCCAGCCAAGTAGCAGTGATGGCCTTGGTGTGCCCCATGTCAGTGGTGACAAGGGGCAGCTGGCTGTCCTCCTCTGTGCAGTCATCAAAGCTGCTTTATTATGTGTCTGCCAGAGTGAAGATGATGCCAACGTAGGCCCTGGAGCTGACCCTCTCTGCCAGGGCTGGACAGGGTTTAACTTAAGTGTTCCCAGCATGGGGAGATGGCAGGAAGGGACAAGCAGGGGGGCTGACTGGGACATCCACCATGATTTGCAGGTTGAGTGGACCTTGGAGAGCCAGGGTGACATCCAAGTACTCCTGAACAATGAAACCATCCAGTTTTCCTATTCCCAAGGTGAGTAGGATGTGCTGTTAAATGTTAAATGTATATGGGGGAGATAAGGGATGTCCCAACCTCCTGGCACCAGCCCTGCTAGCACATCCTGAGCTCCATCAAATGTATCCCATCTGCATCTGTCTCCGGTTTGGGCAAGGTGGATGGGGAGCACTCCCCTCTGCAAATTCATCGCTGCCATTTTAGACCCCAGCCTTGTGCAGACTCTCCCTCTGTGCTCTCCTTCTCTTGCAGACATGGGTGAAGAGGTGTATTACAGCCCTGGTGTCCTGCTAATCAATGCCTCCTCTGTCACGGCCGTCTTCGATGGGACCATTGCTGTCTCTATCTCAGCCACCTCTGGCATCCTCAGCGTGGTCTGCAGCCTGCCCGACTGGTACCGCAACAGCACCAAGGGCCTCCTGGGTGAGGGCTGCTGGCACTGCTGCAGAGCTGGGGTGCAATTTCCCTTCCCATCCTAAAGCAGGGTGGAAAACTGGGGGAATGTGCTTGTGAGGGCAGGGACCCCTGGGTCTAAACTAAACACCGGCCAGCACTGGCCGGGAGGTCAAATCTGGCATGGGGGACTCCATCCCTCTGGTGATGCTCCACCAGGTGTGTGGGACCATGACCCCGCAGATGATTTCCAGATGCCAAATGGTACCAGCATCCCTGTGAACAGCAGTGAGGAGGAGATCTACAGCTATGGGATGACCTGTAAGTCCACGCTTTGGATCCACTTTGAAGATGCTCTCCTTCCTGCACCTTTTGGCCTTGCTTTGGCTGGAGACATTTAAACACTTGCCTGAACAATAGTGACTCCAGGAAAACTCTTTGGTCTCCTCACTGCTCCATGAAAATGAACCCTAAATTATAAGAAGCCTTAAAAACCCAAGACTGTCCCCATGGTTGCTCTCTTGCAGGGGCCGCTGGTGACCACAGCCTGTTTGCTCAGCCTTTGGACTCACAGGCACTGAACTTCACACCCATCTTCTTGTCTCGGCTGCGGCAGGAGAATGAAAGCCAGTACCAGCTGGCAGTCTCACAGTGTCACGGCAGCAAGGAGTGTGTCTACGATTCACTGAGCACCGGGAACTTGGCCCTGGGCCTGGCCACCCAGAGCCTCGCAGCCGACTTCCAGCAGAGGAAGACAGTACTCAGTAAGTGAGCAGATCCTCCCCTCCAAGAGAGCATGGCTGGGGTAACCAGGCAGTGCCCTGCTCCCTCCCTGGGCTCTCTTGCTCCAGGTGAGATCAGGGAGAAATCACCAAGGTCTTGGAGTTACATTGCCCAGCTGGCTCATCTCCAAGCCTGGGGGATGCCACCATGCTGTGCAACACAAAAGTCTTGTTGGTGGGCAGTCATGGCAGCATCTGCCTGGGGTCTCATCCTCACCAGGAGGGACTCAGAGCCAAGGGGTGACAAGGTCACAATAGCAAACCACCAGCTGTGTGCTGGGCTTCTCTTTCCGCAGATGCCTTCCCTCCTGTCATCACTGGTGATGCTTCACTCACAGCCTTCAGGACAGAAAAGGTCAGAAGGCAGTACCATGCCACGGGGGTGGGTGCACACTTTGTCCCCCACCTCTCACCAGAGCTCAACATATCAGGTAAGGAAGGAGAGATGGGGAAGATGGGATAGTATGGAATGGGGGCACACCCTTTCCTCTGCCACCTCTTTTAACTACCACATCTTCTCCTGGCAGAGAACGGCACCCTGACATGGGAACCTCTTGGGATAGTCCCATTCACCATTAACCTGGAGGCTGTTGGGTCCAACAACCTCTCTGCGCTCCTCCAGCTCCGCTTCACCCTTTGCAAATGCAGCAGGAGCCAGGAGTGTGACTACAACAACACCGTCACTCTCAGGGAGTCCTCCCTGCAGGTAGTGATCCAGAAAGCTTCTCTGGTGTCACACCATGCCTGTCCCCATGCCAGCTGTGCTGGCTGTCTTCTCTGTCCACCTGTCCTCCTCGTGTGCCCTAAGCCAGTGTCACCATCTCCTTCCCAGCTGGCAGCCTGCAAGTGTGACAGTGGCTACTCAGGTCCCTTCTGCCAAGACCCTCCAGACCCCTGCTCCCAGGGATGCTTCCCTGGTGTGGGCTGTGACTCGTACACTGGCTGTGGCCCCTGCCCAGCTGGTCTGACAGGCGATGGACGGCACTGCTCAGGTGACAAGGGCTCACCATGGCCACTGGGAACCCAGAAACCTTGCAGGACCCCAGCCAAGGTATTTCTCCTGGTGCCACGGTGTGTTGCCTTGGCAGATATCGATGAGTGTGCACAGGGGATGGAGTGCCCAGAGAACACCACCTGCATCAACACAGTGGGGAGCTACATCTGCTCTTGCCCAGCCAGCGAGGAGGGTGAGTACACACTCTCTGGCAGGCATGGTTCTCATCCCCATCACCCCTGGGCTCCATGGAAGAGGGTTCCTATGGGATGCAGGCTGACCAGAAAGGAGAGAAGGGAAAGCTGGCTGAGCTCTGTGCCCAAGCCCTTGCTGTCCTTAATAGAAGGGACTGGAGTTCAGCTGCCACTTGTTTTCCGAGGCTGTAGTCTTACTAATCTGTTGGGAAGGGAAATTTTTCCTATGCAATTTTTTCCCCTTGAGAAAAAAAAGCTCACATGCAGAGGGTGGAGGCTAAAATCAAGCCCTGTTTTCAGATGGCTGTGGTGGGGTTGAGGTGGTGGTTTTTGCTCTCATTCTAATGCACCAGGCTGGGATTTCACAAGGGCAAACAGCTGCAGCTGGGGGAAGGGGATGCAGGGCTTTTTCCTGGGGACCTGAGTTTACACTAAAAGTCCTAAAAGAAAACCAAAACAAATCTTAGAAGAAAGGCCTTACAGAGTGGCTGGGGCCAGGTTCATGCCTCCAGCTGTCACGGGCTCCCTGTCCTGTAGGTGAGAAGCCAGGTTGTAGCTCTGCCTGCGGATCCAACTCCTGCCCCAAGGGCTACTGCAGCAATGGGGGACGCTGCCACCTCCACCCCATCACCTGCACCCCCACCTGTGCCTGCCCCTCAGCTTTCACCGACCAGCGCTGCCTGGTGGCAGGAGGGGATTTTCGGCCGCTGCCTAGCACAGGTGGGTGCCCATGCCTGGTGGGGGTTGTACCCCAATCCCACTCCCCCAGTCCTGGGATTGCAGAGCCACCCACTGTGGCTTTCACCCAGCAGATCTCCCCCGGAGAACCATCCAGCTGCGGGTTCGGACACTGCAAAATGCCACTGCTGAGGAAGTCAACAGCACTGTATGTCACTGGAGTGGATGGGCTCAGGGAGGGGGACACACCAGCACACTAGGCAGTATGGCAGCTTGGGGTGCCCACGCCTCCATATGCCTCCCTCCTGCGGGTTCTCTGGGGATCCAGTGGATCCACAAGATCACAGGGAGGAAGTACCATCTGCGTGATGCCAGCTGTGGCTGTGGCCATGTGCCAGAATCCCAGCGCATGAGCCAAAGGCCAGAGCAAACTTTGGGGCTTGGCCATGGTGCCTCTATCACCCTTCAGCCTTTCCCTGTGTTGATGCCATTTCTGTCCTCCACTAACACCTTTCTGCTTCCTTTGCTGCAGGTCTCAGCCATCCTGGGCTCCCTGGAGGTAAAGACTTTCCAGAACAACACTAACATCACCCAGACGTGAGTCAGCAGTGAAATGGCCCTGTGCCCACCCCAGTGAACCAGCAGGGCTGGGCTGGGCTGGGCATGGGGCCACAGAGTTTGGTGCACAAAGCACATTTTTCCCCACCTCAGAGTCTGTTTTTCCATCACTGATGCTGGTAAACCCTTGGAGACACAAGCCATTTATCACCCTCTGCCTCCTGCCTCATCCCTTCTTTACCACTGCCCGAATGGGAATACTGAGGCATGGTGAGGCTCAGTCACTGTCATGCAGCTGTGGCTCCACCAGCAGCCCCATCTTTTCCCTGCAGGAGAGACGGTGAAGGCTCCACCTTCGTGGTGGTGTCTGAGTTTGCCTATGACAGCCACAGCACCGTCATCTGGTTCCTGAATGAGAAGCTGACAGTGGCCATCACCACTGCCTTCAACAGGCGGCGGGGGAGGCGAGAGGCAGGCACAGGGCTCCTCTTCCAGCACCTGCACCAGGACAACATCACTGACCTGGTGAAGCGTGAGTTGCTCCTGGCACTGAGCTATGGAGCACATGAGGGTCACCCCACTCTTCCCATTGCCCCCATTGCTCTCTGTGCCCCAGTGTTCAGCTAACGCCTCAGGGGGAGGAGGGTGGGCAGCGTCCTGCACCCCAGGCATGGATCCAGCTCAGGGAGATCTGAGGAAGCATCAAGGGATGATGCTGTGCAGCCTGACCCATGTGCCTTCCCTCTGCAGTGACAGTAGCTGAGCTGAGGGACTATTTCCCCTGTGCTCTGTATGGCTACAAGGGCTACCGGCTCCAATACGTGAGCTCCAGCGGCTTCGTCTGCATCTCCCCTTGCAAGATGGGCTACTGCCAGCACGGCGGCCGCTGCCAGCACCTGCCAGAGGGGCCCACGTGCAGGTAAGCAGCAGCACTGGGGTGGATGAGGCCACCCAGCACAGCCGCTTCTCCCCACGGCATCACTGCTCCTCCCTCCCCATCCACAGCTGCCTGCCCTTCTCCATCTTCTCCCCGGCCGGTGACCGCTGTGAGTGGCTGGCCATCAGCCTCGCTGCCTTCCTTGGCATCTTGCTGGGAGCCCTGGCTCTGCTCTGCCTCCTGTTTGCCATCGGCTGCTTGGCCCTGCACCTCTGCCGCCAGTACCAGCGCCAGCACAAGGGGTGAGTCGTGGGCTGGACCCACACAGGGGTGGGTGCTGGAGGTGCAGCAGGGGAGCAGGTTGGGTGTCAGAAACAAACACTGATGGAAAATCCCCCTTTGGAAAGTCCATCTTTGGAAGATCCACCAGTGGTGGGACTCATCTGGCCTGTGGAAGGGCCAGGATGACCTTTTAGTATTTTCCAGCCACTATCCTAGTCACCTGCTGCTAAGAGATGCAATAGTATTGGTGGTTGAACATTAGCTTCCTTTTTTCCCCCACATCAGGGAAAGTTTGCATTTCTTCTCATCCTGCCCAGTGCTTGGTTACAGATGGGCTTTCTATTTAATTTTAATTTGAATACCACCCAAATGATTTCTACTGCAATTCACACGTGTCTGGAAAGAGTTGGCCTGGAGTGAGGAAACAGTGGTTTCAGGATTGGAACTTGCTCTCCTGCAGAGCAGGGAGTTAACAGAATGGCAAGGTGCGAAACTGGGGGGGAAGCACCAGCATCTTCTTCCTTCCTTCCCAGCCCCTGGTCCTGGGGTGGCATCCTCTCTCAAGGAAAGCTCCAACACTCCTGATCTGGTTGGAGCTGTGTCCTGCCCATGCTCCCAGCTCCCTGCTGGCCCTGGGAAGCAACTCTGTTCTCTTGCACTTGTGGCAAATCAAGAAATTGTGTGAACAGCAACTGGGGCTTTTCCTCTTCTCATAACCCCAACTCACCCCCACGGTCAGTCACTGCTTCCCTTTGCCACCCGACCCAGACACCAGGACCAGGCAGGGGCTCTCCCAGCACCCCCTTATGTTGTCCCCTTTCTGTTCCTCCTTCCAGGACCAAGGAGACCTTCTGGAGGACACGGCCCTTCTCCTGTGAGTACACCCCTGCAAACTCCCCCCACCATGGCTCTGCTTTTCAGTCTTGAAGCTCTGCTCATCTTCCTTGCTGCAGCTTTGACGATGGCAGGAGAGCAAGCAGAGCCCAGCTGCTCCCACTCCCTGGAAAGTCATTGGAAACCACAGCTTCAGGCCATTGACCCCTCAGTCCAGGTCTGCTCAGGGGTTATTGTCCCCATGGGGCCTTGGGGTGGGGAGCTTTGGGCTGGGGACTGAAACTTGGCCCCGTGCCTTGAAGATGCTCAGAAACCACACCTTATCCTGAAACATCACGGATGCTCTGGCTGGCATTGGGATCCACACCACTGTCTGAGCTCATTGTGAGGAGCAGAACCCAAGTACTACTGACAGCATGGTGAAGCCTGTCCTTTTTCACAGATAAGGATCCAGAGACCCCACATCAGGCCCCCAGACCTGTTCCCCGAGCAGCCCTAGCCTGCTGCTGATCCTGCTCCACGCCTCCATGCTCACCAAGGAACCAGACTCTGCTTCTTGCTCCACCACTTGCTCTCAAGGTCTCCAGCAACAGCAACACATGGAAGCAGAGGACAGGCAGCTGGCTGCCTTTTGAATTCTGGTCTTTGTGGGAGCATCCACCCTGGAGAAGGAGCTTTTTTTGAATGAAAAATGTGAGTTTATATTGGGTGACCAAAGCAAGAGGATTTCACCT
>JAWWEW010000012.1:9827326-9841786 GCA_035583185.1 Anabacerthia variegaticeps | reverse complement strand
GATACTTGTCCTACTTCTGGGGCACCATCTGCTCCTGCTCCATCTCCAAGTGCTGATGGAGAGGACAGTCCAGCATTTGCCAAATCTCCTGTTCCTCCAGCCAGCAGCTCTCCATTATTAGCAGGAGAGGCTGAGGGCTGCAGGGATGAAGGGCTCATGTCACTCTGCGTGTCTGTATAGGGACTGCCATTCCCTAGACCTTCTGCCTGTGGCACATCCTCTGCCCCCTCAGCTCCCTGATCCTGGATCCCAGCAGTGGGCCATGCCACTCCATTCGGTAACAAAGGAGCTGGTCTGGGGGCATCTAAATCTGAACTCAAGCCAGTGCCAAGTCCACCTGCTTCCACAAGAGCTCCGTGTGGCACCTCTTCTGACTGTGACTCCTCAGGAGATGGTGACACAGGTGCTTCTGGGGCAGTAGCAAGATCAGGGCTGGATTGTGTCTCTGCTGCATCTTCAGCTGCAGGCAGGGTACTGACTTCAGCCCCTGGGGGTGGGTAAGCAGCCCCAGGAGCACTGGTGGTGTCTGCAGGGGATGTCAGAGCATCAGGAAACAGCGATGGCTGTTCTCCAGTGGAGGTCTGCCATGGGACAGGCTGCAGTGATGGATTGTCCAGACCCACAGCCCCCATGTCCCCTGTGGGCAGCACAGTGGCCAGGACTGGTTGATTCACGTCACTCTGGGCATCAGTGGGAATGGCTGGGACCAGCAGTGAGGTGGCAGTGCCCTCTGTTTCCTCAGGTGCCACCGGTGCCTCACTGGCTGCAGGTGACAGGACTGAACCAGAAGCTTCTGGTGACAGCCCAGGAACGTCCTGCCCATTCCCGTCCCCACCACTGGACGGTGCCAGTGAAGTGTCTGGGCTCAGCACTGCCTCTCCAGGGAGGAGGGAGGGCTCCCCAGGGTTTCCCTCTGTTTCTGACATCACTGGGCTCTCTGGAGGTAGGTGGGATGGGCCAGCCGTGCTGAATTCACCGTTTATTGCATCTCCTGCATTTCCAGACTCTGAAGCCAAGGGACTTTCCTCAGCAGCTGGGGCCATTTCTCCTGCTGGCTCTGGGTTAATGCCCTCAACGCCGCTCACTGCTCCATCCTGTTGGGTTGTAATCAGCTCAGCGCTGGGGCTGGGACTCGAGGAGTTGGCATTGGCTCCACTTTGGACAGCCCCAGGCAGGGTTACACCTTCTTCGGCTGCTCTCATGGCTGCAGTAAGCCCTTGACTTGGCAGTGTAGTGACACCAGCAACCTCGGGGCTGCCAGCAGTTGGCTGTGGCACCCAGGCGTCTGCTGGTGGAGGGGTGGTAAGGCGGGACATGGTGCCAGTGGTGAGGTCTATGTCTTCTCCTCTGGTCATGGCTGTGAGGCTGTCTTCCTTCACATCTGCAAAGGGAGGGGTGATCCCCAGGGTGGGATCAGTTGTGGCCTCTATTACCTCATGCTCTGCTTCTGGAGTGACAGCGGGGTGCTGTGCAGTGATGGCATCATCGGTCATGGCTGTAGTGGGAGCAGCTGAACTCCTCTGAGTGGTCAGAGGCTGGGTCACACTTGGCACGAGTTGTGTCATAGTGCTGTATTCACTCATTGCAGTCACGAAGGAATCCGGCTCAGTCCCAGGAGGCAAGGTTGAACTCAACGGGCTCCCTGTGAAGATGTTCTTCTCTGTCTCAGTATCAGCCACTGTGGTGTTTGTCTCCACAGTGCCCATCACCAGGGCACTGGGCCCCTCGTTATCTGCCGTGGTGGGAGAAGCTGTCCCCACAGTAGAGGGCTCATCAGTAGTGACAGGGACAGCAGCAGCCCCAAATCCTGCAGAGAAGCACAAAGCAGAGCATTAAGCCGGGTGCCAGAGCTGGCAGCCTGCCAGGCTCAGACACATCTCTCCACCAGCTATGCACCACAAAGCTCCCACCCCTTCTTAAACCCTACTGCCTCATCCCACAGCCTTACAAGGCTCTGATTTAAGAGCCAAGGAGTGCAGTCTGGGCTGCCTTAGGCATAGCACTGCACAGCAACTGCACAGCACCTCTTCCATCCCCAGCACCAGCAGCCACCAGCTGAGAAAGGACACAACTCATCACAGGTCAGGGAGAGACACTGGTGCAAGTGTGGCAGCAAAGGCAGCCACTGCAGCCCAGCCTGGTTAGGCTGGGGATGTTACTGCCTGGCCACTGGGTAGAGCTGGGGCCCAGTAAGTCTAGATCATAGCCCCGGGGGTGTCTGTGGAGCTCTGATGCTCCAGGACAGCCCTCAGCCCTGTTTCTGTTGTTGCAGGGGCATCTCTGAGTGCAGTCACTTCTGCAGAACCTGGGGGTGTTCTGTGTTTTCTCAGCTTCTGGGTGTCTGAGGGACATTTAAATGACTTTACCCAAAGCCCTTTGGCAGAGAGGACAGCCAAGGTTTAGAGAAACCTTCCCTGAGTGCAGATGGATTCTGACCTGCTGCAGTTAAAGCAGGTTTGTTAAACAATTCCTGGGGTGGCACCTGCCTGCTCCTGCTCC
This sequence comes from Anabacerthia variegaticeps, assembly GCA_035583185.1. NCBI lineage: Eukaryota > Metazoa > Chordata > Aves > Passeriformes > Furnariidae > Anabacerthia > Anabacerthia variegaticeps. Next base: position 9,839,287 of record JAWWEW010000012.1, on the reverse strand, counting down.
CACCCCTCTTGTCTCCAGCTGGGTGAAGGCATGCCCATGAAGGGAATATTTGCAAGCTCCCAGGACCAAGACCTGCTTACAGGTCTGCTTCCAGCCACTAAAATCCTGACCCACGTGCAGGAGTTTTGCTGAAAGGAGGAGACACCTGCCCACATCCCTCCAAGCACCTACTTGCACCCATTGGTGATGTTTCACCCAGCCTTATATTTAGGACAGGGACACAGGCTCTGGGGAGACCAAGCTGCTGCTGTTGGCTCCAGGAGGAGCTGGGTGGATCTGCTGACGCTGGATTTAAGCAGCTGCAATTAGGAGAGGTGAAGGGCACCCCAATGGCAAGACACAGCAGGGCTTCGCCACAGCCCGACAGCCCCAGCCTGCTCCCCATCCTGGTGCTCCAGTTCATCAGGTTCCCCCTGACAGGCAGCCAGAACTCCCTACAGCAGAGGTGCCTCCAACCTCACCGCCGGCTCAGCTCATTAGCTTACAGATAGCTTGTGCAGAGTCATTAATGAACATTATCTCCTATGCCAGACCCGTCTTCAAGGGGTCCATCCTCTTCTAGGGTTCCATTCCCTATCCTGGCAGGCTCCTTCCTCACCATCTTCCCTGTCTGAAATAAGCTCTTTGCATCAGCCCACTCAGCCAGAGGAGCTCAGCTGCTTCCATCCCCATCTCCGGGAAAACAAAGCAGATCAGTGAAGTCTCCCCAGGTTAATTTGGCACACTCCACCCCAGTAAATCCATGTTTTATCTTAATTCTTCCATGTGGAGCAGGAAACACCATATACCCCACATGCCCATTCATGGGAAGTTTGTGCAAGAGGGGCCCCAGCATGGAGCACCAGCATTTGCTCTTCCCTGGGACGTGGGAGGGATGGGAACATCCCCGGGTCCCGCTCTGCCGGCTGGCTTCCCTTGCTGGAGGGGTACAGGGCTGCCTGCAGGCTTCCGGGCTGGGCTCTCACCTCTCCCACGGCTCCACGCCTGCAACCAGCCCCTCGGGGTGATGCCTGCCCCATAAAACACTTTTCCAGCTCTTTGACTGCAATCTATTGCAAGGACTGGTCGTAAGAGGAGTTTCCAGTGCAGCTAGGAGGGAAAAGCATCTTACAGAGTACCTGCTGCACCCTGACAGGGCTCAGGCAGCACATGGGCTAGCAGAAAAACATAGGACATACCGTGCAGAATCCATACGCAGCATCCCAGGAAGGTGGAGAGCATCCATCCCCTGGTCCCCATGCCTCAGGCCTCCACACAGGCAGAACACTAGGAAGCTCAAAGGGAGGAGAGAGCAGCAAGGAGCAGCTCCCTCCGTCCCTCCCTCCCTGCCTCTCCTGCAGAGTCGGAGTCCCACAGGTACTCCTGCTCCTACTCCCTCCTATTTATAGGGATGGCAGAAGGAGGCAGGTTGCCGACGTCCTCTCCCGCCCCCGGTCCCTTCCCTCCAATGTCCCTGTCACCATTCCCTTCAGGTCGAGCCCTCCCCCTCCCAAGGACTGGATGTCCTGTTCAGGACATGGCATGGGCTGGGGGCTGCCCAAAGTCCATCCTCCAGGGATTCTGGTCTCCCTAGGGACCTGGGCTCAGCCTGGTGCACCTCCCTGGTCCACCAGCACCAGGAGGCGAAGCTGAGCCAAGAACAGTCTGTGGCACTGCCAACACTGCCATGGCAGTCACCCCACAAACTCCACAGGACCTGTTTCCCATGGCAGCCACCCCACAGACCCCACAGGACCTGCTCCACATGAAGGGCAGGGGGCCACACAGTGTGTGGTGGTGACAGAACAATGCCAGCTGGTGCCACCATGTCTGTGAGGACACTGTGGGCACTAAAATCACCAGCTGAGCCATGTCTCAGCCCAGGGCAAGGCAAGACACAAGTGCCCACTTGGCTCAAAGCTTCCTTGGAAGCAGAGTCAGGTTATAAAGCAGGGAAAGATATGGCTGGGGACAGGACCTGGGCTGTTAGCTTAGCTCTCAGTGCTCAGCTGCAACTGGAGGCACTCAGGATCCCTGTTCAGAGACCCAGCAAACCCCAGAGAGGTTTAAAACCTGCACCTGAGTATGGGCACAGCAGTGTTGTGGTCCTGGGAGGGAGTAAACGGTTCAGGGAAGCTTCTCTGCAAAGTGGGACCAGCATCTCCAGAATCTGGAGCAGAAAAAGGCTCAGACCTAGACCCCCTTCCATGCTATGGGAATTCCCTGGGGTGACTTCACCTTGATCCCCTGGGTCACTTCACCCCAATCTCTCTGCTTTCTCCATCTCCTGAAGCAGCAATTCCTGCACCACCACCACCGCCCCCCCCACCTTGAAAACTGCTGCCAGCTCCCCCGTGAACAGCATTATGCAAACTCCCACCACTATATGGTTTTGTAGTCAATTAAACACTTCTTAACCAGAAATGCCCCCAGGGAACTCCTGCAAAGTGTTATGAGGGGTGTTAGGCAGTACACAATGTCCCGCTGGAGCTGGCCTCTGTCGGGCAGGCAGCAGTGGCCGGGCACATCAAGTGACACCCCCAGCCCACCAATTGGGCAGAGTTGACAGGGAAATGCCAGGGGAGGCCAAGTCACGGCTGGCGAAACACCATCCTGTAAACCCACGCATTACCCCCGGCAGTGGGAACAGGGCACAGACGGTAAATCAGGAGGGCTCGCCACTCACCTGGAACAAATGTTCTCCTGCCCACCGAAATTGCCAGTCTAGGGGCAAAGCCAGGGGGCAACAGCACATTGGGGGCTGTGCAACCAGCACTGCAGATCACGGGGTGTCTGCCCAGCCAGCGACCACCTGAGCAGCCACCACACCTGGGCTGATGGAGGATTACAGGGATGCAAACCTACCGTGGGAGAGTTGTTCCTGCCTGTGCTGACAATGCCGTATCATTTTGGAAAGCCACCCCGACAGGGAATATATGCTGACACTGGAGAGAATTGCTCCAGATGGTGTTTGAGGTGCAAAATGTGGTGGGAACCACAGGGATTGCTGCAAACGTGCTGCTCAGCATAGGGGAAAACAACTTGGCTGAAGCAAGGTAGTGGCCTCAGCCTGCCTGCAAGCTCCTGTCTGTGAACCAGGGGCCAACACTCTCTGGAGACCCTCTGGAGACCTGAAACTCCTGCCCATGCTGTCCCCAAGAAAACCCTTTACCCAGCAGAGTCACAGGGGTGGCAAATCAAACTTGTCCCTCTGCTCTGGCATTGGCACATCCTCCCAAGAAAGCCTGCAGCCACTGAGGGATGCCTTGTCTGAAGGACAGAGCCCTGTTTCCACCCTGGGAAGGGGCTTTTCACTGATCCTTCTCCTACTCCTGAAACCAAGTCCTGGCAAAGGGCTGACTCCTGCATAAATAACTGCCATCTGCAGTTACCAAGGACCAAAGCATCATGTGGGCACTGGAGCCCTTCAGGAGCCTGTAGCCAGGGGGCACTTCTACGAATCCCAGCACCCAGGGGCTCTACGCCATCCAGCACAGCAGAGCATGGCCCAACACGGTGCCTTATCAGCTTTCCTGGAATTAATGGGCTGGTTGTTCCAGCCCTGTGGAGAACACAGCATCTCCTACCGGATCCCCTCCAGCCTCCTGGCAAGGGCATTTGGAGAGGGCTCAGGGGTGGCAGTGGGGAAAACCAGGTTATCCATCAACCCCACAGGTTCTGGATGACTTGGCATGCTGGGTATGTTGCAACACCCTCCTGCCAAACAGCAGGAGCTGGGCTATAGACATTGGCAGAGGTGAAGGGGAGGGGGACACTGGAAGGGACATCTGAGTCACAAGAGACTTGAGACAGGTGCCCCATGATGCTGCCAGGCCCTCTGAAGGTGACAGTCCTGCGGGGCACTGGGTCTGTTCCTTTGGACAATGCTGATAAATGGGAGTGGATCACAGCTAAGAGGCTGAGAACTGATTTGTAGGCTAGGAAAGCAGCAGGACCTGGATCCAACCTCCCACAGCCCCTCTGGGCAGGGGTGCCTGGCAGGCAAGCAGGCATGGGGTGAAGGCAGCATTCTCAAGGGTGGCAGGACAGGGGACATGGGCAGTGTTGGGGGCTTGTCAGAGCTCTGTGCTGCCAATGCCTGAACAGTGACCACCACCCCCACAGGAGCCACATGTTCTCACTGGACCCCTCTTCTCCCTCCCAGGCTGGCAGGCAGAGGGAACCAGAGCATTTGCCCCACTGCCCCCCGACCCACGATAACAGTGGAAGGCAGCCGTACTGGCAGGGGACAGCAAGTACCCCGGTCACCTTTTCATCCCAGCACTTCAGGACCTTTTCCTCCCTTTGTGACGCAGTTTGGCTCCACTACCTCGGCTCTGGCACTCAGCCATGTCCTGGGGTCTGAAGTTATGGATTCAACAGCCGGAGAAAACCGCCCAGTGGGACGTGACGTGGGAGGACTCTTGGCCCAGCTCCACAGCGTAGGCAGACCACAAGGATTTCTTTCCCAGCACCCCACCAGGCGTCCAGCACAAGGACCCCTTCCAGCAGGCTTTGCCCTGCTCCCTAGCTCCCTACCCAGGTGCTAAGGGACCTCTCTCAATGTCAATGGGTCCAACAAGCTCACCACAGCCAGGCAGCATCCTAAAGAGCAAAGGGGCAACCCTGGGATGCAAGGGGCATCCCAAATAGGAACATTCTGACAAGTTGCCTGGGCACAGACTCCAGCCCCAGCCTAGCCTCTCCCAGCCCCTTCGAGCTGGCAGGCAGCCAGGTGATCCCACAGAGTTTTTCCCCATCCTGTCCGGCTGCTGGCTCCTTCCCGGATGGTTCACAAACCAGGCAGCCTGGAAGCAGTCCCCAGGTTTGGCATCCCACAGCCCCATGCACCCCTTCCCAGCCCTCCCTGTGCCAGGGTGGAGAGGGCCGCCAGTGAGGAAAAGGGATCAGCCAAGAACAACCCCTGACACGCAACAAGGCTATTTTGCTAATTATTTCAGTTTTCAATCTCTAGGCGAGGTGACTTGCTTAGGCTAATAATTGCTTCAGTTGGATTTTATCTGGCTAATTAATCAGTTAATAAATGACTTTGCTGCAGGGGGACAGATGTTGCGGCCGTCTCCTTAGTTTGGGACTGGAAAAAAACAGGGAAGGAGCACAGCCCACAGGATTTCCACGGCCCCATGGTGCACACAGCTGCCCTGGCAGCTGTGGGGTGTCATGGGGCAGAAAGCACCAAAGCAGGGACCCCCAGTCTGTCAGGATTCCCAACGATCTTCAGAATGTCTGCAGCAGCCCCTGCCAGGAGGGGACAGCACTGAGCCTGTCTCTCCATGTGAAGCTTCTGGGACTCGGACCGTTTTCCTCGCAGATACCTCTAATGGATGGTATAGCTGAGAACTGTGAAAGGCAACTTGGAAAATCAAGGTCATCAACTTCGACACAGAAAACATTCTATTTACTACCCAGCCTGTGTTGGCATGGGTGTGCTCTTCTGTCAGCAATATGCAGGTGAGCCTTGGGCACAGCAGTACTGGGGGCTACAGGTCTCTTTCCTCTCACCCCTCAGTCCCCAGGGTGGCTTTGATGGCTAAGCCAGCTCAGTCACAGCTGTAAAAGCCCAGTCCTGCAGGGACCCCTCCTCCCAGCCCCCTGGCAGTGCTGAAAGGGGTCCCACCACAGGAGCCAGGTCTGGAGCAGGGTGTTGGGAGGTCTTGGGCTCTACAGACAGGCTGTGGGAAGGGGCACAGACACCACAGCCCACGGGGGCATGTGCAGTGAAGGACAGGGAGCCAAAGTTCAAGAGGAGCTGTGCAGGTTATCCCAAGGGGCCACATCGTCATGGAGTAAGGAGCTGGGAGCAGATGGCGTGCCAGTCCACATGGGAGCTGGCCAGGTGAGGGGCAGTGGTCAGGTCCTCCTCTTCCCTCGCCATTCCAAGGACAGGCCAGCACACGGGAATGCTGTCTGCAGGTCCTCACGGAGCTGAGGGGAAAGAACAGCCATGAAACTGTGCCAGAGGGGGGTTTCTGCCCCCCTGTCCCCATCTGGAAAGGGCTTGATCCTGGACTGTGGCAGCCAAAGGAGTGTTTCCCCTGCATCCAAAAGGGTTTTGGGTGACATTCAATGCAAGACCCAGTCATTCTCCTCCCACTGGCTGCCTGACCCCTCCCTGACCAGCTGTACCACAGCAGGCAGATGCAAAGTGGCATCACCTCCCACACACCTCACCTTGGACAACACCAGCTCCTGCACCGTGCTGTTCCTCAGGTTCAGGGGGCTGGTTAGCCGTACTGACAGAAAGAGGTGAGATGCACCTAGGGATGAAAATGTAGCTCTGATTATTGCCCTTGAATCTTAGGGCAATAATCTTAGGTCTCTCCCCGAGGTCACTGGCACAGACACAGGACCTCCTGCCACATTGTGTCACGGACACCCTACACTGTCAGGAGAGCAACCCTCCTCCTGTACAGTAACCCCAGTGGACTTCCCTCAGGGCATCAATGCCCCTTTATTGAGAGCTTGACAAAAGCAGTGGCGTTCCAGGACCCCCTGCACTGGCCTGTGGCAGCACAAAACCACAGTGGGTGAGTGGTGATGCCCATAGGCACTGTACTTACTGGTGTTGGATGAGCCAGTGGGGCAGACAGGCGGCAGTGTTGGCAGGTCTTCAGGGGTGCTGAGGGTAACCTCTGAGGTCTGGGTTGAGCTCGTGGTGGGGGAAGAGGGCTCAGTGCCTGGGCAAAGCAATGTTACGTTAGTGCTGTCTACAGAGGTGCAGGATGCTCCTGCAGCTGGGGACAAATAGAGCCTAAGTGAAGACACCTACATGAAGCCACCCTAGGACATGCCCAGAATCCCTGTGGGGAATATGTCCCTGCCTTCCAGGTGCCCCACAGCTGAACCCACCCATGACTGCACCAGGATCCCCAGATACTGTTGTGGTACCTGGAGTAGACTCAGTAGATGGGGTGCTCAGGGGCACCTTCGTACTGATAAAGGGGCTGGCTGTGGTGTTTGCCAGGGTTGTCAAGGGCTCAGATGAAGTAGCTGTTGTTGTGGTGGGAGGTGGGGTGCTGCCAGTCCCTGGGGATGTGCTGGACCTGTCTGGGGTGGAAGCTTCTGTTTCGAGGCTGGAGGAAGAGAGGGTGGCTGTGGTGGTGGAGTCAGTGGTGGGCAGCCGTGACGAGGTCTCCATAGATATTGAGGAGGTAGGGGGAGACAGGGACGTGGTTGCTGTCACATCCATGGCAGTTGTCTCTGCAAAGAGGTTGGACAATGAGATGCACAAGGGTTGGTGGTGAAAGGCTGAGTCCATGGCCGTTCTGGGGATGGCACAGCATCACCACCCCCATGAGGTCCCCAAGGAACTCAGAGCTATGCATCAGACATGGACCATTGGGAGTGGAGATTCACCATCCTGCATGGATCAAACACATGGATGCCCTGAATGGGCATCAGCATGGCAGGCCATGTAAGTCCCTAGCCTGACAAAGTAGGAACAAGCCATGGGCATCGCTGGTCTCAGGGCAGAAACTCCTATAAGCGCCAGTCCTAAGACCCATTCCACCACTTTCACCCATCCCTGGAGGAAGTCAGACAAACCCGTCTGACAGGAAGAGCCGAGCAGGAACTGGTGACCGTGAGACGGTCTGGAAATGCAGCAGCAGCAGTTTACACAAACCTCTCTGCTGCAGATAGTCAGGAACTGATAGCACTGGATGTAAATAATGGCAACAGGGGTAGCAGCCCCACAAAGGAACAAATCCCAGCTTGCAGCTCAGGGTGAGCCATTAGAGACGTGCTATGACCCACGAAACTCTATGAGGGGGTTGTGAGACACCTGAGGACCGTCCTCTCTTCCCACATGGACCCTGTGCCAGGGCAGTGCGCTGTCCCCAGCAAAGCCCAGAGATCTGTAACCCTCTTCAAAGGATGCATAGGATAGCCTGGCTTCCTTGGACCTTTGTCAAAGGGTGTCTGTAAGGATTCCCAGTGTTCCCAGCACAAATCCACTGAGTCTGGGGCTCTGCTTGCATGAGGATGGAAAACCGAACCACAGGCTGCCATCTGCTTTCAGCCAATACAGCCAGAAACTTCCAAAGCCCCCAGCAGCCACTCCCTCCCTGCACAGCAGCTGGTTAAGTAGCAATGTAGAGAAGGGCAAAGGTCTGATCCCAGCCCATGCCAGGTGGGTGTCTGCACTGAAGGGCCTCATCCTCACATAAAGGAGGAGCCATAAATCCACCTCTACCTCCCGTTTAGTAAGCAGCACTCACAGCATTTCACCCTCCCCACAGCTGTGGGATCATTCCCCACCACCCTGGGGAATGACGCTCCCCTCTCACCACCCACCACATGGAGAGCACCACATCCCACTCGGCCCTTACCCAGAGCAAGGTGCAGCACGGCGAGGCAGGTGAGGCTCAGCAGCAGCAGCAGCAGAAAGGGCAGGGGCAGGGGCAGCCCCCCTCTCTGCCCAGCCATGTCCAGGTGAGCAGGAACCACTACACCCCCACAGGCACCGCTCCCAGTGCTCCCCACAACCCCTGCACTGGGGTTTCCTCGTCTCCTTTGCCCGGCAGAGGAGAAGCATCCAGGTGGGTCCTTTTACTCCCCAGGTGCCAGCAGCGAGGCAGGGGGTTCCACCTGACGCTCCCAGGAGCTGGTGCAATGCCCAGCAGACATCAGTTGCACAGCTGGACCCAGAGCAGCCACGAGCAGTGGGCAGAGCAGGCCAGTAAAGCCACCACTACCACAGACCCAGTCCCTGCAGCCGGGGACTGTGCTGTCCTCTGCCTGCTGAGGAGAGGACAGCGGAAGAAAGCCCAGGGAACCTGGAACCGTCCCTGCACCTCGCCACAGGGGTGATGTTTGGTGGAGGCTCCCAGCACCAACGCCCTGGGGAGACAACAGCCAGCTCTGTCTGAGCGCGAGGAACTGGCCGAGAGAACAGGCAGCGCGCAGGAAGGGCGTGCTCCAGGCTGAGGGTTTGTCCCCTGGGCTGTCTGTACAGGCATCACTTCCCCTTGTCACAGCGTATCACGGCTGAAGTGTACTGCTCACAGCTGGAGCTTCCTTCTTCTCAGGGTCAGGGACAAGACCAGTCGGAGGCGCCTGCAGGCACTGGGCCAGGTACAGACATTCCACAGGCAGGCATGCTGGAGGACTGTCAGGGCATGTCTTCCCTGCAGCTGTACAGGTACACAGGGGCACTGCTGGGCACAGGCACACAGAGGCCATCGCCGGGGTACAGGCACCCTGATGAGATGCTCTCACACTGTGGGCACTGGGCCAGGGTGCAGGTACTCTGTGAGGGTACAGTTACTCTGCTGGGGTACAGGGACACCAGGGACAGGTGCACAGTCAGGGGCACCCTGGCTGAGGTGTATGGAGTGGGGTGTCACCAGGGAGCATCTGCAGTCCCAGGGTAAAGGCTGCTGCAAGAGCCACCAGGATACAGTCACACTGCCAGGACATGGGTACCCTGTCAGTGGCACTGCCAGGGTACAGCTGCCTGGGGGGACTGCTGGGGTACAGTCACACTCCTTGCACTACAGGGTACATACAGTCTCACTGCCAGGATACAGGCTTGCTGCTGGGGGCACAGCCACACCGCTGGGGTACAGCTGCACAGTTCCAGTACAGTCACACAGCCAGGTGCAGTCAAACCATGGCACAGTCACACTGCTAGGTACAGTCACACCAAGGTATCTCCACTGGGCTGCAGAGCCTGGAGACAGGCTGGTCCCTGCAGGGCCAGGGCCAGGCCATGGGCTGGGCTGTGGGGAAGGAGCCAGGTGACTAGCTGAGCAGGATGGGAGTTCCCATGGGGGATTTGCCACCCTGATCCTATCCCCGGGTGCTCTGTGGCTGCACTCACCAGTGGTGACACTGGGGGTCTCAGGTGCTGTTGAGGTGGAGGTACCAAGGGTGGTCCAGGCTGTGGTCCCAACCGGCTGGCTGGGGGCAGGGGTGCTCTCGGTGGCCACTGTGCTGGTGGTGTCTGATGGAGTTGTCAAGGGCTCAGCCGAAGTGTCTGTCAGTGCTGGTGTGGTGGGAGAAAAGGTGGTGCCAGTCCCTGGGGTTGTGCTGTCAAGCAGTGTGGTTGTGGTTGGCCCTGGGTGGGTGCTGGTGCCAAGCGTGGTGCCCACCCAGGTGGAGGAGAGAGGAGTAGAGGTGGAGGGAGGCAGTGTGCTCATTTCAGCTCCAAATGAGCTGAGAGCCAGGGCTCTGCTGGTCCCCACAGACGTGACATTGGTCGTCTTGGGACAGTTGGGTGTTACAGCCATGGAGGCTGGAGTTGGGGTGCTGGTGGTGAGCCCCAGCCCAGGCAACCCAGGAGTGCTGTGGGCAGTGCTGCCCCTCTCCTGTGGTGTGGTGATGCTGGATGCTGCTGGGCTGCTCCCCTGAGTTGCAGCAGCACTGGATGTGAAGGCATCCATTGGCATCTCTGAGGTGGAGGTTGCAGGACTGGAGGAAGAGAGGGTGGCTGCAGTGCTTGAGCTGGTGTTGGGCACCAGTGCCACGGTCTCTGTGGGTGTCAAGGAAGTAGAGAGAGTCAGGGATGCAGGGACTGTCATGTCTTTGACACTGGTCCCTGCAAAGAGGTGGGAGAAGGCACACAAGGGCTGGCAGTGAAAGGCTGAGATCCTGACTGTGCTGGGGATGGTGCAACATCACCACTGCCATGAGCTGCCCAAGCCTCACATCAGCCATGGATTGTCAGGACTGGGGATTTACCATCCTGCATGGATCAAGAATGTGGATTCCCTGAATGGTAGACCACAAAAATCCCCAGCCTGTCAAAATAGGAACAAGCCATGGGCATCTCAGGGTGGAAACTCCCATAGGCGCCAGTCCTAAGACCCATTCCACCACCTTCACCCATCCCTGGAGGAAGTCAGACAAACCCGTCCGACAGGAAGAGCCGAGCAGGAACTGGTGACCGTGAGACGGTCTGGAAATGCAGCACAGCAGTTTACACAAACCTCTCTGCTGTAGATAGTCAGGAACTGATAGCACTGTGTGTAAATAATGGCAACAGGGGGAGAAGCAGCCCCACAAAGGAACAAATCCCAGCTTGCAGCAAGTCCATGAGAGACCTGTTGGGAGCCACAAACTCTCTGCGAGGGGGTTGAGAGATGCAGCAGGAAAGGACCTATGGCTGTAGCTTGAGGCTCTCAGGAAGTACCAGCCTCAAGTTTATTGCCTGTGCTCAACTCAACACTGCTCTTGCTTTGCATCAAGCACAAACACTGGGTGGCATATGAAGTTTCCCAGTACATCCTGGTGATGTTGCCACCTGGACAGGGCCATTTGGTGCTGCAGGGCAGGTTGTAGCAAAGGTAAAGAGGCCAGCAGGGAGCAAGGTTCACCAAGAGGATCCAGCTGGGCCCAAGGTCTTCTCTGCCCAGATAGAGACCCTCATGAAACCACCCCAGGCCCACACACCACCCTCCAGAATGACGCTGCTCACTCTCCACTCACCCCACAGATAGCACCACATACCCCTCAGCCCTTACCCAGCGTGAGATCCAGCACAGCAAGGCTCAGCAGCAGCAGGGGCAGCCCTCCTGTCCCCCCAGACACATCCAAAGCCAGCACCCCCATGCTTTGCAAGGCGGGGACCCGAGGACGCAGGGCTTGGGGAAGCTGCCAGCAGGGAACTACGCTGCCGAGTGAGCGCTGGAGGCGGCTGGAGCTGCTTCCTCATTGCCAGGGCAGGGAGGGGAGGCACCTGCGGGCACGGACCCACCTGCGGCCAGGTGCGGGGACACCGGGGCAGCACCTGTGCCCGTGTGCGGGGCGGGGACACCGGGAACACCCGCCCCCGGTACCGGACCACGCCCCTGCCCCGCCCCGCCCGCCCCGACACGGCTTGTGTAACACCGGGCACCGCGTGGGGCCGGGGCAGCGGGGTGGGGAGCGGGATCGGGAGCGGGGCCGGGATTGGGATCGGGGTCGGGGTCGGGATCGGGATCGGGATTGGGATGGGGAGCGGGGCCGGGATTGGGAGCG
>JAWWEW010000012.1:9792677-9827226 GCA_035583185.1 Anabacerthia variegaticeps | reverse complement strand
TCGGGATTGGGATGGGGATCGGGGTCGGGATCGAGGTAGGGGAAGGGATGGGGGAAGGGGTGGGGATCGGGGTCGGGATTGGGATGGGTGCCTGGATCGGGGCCGGGATCGGGATCGGGGCCGGGATTGGGGTAGGAGTAGGGGTCGGGATCGGGGAGCAGGGGCAGCTGTGCCCGGTGCCCGGGGTGGGCAGGGCAGCGCTGTCCCCCGGTGCCCGATGGGCAGGATGGGCAGGGGATGCCGCATCCCGCGGGCTGCGGGGCGGACCGGGCTCCGGGATGCGCCGGGAAACGCGAGGGGAGGTTCAATAGGATCTGCCGCCCTCCCGCAGCCACGGCGCTCCGGGCGCTGGCCAGGACGGCCCTGAGGATGCCGCGGGCACCGGGGAAGCGAAAGGCCGAGGCCACGGAGGTGCCCGGCGTGTCTCGGAGGAGGACGGGGGAAGAGCAGGCAGTGCAGGAGGCCCGGAGGAGGGCGGCCCCGTCCGTGCGAGAGTTCAAGTACAACAAAAAGCGCGTCCGCCTCGTCTCGCAGGGCTCGGACCTGAAGGATGATGCTAGGTGCATCCTTTACTGGATGTGCCGGGATCAGCGGCTACAAGGTGGGAAGCAGAGCTCCCATGGCCCTGGTCCCTGCCCCTGGTAGGCCTGGCAGCTGGACCCCTCTGTACAGGGGGGTCTGGGGGGAAACTTCTTGTGAAACCTCATCCCTGTCCCTTCAGTGAAGCATCCTCCCGACACTGCCCTGTGCGATTTCTCCCCAGATAACTGGGCTTTCCTCTATGCCCAGCGCCTGGCCCTCAAGCAGGAGCTGCCCCTGCACGTCTGCTTCTGCCTGGTGCCCAAATTCCTGGAGGCCACCATCCGACATTATGATTTCATGCTGAGAGGCCTCCGGGAGGTGGCTGAGGTACAGCCAGGGGGTGTCCACTGGGTGGGAAAGAGGGGAGGCAGATCCATCCCTTCAGCTGATGGTGGTGGGGTGAGGTCTGCAGGGCTGTGAACCATCCCATAGCCCTTTATTTGTCCCTGTGCAGGAGTGTGCAGAGCTGAACATCTCCTTCCACTTGCTGCTGGGCTATGCCAAGGATGTGCTGCCTGCGTTTGTGGTGGAGCATGGCGTGGGTGGGCTGGTGACAGACTTCAGTCCCCTCCGCCTCCCCCGGCAGTGGGTGGAGGATGTCAGAGAACGGCTGCCAGAGGATGTGCCATTTGCACAGGTGGGTGCCAGCACTCTGGGAAAGGTGAGATGTGGGAGAAACTCATCTCCTGTGTGTTGTGCACTGGAGTGACCTGAGCAGAGAGCATGTGTGTCAGGTCATTGGGATCATTTGATTCTCACCCCCTTCTCCACGGCTTTGCTTCGCAGGTTGATGCCCACAACATCGTGCCCTGCTGGGTTGCCTCCCCCAAGCAGGAATACAGTGCCAGGACCATCCGGGGCAAGATCCACGCTCAGCTCCCCGAGTTTCTCACTGAGTTCCCTCCCATTGTTCGTCACCCATATTCCCCCTCCAGCCCAGCAGAGGTACTATCAGGAAACGCCTCCAAACCCTTCACAGCCTATCTCAGAGTGTTTTACAGCTGCTTTGTGATCCTGGGAGGGGTTGGCAGAGGGTGGGGATAGTGATGTGCCTGAGGTCACACATTGATGTGTGGAAATGGGGATGCCCCGGGGAAGGGGAAGTTCCCACCTCATTCATTCAGTTCCAGCATCTCTGCCATGCAGAGGACTAGCTAAGAGGAGAATGCTGGCATGGGCTAGGGACTTGCTGGCTGGGGACAACTAAGGGACATAACACTCTGGACATCCCTGGCTGAAGAATATCTGCAAATCTACTCACTGCTTGGTTGGCACCCAGCCCATTGCTTGGGAGGCCTGTTATTCTAGCTTGCAGGTGGACCACACCGTGAAGCAGGTGGAATGGGCAACCCCTGGCACAGCTGCAGGGCTGGCTGTGCTGAAATCCTTCATCACAGAGCGGCTGAAATCCTTTGGCTCCCACCGGAATGATCCCAACAAAGCAGCTCTCAGCAACCTGTCCCCATGGTTCCACTTTGGTGAGTGTCCCCAGGCTTCCCACTCTGCAGGACTGAGCAAGAACTGGAAGCCTGACTTGCTCCTTCCCCATGTCCCCAGGCCAGGTTTCCACCCAACGGGCCATCCTGGAGGTGCAGAAGCACCGGCACAAGTACAAGGAGTCGGTGGATGCGTTTGTGGAGGAGGCCGTGGTGCGGCGGGAGCTGGCTGAAAACTTCTGCTACTACAATGAGAACTACGACAGTGTGCAGGGTAGCATCAGGTTGTGTGGGCAGTGCTGGGGACCAGGCTGGTACCCAACTGGTCACTCCAACTTGGCAGTCCTATTTCTGCTAGGAGAAGGGCTGTGGGGGCACTAATGTCCCATCATTTGGTCCCTTCTGGATGTAGAACTGGAGCTGGGAGGTGCCGTCTTTGAGACTGGTGCCTCCAGGGCATGGTGCCCTCAGTAGCCCAGTTCTCCACGGGATGCTGCAGGACCAGGTTGCTCAGTGTTGCTTCTCACCTCTTGCTCACAGGTGCCAATGACTGGGCTAAAACCACCCTGAAAGTCCATGCCAAAGACAAGAGGCCTTATCTCTACAATCTGCAGGAGCTGGAGCAGGGGACCACACATGACCCACTCTGGAATGCTGCCCAGGTAGTGCCCTACATCTACCCCACAAACTGCTGAGCTTTTTCCTGAGGGGCAGAGGTGACGTGCCACAGACTGACCCCTGCAGCTGTTCCTATTCCTCCAGCTCCAAATGGTCCGTGAGGGCAAGATGCATGGCTTCCTGCGGATGTACTGGGCCAAGAAGATCCTGGAGTGGACTCACTCCCCTGAGGAGGCCCTGAAGTTTGCCATCTACCTCAATGACCGCTACGAGCTGGACGGGAGGGACCCCAATGGATACGTAGGCAAGCTGCAGGATGGGGGCATTGGGTGGGGGGGGGGCTTCTCTGTGATGGCCAAGGCTGCAGTGGTGGGGAGGGGGGAGCAGGGGCTCTCTGCAGGCAACCCAGCCTGTACTCCAGCCCATCCTGCTTTACGCCCACATCCCACTTGCTCTCCACGTGCCTCCAAGCAAGGGGGTGAGCTGACGCTCTGTCCCTCTGTCTGGCAGGCTGCCTCTGGTCCATCTGTGGAATACACGACCAGGGCTGGGCAGAGCGGGCCGTCTTTGGGAAGATCCGCTACATGAACTACGCCGGCTGCAAGCGCAAGTTTGACGTGGACCAGTTTGAGCGTCGCTACGCCCCCACACAGTCCCAGTGATGGGCACAGCTGTGCCTTGAGAGGGCTCATGCCCCTCTGTGCTCGGCAGATGCGCCTTTGTCGAGGTGCCAGCTTGCAGAGATTGACCAGGGCAGGGATCACCCCAGACGCTGTTGGAGGGCTCACTATAACGGCAGCAAGCCCCAGGCTTTTGCAGGTCTGTTCTCTAACATCATGCCCTGCTCAAGCTGCCACGCTGGGACATCTGCTGGAGTCCTCTGGAGTCCTGTCCTGGCAGCTGTGAGAGCCCTGCCTCAGCCTGCCTGTGCCTGCCAGAAACATCATCTACAAACCATGATGGTCAGGATAGCTCAGGTCACTGTTGCTGCTGCTAACCATAGCTTAGATTTCGGCTGAGCAGGGTTTTTCTGGGGAAAAAGCCTTCAGAAAGTGGCTCCTCCTGGAGCTGTGCTAGCAGATGCATCTTTCAACAGTTGTTTTAAAGTTTACAGTTTCTATCACCTGTGTTGATGGTGTTTATGGGGTGATGCACAACACTGCTGTGAGGGGAGAGCTGGGCTGGATGGAATGGGGATGCAAGCAGGAACAGAGCAGCCAAGGCCATGCCCCTGGGCCCCTCTGCCTGCAGCAAAGGCAGGCTCAGGAAGGGCAGAGGTGTTACAGAGCCCCTCACTCAGTGGCTTGTAGCTCCCACCCTGAGTCCAGTGGGCAGTTTGCAGGGGGAGGCCACAAACCAGACAAATTAATCAAGGAGTGGTGACAATAACCCCCTCCCAGTGACATCTGGGGATACATTACCAGCTGCCCAAGCTGTCCCCCGCGTTGCTCCCTGCCATCAGGAGCACTCCCTGCCTGCCCCATGACCTCAAACCAGGATACACACCATTACCCCATGTAAAATGATGTCACAACACAACTGTACCCTGTATTAACTTAGTTTATTAAGGACGGCATTTTAATTGCTATGCTGTGCAACAATAATCCCGTGGGGAGGGCTCCAGTTGACAGCTGGGGCAGCCCCCTGCTCTCTCACAAAGAGCTCACTGCCTTGGCCAGGTCCAGTGTTAGTTGTAGTGTCAGTGCTGGGCACAATCTTGCCCTGGAAACCTCTGCCAGGTTTGCAAGTCCTGCTGCTTCCAGACACAGTCCACGGTGGAGGATGGAAACCATAATTAAGCCAGAATTCCTTCCCTCTTCTCTAAATGTACTCAGTGCTTCTAGAAAGGGACATGGGCAGCCACTCAGCTGCAGTCCCATGACATTAAAGTGCTTCAAAGAAAATAGAGTGGATGGAGGTGTGCTACTGAGGCAGCTCCAGGGAAGGGGGTGCCAGGTCCGGGCAGCAGCAGGAGGGATTGGCTTGGGGTTGGGGACAGGCAAGACTAAGGCAGACCAACATCTGGCAGCCCAAGGACTTGCAGAGACAGAGAGTGAGCAGAAGAGCAGTTGCTCCACTGGGAAAAACAAGCAGAAGCAAGACAAAAGGCAGGAAGAACCGCAGGGGAACAAGTGGGGAGCTGAACCCCATTTCC
This sequence comes from Anabacerthia variegaticeps, assembly GCA_035583185.1. Lineage (NCBI taxonomy): Eukaryota > Metazoa > Chordata > Aves > Passeriformes > Furnariidae > Anabacerthia > Anabacerthia variegaticeps. Next base: position 9,822,435 of record JAWWEW010000012.1, on the reverse strand, counting down.
GGGACTCTGTCAGGATGCTGCATGGAGGGCAGAGATGCTGCTGTGCAGCAGCCTGGCCCTCGGCAGCAAGGCCTGCAGCCACCTCTCCTGGTCCCCGCCTCTTCCTCTCCCCAACCCTGCCACCCCCACAGGAAGAGCCCGCAAGAGGTCACATCTCAGCCTCAAGGCAGGGCACATGCTGAAAGAGCCACTGCCCTTTGACACCTTTCACCAGTGTGTTGCTCCCCAGTCCCTCAACACCTTTCTCACACATGCACAGGCCACACAGTCCTTCCAAATACCCCACATCCCACCCATGCTAAGGTGGTGCTGGACACCCCCGTGCCATGGGCTAAAGCATTTGCCGTGCTGCAAAGGCACCTCCTTGACTAACCACAAGCCCCAGGACACAGAGCTCACCTTGTACCTCTGGGTCTGATCCTGCAGAGCTGGCAGGCATGGCAGGCAGCTCTGCATCGGTGAGGGACTAACCCTTTGCAGTACCCCACTGCCAGACCCCTCTTCCCCTGTGCAGCCCCACTGCAAGCAGACTGCCTGGCCACCCCGCTGCACCACAGCCAGGAAGCTTTGAGGCTTTGCTTGGCTCAGGGACCCCTCTCCCAAGGGGAGCAGGAGATCTACTGGGAGAGGGGACACCTGGCAAATGCCAGCTCCATCCAGGAGCGAGGAATCAGAAGTAGGATAGCCCTGGAGAATTTATACTGGTGAGTCACAAGCAGATTGCATGCCCCCTAAAGAGGCATTTCAAGCAGCACCTCCTTCGGGGGGGAACACACAGTTAAAAATACAAACAACCACATTAAAAAAATAAAACCAAATTCAACAGATTAAAAAACAAAAACTCAGCCTAAAAGAACAAACCGAGACAGAGACTTGGGGGATGCAGGTGGAGGGCTGAGCCTTCATCTGCATCCCGACAGGTCTCAGGCAAAAGGCAGCTGCACACAAGGCAGGACCTGGTGCCACCAGAGTGAGGTCCCATGTCACCCTTAGAGGAGGATGTGTTCCCTCAGGAGGACAGACCAGCAGCAAGAGGAGTAAGTAGGGTTGGAAGCCTGTATCCCATGGAGGCAGATCCTAATGAAGCCATGAGGATCTGCCTGCCAAAAGCCTGTCTGCACCAGTCCCCACATGCAGCTGCTCCAGGGGCAGTGTCCCACTGCAGCACAGGCTGCAGGCAGAGGACAGAAAGATTTCCACCATTGCCACCTCCTCTGTTCTGATCCTTAAGTGAGAGCAACTGCTCTCCAGCAGTGTCCCACACCAGCTTTCAGAAAGGGAGCTGTTAAATGTACAACCAACCCCAAATCCCCACCCTCCCTCCATTCAGTCAACCCCCAGCAGTAGAAAAAAGTATCAGAGGACTCGAGACAATTCCCTCCTCCAAGGAGCCATGTGCTTCCCGGTGTAGAGCTGATGAATAGAAAGTGCTGACCCTTTAGGGCACCCTGCTGGGCTCAGGGCAGGGTACGGCGACAGGCAGCACAGCCCTGCCTGGTCCATCATGAACAACTGCTTGGAAAAGGTCTCTGTTCTGCCTGCAGGACAGGCAGGAGCAGCCACCTTTCCCCAAGCAAAGGCATCAGGGAATGAGAGCAGCACCTGGAGCAGATCCGGAAAATGGAATATGCCGCTTTCCCAGTACAGCACTACTGCATGGAGGAAAACAGATCCCTTCAAGACAGTGCTCCAGGCCTCCCAATAGTCCTCCAGTCCACGTGGCTCAGTCTCTGGTGATGAAGGCCACACACATAAATAAACCCACAATTTGCTCCTTGGCTGCAACATGCTCATGTGGCTGCCACTGCCTCTGGCTGCTCCAGCTCATCCTCGTAGTCCGAGATGTAGGACTCCATGCTCTGCTTGGCCATCAGCTCTCTCCGGGCTTGAAGACGCTCACAGCGGGGACAACGTGTGGATTTGAAGCAGGATTTGTGGTAGCAGGCTTTGCACTCTGTGGGGGAGAGCACAGCTGAAAGCTGGTAGAAGCTGCCAGACTGCCTGATTCTCCTCACCTCAAGTCCCTGCACCAGCTTGCAAAGCCTTTGGGGGCACAGGAGGGAGGCTTTCTGCTTCACACAAGGTCCCTCCCCAAGCTTTCCTGATACTCCAAGAAAAATGTGACTTTGTCCCAAGTTTTCCCTGCTACTGCACCTGCCAAACCAAGGTTTGCATGTTGTCAGGAGCTATTTTAAGCCTGTTCAGAGGTTGACCCCAAGCTGTAGGGACAAACTCTACTCGGCTATGGTTCTGTATCTCCTGTTAGCACAAATGCCACTCAAACTAGGAGCAGACCTTGGTGGCTCTAGAGTTGTCTCCTCCCTCTTTCTCTTCAGTATCTCACCTTCACAAGTCCTGCATTTGTTGAGCTCAAAGGGGAAGATGATGTCATTCTCATTCTGGCAGAACTCACAGATGAAGCCTTTGGCTTGGCACAGCTGGAAGAAGAAAAGATGAGGAAAAAAACAGCTAAATGCTCATCTCCACGGCAGCCTAGGGCAGGAGGTAGAGCAGAGCAGGACAGCAGGACACAGTGCCTTGCTCTAACCATATGGGACAGCCCTTCATCAGCATGGAGCACAGGAAAGCAGAATCTATCTGTCTCAGGGGTGGGGGAGAGCCAAAATGGGGCAATAAACATCCCATACGTTCTGGATAGGAGCTCTGTGGAGCAGACTGGAACAGTTAGCACTGAATCAGTAATTTGGTGGCTGCCCTGCACATCAAAGCCTCCTTGTCAGTCATCTGCTGCAAACCCTGCTTCCAGGGGTGCTCCCGAGAGTGCAGAGCTGTGCAGGAGGCAGGTTAGGGGGGCCTTACCATGCACTTGTCAACGTGCAGGCTGCCTGCCTTCAGGAGCTCTGTCAGGCGAGGCACCAGCTCCCCTTTCTTTATGGCGCTGAGGTCGCTCAGAGAGTAGAGGTGCAGATCCTCTGTCAAGTGACCAGGCACTGTGTCAAAGGAGTCCAGGAGACTGCAAGAACAGAGAAACCAGAGCTCAGAGCAAAGCAACTCAACTAAGGCCCCTCTCTCCACTCCTTCTGCTTTCTCTCCCCCTCCACTCCCCTCTCTCCCTGCTGCTCATTGTACAAGCTGCACAGATTTCCAGTGCAAACTGCCCTGGGACAGAACCAGGAGAGCAAAACCGCCTCATCTCACAGTCTAAGACTCACTCTTTAGCTAGTCGGCACGTCTTGAACATGTTCTTCATGTGGAAAAGCTGGATTCGCAGCAGCTGTAGAAGAAGGGGGGACAAAGAATCAGTAAACAGCACAGTCCTTAGCCAAGTAGGTCTGTCCCATTCCCCATGCTGGTGAAATGACTGCTGCTCCTCAGCTGCTGTTTCCCTGTGTCCAAAGTGTTTACACCACACAGGGCAAGGCAAGCACAACTGTTGTCATGTGCATCAGGAGATAAACTGAAACCCAGCTGGATACCAGACAGAACTTCCTTTTGAAATTCCTACATTCCTGAAGAAGGAAGAAGAGGTGACTGGAAAGACATAGTGATGAGACTTTAAGCCTCAAAAACTGAAGTATCTGCTTCTTACCAGCTTCCCTGGAATACGGTTTAGAGTTGGCATTCACCCACCTCACCCAAACCCCACTCAGGAAGGCATGGAAAGGGTCTTACCCACACTTGGTTGAGAACCTTCACTTTCCGGTACAGGGCAGGATTGATATCCTGCACATTGAAGAGCGGGTCACTCCATATCTTGCTCAGCAGGTCTTTGGAGAAGTTGCTCACATAGTACTTGCTGAAGTCCCACTTGCACAGGATGCGGCTGGGGATGACCGTCTGGGCGTTCTCGTGGCAGCACTGGCAGAAATACTTCCCCAGGTACTCGCAGTACCGCAGCCGCTTGATGTAATCTGGCCAAACCCAGATACACAGGGAGGTCAGCCCAGGCACGGGCACTGCCCAGCCACAGACTGGACCCTCAGTGTTGCTCAGCATTTCTAACAAGCAAGCCACTCTGCCTTGCTGGTATCTCCTTCACCTCTGAGTGGTCAACACTGGGGTCTGCAAGCACCCCTCTGACTGCAAAAGGACCATAGTCCAGTCTCATGCAGCCACATAAACCTACACATTTAGGGAAGAGCTCTGCAGCAGCACCCACAACAGAATCTGCTGGGAGCTTGAGGACCCCAACAGAGAACTGTGCCACACAAGAGTCAACATTTGAAATGTCCCCCAAAGGACAGGCTGGCTGCACTTTGCCTCCACCAGCCCCATGACCTTCTGGAGGCAGAGGCTCCTCTGTGGATACTGCATATCAAAGTGCAGGTAGAGCTGCCAAAGGCAGTGTACCACTACCCCAGTGACCTTATCCTGAGCTCCACCACCATCTCCCCACTAAGCATCTTCCCACTTGTTCTCAGGTTCTTCCCCACTCTCCAGCTATAGGTTGGACTTCCAGCACTCACCAGGATCAGTCCGGATGCCACAACCTGCACACCGATAATTCTGTTTGGCCACGGCCACCTTCCTCCTGCCAAGAGACAGAAGACAACATGCATGAACCCAGCCCTGGTGGCACCTGGCACCAGAAGACGGGTACTGAACAGGTTTGGGATGTTTGTGTGGACAACAAATCCAATGGGAAAAGCCCTATTGTGTCCTGGTCCATACCAAAGGCACCGACTGCAGGCACTGGCTCCATCTCACCATCCCATAGTGGCGACCACCATGGATTTGCCAGACTCAGAGCAAGGAATCCCCATTAGTCAAGTGGAAGGAGAGGGTAAGCAAGGTTGGTGTTGATGGAAAAAGGCTGGAAAGGGCAGCTGTTGTGGGTCCTTACGTTGGGGCTGGGTGAACATTGAAGATGATCTGTGGTCGTGGCGGGGCCCACTCCAGGTTTCCGCGTACCCGAATCCTCAGTTTGTAGATGTCAGCATGTTCTCCATCATCAGGAGAGATGGGCAGAGAGTCAGGGATGGGCAGGAGCTGGGAGAGGCAGGCAAGAGGGTCAGATCCCTGTCTGGTATTGCAAAGGCAGTACACGTGGCTGCATTGACAGAAGCCTGCAACTGCAGTGCTCCGGAAAACTGCCAGGAACTGAAATGATTCTCCATCTGAAAAGGGGTGGAGAAGGGCTGCCCCCAGGGATCTGGGCACTCTGATGTAGGAGGCTGCTGTGGCAGAGCCATGCTTGGCTGCACCCATCTCCAGAGCCCAGCAAACCCCCTCTTCCAGTTCCAGAAAGGGATCACTAGGACAAGCAAAGCCCCTCAGCAGTGGGGTAAAGCCAGGGCCTCAAGGAAGATCAAATGCAATTGCTGACAGGGACTCACAGCCTTACCTTCTGTGGGGCATCATGCTCAGGCACCAGCCACTCCAATTCAGAGGCAGCTGGGAGCTGCATGCCCTCAAACTGCTTCAGCAAGCCCATGGCCACGGCCTCCGCTGAGTTGGAATTGAGGAAGGAGTGGGATCTAGACAGCAAAGGGAGTGGTCAGTGCTGGATCTCACAGCTGTACCCTCCTCCCAGTCCTGAGTGCCAGTCCCAGCTCAAGCCGTATAGATGCTCCCTTCAACTTTGGTACCTTATTTCTGCACTGCTACACAGGCTTAAAATTGATATATGTGATTGATTTGTGTCATTGCAGCTGTGCCCAGTCCCCCCTTTCAGTCACAGCACAGCAGTGATGGTTGGAGAGAAGGTGGCAGCACCATGTAGTCTAACAGGTTGCCCCAGCTGAGAGGGGGAGGCAGGGGAGGCTCAGAGCCAGCAGCAAGCCAGAAGCCAGTCCAGATGCTCCAGGTTATCACCAGACTCTTACCTACTAGGAGGTATTGGCATCTCTCCTGACACCAGTCCATATCATATCATCTCATGTGAGTATCCTGATGATCCCAGGTACTGCTTCCCAAATTTAAGACTAGGACCCAGTGCCCAACTGCTAAGTAAAGGGAGGAAGGGAGGCAAGAGGGAAGGAAAAATGTCTACTCCAGTGCAAAGCAGCAACTGATGCAAGTGGAAGAGCAAAGTTAGGCAGGAAGAAGAATTTGGTACCAAGATGTGTCACCATGAGTTGAAGACGTACATGGAATCCGAGGAGAGAAAGGACTTCCTGGAGTCTGGGTTCTTCTTGATGTCTGCATCTGAATCACAAACAGACAAGGTAGAACAGATAGGGCAGGGCAGGGGAATACACTCATTTCAAACCAAAGCTTCAAGATAAAACTCATCAAACTGTTCAAAAGCACGTGAACTACAGTATCAACTTCTACCAGTGGCGCTGAGCAGCAAGGAGGGGTGCAGTCTAATCAGTCGGCTGTCAGAGTTACAAGGGAAAGCCATGGTGGGATGCTGTAAAAACAGCCAGCCCAGGGCTTGGGGGAGACAAGTGGCTGCTGGTACAGGTCACACACCAAGTCCTAGCAGTGACACGGCCTGAAACAGAGCACACACACGAGCTCAGAGGGCAGGACTGCAGGGTTAGCAAGAAGGGTTAGTAGCTCTCTACACACAGTATAGATGACGGAGGGGATTAGCAGTGGGATGCAGAGCCCTTTTCTCTACTTGACTGTAAGATCAGACAATGGCTGTGCCACAGCTTGTCAATGACTGCACAGCTGGGGCTGGCAGCCTGTGCCCAGCACTCCACAGACACACCAACATCTCTGCAGGGAGCAGACCAGCAGCCATGGGGCCAGCCCTCTGCAGAGGCCACAGACCCATCTCCTGAGAAGGGAGGGGTCCAAGAAGAGGTTCAGGACACTGGGGTCCTGCTCCCTCCACCCCTCCCTCAGTTGCCAGACAGCCCTGGGCTGCACCGCAGCCTCAGGTACTCAGTGGTACCTTCACCACTTATCTTTCTTTCACTCCAGCTGGTGTGAAAGATAGGGGATTCATCTCAAGAGTGGAAAAAAACTGGGACAGGAAACTTCCACTAGCACTATACAGATAGAAGGTGGCAGAATCCCTGCTTCATTGAAGAGAGACTTCCAGGAAAAGGAAGAGGGCATGCAAGGGAAAGTACTACAGATCAGGACAGAAGAGAGGCCAATGCCACAACCTTCTGCCTAGCCAGCTTCCTGGGGCTCTGGGGAGCTGTAGGAATGGTCTTCAGTGACCACACCACTCCCAAACACAATCCTGCAGCCTCCCCTGTCCCAGTGCCTGGCATGGGGAGGCACTGGGACAGGGGTCCCCGCTCAGGGTCCCTGCTCCTCTACTCCAAGCAGGTCAACTAACACAAACCTGCACAGAGCCCACACAATCCCAGCCAGGCACCAACCACACACTGAGGCCAAGGGAATCACAGCCTGGCTGAGCAAAGAGTGCCAGCCTGCCCCGAGCAGAGCAGGACTGCCCTGGCAACAAGTGGAACAAGTCCTGCAAATTTACAGACTCGCACTTCTGGAACTCAGCATGGATGCTTGACCCTCATTGTTTGACACCCATTGCTAGAACAGGCACAGGGAAGCATCCTAATACTAAGGAATCCATATAGCTACATCATGCAAACAGACTTCTAGCACAGAAAACAGGGAATTCAGGCAAACAGCCTCCTGACCATGTAGAGCACCAGTCAATCTGCCATGCTATGGCGCCTTCTGCTCTGTGCAGGAAGGTGCCACATGGTCCTAGACTAGGACAAACATGAGCCAACAGCAGGGCACACACAGCAGAGCCAGCACGCTCAGGCATTACATAGTCTCAGGGATGAGAAGGAGCCAAATCTGACTCTAGGCTCCTGCAGGAGCTAGCACTGGGATCCTGTCACCACTCGCTTCCCAACATTAACTGTAGACACTCCCCAAAAGCCTCGTTAGCTGCCCAAAACATCTCTGCTGCCAATGCTATCAGCAGGTGGGATAGCCCTCAGGAGGCTTTTGAACAGCCCCTAAACCAAGGACACCACCCCAGCCCCCATACGCCAGCATCAGGCCAGAATGAGCCCCACTATAGTAAAGCCCTGCTCTGTGAATACAGGGAAGCTCTGAGCACCAGCATCTCCACCAGAAGCAATGTGCTGGTGCCAAACACCTGACAGGAGAGATCAGCAACAGCCCAGCAGGCTGTTCCCCTGCTAAAGCAAACAGGGAGCACATGAAGGGTATTTAATGTGGCCAGCAGACCAGAAGGATAACCTAGCAGTACTGTAAACAATAAAAACATTAAGCTAGATCTGACTGCATGTGATCCCAGTGCCCAGGGCCTCCAGCATGAACAAAGTGCCTGCACCCTGTCTGAACTTCCAGGACTTCTTTCTGGAAGGATTCCACGCCAAGTCAAGTCTGAGCAGAATGGGAAGGGCTGGCAGTGGTTCAGATCAAAGCTATGGCACACCAGCTCTGCCAAATTAAGCAAGATAATGCTCCCCAAGGCACGTGGGATGGAGACCTGGTCCCACACTGAAGAGGGCTCTGCTCTCATCCAGCCCAGGCTCAGACTTCAGCACCTACAGAGCCACAAAAGTGTGCCACCACCCTGTCAAGGCCTACCCCAGGCACGACAGGTCTTCACCACAGCAAACACCTTTGGTACATCCAAAATACTGCATGGCAAAATGCTCTGGGGGATGGAGTTCACAACACTGATCCTCTGCCTCCTGTCTGCTCAATCCTGCTATATCATCCTGCCACAGCTCTTCTTGCTGATGTCTGGATGATACTGGAACTAATGCACAGTTCCAAAACCAGGCAGATTACTAAGAAGTGTGCACACACACGCAGACCTTGCACATACACACACACACACACACGTGCTGCAGGGAGCACTGCAGGGTACCTGAGAACAAGGAAGCCATTGACACTGAGAGGCCGTTCTTGGACATTTGAATCAGGTTAGATCCATCGTTACCATCTGTATAACACGGTGATGACAAAACAATTGACTTCAGTGCTTTGGCCAGGCCAAATAGATAGGGCATAACACAAGAGCAGCACTTGCATAAGGAGAGTCCAAAATTGAACTCACAAACCCCTCCATGGGCTTAAAAACCTTGCCCAAAACCTTGCCCTCATGGTCTGTAAGGAGGGGCTTCTGTTAATAGTCAAGAGACAAGAAGTTTAAAGCTGGAGACTGGATTGTTCATCTTCTTTTTAAAGTCAGAGAGATGGAGGTACTCCCAAGAAGGAAGTCATCCGTCTCAGAGGATGAATATGGCTCTGAAGGAAAGGGATACCCAGGGAATCAGACAGGTGCCTTGCGCATGATAAACTCAGCCACCCAAGCTGTCAGGAGCAGAGACTACAGGTCAGGATGTGACCAGCACCCATCACCCAAGAGGTAAGTGGTCAGAGCTATGGCTCCTTTTGCCTGGGGAAGAGAAGAGCAGGATGGCAGATCTCCTGCTTCTCTGGCTGTGACAGCCTCTACATGGACCAGGCAATGAAATGGAAACCACCTACCAGCCAGAGGTAAGAAATGCTACAGGGTTACAGAGGGTTTTGAAGGGAAGCGTTGCCACCACATGAGGGAAACTGGTTGCTCTGCTTATACTCAGAATTCAGCCGTTTGGGAAAAGCCATTCCAAAGGCCAGTGGGACATGCTCTTCTTCAGTGGGACCGACCTCAATACAACCAAACCAAGGAGAAATCTGTCTCTATGCAAGGAGCCAACACAGCCATTCCTTCCTACCTCGGATCTCGTACTCTTCCACATCCTCTGCAGAGCCAGAGTCAGAGAGCCGCATGGAGCCGTGGGAGCTGAACTGGGACCCGCTGTCTGTTGCCACAAGACCTGGGAGACATGCATCACAGCCAGGTCATCAATGGAAGTGGCCTGGAGGCTCACTGACAGCTATGGTAGGAGGAGATAGCCAGGTACAGCCAGGGAAGGGAGGGAGGGAGCTCAAGCTTCGAAAACACTATGGGTTCAAAATGAAATTACATTCCATAACTCAGTGCCAGCAGCACACAAGAGTTATCAATGTACCATATGGGTCCCATAAGGTCCTCAGTAACAACAGTTTCACAAATCTCTGCACCACCTTGGTAGCAGTATGACTGTTTCTCCCAGGAACAGGCGGGAAGAAAGGATGCTATAGGATAGGCAATGGACAGAAAACCCACATCCCAGTAGCTAATAAGCCCAAAACACATCACCCACTGTCTGAGCCCATCTCGTGGCAGGTAGGGAACCGACTGGTGCGGATCTGCTGGCGCCGAATGCGAATCTTTTGTTTAAGCTCCTGGATCTCCTTGTCACTGTCTTCCTCCTCCTCCTCCTCCAGCTGCCGACTCATCATGTTACATTTCATCAGCTCAATGGCAGCGATCAGGGACTCTGAGATGCTGAAGTGGGCATTCTCCTGCAAGGCAAGAGCAAAAGCATTCAAGGCTATACCATGGACAAACTAGGAAGACTTAGTAAAATCTTCCCCACCTATGACAGGAAGAAGTTTATTACTCATAGATGGTGGTAAAAAGATCTTAATCCCTGCCAATCCCACAAAATATGACATCTATAAGGACCTAGAAAATAAAGCTTTCTTGGGCACTGGAATACTCACAAAATACAAAAGGCATCCTACAAAGAGGATGTGCAACACATGCACTCTGGGCTGTTAGCACATGGGCCCTGAGGAGCCATAACATGTTGCAAAGATGTGTATATGCTGGACAGGCAGACCCTGGCTACCAGACACCACTGAGGAGCTCAGCCTTGAAGTCCTGTGCACAGCTCTATAGCAGGAAATATGATGGCATTATCTTCACCACAGAGTGAAGTATCCCTGAACCTGCAGATATGTTCTCCAATGCATCCAGGCTGCCACTGCCTCCCTCACCTTCTCCAGGTCTGCACAGCTGCCAAAGTCCTGCTCAGAGAGGTAGCTGATGAGGGACTGCCCTTCTGAGGGTCTCCTGAACATCCCTTCCCCCGAGCTCAGATACTGTCCAGAGTCTAGAAAAGCAAGAGACAAAGGTATGAGTGAAGAACCTGCTGCTATCTCCATGCTACCAAGCCCAGCCAGCATCCCACAAGCAGGTGCCAGCAGCTGAGGACACCACAGCTGATGGGGGAGTCTGAGCAGGAGCAAGTGTGCTCACTGAGGCTGGCTGTACTCACCATACTCCATGTAGAGGGAGCTGGGTGTGCTCAATTCACTGCTCTGGGTGGAAGCAGACACTGGCCCTCTCCCTCCACCTGGATCACCATGGGACTCTGGAAGGGAAGATGATACCAGGCACACCTCAGTATCCCAGAGGCACCCAGCCATTGCACAGGGTGAAATGAAAGGGGCTCGGCATGACACACGCAGGCACAAATGGATAGAAACAAGGAGGGACATCTTCCTGCTCCATGCCAGCTGAGGGCAAGCCCAGGAGGGGACAAAACTAGAAGGGCATTTCAGGCAGGAGAGAAGGGGAAAGAACGGAAGAAGCTCCTGAGAGCTATGGAGCAGTCCAGTCCTGAGCCTTCCTCTCTACCTCCAAGCAGAGCTGGGAGACACAACAGACTCCAGCAAGCACCTCTTCCCAGCCCCTTCTTCCTGCTAGAACATCTCTGAGGGAGGAGTTAACCCCTAGAACAGGGAGTCAGGAGAGGACATGAGGGGAAACTTCATCTAGTAGTTGACAGATCTGTGGGGCTCCCAGCCCTGCAAAACATCCTGGACACCAGTGTAAGGGGGCACCTGAAGGACATGCTCTTGCTCCCAAAGAAGCCAGTGTTCCCTGCACACAACCCTGGAGCCTGGATGCAGTGTTCAAGGTGACCTACACGGGCTGTGGGCAGGGCTCTGCCCCACGCACACACTGTGGTGCAACTCCCTGCCAGACTGAGCTGGCAGAGACTGCCAGGAGCTGGCCTGACCAGAGACCAAGAACAGATGGTGCCCTGTGGAGAGCCATGGCCCCAGGGAGCACCTGGATAGAGTGGCTGGGTGACAGAGGACTGCTGAAGGAGACTGAAAACACCCTGACTGGAGTGGGACAGGAACATACAGCTCTGGATACGGCACAGGTGCCAGCTGACATCCTGAGCACGGTAGAAGGGCAACCCTGTCCTCTCAACCTCCTACTCATTTTTGTTCCCGGCTTTGTGCTGTAATTCTGATGTGGATGAAGGCTCCTGATCCCACCAACATCAGCCTCTCCCTGCCAAGACCATGAAGCAGCAGTCACCAGGATGTGGCCTGGGACCAATCCCACCCCACACGCTGGAAGACAAAGGAGACTTGTCAGGGTGGAAGGCTCTCAAATCTATTCGCTGCAGACCCCTCAAAAGAGAAATCACCTCACGGGATGGATGCCACATATGACAGAGCCAACTGCTGAAGGGTAAAGCGAGGCAGTGCTCGGCATCATTGGCTGGAGCAGGACACGGGGCTGGACACATCTGAATGCCCACCACCCTCAGGGAGGAGCCTTCCCAGCCACAGGATCCTCAGCACCCAAATGGGAACTTGACAAACCCAGTGCCACTGTTCAACAAATGCAAAACCAAACAGCACATTTTTTCGAGCTGCTAACTCTTTCTGCATGTGAGGCAAAGGGATGTCAGCACCCAGCTCCTCTGCTTAGGGGAAAACCTGCCCTGGGTTCAGAAGAGCATCTGCAAGTCCCAGCTGTGGGTGCATACACAGCTGGAACTCAGCCAACATCAAATGTCCCTGTGTCACAGATCTGCTAAATCAAAGGAAAAATAAGATGTCTGCTTAGCTGCCAGTCCTTCTTTGCTAGGTGAGAGAGGAAACCGCTCCTGATTCCCAGGGCAGTGGGGGGAGGGAAGGGCAGGGGATGCAGCTCAGGGACTCGGTGGCCAGCACTCCCTAACACCATGCAAGGGAACCGGGCACACTTCTGGGTCTGGTCCACTGCTCCCAAAAACAAAGCTGGGATCTTCAGTCAAGTCACATGCATAAACCTGACCACACTTCAAAGCATCAGTTGGGACACAGCAAAGAAAGAATTTTTTTTGTTTTCTAGATGGACACTAATGGTTTGATGGCAATCCTGAACTTGATGCAATGATCAATAATGAAGGGCTGTTATACTGGCTCCCAAACCTGCCACTGGATCTTCTATTATAATGGTGATATCCCTGAGGCCTCCTGGGCAGACAGAGGAGGAGAAGGGCAGCGTTAAGGGAGAGAAAACAGAGACAGACTGGTTACTACTCAGCAAGGACCTCCGTTTCTCCCATGTAGGCAGCACTAGTGGGACAGATTCCCTCAAATTGTTTGTCCCCTCACATCCCACTCCCCCTATCCCCATGCATTCACCCACTCAGAGCACAGGAGGACCCAGCAGTGGGATGACATCCTACCAGTAGGATGAGCCCAGGCTCCAGCCCAGTGCCTTGCCATGGCCCCATGTCCCAGCTGAGCAAGGCTAGTTGGGAGGCAGGACAGCTAATGCCACAGCATTGCTGCCATTTTCTAAGATGTTTTGGTAAAAGCTGCCAACACCAGTAACAGTCCAGCCCAGGGCATTCTGGGAAGCAAGATGTCAGCCCATCACTCCAGTGTGGAGCAGGAAAGCTAAGGGAAAAGACCAAATTTCCCAGCCACTTCCCCACTACTCCTCTCCCTGGTCTGATCTACGGAGTCAAAGGGGTAGCCTGCATCAGCCTCCTGGTACCAGAGACTCCCACACCCAAAAGCTATCCCAAAAAAGTTGTCCCATTACCATGCAACTTCCCCGAAGTCACGTTGGTGTCGGAGTGTGAGCGCACATGGCTCTTCTTGAGGATGCTCTGTGGAGCTGACGACTGTCCCTCCGAGAAGCTGGACCGTCGAAACAGGCTCAGGCCCCTGCTCCCGCCTCCACTTGCCCCCTGCTCCCCCAGGGATGATACTGAGTCCAGCTTCTGGGAGCTGCTGGAGGAGAAGAGTTTGGAGCTACTGCTCTTGGTGCTGTTGGTGCTGGCGCTGCTGCATGCCCGGCCCCGCCGTCCCAAGTTCCCGATGGCCAGGTACTCTGGCCCATCATTAACATCACTCTGTGGATCATCCTGACTCCCTGTCCAAGTATCCTCACTCTGGCTGGTGGTGCTGGAGCTCATCTCGCTGGCTGGAGAGAAGGGGTCTTTGGGTGAGGGAGTCTGAAAGCTGGTGACAGAGCCAGGCTGCTCCAGAGTGGACTTGCCCTCGCTGAAGGAGGAGGACCGAGTGGACAGGCTGCGGTCCTCAGGCTGGCTGGTGTTGGAGCTGACAAAGGAGCTTGCTGGTCTCCTGTCTGAACAGAGGCAGGAGAATGATGTCACACACTGTGGCACAAGCAGACCACCCTATGGCAATAAGCTAGTGGATTCACACCAGCATGCCCACCCACCACAGGCAAAAGCCAGGGATCTCCCTCCCATCACAGGCAGAGATCTCCTCACAGAGGGATCCACCACAATGAAGAGCTGGTAAAAAGGTAAAGTCTTTTCTGTGTCTACCCTGAGGTCCCCAGCCCACCCTTAATACCAGAGAGGCCAGAGGAGGCTGGATGGTGGAGGTTGGAGGAGGACCCAAAGCAGCGCTGCTGGGTGCAGCTGGCAGCAGGGACGTAGGGGGATGCAGGGAGGGCTGTCAGGCTCTGACTCTTGGTCACTGGAGATGGATTGTCACTCTTCCTGGTAAGCTGAAGAGAGGTGGCATCATTAATAAATCAGCATCTCTGGGACTACATGTCAAAGATTAATAAATCAGCATCTCTGGGGCTACATGTCAAAGGAGCAGCAACAGAAAGGGATCAAGCTGCGAGCGCCTGGTCACCATCCAGCAAAGGATGCAGCAGCCCTGGGCACAGGAGGATGGGGAGGGAAAAACACAGCAGCACACGAGGGAAGCAGCTCTTTGTTCACAGCTACAGAACAGGCTCCTGTTGGGAAATTACCAGGCTCTCAGTGAAATGATCCAGGGAGCCCAGTGCTCCAGGCAGACGGCTCTCGTGTCCTTCAGTGTTGTGGTCACACATGTCTCTTGTCTCAGAAGGGTCTGACGTGCACAGGGATGGCAGTGACGTGCCGGCCAGCTGAAAGAACACAACCCTCATTTAACGAAGCCTCAATAATTGCTCTCCTCTGGGGAGCTTTGTGGAAAGAAAGCAGTCACTGTTCCCCTCCTCTAGAGAAGGGACAGCTGGTGCATGGGTGTACAGAGGGTCACCCGTAAAACCAGCAAGAGTGGGCAGCCAGGTGTCCTGGCATGTTACCTGTCCCCTCAGAGAGTGGCTGTCCCTCATGACCAGGCAGCTCTGTCTGCTGGTCCTGAAGCCTGGGACTGTCAGAGACAACTTTAGAGGTGTCTCACAAGGAACTGGTCCACAGGCCAGCCTGAACCAAGGTTCCCCACTACAGGCCCCACACAGCCATCCCCCTCACTCTGACCCCTGCCAGGTCACACAGGCAGCACAAGGACCGGTTCTTTATTCTCCTCCCATCTTGGAGCAACTTTTGCTACTTCCAAATCCAGCCCCTTGTCCAAGGGCTCCGTGTGCCCTAAATGTGACCTTGCAGGAGCAGCCACAACCAGTCCACATCTGGGGAGAGCCAGATGTAAAATCTGGGACCTCAACTCACCATGGAGGTGTCGATCTGAGCCAGAAGCCTGGGGTTGTTCTGCTCAACAGCTTCCAGGCACTGGAGCATGGCCGTGACGTGGGCGTCACTGAGCAGGAAGGCAGTGTCTGGGGAGAGAAAAACACTGCTCAGGGGAGTCTCTTTCACACATGTGCTTTGACACACTGAAAAGCAAACCAACTCTTCTGCTGCCGGCCCCTCACTCCCATGCAGCTTGGAAACGCAAACAACTAGATATTTTCCTAATGAGAAGGAAAAGGCCCGTTGCTCTTTACCTGCATAGAACTTCCTGATGTACTGCCGGTTGCCCAGGAGCGGTCTCAGCTGCGCAGACAGGCAGTGGCACTGCAGGCTGTGCTGCAGCCACAGCTGTGCAATGGCCTGGTCCCCCGGGCCCTCTGGGTCACGCTGGCCACTCTCCTGCAGGCTGATGAACTGGAAAGGGACATCAGGCACGGGTTAAGTCATGCTGAGGTAAGCAGGTGAGCAGGGCTTGTTGCACCACATAGTTCTCTTGATAACAGCAACTTTCCAGTGCCAGTCACCATCAGCAGGAAAGAGGACGTGTCCCAGCAGCTCCCCAGCCACCAAGAGGCAAAAGCAGCAGGCAGGAACAATGCTTCAAAGGTCAGCCAGTGACCAAAGTACTCTGACAGCCATCAGCACAACAAATTTCTCCTGCAGGCTCTCCCACCCGTGTGTTTTGCTTCTGACCTGGAGGGACCCCACACTCCCAAATCCAACCGGACCCCAGTGGTGATGGTCATGTTCTTGCTGACACATTAACTCAGGAAGGTTATGCCAATGCCTGAGCTGCTGCAGCTTGAAGAGCTGGAGTGGAGTCACACCCCATGTGCCCCCAGCAGCAGGCTGGACACAGGGACTACCAGTGATCTACCTTTTGTGCCCACCCACGGTAGGGATCATGGATATCAGCATGGAGCAGCCAAGGATTAGGAGCATCCCCATGTGCCAGTAGTTGGCACAAGTCAGGAATGGAAGAATAAATGACTGGTGAAGCCACACCCCAGAAACGGGACAGGCCAGACCTTTAGATGTTTGTACAGATGCATGAATCACCCTTGCTTACACACAAGCACTGCTTGTGCCAGTTCCCTTGGTGATGCCCGCTGCACCCAGCCTGGCTGAGCTGGAGACTGTCCTGGGGGAAATAAGCAGCCAATTGTCTCAGCCCAAGCCATGCTGAGGTCCCAGGACACAGCTTGTACCCAAACACACAGCTGTTTTAGCCTCCACAAGCCATAGGGCCACTTTACCCACAACAGCCAGGGCACCACTACCCCACCAGTGATGCTCACAGCCCCACTGCCCCCTCCCCTCCTGCTGGGGACACCAGGCCATCCCACCAGAACCCACCTTCTCCAGGTGATGAGCAGAGTTGGGACTAAGCCAGCGAATGTCCTTCACAAACTGCCAGTAATCCTTCTGCCTGCAGCACACCTGCCCAAGACAGGCACTGTTAGGTACCACATCCCAAATCCCAGTTAAACAACATTCCCCATTAGCCCCTTGCTGCAATGAAAGGACATGTTCTTGCCTCAGCATTATTTAGACAATGAGTTTTTTCTTCTTAGTTATTCTTCCCATTAGAGGAACTGCAGCAAAGTTGCTGTTTTCCTCACCACACTATCGGGTGTAAACACACACCCAAAAAGTCTCTCTTCAACAAAAAGCTAATTATTTTTACTTCCATTTCTATTTCCTCTTTCACAAGTGACAGGAATGACTTCTGTTTTGTGGTTTATTTGGTTGGGCGGCGGGAGGGGAGTAGTTTGTTTTTTTAAGACTAGAAAACTAACCCAATAATTTTAGTTCTCTAAACTGAATAGGGTTTTCTGGACAAATTAACTCACTCAAAAGTTTCAAAACATCTTATCCCAGTTATTTTAACATGTGTATAGGGATTTTTTCACCTTTTTCTTTTATTCCTAGTTCTAAGCAAAAGAGTTGCCAAGAGAATAATGAGTGAAAGGAAATGTTTTGCTGAAGCAACTGTGAGAAAACTGCTGTTGGGAAGCTGTACTTTTACAGGCCTCCCTCTGCAGCTCTGAAAGCTTGATTGATTGGTGTCACCCATGCTAAAGTAGGGGAGACGTTCCTGAGTGAAAGAGCTGTCTTTGCCTGTAGTAAAAGCACTGATGAAGGTAACACACCATTCTGCTTTGCAGGTCTGGCATGAACTGTTACCAATAGACAGACATGTATAAATCACTTAAACTTCACTTGCAGAAGCCTATTAATAGCAGGTCTGTCAGAAGAAGAGAGCACTGCACTCTTCACATGGAAAAGGTAGCTTCTCTCTTTGCTGATCTTCCAAAGATCCCTAGTCCACACCACCAGGGACTAACAGGAACAGAACAGCACCATAACGAGTGCTGGCTGCAAACTTAATACATCCAAAGTTCCCTGGTGGGACAGCCTGCCAGCCTGGCTCTTCCTGGAGGTTTATTAGCTTGGGGGCAGCACTGCATAGGTGTGCTTTTCCTGATCCTGGACCCAGCTGGGCCATGCAAGCTGCCTGCGGCTCCTCTGCACAGCTCTCTGTGTGGCAGAGTCACTGATGGGAAGCCTGTCCCCGGACATGCCCTGCAGTCTTGCTTCAGCTTTCCCCTGTAAATTAATTGTGCTGGCAATTGCAAGCTGAGAGGAAGATCTTCAGGCCTCTGCACACAATTGGGAAAGAGAAATTCTTCCAGGCAGCCATGCAAGGGGAAAAGGCTGGGTGAGCAACTGCAGGCACAACAAGAGCCTGGAAAGAGTGATCCCATTCACGCAGAGCAGGGGTTTGCCTGCCAGCTCCTGTTACTAACACAGCTAACCAGAAACAGTAAAGATGTGAGGTTTCTCTTGCCAGGCCTCACTGGGGACTTGTCCAAGTGCAGATGATACGGGGCTGACTCATTGCAAATGCAATTTAATTGTTTGGCTGCAGCAAGAAGAAAGGAGAGAAGGGCTGGCCTCAGCACAGGGGGCACAAGTACTTAGAAAAACCGTATTGAAGGTAGATGAGATAGAAAGAATGTGCATCCAGGTCTCTCTGACAACCACAGCGCTTGCCATGCAAGCTCAGTCCTTCCTTGGATCATTTCCCACATTGCTAAAAGCACTGTACCCACTCTCAGCTTTGAGCACAGAAATGACCTGCTAGTGAAGTGAGCAGCATGTGCCATCACATGCTTGTGATGGGCACTGAACTGCTACTACAGACAGACAGCCAGCCATGCTGTCAGGACAGAGCTCTACCTTGTCATGGATGAGCCCATGGTAGAGGATGCTGTGCATGTCTCTGCAGAGCCGTTCCAAGCCTCCATACTTGGACCAGACGTTTGGGTTGCTGATGGACACCAAACCTTCCACTGTGGTCTTCAGGTTGCCAAGCAGCTTCCAATGCTCCTTCCTGCAGAGAAACACAGCAAGATACATCAGAGATACAACAAGAGGTGCTTCACAACAGGAACGTGGTCTTGCACTCTCTCCAAGGAGGCTCTGGTCAGGCTGAAGCCAGCAAAGATGAGCTAAAGGACTTTACACTTCCCTGGGGTCTCCCATGCACAGTTTGTGGACACCAGGCCATATCATAATGATTCTTCTGATGACTGGTAGCCACCATTAATGTGGTCTCAGGAGACAGAGGGAACAAAGACTGAACCAAGACATTAGCTCCTGCAATATACCACTTGTTCAATATGGGCCAACAAAACTGGAGGACACATTTCCAGCCAGCCTATCACTTGCTTCACTCATATGCTCTCTCTGTCAGAGACTGTTGAGAGCAACAGCCCCTCAGGAGTGCAGCAGCTGTGAGGAAGGGCATGATGTTCACCACACCTAGCAGACACCAGCCTCTCTGCACCTGTGTTTACAGAGTGGCACTCCCTGAGCAACGCACACTGCATGGAGCACTCCAGCCCAGTCAAGATGCACAGGTGCTCCACTCCCAGGGAGGTGGCACTTCATCTCCACCTCCACCTGTACAGCTGCCCTCTGGGCCCTGAGCTGCTATAGGCACAAGCTGACTTTCTGGAAAAAGCATTCACTGTGTTCTGGACAGAGATTAGCAATCTGCTGGAGTACTCTAGAGCATGCCCAGCATTTCATGAACATCAGCCCTCTCAGCTACCCTGCACACAGCAAGAAATCACCATTATCCACCACAAAGCAGGAGCAATGGTGCAGAGAGGTAATGCTATTTGCATATGCAAAAATATCTTGGAGAAGAAAGCTATGGGTGACTGAGGTCCACACTCAAGCTGCTTGACAGTATTGCCAGAGGAAAAACAGCTGTCAAAAACACATATTCAAACAGAAGCCACTCTCTCAGAAGCAACAGGAATGTTGCAAGGTACAATTAGGAGTGTAAATATCAAAATAGTATGCCTCTGCAAGATTTGTAACAAAAGCACCCGAGCTGATACCTTAGAATGAAAATCCAGCCTTTCAACTGGCAAAAAATAAGCCAGTTTCAGCTGTTAATCCCTCCCACAGCCAAAACCAAAGTGGATCTCCAAAACAAAAGAGGAGGAAAAGGGGGGGAAATTAAAATAAATAACATTATTTAAAACTGCTTTCATTTTCATCCCTTACGTGTGAAAGTGTGGGCCACATACTTCTGGTATTTAAAACAAAGCTTTTCTCACCAATATGCTCTTTTCGAGACTAGTTCACTACTGCCAAACTGGTTAGTTGAACAAGCAGATTATCAAATATCAGCTCTATTTCAAGCTCCCCATCCTCTCCCCTTCCTCATCAGGGTAATTTCACCACTTTAAATGCCCACCTAAGCTTAAACCACAGAGAAGCCAATCCAACCCATCAGCAAAGCCTGCCACCCTGACAGCATCGGAGCTCTAAACCAGAGCTGCAGTGCATTTGTGTATGTTTACAATGTACTTAGACTAACACAGACTACTTAACTAACACAGTCAGGGCTTTATCTCAGTACAGACTGAAGAAAAATACACAGACACAAATCAAAGGCAGCTTCCTGAAGGAGATGCGATTTGGGGAGACAAAAGAAAAGATCCAGCTCTTCTGAATGTATGGGCTTTTCCCATCCCTGCCCTGAGGGCTGCAGATGCTCTTTGTCTATGGATGCCCAGAGAGGCACTGCCAGTTCCTGGTCAAAGAGCATCTGTAACCACTGAGATCAAAACGTCACCAGCTCCTCCCTAAGATATTTCTAACACTCAGAGTTAGGAAATGCAAGTGAAAGCTCAGCCACGATGTTGATATTCCCAGGCAGTGAGTCAGGGGAACTCCCTCCCATGTTGCTTCATGCTATATAAAGCAGGCAATGCACACAAGGATGTGAGCACAGCACACGCAGGCATGTGCCTTTTCAAATTAACAGTCTCATTAAAGAGTTGTGCATCTTCCAAGATTTAGGAAGCCAGGAGCCACCAGACTGGAATCATGGCTCCCTCTTAGCACAGGGAAACTACAGTTAAGCAATCCTCAAACAAAATAACCTCAAAGTGTTAAAACACTGAAACAGAAGCACATAGGGAATGAGCAGCGCAATAAAAACACCTTTGCAGAGGTGATGCAGGAGCTACCAAAAGTAAATTAAATCCTTGTAGGACAGTAAGTATGCTACAGCATTTGTTGGCCCAAAGCAGTTCAGAAGCTGGACACACAAGACCCTTCTGATGCCCAAACCCCAGCTGTTTCTGGGCTGGAACGTGCTGTAAAGCACACAGTGACACAGGCTGAAGAAATGAAGACTCGTATATTTGGCTGCAGGTGGCAGGGAAACTGAGAGAGCACAGCTAACCACATTTCAGCTTTGACTGGACTCATGGGTTAACCCTGAATTAGCAGCAGGATTTACTCCCCTCCCACTGACAGAGCCTGGGCTTTGGCTACCAGAAGGGAGAAAGCTCTAGCTCCAGCTGCCCTCAAGTTCTGCATTTCAGCAGGTGTTCAGAACACTACTATGAAATCTGCTTGCTTTTTTCTGAATAAGGAGAATTCTCCTTTCCTAGTGCTATAGAAAGCCTGACATGGGTAAGGCCAATTCATATCACATCACGCAAACAGCTCTATTTACAGTAAGGGCAAAATGAGCAACACGCCCCAAAGGGTCACAGTACATGAACAGAGTTTCCACTGCAAGAACCACACGTGCTTCTGCTCTCCAGTTCCAGCATAGCCTGGTTCCCCCAGACAGAAGGGCCAAGGGTGCTAAAAGGGGCCATGGCTGGTGGAGCACTAGTGAGACCCCTCTCCTCCCTTAAAGACAACCTCTGATCCAGCCTCCAATTTTAACCACCAGTTCCATAAACTTGGCGCTGGGTCTCCTTTCTTTACCACCTCAAACTCCATCTTCAGGTCCAGCAACATCAACCTGCCATCAGGAACTGTCCTAAATATAACTGAACCTTCTGCACTGGACTGATAAATGACAAAATCTGACCTTGGAGCAAGAAATGGCTTAATGTCACTGCAGCTGACATCAACAGGGAATGCTGCTGGCCCTCCCCAAGGTATTCTCAGCCCCTCCATGCCAGCAAGGTAGGAACTTCTCTTGGACCAAGTCAGCAAAGGTGACTCACAGCAGAGGCAGGGAGCCATGCTGCTGACTCAGGTGGACTTCTTTATTTAAAATAAAAACAAGTCCTAGCTACTTTCCAAAACAGAATCACACAGATAGCATTCAAAAGAAAAAAATAAAAATGACGCTCATCTTTCTCGCCAACAACATCTGCTGTGTGCCTCCTGTGCTCTGCAGGAGGCACCAAGCAATGGCCGCTTGAATCCTGACCTCTATCTGGAGGACTCCCTCGATCCTTCTTAGCATACTAAAGAGGTCGAGCTGAGGATGCCGAGGTCGTGGAGGGACTTCTGACAAATCTCCAAGGACATTCCTGTGCTGGCTGTCAGTTCCTCCTGTAGAAACCGAAGACGCCATGTAACCCGCCGCTGCGCAGAGCCTGCTCCCGCCTCATCATCCCCAGATCTCCCAGACAACCAGCAGCCCCCTCTCTGGGTTCCCCCGCCTGCTCCTCCAGCAGCCTCAGCACTGCTGGAAAAAAGGATTAAAAGAAAGCCAGGCTTCGTGCAATTCATCTGCAGTCGCAGGGAGTGGCTGACGAGGCAGAGGAAGCCAGAAGAGCTCTGACAGCCCAGCAGGTCAGCCCCGCAGAGCCAGGCAGGGACAGCCAAGCAGGCTGGCTGGAAAAGGGACATGCAGGGTGGCTTGCCCTGGTACTAAAAGCTTTCACCGATATAGAACTGGGGACACAACCACAAAAGGCTCCCCCAGCAAACACAGTCTAGAGCTGCTGCTTGCTGACATACTTGCTCTGCACTGGCAAAGGATGAGGGCAGAAAATATAAATTAAAGGTGTTTTTCAACCTTCTCATGGCAGATAGTTTTACCTGCTCATCTTGCCTAAGCCTCTTACAAGCAGATGACCACTACCTGTGGACACCGGGTACTGTCCATCAGGCTTCAATCAGCACAGGATCAGCTTGTGACAAGCACACAGGCAGTCAGAGGCAGTGACAGGCAGAGCACAGCCTCAGGACAGCCACCTCCCTGGGACTGGCCACCCACCTCCCTCCCTTTAGGGATGCTCTCTTCTGGCCCTGCTGTCCCTGGGGGTCTTGCCAGTCCCAGAGCTGAAGGCAGGAGCTCTTTGCCAACCTGCCCAGCTGACCCCTCTGCTTTCCCTGGGACTGCTGTGTCCCCTGCACCACTCACCCGCCACCCTGAGAGCCCTGCTCTCTGCCTGGCAGGACAGCACTAACCTTCCTGCTGTGCCTCCACAGACACTGATGTTGCAGCCCCTGCTCCCTGATGCATTTCAGATCTGCTGCTTAGGAATTAAAATGCAGCACAAGATACTCATTTTCTTCTCCTGTGCTGGCAGAAGGATGGACTCCAACAAAACAACTTTTGCTTCTGCTTCCTGCGATCCATGGGAAGATGCATGCAACGACCTCTATCCCATCGCTATCAGTCACAGTCACAATCTAGTGTGAAATGGCACCTCACCAGGAATAAAATCACTAAACCTATCGCACAAAGAACAAGGCAGTGCAAGGCCCACGTGGGATCCCTCCCAGGGCATCCATGCTAGCCAGGAGACCAAACAGACCCCCACATGTGCCAGCACCAGTGGAGATGATGCCCTCCTCATCCCTGGGAGAGTGCTGGGGCTGGCAACACCTCAGCCCTATTAATCACGACATGGTAGAGTCTGGTAGTGCAGGCCTTGTGCTTGCAAAGGCATGAAAATGCACAAAGGTGAGTCTGGAAAGACAAAGCAGTGAATGCAGTCAATTCCTTTTGCCTTTTGGAGCCTGCTGGGTCTGAAGCGTTAGTAAAGACTGAGAACAGCTCAAACTGTGCAAATCCAAAGGCACCCCAAACCCGTGTTATAGCTTTAAAAGCACCGGTAGCATTCTTCCAGCTGATATGGCAAGCAGGAATAGAGCAACTGGCTGAGCCCCTCAGATAAGGAACGCTTCTCTCCTGTATCAAGTTTCAGCTGCTCCTTCCTCTCCAGCCAACACTTCCAGTTTCCATCCAACATTCACCCTGTGCTTGGTGAGCACCAGGGAAAACCAAAGCACATGCAAAAACCCGAAGTAAATAGGACTTGTCATCAAAACACCTCCAGGGAAAAAACCTCTTACAAATGCTAAGAAGGAAAACCAGGCCTGAAGCACAAAGGAAGACCACACAGGCGAGGTCACTGCAGTGCAGCCATGCTCGCCCCCAACCACGTGCAGGCACAGGCCTCGCCTCCAGAAATAGAGAGAAGCTGCAGATTTCTGTCCAGCACCTGAAGAGGTGATGCAGCTGCCTGCCAGTGGGTAAGGGCACAGGACCCCCGAGCTGCACAGCCACCAGGACAGCAGCAGTGCGGCGGGTCCTGGCCCCTGACTGATGGGGACCACAGTGCAGACAGAGCACCAAGGACCAAGGGCACAGTCCGTGGCCATCACTGTCCCCAAAGCAGCAAACACACCTGCCAGGGCACAGAGCAGAGCGACGCGCTGGCCCCGCGTGGGTGGGGGCAGCGACACTGCCCCTTCCCCGCCTGTGCTTCCCCCACCACGGGCGGTGCAAGCAGCAATCCCACCCATCCCATCCTATCCCATTCCGTCCCATCCCATCCCATCCCATCCCATCCCATCCCATCCCAGGGGGCTGCTCCTTCCCACACGGCCCCCGAGCACCCTGTGCCCTGGCTGTACACACACCCCCCCTCCCCACCCACGCGGGACTCGAGCTCCCCGGGGCACCCCCAGCGCATCCCTAGTGCTCCCCAGGCACTGCATGCACGACAGAGCTGTGCCCACCCGTGTTCCTGCCCCCACACCCTGTGTCCTGCACCCACACCCCGTGTCCTGCTCCCACACCCCGTGTCCTGCACCCACACCATGTTCTGCATCCACACCCCGTGTTCCTGCCTCGTCCCACACAGCTCGCTGCCACTCCACGCGTGCACACAACACGACCCTGCTGCCCCCGCTGCCAGCACTCCCGGCACTGACACTGCCCGCCACACCCGCTTCCCACGGGCACCCACGCGGGTGGGGACACTCACACCCCGTGCCACGCTTCCCACGGGCACCCACACGTCCCCGCCACACCCGCACCCCCCACGCGTGTCCCGCCCCCGCAGGCCGTGTCCCCGCCACACCCGCACCCCCAGCCCCGTGCCCACCCCCGTGTCCGCCCCCGCGGCCCCACCTGCTCTCCGCGCGCCCCGCGTGGGGCCCGATGTCCATGCCGGGCCCCGCCGCCGCCGCCGCGACACCGTCACGTGTGGGGGCGGCAGGGACGGGGAGAGCCCGCCCCGCTCTGCGGCGGACTACAACTCCCGGCATGCCCCGCGGCCCCACAGCGCCCATCTATGCAGTGGACTACAACTCCCGGCATGCCCAGCGCCCCCCACGCTCTGCGGCGGACTCCAACTCCCGGCGTGCCCCGCGGCCCCGCAGCGCCCCGCTATGCGGCGGACTACAACTCCCGGCGTGCCCCGCGGCCCCGTCCCTGCTGAGCTAACCCGCCCCAAACCTTGCGTAGGGAAACCTGTGATGGCAGGGGGGAAATAAACCCGAACAACGCGTCCCTGAGGCGCAGCTCGTGCTCTGATCGCACCTGCAGAAAGAGACACAGAAGCGGTTCTTATGCTCGCTGGGAGGAGGGTGTGGAAAATGCAGCAGAACTGGGTGTAACTTCCACTGAAATGCAGTGAAATGAAACTCGGTAAGAGGAAAAAGTGATGCTGCTGCCTTCAGACTGAGAACAGTCAGTGACACATAATTATAGGAGATAAGACCCGGATACGTCTGGCGTTGTGTGATGCCTCAGAAACCAAAGCCACGCATTCCACAGAATCAGCTGTGTTGGAAAAGACCTCTGAGATCATCCAGTCCAACCTGGGATCCAACACCACCTTGTCAACGAGACCATGGCCCCAAATGCCACCTCCAGTCTTCCCTGGAACACCTCCACCATTCCAATGCCCACTCACCCCTACTGCAAGAACAGTATTTCTGCAATGGAACCTCCCTATAACTATTACTTTTAATGGCAAATATATGCTGGGTGTGTGAAAAAAGCACCCCTTGACCTGACATTTTCAGTGTGGTTTATTTTAGTGGTACAGTACTTCAGCAGCATGTGGGGGAACAGGGTTCTGCATTGCTGTTCTTAATAACAACAATATATTTTTCAGAAGGTGCTTAATGAAGAGACCAGGACTCCTCATAGAAAATAATTGTGTTCAAGTGTGGAACAACAACTTCAGCTCAGCTGTCAGGCAGAAATGTCTTTGCTTAGAGCCTGCTGCACTAATTGAAAACACTGGCTGTACATGGCATGTTTGCTATCAAGGCATCAGACTGTGTTGACTCTCACAGTAAAAATATTGGAGAAAATCAAGTCATCAGGACTGTTGCAATCATTCCAGGATCATGTCTGGTGAAATGGAGCATGCAAATAAAGCTGACAGATCTAATTTAGCTCCTCAGTCAGGAATTACAAGATTCTTCTAGTTCCACAAGTCAGAAATAGTCTGGATGTTGCTCAACAGTGATTTTTTTTAATTTCTTCAGAAAAAATTCCCCCTCTTCCCTACTTCCTTATGTTGTTTTCATATGTTACTTATAGATGTTGTTTACTTAACTTTTGTCAGTGCCCACGTTGATTTAGAGAGCATATAAAAAGACATTAAAAATAAGCCTGTAATCACACACAGACATGTGAGCTTCTGGAACTGCACTGAGGTTAAACGAGAGATTAATCCTCCAGTGTAAAATCTGAGGAGTGCCCACAGAGGTCAGCAATTGCAAACATATGTTATTCATACATATGTATATATATATATATAGATATGTGCTGAACAGTAGCAGATTTTGGAATCTCACAGATCTGATTGCTGTTTGGGGAAGATTTGGATGACAAAGTCAGTTATGACTCTTTAATCATAAAGAGCACATCGCAGAGAAGGCGGAATTGGGAATTATTGGTAGAAGCCAGACAATTTTATGTCAGGAGTAAGAAGCTATTTTTATCAGGGTAGTGCCTATGTCCCTAGGGAAGTAGAGATCTTCTTTGGAAGGTGCACTGGAATAGCTCACCGGTTTCTGGGATCAATTCAGGTATGATATTCTATAGCTCACAATATGCAGCTTGGACTAGACAGTCCCCTCTGGCTTGAAATGTTTAGGTGCACCTAGCACCTGATCCTTTGGGTGTTGTTTCTGCACAGTAATTTTAACACTTTCTCCTGGGAATTTCAGTATGCTCAACAGGTAACATCTACTCTGCAATTCCTCCACAATGTACCAGAACAATGGGGGTTACTGGGCAGCCAACTCAGTCTCATTTTGGTGAGGAGACAACTAACTGGTGCCCAGGAAGAGTTTGGGAAAGAAAGGCCCAGGAAAGAACCAGACACACAGTGTTTAATCTTACAGTGGATACAAAAGCAGCATGGCTGAGTTATACTGGGCTTTATACAGTTAAAGGACTGGTTCTTTGTAGCTGTCAGTGCCACGTGGAAGCTTTGTCACTTGGCTGGATGCTGGCACAATCCTGAGAGCCACACAGCAAACCAAGAGCTGATATTTGCATGGTTGCCTTTCTGATCCCCATGGTTTTCCAGCCATTTTAAACACAGAAGGGAAATACTCCTCAGGATCAGAACTTTTGCCTGGTTTTCTGTTGTGCTGGGCAGCAGACAGCTGGTATCCTGTTTGGATAATAAATGCAACCCATGGATGTGGTAAAATCTGGATTTTGTCTGATTTCCACTTGTCACGAAGGCAGGCAGCAACTGCCACTTTTGTAGTTCCCATGGTCGTTTGTTGGTGTGATGCAGTCCCCAGATGGAGGTGCACCCTACAGCATCACAGGAATTTGGTTTAATGCTTTTTTAAAAAATACATCTTTTGGCACCTCTATTATTAGTAGTTGTTGGTAATCTGGCAAGAGCATTTGCTTTAGAAACATAGCCTGACTATAAGAACCTCCAGTGCCACTTGTCATCAATCACTTGTCATCCAATCCCACATGTCACCTGGGAGAAAATGTGTGAGTTGTCAAATCTGTGGGTCCAAGACTCCATGTCTGAACTTCTGCTTGGAAGAAGTTCAGAACACATGGAATAAAACAGGGTGGAACTGTCAGCTGTGGTCACGAGCTTCTCCTGCCTGAAGGGAAAATCTCTCACTAGCAGAAGGTGTCCTGTGACAGTAACTGAGCCATTCTCTTTCAGACAGTAGGAAGCAACAAGAGGAACATCCAGAAACATGTTATTGGTCTTATTTTAAAAGGAAAGATATGCATAAAGAGTGTAAATGGAGAGAGCAAGGCCTTGTCAACAGCCTGTAGTGTAGGACACATCAGAGGCCAGAAAGCTTCTACTCAGTCCTCTCATTCTTGCTTTTCATGATAACACTCCTAGAAAGATCTGTCCAGTATTTCAGTGCAGGTACCTCCCAGCACAGGACAGAGCTGTGACAAGGATTAAACACAGACCAGCTCATGGTGTGTCGGGCAGTCAGGATATTACACTTGCCACAGAGTGTTTATTTTAGCAAATGTGCATGTGGAGTACTGGGCAGTTTAAGAAATGTGGGAGTGTTCCTGCTGCCAGGAGGAGTCTGCAATGTCCTGTATGGGAATATTTATTCCTGCCCAAGGGCCTGTGCAATGCAGTCCCTGGAGTCTCAGTTTGGAGCTCCCCCTCCGGAGACTGGTGGGCAGACCCTAAAACAAGCTATCCTTTGGTCATGGTGCAGAGCCCAGGGCTAGGGAAGTCACCTGAGAATGGCAGCCTCAATGTAGGTCCGAGAGAACACTTGTGGAGATGTGGACAGTAATGCCAGGTAACCATTGTGAGACGGGGAAATGGATGTGGCATTTGCTTTCAGCATTTCCTGCCTGGCTTCTGAATGAAGTTTGTTCTCTGCAATCACCTCGTCTGCCCATCTGCTCCTTCCTTTACTGTCTCTGGAACTCGCTGACCAATTTCAACCAAGCGTGACCAAGATGTAGAGATTTCAGAGATAATGACTATCCCTTAAGCTAAATAGAGAGTCAAAGGAAGGAAGTGCTGCTTTATAAAAAACAGGTAGACCCCAGCTCTGTAACATGTAATTTGTTTAGCAGCAGCCAGTTCCCCACTAGGGATGTGTGCACTGGTGACCCACCACCAATACCGACAGCTCCAAAGAATGCAAATATAGAGGGAGGAAGGAAAGGCTTCACTAGATTCCTTGTTCAAAAAACAAAGTTTGTAATCTCCCTTCTGAATTTCTCAATCATTCTCTGGCCAAATGCTGGAGAAGATAACAACTCTGAAAAGAACCCAAAGAGAACAAAATGTCCTTAGATTAACTGTCCTGGGTTTCAGTACTAATTTTAAGCCTTTAATTATATTTTTAAATAGAAACCTGGTTTGAACTCTGCTGTTTGACATTTGGAAATGTAATTCTGCTCGAAACTACCCTGTGTTGGTTTTGCTGTTCACAGTACAGGTTATTTCTCTTAATTGCACTGGGGTCACAGGCAAAGGCATCTCACATTCAGCTTCCCAGCTGAACACCCTTCCCTGCCCTGCAACAATAGAAGGGTTTGGGTTGGAGGGGACCCTTAGAGGTCATCTGGTCCAACCACCCTGCCATGATTAGGGACACCTTCAACCTTCAGCTGTCCAACCTTGCTGATATAAGGAATCAATAGGGAACTAACACTGAGAGGGTTAATAGAAATAATTGTAGGGGCTTTTGCTGAAGTAGCA
>JAWWEW010000012.1:9628785-9792577 GCA_035583185.1 Anabacerthia variegaticeps | reverse complement strand
GAAAATAATACTTATGTATAAAGAAATAATGAATATGCATGTTTTAACTGTATATAAACAGGCCTGTAAGCACAAACGGGAGTGCATGTTTTTGGTGGAGCTATCCCCCATGCACCCAGCGCTGAATAAACGTATCTTCTCTACAACTACCTAGTTGTGGGGTCCTTCCGCACGTCATTGCCTTGATTGTTTCCAGGGATGGGGAATCCACAACCTCTCTGGGCAACCTCTGACAGTGTTCTACCACTCTCTTTGTAAAAACAGTTCTTCCTTATAGAGATATAAAATATTGTAAAAATACTCTTCCTTATATCATCCTTATATATATATTCTCCCTTATATTACTTATATATGGTATATACACTAATCTGACACTCAGTTTAAAGCCATTGCACCTTATCCTATTGCAGCAGGCCCTGTAAAACTGCCCCATCTTTCTTACAGGGCCATTTCAGGTACTGACAGGCTGCAGTGAGGTCTCCCGGCAGTTTTCTTTTCCCCAGGCTGAACAACCCGCGCTCCCCCAGCCTTTCTTCCCGGGAGAGGCGCTCCACCACTCCATGCCCCAAATCCCCCCGCACTCCTCCAGCAGCCGATGTGGCAGGGCGGGAGGCCTTCACCCTTCCCCAGCTGGGAGCCCGAGCCCCAGCCCTAGCCCCAGCCCCAGCTCCAGCCCCAGCTCCAGCCCCAGGGGGACCACCCTGCGGCCATGGCCCCCTGCCCACCCCGGCCCCCCGCCCGCTGTACCTGCTCCTCCCGCCGCCAGGGGGCGCCCTGCAGGCCGGGCGGCCGCTCCGCCCCGCTCCGCTCCACGGGCCGCTGCGCGCTGGGCGGGGCGCAGCTACTGCGCATGTGCGGGGGCTGCCCGCGGGGTGGTTCGGGCTGAGGGCGGCGCTGGCGGCGGGTCCGGAGGGCGGCCATGAGCGCGTTCGGGGCTGCGGCGCCGCTCCCGGGCTCCTCGGCCGCGGCGGGCGCCCGGCACGGCGGCGACAGCCTGGAGAAGATCGACATGTCCCTGGGTGAGCAGCGGGGAGCGGCGGGGGAGGGCGCGGGCTGCACCAAGTGCCTCCGGCGGGGGGGGGGCGGTGACGCAACGAACCAACGAGCCGGGCCGGGCCTCGGCGCGGGCGGAACCAACGGGGCGGGCGGGGGGGACGGGACCCTCGGCCAGCGAGGGTGGCGGCGGGGCCGGGGCCGAGCCCGGCCGTGTCCCCGGGAGCAGAGGGGCTCCTTTGACAGCCGGGGCCCCTTTGTGCCGCCCCCGAGCAGGCCGCACACCGACGCCTTTCGTGCTTTTGGCCCAGCAAGGCCCTCGGTCCCCGGGCCTTCGGCTGGGTGTCCCTCGGGGGGCGTTCCAGGGCCTCGCCTGGCGCTCGTAGCTGCAGGCACGGGTGAGGTTTGGTTGTCTCTCAGCTGGCCTTGCCTTTTTATTCCTCTCAGGTTTGGAAGCCGGCAAGGGCAAGTCTCCCGTGTAACCCTTTTGCAGTATAATGCCCGTCACACCGAGCATGACGTCGCCTCCACCACGTATTTTCCCGTGGCGATGCACCCCGTTCTCCCCGGCCCTGCCATTGTGGGCTCTGTGTGTGTGTTAGGAAGTGGCACAGGCGCATTACAGACTGCAGAGCTGTGTCTCTCCACCGTATCCGAGAGATTGACATCCACGCTATGGATATTTCACTGAGGCGTCTCAGAGTAGTTCTGTTCTGGTCCTTTGCACTGAGTCTCCTTAACAGGCAGGGTAAATTGGGTGACTTTCTGGAGTGCATCTTACAGTTCAGTTTTATTTAAAAAAATATAAAAAACTGTTTTGTACACTCTGACGCTGCTCTTTGACACTACCAGAGTGTGATAAATTGGTGCTGTCAGGAGACTTTCTTCAAAAGGAAAAATCACAGTGTGAACTGGAATTATTAACGGCAGACTTGGCCTTTTGGACCACTGTAAAATAAGAGGATTTGTACAATTTTTCCTTCTGTAAATAATCCAGTGCAGCTCTTTGCTTTGTCAACGGAGATAGCTTGTGTAATGACATTTAGAGTTGGTCTGAATGTAGAGTAATATATTACAGCACTCATAGAAAACTATAAATCTACTTTTATTTATAGTACACAATCTTTGATTGCAGGATTACTGAGGTCAGCAGAGTTATTGATTCTGAGTGGCTCATTATATTTTCACAGATCCTGATGCTTCCTGCCCAAGTCAATCTTTCAGTCAGTCACTACTACATTCCTGGCCATTGACTAATAGCAGATTGCCAAGGACTGTTGTAGTGTCATGGGGACATTTTTTTAAGGTGGTGATGTGAGCGGGTGTGTCCCTCAGCTTGCTTGAGTGCATGAGAACAGTGTAGGCCTTGATTACTGTGCCCAAATCAAAGCACTGTCCTCTGGTATAAACAAAGAGAAGATGCAATCTGACATCTGTTCTGATAGCAAAGAAACCGACACAACCTTAATTTAGGAAATCCTAAGATCGAGATATCGAAGTTGACTACATTCTCATGTAATAAAGGTGAAATGTATTTTTGTTGTATTATGCACAGCTCATCTGAAGCTGAGCTTCCAGTTTGATACTGTTCCCAGATGATTCTGCTGTTCCAGCTGTAGGTGTGTTCTCTGATCTCAGGCAAGATAGGAGATTGTTTCAGTGTGTTTCCACTAACAAATGCATAAAGTCCCAAACATTTCCGCAAATAAGAGCATAACTGAAATGAGTCCTTTTGTTAAAAATTCGTAACCCTGTGTGCAGCAATATCTGACTTGGAAAAATGGGATTTAGGTTGAAGCAGATAAACTGTGAAGCAAGAATCCATGTTCTCTGAACATGGTGGTTTGTATCACAGGTCCCTAGGAATAGAAGTAGCCATTGTGCAGAATTACATGTTCTGCTCTAACAGCTTTGGAAGTTTTGGTTTTCGTTGAACATGCTATGTTCAAATAATGCTCCTGGCTGAATACTAATCCTTGCTCCAGGGTACCTCCTTGGTAAAGATGATTATATAGATATCAGACACTGAGTGACCTGTATCAATATTCTTTGTCCTAATAGCTTTTATCTGAGTATTCAATCACTTTTGCAGCAAAGTAAGCTGATTTTTGTCCTTACATTTTTCACTGTTCTACCCCATGTGAGCCCATTTGAACTTTGAACTCTGTAACTGGGGTTACAGAGTAACCCCATTTCCATCTCTCCTTGACTCAGAAAAGGTTGTCTACAGATTTGTGGAGGCTCCCTATTGATACATGAAGTCTTTATCAGTTGTGCTTTCGTGATTGAGATGCAGTAATTACAATCTGACAATTTCCTTTCTGGTGTTTTTGTGAACAAGCTGACAGATAAAAAGCTGCCACACCTGCTGCTTTACTCTTCTCTTCTGAGCTGGCTACCAGGTCACTGGAGGAAATCAGACTGGTGTGGCATGATTTGCATTTGACAGACCTGCTGTTCACTTTTCATCAGCTTATTCCTTACACATACTCTTGAACCAATTAATAATTAAAAAAAATTGTCTGACATTGTTTCCTGGGACAATAGAGAAGATGATTGTTTTGGATTGCCAGTACATGGGGAGAGAAGCCTTGCTTTTTTTCCATCATCTCAGTCTCAGTGAAGATCTGAAAATAACTGATGGCCCAACTTCTCTCTGTGTGATCTTTCTGAAGTAGCTTAGTATGAAAGAACTAAGGTTGGAATTGACATTTTGTCTGGAATCTGCACAGTCTGGGAGTGAGATGGGATTACTTTAACAGTATGCAAAAACTAATGGAGTCATTCAATTTAAAATTTAATACTGGGCTGTATGCCATGAACTTAACAAGCCTCTTGAATTTTCTGGATGTATGCAACTGCTTCCCTTTTGCTAGGGTAATGTATTATAAAGTAAGTACTGTAAGACTAACAGGGTCTGGATGTTTATAGCAGTAATGTTTCTGAAACCTTAACTTGTGTCTGCTGCCTTTGCAAGATTGCTTGGTCTGTTTTCCATGACTCCAGGCTGCTCAATGGGTTTTATTCCGTATGTCAGATTTTATGAAGTGTGTCACTTGTTGGTTTTTTTCTTGCAGATGATATAATTAAGCTGAACAAGAAAGAAGAGAGAAAGCAGTACTCTCCCAAAATGAAAAGAGGGCTTCAGCAGAATCAAACTCGACAGTTTGGTTCTCCAGGCTCCAAGTGGGGAATCCAACAGCAGAAAGGTGTGTGTGCCAAACATGACATGGGTTGCACAGTATCTTTTTTTGAGCTCAAGTGTAACCTAATGAAATGCATGTTATTGACATGGTCAATTCAGGTGTCTTTCAAATAGTATCATACATACTTTTGGTTATGATTCAGTTTTTTCTTGTTCTCTTTGGGTTTGTTTCTGGTTCAGTGTGAGAAAGTGATTGATATGTTTGGCTCTCAGAGACCTTAGAGGCTTGAAGGACTGTCTTTAACTCAAGGAGGGATTGGCTTTCTTTCTGGTTCTTTAAATTTATTTTAATTTTGGAAATGGTGTTGATACTTTGTCCCTTTTCAGAGATGGATATAATGAGTGCTTATGCCAATGCATGTGTAGTAGGAAATGTGGAGGCCTTGCCAGAACTTGGAGATTTGTGCGAAGACGACAGCATTTTTATATTTGCTGGGTAGAATTCTCTTTGTAGGCCTCCCCAAAATATCTGTTACTGCAGCCTGTAATGCTGACTCTGGAATATATAAATGGATAGTGCAGAGTCTGAATTGGCTTTTCTTGCTAAGAGCTTGGGATGCAAAGAAAGTACTGTGTCAGCCTTCTTAAGCCAATGTTTTTGCAGTGGAGTACAAAAAGGGGAAAATCATGTAGGCAGGGAGCAAAGAGAGGAAAAGTGCACAGTAACAGCTTCGCTGTCAGTTCCTCTGAGTAACTGTCAGGGGTTTTTTTACAAACATGACATATTTTAAAATGTTCCCAC
The DNA here is from genome assembly GCA_035583185.1 of Anabacerthia variegaticeps. Classification (NCBI taxonomy): domain Eukaryota; kingdom Metazoa; phylum Chordata; class Aves; order Passeriformes; family Furnariidae; genus Anabacerthia; species Anabacerthia variegaticeps. The sequence goes on along the minus strand of JAWWEW010000012.1, from coordinate 9,787,637 downwards.
AATTTAGTCCAGTACATGGCCAGCATCTGCTTAAAGTATTGACTGGTTTTGCTTTAATTTTGAAAAGTACATCTTTAGCACTGGATCATGCAAATATGGAAAAATAATCTCTGATCAGAAAGTTTATCACCTCAGTAGAAGCTAATTAGGTGCTTAGGTTAATACATGCAATTTCTTGATTGGTAGCATTCATTTAAAACAAAGACACGTCTGTCAGGCGTATTCACAACAGTCCCCATTTTTTCTTTGTCTTGCTTAGTGTTTGTTGTAGCAGCAGCTCTATTAATGTCTTGCACACAAATGTCTTTAGAGATCAGTGGAATGTTGTGTTGTTCAGGGCTCAGAGGAGTTTTGGGTTTTATGCAGGCCCACACAGCTATGTTACTTGTGCATCTCTAATAAATTGGTGACAGTGCAGAAAAAATTTTACATCTCTCAGCCCAAGCGTGAGAATATTTGTGTGGGTGAAGAGTAAGTGAATTTAAGTTGCAGATTATCAAACCTGTAGGCTCTGTTAATGACTGCAGTTGTCAAATGCAATTGTTTATCATCTAAAGGGCACAAAAAAGTATTAGAATTTAGAATTTTAGGAGAAATTTGAACTGTAAAAATGAAACTAAATACAACTGTCTTGGCAGTTACTTTTCTCTGTTGGAACCTTCCCTGCTTGCCTGCCCGTGTTCTAGGAAAAAATGTGTGGTCTTTTTTGCAAAATTGCCAGATTCATGACATATCAAAACATGGTGAATACCTTTAACTGCTCCACACATTTTTCCCATTGAAGACAAACCTTTCTTACATTGTTTTTAAGCAGATGTCATTAAATAGTTCTTCTGAGCATTCTAGTTATTAGCTTATAACCAGTAGATTTATTGCTGCTCTGTTGCTATTGAAATTACTCTGGTAAGTAGCAAATCCTCTGTTTGTGTACAGCTTCAGAAACCACAAATGATCAATAGCATTCAGTTCCTTGTGGTTTTAGAAGTGGCTGCCAAACTCTCTGGAAAGAAGTGAGGAACTTGAGCTGGGACTCTTTTCAGCTTTCTGGGAGTAGCAACAGAGAGAGGAACATTGTTCATTTAAATAAAAGTTGTCCTTGGTGATACACAGAATGCAACTGCACAAAGCCCTGTGCAGCCTGAACTAACTTGGAAGTTGTAATTTATTTGGTCAGAGGTTGGTCCAGAAATCTCATGAGGTCCCTTTCAGCCTAAGCAATCCTGTTTCTCAGCTTTTCTCTTAGAAAAGAAGAGGATTTGCTAACCAGCCACAAAATGTGGGTACAAAGCAGTGTTCCATGGCAAATTGATCTAAGCTGGGTTCTGATTAGAGACTTACCTCATGTGATGGCTCCTGCCTGATGGGAAAGCACAGATTTATTATGAATACTGTTAAGTCAAATATGTTAAAACTAGATGTGTCTGTTCCTGGGGAGCTGAATCCTTATCTTACATTTATTTTGGAGTCTGAGGTTCTAGAGGGGATGATGCTTTGGGACAAAACTGAAGCATGGTCTGTATTCATAGCATGAATCTAAATGGCTTCAGAAAGGGCTAATCGAACCCTTGTAACTGGAGATACTACAGACCTCAGCCTTAAAAGCCTTTTATACTCAAAGGCTGCTTTCAATCTTCAGTTTGTTCAGACTGCCATGCAGACTTCTAATTGAAAACACTTTAAATGTGATGCAATTCATGCGCTGTTTAATGTGACTTTGTGGACCAATTGCTTTGTTCTTTCTTCTTAAGTCATGTCTTGGGAACCACTGATTTAAATAAATAATATTTGAAGGTTATTGTTTTTTTCTTTAAATTAAACTGGTAACTTAAAGTTTGCTGAATGGGCAAGAAGATGAGGAGGGTTTTTTGTTTGATTTGGTTTTATAATATTCAGTACTTGATGAAGTTCCATTTCAAGGTATTTTGGTAGTTTTCTATGCTAGAAGGCTCTTAAGTTGATCCTGTAGACATGTCAAATAACACACTTTCAGCTGAAATTACTGCAATGAACTAGAGTGAAATGGTGGTCCATGTGAGAAGTGGATTATTGCTGTGCTGGGGTTTGGGCCAGAGCTACTAAAATAACTGACCAAATTGTCTTCAAGTGTAGTGATGACTTCTGCTGTAAGGTTTGAAGTGTGCAGCCAAATAGCTTTGACTGCTTATAAAGCTTCTTTAAAGCATTAAGCTTTCTCTTTCAGTAAGTACTGTTGAACTTTTGGTGCTTGTTGCAGGTTATGGTAAGAATCGTTTGGGGCGCAGAAAGAAGATAGCAGGGAAGAAGCGTTCTTATGGAGTTATAACTGGCCTGGCAGCCAAGAAAGCAGTGGGTTCACACAAAGGAGTCAGTCCTCTGCACAGGCAGCCACTGAGTGAGAAGGTAATTAGTGCAACCCTAGAACCCTAGTGACTCGTGTCTGAACTGGTTAAAAAAATGAAACACAACTGCATCAGAACAATGCTACTGAAATATGAAATGGAGACATATGGTACAAGCTTTTACTAAATTGGAGATGTGTTAGCAGAGTTCTTATTTGTTTGGGGTGGGCTGGATAATCAATAGGTGTGAAAGTAGTTTTTAATACTTAATTGGGTTGCAAGGCGTGAATATTGAAGTACAGAAATATATTTTGTGCAAGTCTGGAGGGAGTTACTGTATTTCTACAAGAAAAATTGGTTTTGTTACAAACCAATGATTCAGCCAACCTGCAAGTGTTAAGCATGTGCTTACCATTACAAAAATGGAAGTTTTTGCAGAATGCTAAACTCCATCAGTAGTGCATTGATACCTGCTCCATCTCATTCAGTATTGTAGAATGGGGATTGCTTTTGGATTTGTGAAGAAGACTAATTTTAATGACATGCGGACCATAGATTTTTGTCAGTTTAGGAACATGGAGTAATGAAAAAATAACTGCTGAGCTCTGCAGTTGGTTTTTTTCCTCCTGGTAATGTGGAAAATAGAGAATTCATGGAAGTGTAGCAGGTATTTTCAAATTACACTAGGCTGTGAAAGGTAGGCAAAGCCAAATGTATTCTATATGCAGTTGGTAAATGGAAATTGACAGAAAAAAGTTTGGGTGTGTACAGTATATATTATGCTGTATATGTTTATTGTTTTTTAAGAATGCACAGCGGAATTACCCAGTTTTAAAAAGGAAAACAAACCTGCAGAGACAATCTGAAATGCAGAGAAGACAAGCTGCTACCCTCAGGAGGACTGCCCCACTAAACAGGAGGTAAAATACCAGGCCTGGTTTCTGAACTCTCCTTGGAAACTTTCCATAATGAGTCTTGTTTGACAGGACCAAGTCCAAGAGAAGACAGTAGGTACTGGCAGTAGCAATATGGTCAAGACTACCTTGTGTATGAAGTTCTACAAATCTGGAAGCCAAGCATGGGACAAACTTGGTCTTCATGCAAAGCTAGATATTGCCATTAGAGCACTGAGGAAGTACCGCTGTTTGTGAGCATCTGATATCCTGCCTTCAGTTAAATCATAGGCAGCCTGTGTTTGAGCAGCCTGGTCTAGTGGGAGATGTCCCTGCCCGTGTCAGAGAGGTTGGGTTAGGGTTAGGGTCTTTAAGATCCCTTCCAACCCAAACCATTCCATGTTTCTATGATTCTATATAGAAATGCCGGTATGAATTTCCATAGCTTTAAACTGTCAGCCATGGTTTAGTCGACATCCTAAACAAAATGCCTTTATGGAAGGTGGTGCCATCTACAGCTTCATGGATGCCATTGCATGTTTTATTTGTGCTGGAATTACCACGTTAGAAACTGCTGCCGAATTGGTCTCCAGGATGAACGTTTTCACTGTGTGACTCCATTGTGGAAACTGTAAACAAACCTTTTTTATACATAACGATTTTTTTTTCATCTAATCAGCAGTGTTTAAAGTGCTGGAAGATACTGAGCAAAGTGAAAAGCAGAGTTAATTACCATGCTGTCCCATGACATAGAAGCATTAGGCAGTGACTTCTCCACTTAGGAGTAATGTGCTTTGTTCCTGGTAGATGAGGAGTTTATCCCAACTGAAGCGTTCAGCCTCAAAGAGGCAGATGCCCTTATGGATGGTTTGTGCACTTTCTAGACTTTCATAGTAGTCTCTCTCTAAGGTGTTACCTGTAGAGCCTTTGATAACTATTTTTTTTAATAAATATTACAGGAATAACGTGCCACCCACTTTTGTCAGAATTGGAAACAAACTAAATCAGCAGAAAGACACTCGTCAAGCAACTTTCCTGTTTAGAAGGGGCCTGAAGGTAATAAGAATTGCTGAAAGCCACAACAAAATTGTACCACAGTACAGTTGTACAAGCTAACCTGTAACTGATATAAAAGAATCAACTTCCAATGTCAGAACTGAGTAGAAACTTCAGATAGACTGGGAGATAGGCACAGGTTCTTCTAGGGAAGTGTGCTTGTCCTCTTCAGTTACTGTAATCCATTGAGTCTTGCTTCCCATTCCAGTGTAGGTGGGCTATTCCAAGGGGCATAGAACTTGTGTTTGAGGAGGGTTGCAAGGTACTCGTTTTTTGCTTTTAAATGTAGATGTTAGAAAGCACTGTCCAGCTTTCAGAAGTTTCTCTCAGATGAAGAATAGATCAAAAATACATTTCAGAATCTGATTATGGTTTGATTTGCTTTTTTTGTTATTCTGGCCTTATTTATTTTACTTAAGTTCTTATTTTAGTGACTTAATGATTTTCTTTAGTTGTTTTGATTAAGATCCAGAGAATAGAGGGTGTGCAGTGGATAAAAAGTGGCAGGTTGGGTTTTAATTTGTCCCCTCGTGCTACATCTGCCATTGCTGTAAGTAGTTGCTGTTTTCCTTACACATTGATTGCAAAATTACAGACAAGATCAGAAACTGGACAGGTTTTTCTTGCTGGCCTGGTAACATTTTGGTGTATCTTAGTAAACTGTGCATTTGCTGGCATAGTCCTCAAAAATGTTGCCATCTGTCTATTGGTTAAGGTACTGTCACTGGCAGTTTTGTTTAAATCATTTTCTGTTCTTAAAGTAATTTGTTTCCAGTGTCTTACAAAAGTAAAAGGACAGATATCTTTAAGTCCCTCTGTCAGTGCAACCTTGTTTGTGCAGAGTGTACAAACAGCTTTAAACTTCTGGTTTTGAACTTCTCTATTTCCAGCTGCAATTGAAGCAGTATTCAAGTCTGGTGTCTGTATTGATGTGTTTTCAGGTGCAGGCTCAAGTGCAGTCAACAGATGATCTTGATAATCAGACAGTAAAAAGAACTCGTCAGTAAGTATTTAATTTGGAAAACTTCAGTTTTGTTACTCATGAGAGTCTCATTTTAGCTCAGACTTCCTGGCTATGATAATTGAATGGCGTGGGTTTTTTACCCTGTAGGCACATCAATGAGAGTGACAGTGATCCTCCTCCTATTCTCAGTTATATCCTAAATTATCTTCTAATTTAGCCAGGAGGAGTTTGTTTGCATAAGATGCCTGTAAGAATGAGGAGGAAGGTGGTAGCTTCAGAGGATCAAACTAATCTCTAGCACTCATGAATACTGCATAGCCTGGAAATAAAATTCAAATGTTAGTGTTCTCCTGAGCTCTTGATGTAATTTTCACATTATTTAATATGCATATAAGCCTTTGAAGCAGCTTGGAAATTAAAAAGGCAGATGATAAGGTGGATGCTGAGCTCTCCCCCACATATTTTTCCCATATCATTCTGTGCCTGCCGGGATCTTCACAGCGTGTTTGTTGGGAACACAACAGGCTGAGTAAACAGCAGGTACCACAGACTGCAGTCTATCACCTCTTGGATTTGCTGTGAGGACCCTTTTGGCCCCATCTTGGACAAGGAAACAATGTTTTGAAACACTTGGGTCAGTGCTGTAGTTCTGGTGCACCCTGAAAGCATGTGATGTAGCGCTCACCTGAATAGATTTCAGTGATGTAAAAGGTATAAGAATCAATAGCCAAGTGTCTTGTAACTGCATGTGCTCTTTGTACTGGCCAACATTCTGAAAGCTTGTACATTCCTTACTGGCCAGTGTTTTGGATGCACCTTTAAAAATACTTTGACTGAAATTTCTGCAACATTTTTGTAAGTGATTTCTGTGTTTTCAAACTAGATGGCGAACTTCTACCACAAGTGGAGGGATCCTGACTGTGTCTATTGACAACCCAGGAGCAATCATAACCCCTATGTGAGTTTTCAAATAAGTTTTGAAATGTTCTGAACATAACTGAAATTGTTGCTCTGATCCATTTAGCAAGTTCCTTGCAGGTATTTCAGGTGACCTCAAAGTCACAGCTGCTTGCGAAGACTTTTAAATCTGGCCCCATTCTGAATGTTTTTGAGCTGTGTTTAAATAAAACCACAGCCGGATTTCACACATCATCTCCCCATTAGGAGCTTGATGTGGTGTGTGGAGTGGAAGAGAGGTGGACTGGTAGATTTTCACCTTGTCTGCCCCTTCCAAATCAGATCATGTTGAAGCTGTTTTCTTCCCCTAGCTGAATGGAAATCAATGAGCACCTAGTTGATGAGTGATGGTAATAGTTCCTCCCTGATCTATAAGAATACTTCTGGAGTTAGGCTTAAGGAGAGCATTGCTGTCTTTGAGAACATGGTGGTACTGGTGTTCATAGGAGTTGTATTTTTTAAAATGTCATGAGTAGCTTTTTTCATTAGTAGCATTTTATCAGTAAGGAAGACTGTACCAATTTTTATGTGTTGTATTCTTGGAGGTAATTAACTGCCAATTACGTGTTGTCAGTAGGACTAAGAGATAAAAAATAAGAATTTTTCCTGCGGGGCCACTTTCTGTCTGATAACAATAACAAATGGTCCCTTTTATAGTTTTGCCTGACTTTATCTTCTTGAATTTGTGCCCTCCATCTATTCAGCCAGCCTGATCAAATGGCTTGATGAAAAATTCATGCCTCTATCAGCATCTAGGCTTTATTGCATAAAACACATATTCATCATGTCTTTTGTAACATTGTTCTTTCACAGTTCCCAGAAATTACGATTAACTCGTACTCCTGTGCCACCATTTCTGATGAAGAGGGACCAATCTGAAGAGAAGAAAATTCCGAAAGGGGTTCCACTGCAGTTTGATATTAATAGTGTTGGAAAACAGGTAAATGCAGTTTCTTTTCATAACTCTGCAAGTAGTTTCAAGACCAATAAAAGCCAGTGAGGCATTTTACTCCTCAACACACTAGTGGCAGAAAGAGGGAACTAGTGGCTGCTTCTTCTTTCTGCTTCCAGTTTTTCCACTAACTAGCTATGTAACTTCAAGCAAATAGCTAAACACACTATTCCTGTTCTTCTAGTTCATGTCTTGCATGCCCACGTGATTTAAATGGGATTGAAAATGTTGAATGTTCCTAAAAGCCTTCTGGTGTTCCTGCTGTGCTTGCATCAGCAACTGTGTGTAACTCAGGGATGAGCTACTTAAAGCTGTGTAACCTGCATGTAACCCTGGCAGCTGAATTTTTAAGGCAACTTTTGCTATGCATCTAAGAAAAAGAAATCAAATGTGATGACATAAAGGCTTGAAAGATGAGCAGTTTTTCCCAATTTTCATGAAGACAGGCGATTTGGTGCAGGAATCCTAGTGATGACATTGAAGGATTTCTTGCAGGTGACAGAGTTAAATGCTGTTCTTGTAATGAGCTCCTTAGTGCCAGCTGTAGAAAACTGCATGGGGTCAAGGCATTGATCTGGATCTATTCCATCCATGAATAAGCAAAAAGACTCTACAGTTCTATAAAATTAATTGAACTTTTGGATTAGACTCCAGCCTCAACCGGGTGAACTGGAAAACAACCTGCATTAACACAGTGAAGTGACACATTTGTTGAAGTTGCAGAGAGTCTATGTGGGGAAATATGTAGTGAAAGTTCCCTTTTTCAGTCTGTCCTCAGTTTAACCTATCATATTTTTCGTAGGCTTTGACTAATGACATTGGGTACTGTGTGTTCTTAATGAATTCTGAGAAGTGCAAGCTCTTGATGTGTAGTCCATTCTGATTTTTAAATGGTATAGGAAATTATGAAATCAATCCTTCCTTTAAAAACATCCAAGTGAGGCAATGAAGGAGTCAAGTGGTGATACAGATTGAGGAAAAAAGTATCTTTGTTTCTCCTACTTTGATTAAATTAACTGAACATCTTTTAAGTTTATGGTTAAATGATTTTATTTTTCAGACAGGGATGACGTTGAATGAACGATTTGGGATCCTGAAGGAGCAAAGAACAGCACTGTCTCAGAACAAAGGAAGCCGGTTTGTGACAGTGGGCTAACCTGGCACATGGACTTGGGCACTGATCCCACCTTCCTAAGAACCTGAAATACAAGTGGGCAGAAGAATACAGCATACGTCACTGAAATTCTCCAAACATCTCGCTAAGATGGTGGCAGATCTATGTCTCTTTATTACTTTTACTTTCAATGGTAAAAGACATGATGCCCTGAGGGAGAAAAAGTGGGGAAACTGATCGGTTGGATTGGCACCATCACCTGGTTGGAAAATATTCTGTTGCCCAGCTGACGACCAACACTGGTTTTAGTTCATATCACAATTGAAACACAAACAAGAATTTAAAAAGTTGTGGTTGTTTTTTTTTTTTTAATTAAGGAGTACTCAGTATCTGTTCTTTGGCCCCTCTGTTACGGTAGTAAGACTGTGTGTTTCATTATAAACCCCATCGTAGGGTTTTTTAGGGACTGCCTGTGAGCTCTCCCTTGGAGTACAGTTTGGCACAGAGCCTCAGTCCATGGATACTTTGGTAGCAATGTAGCGGCATTTTTCATGGGAGCGTTGGTTCTGTACTTCTTTGTGCTTTTAAAGTTCCGGTTTTTTCCTTGAAAACTAAATGTTTTGCATCCTCACTTTCGCAAATAAAGGTGTTAGCTGAGACCCAAAATATGTAATGGGGATGGAGACTATTCTACTCTTATCCTTAAAAGTGGTCCAGATCGTACATCATATTGGAGGAGTACTGCAGAGGCAGTATGAGTGTAATTAATATTACAAATAGCTCAAGTTCATCATCTTCCTCTATAAATGGAGTCTGTCTCCTTTTTTCTTAAACTTCAGCTTTCTATTTCTTTTTGAAAGGTTTTCACAAACTTAATGCAATAACTCCACATTTTTTAACAATTTCATAGGAATAAATACAGCAGTTCGCAAGGAAGTCAGCAGTATGGTAGAATTCCTTACCCTCCCAGACACAGGATTGTCATCCTGCATACCTTGCCCCACAGAGTTTTCTCTGGCTCTTACAAATAGCTGGAGGAAAGCAATCTAATAGTACTTGTTTGTGTATACCAAAGAGAGGTGAGATGTGTAGCTGATCCGAAGTGGTCAGACATCTGGAAATTGGCTGAAACTGGGGAACATTACTGGAGGAAAGCCCCTGGTTTGCCAAGGTGTGTAGGGCTTTAAGCAGGAGCTTGCAGTCTGTGCATGAGAATCTGCAGGGAGTAACAACCAGGGCATCGTCAGTATGAATTTATATAATCCCTAAAACTGAGGTACTTCTTCAGAATTGCTTCCAGACCAGGAACTGATGAGCTGAGCACTGATCTATAGCAATGAGGTTTAGGTACAGTCAGGTAGAAGAGTGGTAGTTTTACTGCATCCAGGAATGTTTATGGTGTTTGAAGCGGGTTTTAATTCCTTTTCACGTTCTTGAAGAATTTACATTTGACTTCTGACAGAGTTGGTTTCCTTGCATTTTTATCTCAAATTCCAAGTTAACTAGGATATACTGGCAACTTCAACCTTGAGCATTTGACAGCAGAAGGGCTTTTTTTATGTATAGCAGTTTTGATGTCAGAGTGCACTCTGAGGCTATATAGTACTTAACCCCTATTTTTAATGTTGAAAAACATACCTTAGCAGAAGCAAATTAAATGTAATTGTGTTAAGGTTTCTTTCTCAATTACTAGTAGGAATTTTTTTTTAAATGTCCCACTGTTAGAATTTGAGTAGATAAGGTGTTGTCAGTCATCCTGTTTCAGTGTATACATTTTCCATGTGCCAGGATGCAACAAAAAAATTCTTTTGCATCAACGTAGATGCAAAACATTGATGCAATGCATCAAAAATCCTAGTTTGTATTTAATGAGAAGATGCTTTACACTGTACTTTTTGGTATTTTTTGGAGAAGTTATTACATTTGATCTATTCTGAAGCTGTTAATTTTTTTTTTAAAATAAAAGGTTACAGGTTTCATACTGTCTTTTTCCTGTTATAACCACCTGGGCAATATACTGGTTATGTGAATTTTCTAATAGCGTGCAAGGGGTTCTTATTGATTAAATGCTCATTAAATGTTCTGAAGAACACAGCAAAAAGCAGCCTAATTTAAAGAGGGTTTGTGCTCATTGCCTAGCTTAATACCCTGACAACTGAGCACCTCTTGGAGTGGAACCACGTAGGCTCGATTGTGTTTAAATGTGTCAGCTCCTAATGCATGTTCTACGTGTAATGTAGTGGTTTGGTGTGATGAGAGCCCCAGGTGTGTCAGCCCAGGTTGTTGGTGTGTCTTGCTCTGTCATTCGAACCTGCTGCTGCGGGAACAGCCCCAGCAGCCACTGCTGGCCGGGGGCACGGGCACGGGAAATGCTGCTGTGAATTGGTGGTGCAGGTGAGAAAAATACTGCCCGTAAGGCTCTTTGATAAGGTGTTGAGTGTGGTGTCTCTGCACCCGCTTCTCTCCAGGCAGGTCTGCTTTGTCAGCTCGGGCAGCGGCGGCACCACCAGGCCCTGTGGAAGCAGCAGAGCAGGATGGCATTTGTGGCACTTACTAAGTGTGACTTCTTAAGCAGTGATGACGTTAAGTACAAAAAACATGAAGCAGTTGTTTTTCCCACCGAGCTGGGATCTGACCACTCCAACCTCGGCTTCCTGCCGGGACGGGTCTGACCCCAAAAACCAACCTGTGACATCCCACCTTGGCGAGTCAGCTAGAGCTTTTAACCCTTCCAGGAGGCGCATTTAACCCTTCCAGGAGGCGCTGTACCCCCCGAGGGCCCCAAACGGGGAAAAGGGAACACGGACCCCAAAGGGGCGCTCGGGGCTCCCCGGGGGGCGCCCGCCCCGCGCATGCGCAGCCGCCGCGCGCGCTGTCATGCGCCGTGGGCGCGGCGTGGCGGGGAAATGGCGGCGCCGGAGGGCGGCGGGGCCGCGATGGCCGCGGCGTGTCCCGCTCCGCCCGGCCCCGCGGCCCCCGGCTCCTGGAGCCGCTCCCTCGACAGAGCCCTGGAGGAAGCGGCGGCCAGCGGGGCGCTCAGCCTGAGCGGCAGGAAGCTCCGGGACTACCCGCGGGCCAGCGCCGCCAACCACGACCTGAGCGACACCACCCAGGCTGGTGAGGACGGGGCGTGAGGGCGGCGGGGGCCGCTCGGAGCGGGGCTGGGGGGCTGCCTGCTCGGGAGCGGGCCGGAGGTGCCCCGTTTGCTGTCTCTTCGTGAAATTGTAGCTGGCTTGGCCGCCTCCCTTCGCTCTCCGCCCTTCCTCTGCTCAGCTGAGGCAGGATGGAGGAGCTGTGTCAGGGTTCTCCTTCCTCTGCCCCTCTGAGGAGATCTCTCCCATTTGTTGGGGTTTTTTTCTTTATCCTCTCCGCTCTGAAGTGTTTCCCTTATCGGGGACTCTGTTAAAAAGAGCAGTGAGGTTCTTCCCAGTATTGCTGCTCGCCGATGTGGTTTTAGCCAGCCGTGTTCTTGCTTTGATGTATCTCTGTGTAAGTGTGTATATACACATACACAGTCTCTCATCCTGTGCTGCTGACAGGGGAAAACAGCTCTCAAAGAAGGGCTGTCAAGTGTGCCAAAGACAACTGTTTCTTATAAGCTCTGTAAGCTCTTACGCTTCTATTTTTCTAATTTCAGACAGCCATAAACGAGATATGAAAGGTACTGTGAACACAGTCACGTCGCTTTTCTTTCTCTTGTATAATACGGTTTTAAGGATAGTAAGGAATATTAAATACTTTACAAGGTATAGTAACCAATAGGGCTGGTTTTATCCCTCTACTCCTCAAATATATTCATAAAAATAGACTAGAAAGGTGTACTTTCCCTGTAAGTACCTTGATCACAAGCAAAAACTTGTTTGTGGAGTGTGTTTAGCTGTTACTGTATTGAATAGAGAGACAGGAACTTGGGAAACGATGAGAGTATGCAGGATGTAGAAGTTTTCTTAATGCATTATATAGAGCAAGGTTAGTTTATTTTGATTGTCCAGTTCTAGAAGTAAAGTAAAAGTAGTTTTAAAAGGTGTCAGTATGCCATTTGTAGCTTTGATTGATTGTGTTGCAGTCATTTAGATTTTTTTAGTGTTTTGTGTTGAGTTGTAGCTTGAAAGCTTAGAAATAAACTTCAAATGTCATTTTTTTCAAGTTACCATGTTTGCTAGAGTGTTGATTACACTGTCAGTCAAGTAATTCAAAATGGATCCTCCTTTGAAATTGTCTGACTTCATACTCTGTCCTGTAATATCCTATTTATGCAAAAATCTGTCACTAATTTAAAAAAACCACCCATGAAAACCTGAGCAAACCTGGAGATAATTGTTGTTTGCTTGACTTGAACACATCTATAAATAGAAAACACTTCTTGGGGTGTAATTTTTTTTTGTTCTGAGGTTTTTGTGCAAATGCAGTTGCACAATGAGTGTATAGTGGCTAATCCATAAACCAGTGCAGCACAGACATTTGTGAGAAGTTGGGGCTTTTTGTTTATAACACTATTCATTTACTGTACTCTTAAACAATTTGTGGGAATTCTTGTTTCCACCAAGGTCCCCATCTATTGTGATGAATATTTGCATTGTAGTTGTTCAAGAAGCATTAAATGCTAATAAGTGGCAGTGCATGCCATACACTTTTGTCCATTTATCATCACAATGAACCTTAGAAAAAAGCTAGAACTGTTCTTAAGTTATAAGAAGCAAAGCTTATTGAGTGTGTGGGGGGGGACACATTGTGTTTAAACTCTCTGTTTGGAAGGCTGCTGTGAATAACTTCATCTTGTGCCTTTTTTTTAGTGTGGTCTGTTCTATGACTTTTTTGTTTGAAATAAGGCTGAGCAGTGGAAAAAAAAATCCATGCAAGCATTTCTGACCCCGACTTTTCAGTTGAGTGCTGAACTCCAAATTTAAAGCCCACGTTGGTTTCTTTCGTGTGAAACTTAGAATTCTTTTGTATAGGAGTAGCCACAAATAGTATGATATAATATATATGTGTGCTAGGTGTTGCAAACACTTAAAATAAGCACTTTAAACAACCCCCAGACTGTAGACTCCCAGGTGCTTTCCTACATGCTGTGCCACAAAGACTCCAAGTACATGAGGTGGAACATGTCTGTGTTTCATAAACATCACTGGAATTACTCCCAAGCTACAAGACTTAAGATGAAACAATGGATGTGCAAACCTTCCTCTTTCTCATGTGCCTGAATAGACACATCTCCAGTGTGGATCATGTTATACTGGTGTAGCTCATTCCCATTCTTGTGGTAATAAAAGTAATTGCATGTCACTGTAACCACATCGATGCTTAGGAGGTGGGAGTGAATCACATCCCTCATTAATGTAACTATCCTGCCGGAAAACCACCCTCAAGCCTTAACAGATTCACTGGCCTTGCCTGGAAGCCGCTGTTAATGCAAAGGGGGTCAGTAGAAACAGGGTGTTTAGAGATTAGATACTTAAATCAAGTTTACTTGGGTGCTCTGTGCAGATTTTGAGGTTGATGATGGGTGATGTCAGCTATAAGGTGCTTTTTCAGATGTTAAATCAATGGGAAAGTTACATTTCTTTGGACCTTTTAAGGGTTCAGATTTGATTAATACTAATCCTGGTGCTCAAGCTGTAATAGCTTCCAGGTACCATTCTTAACCTCCCGCTAAACAGACATCAGAGCCAAGTTTCTGACAGGTGTAACTTGACTTTGGAAAAATATTCGATAAACGGATTGTAAAATCACAGACTAGCTGAAGTTGGAGGGGGCCTGTAAGAATCCTTGAGTCCAACTCGCTGCTCCTGGCAGGACTATCTAAAATGAAACCAGGTCAGGTTTGCTGCACTTTTATTCTTGAAGTTATTGAAGGTTATTTTCAGGACTAAGCAGATAACTTCAGCAGGCAGTAAAGTAATAGTTTCCGGTTGTTTTGTACTTTGACTGGAATTAAGATCACATAACATAAAATCAAATTGAAGGTGGGACAGTCTGTGCTTGAGAGCTTTGGAATGGATTAGTGGAAAGGGAACTTCTATGGTGTGTGATGCAGTCGTCCATCTAACGTTCTCATATGTGTGGGATGGCTAATGTACAAGAAATGCAGTGTAGTAATAACTAGTAACTTAGGTACTGAAAGAGTATCTCATCCCTTGTGTTCCTCCCTTGCAACTTAACTGGAGTTCTAGGAAGTGACTCAGGCTTACAAAGCTCATTGATGATGAATGAGCATTCATTATCAAATCAAGGATGCGCTTTTCTTTTTCTTTCGCACCCTTTAATTTAGCATGGATTATCTCTACCCATTTTATCTGTGTTGAGTTACAAACCATTTGTTCATTCTACTCTTGCTCTCGACCAGGGAATAGGAAGAGGAAGGGCTATAAACCACCTGAGTTAAATATGAAAGGAAGCATGATTGCATTTTGCCAGCGTTAATGTAGACTCTGATGTCATTATTTGACAGCATTCCCAGTGGCCTAAAGCATACATCAAGCAGAAAAGTTATTTTTCAAACCTTCCATGACAGCTGTAATTACCTAAACCACTCACTGTCTCCATTTTTAAAGGAGAAAATGGGAATATGTGGGTTTGTGCAGTAAAAGAAATGGCCATTGTATGGAAATGAACTAGTAAGATAATTACATGCAGCTCACTATGTCTTTTTTTCTGGAATATATTAATAGTGAAAAAAGAAAGAATAAAATTGTCTGCTGTGCCTTTTGAACGGCTTTGCCAGTAAGGCATCTCTGTAGTTTTATTCTTAGCAGCTCTCCATAGAAATGGTAAAATCTGACCACAGTGTCCATGCAATTTCTATATGCTAAGTGCATGCATGCATCTAGAAGGTTTGCAGGGACTATACGAGTGTTCTGCAGTAAAGGGTCTCACTGGTATTTTTCTTTCCTGCCAGAAGTTCAGTTATTGCCTGATGAAAAGTAAAACAGCTTGAGAAGTGCAGTATGGCTCATACAGCAGTGGCCGTGCTTCCCAAATGTTTGTTCTTAAAGCAGAATCCAAACCAGACTAAAATAACAGTTTGGGAAAAAAGCTTCTTCAGAGTACTGTATCTTGAATGTAATTTTAGTATGATCTATAAAATAATTTGGAAGAAAATGGGATTGTTGTTCGGGTCCCAGGCTATTTGTCAACAGAGTTTACAGTGTTGGTAGTTACATTATCTAAAGTTTCATTACTAAAAATCAAAACCAAAGATGTCATTAGGGTCATACAGAGTCTTGCATTTGTACTTGCATTTGTGTACTTGTCTCTACTCTTACTAAAACCCAAAAAGAAAAACCCTGTCCAGAGGTTATAGTAGCTGTAAGAGCTGGAAGAAGAGAGGGTGACAACTTTTCCCAAACTTTAGACAGTAATCCAACTTGTTCCATTCAGATGCATTTTTTGGTCTTGGCTCCTACTAGTGTCAATAATCCATTTTTAATTTGATTATTGCTCCCTCTTTTTTCCCTTCTTGTTATGTTTCTGCTATTGGAAAGTCTTGATGTCGTGTGCTCTGTGCATAAATACTGGTAATTCTTAGTCTGGGCTAATGGAATTGTCTGAGAGTGGTGCTTTGCTAAGCTGGTAAATTGAGGTCAGTTCTCTTGCCTTTATATTTTTGTTAGCCTCAAAATGCCATGAGCAGTAGACTGTCATAGATTATGGTTCATTTTTGTTGGATGTGTTGGGTTTTGATGGAGACCTGAGGCCTTGCAGCAATGCTTAACTGTTCTTGGCACGCAGACAGTCTTTTTGCCTAATGTTTTATGGCAACTGCGAATCTGAGCTTGTAGTCTAATCCTTGTGGCAATAAAAGCAAAACGTGACATTCAGAATGCCTTTGTTATCTTTTAAAACAAACAATGAGGTCCCACAATCAAACTTTTACAACCAGTGAGCTCTTCTAAGTGGTGTTCAGTGGTGTTACATGTGTTTGCAGTTACTTTCCTAGTCTTCCACTTCCTTGTCTCCATCATGATCAGATTTATTTTTTTAATACTGTTTTGTCTGCAAGCACACTTGTAGTTATATTTTTGGGAGATAACTATAACTACATAAAAAGGAGGGGAGGGATTGATAGGTGAATATATTGAGCTCTGCAGTCACATGAAAGACAAACTAGAATTTAGGAAAATAGGAAATGCCTGTGTTTCTCTCATGGTGTTTCTAGCCCCATTCTCCTGTGTCTATACCTGTGCTTGGAGGTAGCACATTTATGATGATTAAGTCCTCCCTGAAGTCAGCCATAAATACATGGCCTAATGTGATCCAAGTTTTATGCTGATGCCAGAAGGGGAAATTCTGTCTTCGTCTCCTGCTGCACAGTCAACACCAGTAATCATAGTGCCTTCCAGCAAGCTGTTTCGTACTTATCTGGCTGAAAGCTCAGCCAGTAACTACTTGGATCAAATCCTTGGACAGCTCACCACATTTCCACGTGTGTGTGAGTGCCAGCAAACGGAAAGGGTGGAAGGACTGTGTCGGTGATGAGAGTGAGAGGGTCTGTTTTGGCAGATGTGTAAGCCTAGGTTGACTTGCATCAATTGTGAAATCACACCTTAACTGTGTCTTGTAACCTTTTATTACTGCCCTGCTGTACGTTTGGTAATTATTTTCTGTAAAACAATGTGCTGGCCTTTGAGTCAGTGAGCCTAGGAATTTTTTTCTTTTACAATAGTGCTTATAGAGTTGAATTTCATTCAGTGAAACTTTACTGCTGACAGATTTGGATCTCATGCTTTCATTTGGCAAAATACATTGTTTTATGTAAGTAATTTTAAACTGATGGTTTAGGTTTAAATTTAGAATGCAGTAGATGTAATTAGTTTATTCAGTAGAAGAATCAGCAGTAAAGAATTAGTTACAACAAACACTGCAAATTATGTAGCATGTGTTAAAAATAAAATTACATGGTAGCTAACAAAAAGGCTATAACTCAGTTCAAGGGTTCTTCTCTCTTTGATAACTAATCAGGCTTGTATCTCATGGTTTCCAGTGTTGGCCAAACAACTTGAATGAATTGCAGTTGTGTATTTAGCTGAAGCCATGGGCTGTGCAGAGTGCTTTCTTCTTCATCTGCTGTGACCCCCGCCGTCCAAAGTGAAGGGGTGGAAACCCCTTCATATCAGAAGTGTCTCAGTGGTTAGATTCATCAGTTCTTTAGCCTTAACCTGTTCCTTTAGTTCTCTGAATTACAGATCCTTGGAGAACATGCAAAAGGTAAGACATTGTGGTCTTTTCCTTGTAGGATTGCTTTCCATAAGTTGGTACTTCTGTGTATATGCAAGAACAGGTTTATTTTTCACTTTGAAGTCCCCAAAACTGTCCCGATAGTCCTTTACTTGAGCCTGCCTTACGATTCTACACTACAAACTGCTGCTTTCACTGACAAAACCCAGAAGTCTCTCTAGAGTGAGGAGAGCCTTTGTTCTCTCCAAAATGAGGATATGTCAAAAAAACCCAACTTGCTGTGCAGCCCAGGTGTTGTCTGCTGGAACATAGTGTGCTCTGTGCAGAGGGCAGCAGGATTAGGGAGCATCTATTCAGTTCCACCCACCACACTGGGACATTGTTCAATGACCCATGTGAGTTTTAGTCTCTTTATTCAGCGTATTGTTGAAACTTAGCTTTGAATACAGATATGTGTTATTGTTGCCTTGGGCTCTTGGGTAGTGCTCCAGACTGTTGAAAAGATTTTAAACACTATTTTTCATGTAATCTCTGTGAAGTGAAGCAAATAATTTTATATATGAAGCTTTGAATGGTACAAAGTTTGAAAGCGTTTGCTAATTTGGGGTACCAAAATTCAAAATACTCAGTGCCTGAACTTTTAGGCAACCAAACTATTTCAGGCTAATTATTTTTAGTATTTTCAAATGTAGCTCTTAATAAATTCAGATGCCTTGGTGATCCTCAGGAGTACTGGGAATCAAGCCCAGTATCTAGAAAAATGGAAATATGTTATTAATTGCTACCTTTGGAAAGATTAGTTTAGAAGACCTGATTAGCATTATGAAGGAATTATATGGCACTGACAACATGTAAGCTATTTTTTCAAAGCAGCGTTCACCACCTTTCAGGGTAACCATCCCATTTTCTTTCTGTAATTCCTTGGCTTTTTCCCCATAATGTTTTTTCAGCAACATTTTCTTTTATAAGACTGTTATTGTTGTAAGTCCTGATTCATAGAGCCCTGATTTCATCTTGGCTGAAAAAATCTACTTGAACAGAAAAATCTTGAAGAAAAATGAAAGGTGGTATGTGGTTGGTAATTAGAGATATGTGGACAGTAGAAATTCACAGGAAATGAGCAATTAAAGTTATGTGGGCATCTCTGATGACAGACTATGATGTCCGTGTGCTTGATTCAGCAGTGTTACGTAAGATTTTAATTGCATTCTCTCTGCACAGAATATTGGTGTGTTTTCCAGGTTACTTTCCTAATGCTGAATTTTAGTCAGAAATGCAGGCTGAATTTTCTTGATTCAGTTTAGTGGAATCATGCTGCCATTCGTGTGACTCATCAGAGTAGTTCAAACCTTTGTGTCCACCACGTTTCTCTTAGGTGAGCCAACAAGGTGGCAGGAGGTTGTCATTTCCTGGAACTTGTTTGTAGAGCGGGATGCTGTACCTCTGGGTTGTACAGATGTTTGAGGGCAGAGGAGTGGTGGTTTGAGCAGGTTTTGGGTGTTCCGGAGGGGACTGTGCTGGACCGCGTTGGGGTTCCTCCCTGTGTTCTTGTCACATGTCTTGTTCCCGGCAATATGTTGTTACCTCAGTTCTGTCTCTTCTGCCCCCATTTTTTTTTTGTTTCCTTCAACCCAGTTTCCATGTCTTAAACTTTTCTCCTTTCCTTGTTAATCTTGCCCTGTCTCAAATGCCTCTCTCATTGCCAGCTCCATTCTTCTCATCTGAGTTGTTCAGATGATAAAAAGAGGAACAACTGGTATCTTAACATTTGGTGGAAAATTCCTCTTAAATCTGAGGAGAGCATTAATTTTAGGGTGCTGATGAGACAAGTAGTAATTTAAACTTGCTTAATTCATTATTACCATTATTTATGGTCATATATATTACCCATTAGTTCAGTCATAGACCAGGGCTTTTACTGGTCTTTGAGCTGGTGTCATTCACTCTGTTCTCTGGGAGCAAGAGAGTCACTGAGCACAATAGCAGCAGGACAATTGGGAGCTTGTCATTACATTGGCTCAAAGCTCAGCTATGGAATAAATGTTTTTGTAGAGGGCCACGACTGAATGTGGTTAAGAGCCATAAAATATCTGCTATTTCCTTTCATTCTGTTGGCTTGCAAAGGAGTGGGGAGATTTGTGCTTAGCAAGGTAAAAAAGTTGTGTTTGAAACCCATGTATGCTAAAACAGCAGGTTGATCCTCTGAGCTGAAAACTTGTTGAAAATATTCAAGTCTTATATGTCGCATAGCTCTGTTCTGCTGTATGCAGATCATATTCCCATCACTCAGGGATACTTGTGTGTCAGAAGATTGTTATAAATGCCATTAAAAGTTAGTGTGGAGAATCCAGAAGTTTCACTGTGGGTATCTTTCACTGATGTTTAGCTCAGAACTGGCTTTTCATTCTGAGCATGGTGAAGGAAATCTCACACACATACGTGTTTCTAGTGCACATGTTTTGGCTGTGAATTATGTAACTGAGTAATACAGATGTAATATTCTAAACATCTGCCATCTCTGCTTTCACAGATACGGTAAAGTGAGAAGTGCATGTTAGTTCTTTCTGTGTTACTGCGGTGTAGTTTCCGTTCACAGCCCCTGTAGAGGTTAAGAAGTAAGTCTGTGGAAGTTCCATTTCAATAACATGTTATCAATTTGAAACTATTCCATTTAAATAGCTTTTCAGATTTAAATAAAATGAAAATATTATTTGGTTCACATTCCTTTTACTTAAAACGTATTTTTCCTCTTTGGATAGGTAGAACACAAAGGCATAAACAGATTTTTGTCAACAACACTATTGTTGCCACAGTGCTGCCAGATTTGCAGTATATAAATGAAAAAAAATACTTTCACTGTTTTAATCACCACTTTTACTGTTTCTATATAATTAGATTTTCAGACGGAATGTGATTTTTTTTTTTATTTTTTAAAACCGACTGAAACCTTCCCATATGATGCAGTTCTTTTCAATTCTTGACCGTGTTGAATATGTGATAAATGCAAATACAAGGGATTTTTAGAAGCATGCATTGCAAACTGTATGAGTGGATTCAGGGATAATTTGAACAAGATGGTATCTCCTCTGTTTTGGGGAAGGGGTTTCCTCTTCTAATGAATGGCTACAGCACGTGTCCCTGGGGCTTTCTCAGTATAGTAATGAGAAATGTATCTGGTGCATAGCAGTTTTTAGGGATTGCAAAAGCAAACAAACAAACAGAAGGACCTGAGTATATTCCTGAGAATTTCTGCTCTCCAGAACAGTCTGGCCTGGCTACCACTTTGCTCTTGGAGAAGCAGTTCATACTTCTGTTTTCCTCAGCTGAAGATATTCCAGTCTGCTGAATACTGGTGTCTGTTTTTCATCATATTAGAAGAAAATGTGTTCATACTTACATTATGCTTTTTAGATTTGCCTATTCTGTTCCCATTCTCTGTTTTGGACCATAAAGAAATTCTCCTGTCACTGCATTTCCTATCTCTTATTCTCTACTCAGTGTGGTACATCTGCATCCTCACTGTGTGCAGGGCGATACATCCTTTTGTCAGTGGCATTTATAGATGAACTTGTTTAGTGTATTGTTCTACTTCTCAGGCAAAATCATCTAATTTTAAAGCCAGAAAACACAGTTTGTCCCCGATGAAGAGAGGAGGAAAAGAGAAATTACAGGCCATCCATCTTATGTCGGAGAACTTTTGTTTAATTTTTTTTCAATATTGCACATAGGCTAAATTTGTTGAAAGAGGTTTATTCATATGCCTTTGTATCTATTTCCATGCCAGATGATTTGAAGCTATGTGGCTACATTATGTAATCTCATAAAATTGCGTGTTGTGCAGGATGTCAGTACAGAAGGAAGAGAGGATGTTAACAGCTGTAAAGCTGGTCACATCTCCTTTGATAAACAAAAACAGTGGTGTTCCAGAGATCTTTATTTGTAAAACATAATCAGCCTTCCTGTGGCAGGTAACATCTTCTGTGACAAGAAAGAAGATAAATGGACAAGAGTTTAACGTGTGTGTGTATTAATTGTATATGTAACTTTAATTCTGCTTCACTCTTGTAGCATCCGTATAACCTCACTGTAACAAACTCTATTTCACGCCAGCTGTTCAAGAGCTTTCATTGTGTTACTTGCCATGTGACACTTTTTCCATGTAGCTTTTGTGACAGAAGAGTCATTTTTATTGTATTGTTGGTGTTAATTTTTTCAGGGGGTGTCAAACTCCAGTTGCAAATTTTCATTGCCAAATTTTATGGCACCTTGTCTTATGATCCTGCCACCCTTGCTATCTTACTCTGCATCAGTGAAATGCAGTGCTCTCTTTCTTTTATGTAGTATTTCTTGTCACAGTTGCAACGGCTGTTTCTTCTTTAGCTGTAGGTACTATTTAATAGAGATGGGAGATTCTTATTCATAATGAATGTGAAATATTACCAGGTGAAATATGTTTGAAAATAAAAACATTTTAGTTTATGTTTTATAGTGAGACTTTTCACAAGTTTCTCATTCTTACTTTATAGTAGCCTGAGGAGTTTTATTTTAATTCTATTAGAAGTAGACATTCTTTTCTGTGCTTCTAGTGATCTTGGGATGGATTTTCTTCATCATAGTGTACTTACAGTAATGAGATCAATATTACTTTCAGGGCAAGAGAAACATTCAGTACTGCCATTACTGCTAATGCTTTATCATAATTCTTCTTTTTGTATAACTTCAAAGATCCTGCCTGACTCACATTTTCTTACCCTTAGTGCTTTCTTTTTGCCGATCACTTCCATATTTATACTGAAGTTAAATTCATCTTTTAATGCTGTGCCATTTTTATAACAACTTTCAAACGTTGCATATCAGGGCCAATTATTTTCAATGTATAACCAACCTTTCCATCTTGCTGTGTGATTCATTGGCTTATTTGCTATTCAGTGAATATCAAATCTGTAATTTCAAGACCCTTAAGTTTTCCAGTACTTTAGCTGAATCAAAGCCTTTTTCTCTTATCTCCCCATGCCTTGTGCAGACTTCTGAAAGTTGTCAAAGTTGAATTATTTCCATTAAGTCTATTGATTAAAATCCAGGGGGTGATTGTTGGCAGTGGGACAATTTTCTGTTTGGGATTGGATTTCTTTGGGATTTTTTTTGCACTGTTCTAACTACTAGTTTACCTCCTGTTCACCCAAGTTGAAGGCTGTTGTTCCTCTACATATTGAAGCCTGTTATTCCAGTGAGGTTTTGGAAAAGATAAATGGATTGAATAAATATCAAATGTGTTCCTTTAACAAAACTATAATTTATAATAGGAAAAAAATAATAGTTGGATCCAGAGGTTTGCACATGGACTTAGAATCTGGCAATAGTTTTAGGTCCATTTTCAAAGCTTTATGCCTGTTGCTTTAAAATGATTTCTTTTAAATCTTGATTTTTTAGTTGGGTAATTCCTTTTGTACCCAAAGGAACTTTATCTCGGGAGCTGGGGGGGAAGAGTTCATTTACTCCAGACTTCCCTCCCTGCTAACTTTGTGAAGCAGTCTTGGAAAATGAAACCCAGCTCTGCTGGAACACAGTCAAGTATTTCATGAGCAGCGGGCAGTGTCATGTTGCCAAGGAGCAGTCAAATGCTCTCAGACATCTCGAGTGTGTGCTTGTATCTGTGTTGTTAGGATGGGTGAGGCAGTTTCTCTGTAACTTGGAGATTTTTCCAGTTGAAATTCTTACATGCTTGCAGTGAACACTTTTTAAATTAAGGTTTTATATACATGTAGAGCCCTAAAAATACTAACATTTGAAATAGTCGTCATGAAATTGAGTAACAGAGATCTCGAAGTGGAATTCTCACTGTTGTTGTGCAGTGTGGGCAGTTGCCACTCAGCTTTTTTCTTCTGTGGCTTAATGCTTGTCAGGACTTCTCCTGGCAAGGCAAAAAGCTTTGATTCTCCTCAACTTGTACTGAGCTGGTATAGATAAGAGTTGTCACATGCAGAAAACTAATGTTTCTCTGAAGGAGCTGGAGGAATAGAGCCAACCAGCCAAAAGCTTTCAAAGTGATTACTGCATTTTGAGATTAATTTTCATCATGGCCTTAAGAGCAATGTTTAGTGTTAAACCTCAAAACATTTTTCTGAACATGAATCAGTTTGGTTAGGATTTGGAAAAAAGAATTATTTTCATTTGGGGTCAGATCAGTTTGGATTTTGTCTTATGTGTTTGCTGTCAACATTCATAATGCTTGTCTTTTTGTGAAAAGATGTGTATGCAATTCACCTCAAATACTAATTTGAGAATCTAACAATGATTTTGATAGCCTTGCTACTAGTTTTTAGCAAGCTTAGCTTTTAAAAAGGTGCAGATGTATGAAAAGGTGACTGCCAGTTCTGTAGCCCTTGATCCCTGGTAATGTCTGCATGATGTGTTTTTGACTGAAGGTGACTTTTATGGTTTCCAGATTCAAAATTTATTTTGTATTTTGAACATATGTTTTGGCAATTGCTGTCATTTATCTCCTCATTTGGCTGTTTTTTCTGTTTGATATGGGATATTTTCCATACATCTACTGTTGTTTTATTTCTTGTCACTAAAATGGCTTGTACTGCACAGATGACTTGGTAAGACTCCAGCTCTTTTTCTAGAATTCTGGCAGTAATTGTCCTATTGAAATTGAAACACTGCTTGTGTAAAGTGTAACAGGCTTTTTTTGTTAGGGATGATGTCAGCATGAGAGATGGCCTCAAGGAGCCATTAAAAGAACATAGGACTTTTGACTGTTGGACTTTATTGACTTTTTTCCTCAGTAAAATACAGTTCTGGGGAAGACAGATCAGTGTCTGCAATGGTATGAGACACATTTGGTGACTCTACTGTGCAGTCTGATGAAGCTGTATCTGAGTGCCATAAATACAGAGCCACTCTATTAAGAGTGTCAGAGAAATGCAGTAATAACAGGCATAAAATTTTATGGAAATGCTTGCCTTTCTCTGAGAGTAATTGGCCTTTTTATGTGAAATTTCTTACTTTGTGTTCTAGGACTTTTGAATTTTCAGTTCTGGTTTGTGCTGGTTTGTTTCTAACTCTCCCCTTAAGACGTTCTGAAATGTATTCACAGCTAACATTTATTTTTTTTAAATAAATGTATTTATTTAAATGTCCATGTATTGCTGACTTTAGTATATCATTCTGTTTAAACTGTTTGGAGGGGAGAAAGGGGTAAGGTAATGCATTTCAAACTGATTGGTGAAATATCAAGGGAGAATATGCAACACTAATGTGATAATAGGTAAATAGCAGCTGTTACATGAGATTACATATTTATATGTGAAAGTACTTGTTTTTAGACAATTTTGTGCCCAATAGTAAAATGAATTGAAGGCATTACTAATTCATTTTAGTAAAATAAATAGATGAATGGTGAAAATATGAAGTCTTTGTTGGTTGCATTTTATGTTTCCAGTCCTCCTGACTGACATACTCCTCTTGCCTTTTTTCCACGCCAGGTCTTCCATCTCCAAGTCACATTTTAGTCTCAGAACCATTGGAATGGCTGAATATATGAGATATTTCACTGAGAGAGATGAAAGACAGAGCAGAGCATTAAGCAAAGTGACAGTACTGTACAATCTTCCTCTCTCATGGTCTTTTTTCAGGTGTAACTCTATGAACAGATTGTTGAGGGTGGCCTAACAACATAGTCACTGGCTTTCATTCCTACTCTTGTACCACATTTGTAGCCCACTCAGTTGTCCTGACACCACTGACTGCAGTCGGTGTGTTTGGGGTGCCTAAGCTGGTTGTGGGAGGACCAGCTCGGGCAGCATAAATGTATTCCAAAGGCACTGCTGCCTTATAGGGGGTTCATAGTCTGGCTCAGTCCTACCTAGGAGGTGCTTGGTACTCATCTGTCAGGAGTGTCATTGCCCATGACTGTCATTGCCCATGACTGTTCACCCCCTGCATTAGGTTTTATATTAACCTGTGTTATTGCTTTATCCTCATTGTCTGACCCTTCTTTCCCTTTCCTTTTATGAATAACTAAAATTGACTATGGAATTTAAACTATAGACTATGGTATCTAGTGTAGTATCTGAGAGTCTTATAATGAAACGGAGGAATTAATATTTATGATGGGTTTGTTATCTTTTCTTGTGAGGAGTTTTATGTGCAACATAGCTTCTTGGCAAGAGTCTTTTTTATTTTACAAAGCTGCTTCTGTGCAGTGTCATGCACATACTGTGCACTTCATGTTTCCATGAAAATGGAAAAGTGGGAGAAATGGAGTTGAAGGAGATGACACTGTGTGTGAAGACATTGAACCCCACTGAGTGCTTACTGACCAGTCTCTGGACTATGAGAAAAAATGTACGACTTCTAACTTGTAGAAGTAAGAAAATCAGAAGTTGCATCATAGAACATGCAGCCTTCCCTCCTCTGGTAAAGAGCAGACTCCCCATCACAGCACTAGCTCAGCCCTTGCTCTGGAGGTGTCAGCTTGCATTATGTCCTGTACTAAAGCAAATTTTTGAATACAATTTATCATGATGTGAGGACAGGTATAATGACATTAGCAAGGTTTTTAATTAAAAACAAGATAAAACTTATGTTAAGTGACTTGACACACAAACTCAGCATTCCAACTCGAGCCTGCAAAAGAATGTCTGGAACTGAACTTCAGTGAAGTTTGAGTAGACTTTCAGGAGATGCTGTCTCAGCAGGTTGAAGAAATTGCAGCCTTTCATTCCTGTTTCAGTGCAGCAGCTCATCTCTCCTCTGCACTGTAAACCAGACCACTAAGACCAAGTGGCTGTAAGTTATGAACTGACAGCCAGGTTAGTTCTGCCCCTGTGAACTTGAGAAGTTATACTTGAGTTGTCAGTTGTCTTGAACTATTCATGGGAAAGCAAAGAGATGTAAAAGAAAGTGGGGAATTGTTTCTGGATTGGGAAAGTTCATAGAGGGGAGGTATATAGATATTTTTGATGGGAGTATTCCGTATACTAGTATTCATTCTCCATGATCCTGAACACAAAAACTGAGAAAAGCAGATGTCTTAGATAAAAACAGATGATGAAGAAATACAGGAGAGGTAAATTTCATTTATTGTATGCTGGGATTGAGGACCTGAATCAAAGCAGCCAATCTGAACTGTGTAATGATTCTAAGTGACGCTGTTGCAATGAGACATTTACAAAATGAGCTTAATACCCTTTGTTTTAGCCAAGATAGTTGCTTTATTGTAGAAGAAAATGGAATACTTAAGTAATGAAGACTTTGATCTTATTCAACTCAAAGTAATGTCTGCTTAGAAAATCCTGATGAAAGATTTTCTTTGAAAAGTTTTCTTCTTGTCTTCTACTCAGCCCTTTTGTAAAGGCAGAACTTTAACTTATTTGTCAACGTGCAGATAAGAGCTACTTTAAGGAAACCACGGCCAAAGGAAGTCACTGCCCTCATATATCCACTAGAGAGACAGTTCATGTAAGTACTCCCCAAGTTAGCTTCAGGCAGAATTTGCAAGAGTAGTTTAAACAACTTCAGAAATCATGTGAGCTAACTTGACGTTTTTTCTGCCTGATGAGAACTGGGAAATGCTCACACAAGCATTGCAGAATCAGTAGCTTACAGCAAAGGGCTGGTAAGGAGGATCCAACAGAGGGGATAATTTTAAACCAGTAAAGTTGGATCCCAGAGGGTGGGATCTCCAAGGCTTTCAGATACCATTTTAAACTGTCTGTGTTAGACTAGAATAAAAGGCTAGACATGCAGATTTAGTGCTATGATTTGACTTTTTGGTTTTATTTATTAGTTTTAAATCACCAAAGGAATAGGTCTGGGTCAAACCAAAATAGCTTCCTTTAAAGCAGTTTTATCAATTAAGGGGTGTGTGCTGCCTTACCAGCTTTGTAGGTGTAGTCCAAAGGCTGCATGCTTTCCTTGGAGATAAATACTGTGTGTATTTATGTTTTGCACAAAAAAACCCCAGGGACCTGCACTGCAGCTGGCCAGTGAGGAACTGAGCTTCCTCAATTTAACCCGACTCGGTGAGCTGGAGGCTCATTTCCTCAGTGCTAGATCTTTTCCAACATTTCTTCTCCAACTTTCACTTAGTTTGGTGTGTTTGGCTTTAAGTTTTAGGGCCGTTTGAAAGAGAATCATGAATTTGCTGTTGGCTTGGTGCCAAGTTTAGTGAGGAAGAGGGAACAAAATTGCTGGAGGAGAGCAGAGCATATGTAAAAATTTCTTTAACTGCAAGCCCTATGTGAAGGGATTCAAATTAATTCCTGTTTTCAAACAAAGTTCCGCTTTGCATTGTCTTTGCTGTAGCAGTACATGAGTTGCAGTTTGTATTCTGTCTGTAATCTGTCCCATTGTTTACTGACCAGTCATAAGGCCCAGCTGGCAGGTCATATGACTTCCTTCTGCCTCCCTTTTAAAGCTTCTGATTTCCGCTCCGTGCTCATCTGAAAAGCGATTTCATCTCATTCTTGAACTGTTTGCTTCACTCCACTGTGTTCCATCCTTAAAACACTAGGATGTGCACACAAGGACATACCATGCTGCTCACACAGGTATGTGTCCATAATGAGCAAAACTTGGGAATAAATCCCTGATCACAACCCTGTATTTGCTACTTTGAAAATACCTGTTTTATCAGAAGTGTGTGTGAATTAAGGAGCCAAAAAAGGTGTAGTTTCATGGCTGTTATTAACCCTTGTCCAAATCCCAGAAGTCATGGTCTCAATCTTCCACACAGGTCCTTGTCCTCTCCCTTGTATTGATGTTACAGATTACACAATTGCAGCATGAATTGGATCATGCCTCAGAAGGGTTGAAAACTATTTGTGGCCTTGGGTTTTTTCTGGATTTGTTCTCAGTAATGAGATCCAACTGGCTGGATCTCATTGTGGCCACAGTTGGGAGGGTTGGCACAAGGAAGAAGATGGTAACACATGGCCAGTAAGGAATTGCTCCATGGCTGAGGGTGGCTGACTTTGAAGCCACGATCTACATTGACTAATGAATAAATAATACTTGACATAACAGTTTGATCCATTGAGGCTACAGATTTTTCTGCTCTAGAGCCAACTAGAGGAAAAGAAAACTAGAATTGATGGAATATGAAGAGTTCTCAGTTCCTTGCAGGAACTGGAGCTTGTCACTCTTTCCTGCTCTCCATTAACCACACAAGAACAACTGTATAATGGTGTTCTGTGGTTTTCACTGTTGTTTTTTCCTTTAATAAACAAGCAATATTATCCTATGCAAAAGGAATATGAAATTATTTCACAGAGGAAGTGGCATTGTATTCCATGTTGTTACTCTCATTAGAGTGTTTGTCCTCCTCCTGCAGTACTTGGGGGTCTGCTCCACTGAGACATCATGCTTTCCTTGGGAATGTGCTTTCTTGTCAGTGGCCATACAGCAGCTGACATAAGTGCAGGACTGTAAAATATGTGCTTGTGTTTAGTCAGTGTTTTTTATGGTTACACCTGTGAGGTTTTCCTTCATGTGTAAAAGAGAAAGCTAAGCTACAGCAAATATGCATTAAAATCATGTGGAGACAAAAAAGGAAAGGAGACTGGGAGCTGGTGCTCAGAATCTTCTGTTTTCCTCTTTGATCCCACGTATGATTGAGTTTTCTTATTTAGTGTAATTAAAGATCTTACAGATCTTTGTACATAGATTTTTCTAGTCTTAACAGCAAATAGTGAATGTTGCGGAGACTGGACCAGGCAAGAGAGTTGTACTTGATTAATTTTTTTGGTTTTATGTGATGCGTTTTAATGGAGAAGAGTTGAAGAGGCAACTGAATGCTAAGGAAACCTAGGGTAGTTCAAGCAATTTGGACGTCAGATTCTGCAAAACTCCCTTGTGTGACTATTCTTAAGATGCTCCTGAGTTAGAAATAAAAAATCTAGCCAGGTTTCATTTGGTAATGTAGGTGTTGAAGGAAAAGGTAAATGCTTTGGCCATAGTTCTCACTTTGCTAAAATTGCTTCAGGTAAGGGATTTGTGGGAGTTCTTCAGAGAAATGAGGGGTTTTCTTGTTTTTTGAAACCTTTGGCAAGAAGCTTTGTTATTTTTAGTGAATGTTCCAAAATAAAAGTGTAGCCAGAGGAAATAGCATCTGTGAAACTTTGATCCACGTCTGAAACTTCACAATGATTTGGCAACGATTTGAAACAGGTTTTGTAAAGGACAGCGTTAAGCAGCCTTGGTTTAAAGCTACAAACCTTGTCTTTAGCACACAAGGCAGGAAATCTAGAGAGCCCGTTTCAGTGTGAATGTGTAATCTTTCCATGTGTACTGCATGTCATGCAGTACGTTCTCAGGCTGATGAAGCAGGTTTTGGTGGTCAGCACCTCTGCATTCCAGACGTAGTACCCACCAAGTTGACGTTTGGAAGAAACCACTGCCCTTTGCCTCATTTTCTGTAACTGCAGAAATCACAGCTTGTGCATGTTGCAAAAACCAGCAGGTTGGAGATTCTTGGTTACAAAATAGTAGTTTGTGGAAATGGTTAAAACACAGTTTAATGCTGCTGGTGCTGCTGCTAAGTAGGAATGTGATTGTGCATATCAAGAATGGATCTTCTGAGAATTGAAATGTGTTAAGTGTATCAGGGATAGGTCATGTGACTGAACCTAATTTTCCTTCATGAAATACTGGAAATTGAAACTGGAATCCTGTATTTCATTACAGGACTGAGAAATAATATTGGTGAAAACAAGTCTTCATTACACATAACTCAGGTGTTCCATCTTGGGCAGTGGTGCTGTCCTCGGCAGAGTGTATTCCCTAGGGAAAACAAAGAAGGAATAAATGCATTTTGGTTCAGCTGACTTAATAGCTTTACACAAAGTGTATCTTAGATACATGGGAAAATAGTTGGGAAAAGTTCAGGTTTGACAGGACTGACAGGTAGAAGATGAGTCAGGAGATGACATTTCTGAGGTTTGTTTTAAATTAGGGTATGACAGAAGTGGTAGTCTTGTATCACAGCAGGCAGGAAGAGGTAAAGTCACCCCTCCTGTGTCAAGAAATCCTCCAGGTGTGAAATGAAGCTCAAAGGATGCCAACATTTTCAGTGCTTAGAAACGAAAACTATCCCAGTAACTGAGTAAAGGGACCAGCAGCATCAGAAGTATGTCACCAAGGTGTTCTCTTACAGTGATTTCTGGTTTCCTTGTGCAAGAAAAGTCAGTACTATAATACCAGTAGGTCATCTGCTTAGGGCTATGCTTTCATTTTATTTTATTTTAAAAGCTTTATGGGAATGTTTCCTAAAAGTCAGCAGGATCACAGGCATTGCTGCTCTTAGATTTTCGAGTTCTGAAATATTGGAGAGGTGAAAAAAATCAGTTCATAAACCCAGGATGAGTATGCATGAATTAATTTGCCTAATAGAATGACAAGCAAAAGGTGGAGTTGAGGCTTACACAATAATGTGCTTCAAATGCATTTGGAAATGTTGTTCTAATAGAGTTGATTCTGAATGTCAGAATTGAGCAAGCAAATGTCATCAAGTTCCTCAAAAGATAGGTTTAGTGGTTATCTGGGAGGTGCCTGTGCCTAAGTAGTTAACTTACAGGGAGCAGTAGCTGTAAATGAGCTGTTCTGCGAGCTGCATTCCATATCATCGAGATCACATCAACTGCTTCAAGGATATTCTTCAGTGTGATGGTGGGTTTGTTGTTATCAGTGTGAAAGTGTGGAGTTTGCTTCTGGTGTTTAAGTTGCGTATGTAAAAAAAATAGTCTGTTTACAAGGTTCCACATTCTGGTATTTCTTCTTGAACAGCTGTACTTTGTCTTCTTAGAGCAGTTCATGCTGCCTTTTGCCTTCTGTCGCTGAAGTGGCTGTCAGCTTCCTGATCAGCGATTGGCTTATCTAATTATTTACATGAAAATATGTTTTCCTCTGTCAGCTGCAAGCTCATATGTCTTAGATTTGTCTCTTACTAAAGGAAAACCATGCATGTGCTTTCAAGCTGCAACACATGCTTCATAGTTTTTGGAAAACAGAACATTTTCTTGCCCTGCAAGTGAGGTCATACTGGCTGAGGGCAGTGTACAACCACCAGTGTCACTGTGAGGATTCGGATCAGGTCACAGATAGCAGTGTTGTTGCGTCACTGCAGCACGTTCGTGGCTGATGTCGCGTAGCTGCAGCTGGGTTATTCTTGAAGCCATGATGCATCGTGGGTGGGAGTCCACAGCTTAGAGCTGCTGACAGTGTCAAAATCTCTCTTACATCAGTGTGTTCCCAGCGGGTGTTATGGTGGTTGCTGACATTTGGGTTTGAATAGGCGGCCAAAAAATCTAGGCTTTGCTGGTTTAAATTTAAAAAAATAAAAAAATTCAAAGTGTGTGGGGAACACATGCAGATCTCTGGTGACAAAAGGCAGATGTTTATCAACAAAATTTTGTGGCTCAGCCCAGGTCTAGAACTGGCCTTCATTGTAGTTAATTGGAATGAGAGCAGAAGCTTATTCCCATGCAACAGGATTAGTGGACCGATCACATTAGCATCTCGTGATGAATTGGAATTCGCCACCACCCAGCTGGTTTCAGTGCCAGCAACAGTTGAGCTGCAGCTCCCTGTCTTTATAATGTATGTAGTGGGTTAGAGTACCCCATACTCTGAGCAGTGCATTTTTATGCATCACTCATCTTCCGTTGGAAACAAAATTTGTGTTACAGCTGAAGTTAAAAGTGTGTGAATACAGCCCTGCTAATGTCTGATGTTAGAGGAACATTCTTCTTTGAACAGGAAGAGTTTACATTTAATGCCAAATGATGCAGTTTTAAGTGTAGTGTATTCTCTAGTCTCTTCTGGAGTGGATTTGCTGGCCTTCTGAACAGAATCCAAATTAAAATGGAAAAGGTCAGTGATCTAACTGCTCTGAGATTTCATTTTGTATCTGTTAATGTTGGCTTTTTTATCTTTCACGAAAAGCTTAGTTCCAAGGAATGCTTCCCCTTTGCCAAAATTCCACATGATCTTCCCTTCAAGGAAACACATCCATTTTTAGCAAACTAGGAGAGCCTTTCTTTAAAACAGATTTCTGGTAACAGTGTTTTTAACCCATGAAATGTGAACACGACTCAACCTAGTTCAAATTGTAGCGTCCATATTTCAACCATATGCTTATTCATAGTGAAATTAAGCATTTGTGCTTTTGGGCAAAATTAGTCATTCGGTTTTTTGTAGTTTAAGTTATGAGAAGCAGAAAGGGTGAGCACATACATGTTAAAGGAAATAATCTGTGTCACACTGATTATTTCTTGCTTGTTAAAAAATATGAAAATTTAAATAATATCTCACTAGAACATTCATTATTTTCTCTGGGAAGTAGAAGTCTTTCATTCAGGTGTTTTTAGGAAGAAGATGGAAAAGAGGATGGAGTTGTCGAATTGTTTCATGTGGTGACTGCTGTACTTCCTGCTCCATTTCTGAACCCGCTTGAGGTCTACTTTCTGGCATGGGAGAGGATTCCAAAGAAACTGGACAAAAATAATAATATGTCACTGAATCTTAAGGATGGTGTGCTCTGGACTTCAGGAAATTTAAATACTTGTTGGAGGTTTGCAAGGGGGCAGGACAGGGATTGTAAATAACCAAAAGCAGTTCTTCGTTTACAGATTCAGAATTCACGCTGTATTTTATTATACGTTGCTTCTGTCTAATTCTCACTGTATTCTTGTTTTAGCTTAGTTGGGGTTTTTTCTTCCCTAGTGCTTTTGTCTTTTTGTGGCCCTGTCAGGCCCTCCCTTCCCCACTTGGGCACATGAGATCACGGATATTGTGTGTAAGACGGCATTCTCATGGCCATGATGAGTGAAATGCTGTCAAGTTACTAACCAAATTTGTAACTGGTTAGACCCATTTTGAATTATTTGAGGGACTATATTGCAGCATCAAAATTCAGTCTCAATTTAATCTGTTTTCCACAGAATGTCTACTGCTAAATAGAAATGCCAAGCTTTAGAAATCACTGTAGATTGAGAGAAGTCTGGAAAAATTTAGTAATTTCTGCTAACCAGCTTTGGTGTCTCTTTTCTTTCACACTGGAGCTCATTTGTTGTTTAAAAAAGTATAATTTCATTTCTTCATACCCAGTGTTATTTTTGCAGGGAGTTACTTCTTTAGAAGTACTAAATCATAGCTCAGAATATGGGAAGTTCTTGACTAGTTCTCATGCCTTGTGGTCTGCACAATATGTAAAAAGTAGTTTTTGCAATGAATGTCTACCCTCCCTTAAAAATGTTCATGTGAAGCATCAGTTTGGTAAACAGACAGTTCTCTGTGGGAGCTCCAGGCTGACAGAAGGTGCTCGGGATGGGAGCATTGCTCCTGTCAGAACTCGGAGCTGGGTGTGTTAGGAAGTGGGAGCTGTAAGTGCGTATTTGTGAGAACTGCCCTTTGGCATTTACAATCAACAGCTTTCCCTGACCTTTAAAGAAAAAAGAACTCCTTGCAACTGCATTATTTATCAGAGTGCAGGTTTTGAAGGGCAGTAATGCTGATGGGTGTTTTATACCTATAATATAGAATGGTTGGAACTGTCTAAGGAAAAGTTTTGATTCTTCAAATACAAATACTTGGTAGGACTTTTGGTTGAACTTCTGTCTGTTGTCACGCAAGGAAGCTCGTGAAGCTTTAAGGTTGCTTTACTGAATTTTTCTTTTTTCCCTCCCTTCAGATTTGTCACGGAACAGGCTGTCAGAGCTTCCAGCAGAAGCATGCCACTTCGTCTCCCTCGAGAGTCTTAATTTGTACCAGAACTGCATTCGATACATCCCAGAGGCTGTTTTGAACTTACAGTCTTTAACATTTCTAAATATCAGGTAATGGTTGTCTTACAAATTTTGCTTTAGCAAAATTTAGTCTGGGTTTATAAGTTTTGGTGTATCCATAAGTAATGCTAACTTGTTGTATAATCATCACATTGTTATGTTGTATGTCATTGAATCAAAGCAACCTGAACCAGTCTTAACCACTTAGGTGGATCAGGGAACATGAGGATTAAGCAGCAACTTGTAGAAGTGGAATATGAAGAAGAAAGACAATTCCAGCTTAAAGGAATAAATAAATCCAGTAGTCTTCATGCGAAATACAGGCATGCAGTCTGAAAAGAGATAGAGCTTTAGCATAGTCTTTGCAATTCAGCTTTCAGCAGCTGAATAGGGCTTAAGCAATTTACCTTCATTGTACTGGTGGCTTTGAAAGATGTTTCTCAAGCACTAACACTTCTCTCCCAGCATTAGAAGCTAATTGATACTACTTGGCCAATTTATTTATGAAATTCAGCTGTACACAGCATCTTTCATTTGTAGAGTCTTTTAAGAGGCATGGAAAGTTTCTCATCAGAAATTGGCAGAGATATTAATAAAAAAGAAGTCTTGGGCTATTTCCTTCTGGTGTTATAAGCACACTAAATTGGCAAAAGTATATTTCTTTATTTTCTATTTTTTTTTTTAATTGATGTACAAATAGGATATGAATCATGTATGGGTTTCCTAATGCTATATTTCTAGTAGGTGCAGTCCCATTATTATCCTTACTTACTCAATTAGAAATATACTTTAAATATTCAATACCTAATGACTTTCTCTCTGGCATTTTGTGTGTGCTGACCTGCAGTGCTGCCTGTGAGAAAGCCTTTTCCACTCTGCTCAAACTATTTTGTGATAGAGCATGGCCAGTTACCAGAAGCACCTGAAAGGGCACAAAAATATCACATTCCCCCCTCACTGAGTTCAAAAGCATCTGATCTGGCTTGGTACTTGATATTCAGAGTTTGTTCACACATAACTACATAAAGCAAGTAACGAAGAACAGCCTCATGGGACTACTTTTACAGTAATTACATAAAAACTGATTTGATGGGTTAAATGAAGTGTGCTTTTTGTGTGTGTCTTTCATTGCACTAAGATTTCTCATTAGAGTACTGATTATTTTGGTTTTTTCTCTGTCCAAAAGTCGAAACCAGCTTTCAACATTGCCAGTACACCTCTGTAGTCTACCACTAAAAGTTTTGATAGCAAGTAATAATAAGTTGGTTGTAATACCTGAAGAAATTGGACAGCTCAGACAACTGACAGAGCTTGTGAGTATACACTTCATTTTTAACTATTACTATTCAGACTTTACTTTTTAATTGTTGCATTTATTAGGTTACAAGATGCTTCAGAAGAAATAAGTGTTTTAAACTGATCAAAATACTGCAGTAATTGGGATTCTGTCTGGGCATGTGCAAGTCCAACATCCTGTTTCTCACTCTGCTGAGAACTTTGTGATTGTAAACCAACCACTTGTATACAATGGCAAGTTATTTAAATCTGCTCTTAGTCTAAGGAAAACTTGTGTCTGCTGCAGTGTCTCCAGCTGTGTTTTCACTTTGTATAGAGGTGTTAGAAAAAGAGTCTGAAGTACTCTTTTTTAAAAAAATTTTGGGAGGGAAAGATGCACTGGAGAGCAAATGATCCAAGTCCATTAAAGTGTCTTCCCTATTTTAGAAAGGAGGGCCAGATCGAATTAAAGCTCTTGGTACATTTGTGTCTGGGAAAAAGCTTTTATGTAGCAAGTTGTGCTGTCTGAAATACTGTGGAATAACGCGAATGAGGTAACTTGACATAAATTTCTACATCTGAATGGTTAATATTTTAAAGCTTTTATTTTGCCATGTATTTAAAATGAGAACAATGCTTCATATCAGCAGTGAGATTTGATGAATATAAGGATCTGAGATATTCAGTCCCTAAATAAAGAGCTGTATATTTTAGCTAACAGAGACTTAGCAGACAGTGGTACCTCATTCTCTGATTTTGCTTTGCAGGATGTGAGCTGTAATGAAATACAGACAATACCTCCACAGATTGGCAATTTGGAATCCTTGCGGGACCTAAATGTCAGAAGAAATAATTTGGTGCGTTTACCTGAAGGTGAGATAAAGGCTGGCAGTTCTAACAGCAGAAACCTCAAGCACTTTTCTATTTTTAATCCCTTCTTCTTCCTCTGATTGCTGGAAGGAGCATACTTAATTGTTTTGTGAAACACATATTTTTATACTCTTTTAATCTGCTGAATTGGATTTTTGTTTTCTACTTCCAGAGCTTGCTGAGTTGCCGTTGATTCGATTAGATTTCTCCTGCAATAAAATAACAACAATACCAGTTTGTTACAGGAACCTCAGACATCTTCAGAGCATCATGTTAGAAAACAACCCTCTCCAGTCCCCCCCTGCACAGGTAAACTGCAGCTAGGAAATCAGATTACTAGTTCACCTAAGAAGGGCAGAACAAAGTTAAAAGATGAAGGGTTATATTACAAACTTCATTTAAGAACAAGAGAACTTTAAATAAATTCTCTTGGCCAAAAATGTTAAATATACAGCACAGCTTGAAAAATCCCTTTTTCTTCTCTTACTTCACTGTGTCAGTAGTCTCAACTATGGGATATTGCAAAGAATTTCACTGTTAGCTGAGCATTCCTGCTTTCAGCATAGGAAAGAGGAAGATCTGTTAGGTGAGATGGTTTTTGTACCACTCAAATGTCAAAATTTTGACTGAGGCCTCAGTGCTGCTCTGTGCTGGTTCATTTTGAAGGCAGAAGGCTCAAATTGGCCTTTTAGCTAGAAACTGCAATATGGTTAGTGACTAATTTGATCTTTATTGTGGATATACAGGCCCCTGAGTATTACAGGTTGTACTCTGACCTGCTGCTTCTGACTCAAGAGTGGCACTTGCTGGGTCCTGTAGTTTCAGTAGGGTTTTGCCTCCCTTTTGAAAGCAGAGGCAGCTGTTGCTGGCTTCATCCACTATAAATTTGAGCTGGCTTTGGCAGTCTGCCACTGCCATTCAGATCTGGGCATGGGTGGGATGCATCTGTTCTGATGCCAAGGGTATAAATTCTAGTACTTGTAAATGCTTATGTCTTGTTTGCATGGTGAAATTTCAGCATCCAGCTGACAGAGTTGCCTGCAGACCAGATGTACTTGGGGGACAGCTTCCATTTGTCTGTCTTGGGCATCCCATGATGCTCCACTGTAGCTGTTTCTCTAAAATGCAGTGAGATTAGAATAAAAGATACATTGGTTGATATAAACCTGCTCATTTCTTACCCTCAACTACATGTTAAATGTCTGTAGTGTACTTTGAAAATACATTGTCAAGTTATACTTACTTTTTTTTCTTTTTTAAAGATATGTATAAAAGGAAAAATTCATATATTTAAATACCTGAACATAGAAGCATGCAAGATAGCTCCAGACTTGCCTGACTATGATAGGAGACCGATGGGATTTGGGTCATGGTAAGTTTGCACAAGCCAAGTTTTTTAATTTTGATGACATTCAGGAAAATTTTGTCAGTTGTCTGAGTTAATTACAAAAATAGATCCTAGGATTGTTCTTTGGTAGGTGCATTGATGGAGATGGCTTTGAAAAATATTATTCATGTTACCTCATGATGTATTCTAGCAGGGTACCAGTGCATAAGAAGTGAGGAGCAGTTCAGAAGACCTGGGCAGTAGCACATGAAAGGCAGTGTCAGAGTTGATATACAGTAAAAAGAGAGTGTTGATATCTTCATAGGACAGGGGTTGCTCTCATGTTGTTAACATATATGTTCAGTTTATAAGGTCCTAATATTTTCCACATACTTACTGGAGTACCTCCCTGCTGTGATTTTTAACCTTTTGTACAGAATTTTATAACTGCTGTGCTCAAACCGCAGGTGTAAATGCTGATCTCCACCCCATTAGTAAACTGTTATTTCTGGCAAGCTTTCACTTGGCACTGCTGCTTGGCATTGTAACACAAATATTGGAACAGTCAGCGTATCAGCTGCTAAATGAAGATGTCTAGCAAAAATCAGGAGTTAAGATTTATTTCTGTTACACGATAGAGAAGAAAGGGAGTCAATGAAGTATGAAACTGAATATATAAAAATTACCTCAGTCATCTTGGAAGGTGGTAATAAGGTGTGGAGGAGTAAGTTGCTAAAGGATGTGCTGCTGCCTTGGCAGTAATAAAACACAAATGAGAGGGTTTCTTCACAGTAAATCATCATGAGTCAGATTTATGAAGAATAACTTGCATGAGGGACTTGACAGAGTGATTCCTCATCAGCACTGAATGTCTTAAATTATTTTTCTGTATGAGGTCACCAAATGAATGTGTTGAGTTTCCAAGTTCACAAGCTGTGGCAGACGGTTGCTGCATAATATTGAGGATACCAACCTGTTACTGGAAAGAAAAGGCTCTAAATGATAAAATGTCATGATCTGTTTAATTCTAACATAGTTTGTTTATTTTTAAGTGAAATTACAACAAAATCAGTGGTCTATGTGCTTACTGATTTATTATTTTGTAGTTGTATATTAATATGGAGATTTTCATAAATTGCTTTTGTGAAATGAAAAGAATTAATATATTTCAATCTTAGCTTGAAATTATGACTGTAAAAACGAGAGCAGAACTGGTTGAGATTGCTTTCTCTAGAATTGCTACCAGATTTCTGCAGTATGAAATGGGCTTCAAATGGCTTTCATTTAGCTGTGTTTCCATACCCAAGAGGAGATAAGAGTTGGGGATAGAATTATTTGTTGTTACTGTGCTGTTTAGGGAATTCAGTGTTGCAGGTGATTTCCCCCCCCTCTTCATGTACCTGTGGAAGAATTGTCTATGGATTAGCATATGTATTAGAAGAAAGTGGTAGAATGACCACTGAAAGAGAGGATCCCAAATTATTATGCTCTTCTGAAACTTGGGATAAAAAAATAAAAGCCTTCAGCTATGATACAGTTAATATTTCCAGGCAAGTCACAGGAGCTTTATGTTGTTATCTTCACAGGTGACCAATAGGAATAAGGTATCAGTCAGTCCACCTAGACATTGTTGCTGGTTTATCTGATAAGCTCAGTGTAATGCCATGGAGGTTAAGAATCTGTAACTGAGTGGTAGACTCTTAAAGTCTAAGGAAGTCTGTGTCATGCTATCAGTTCACTCTTAATCAAACATTTTTAATACCAAGGTTGTTGATTCTGCTAATAAGGTACTGTGAATCATTATGGCAGAAAATGTGGGTTGGAGGTTCTAGCACAGGCAGTTATTTGGTTTAGCCTGTCAAATTACATCAAACTGTCTTACCAGAGTGAAACCTGGTCTGTTGCAGTTCTTGTCTAAACATAAGCTATGTGAATATATCTCCAGAAGTTTTGTTCTGCTGCAGCCAGGCTCTCACTTGCAGTACTGAAGTTCAGAGCGGCTCAGGTTGGTGCTGGAGTGAATGTGATTGAGAGGAGACAGAAGTGCTGAAGCTGTTTTAGTAGTTTTTGGCACTGAGGCAAACAGGAATAGTCTGGAGTTGGAAGGTTTAAAATTTCAAGTACTAAAGAATGAACCAATGTAGTGGATTTTCTGGAACTTGGGCAACTTTTTCTTATGGGAGGTAAAAATAAGTGTTTAGTGTGGCTTTGGAGCTGTGCCTTTGAAATGTTGTCAAGTATTGTCTTTGTTGGCCTTACCAGACATTTGGCTTCTCATCCTTTTGATTTCAAGACTTACATAGATTCCCATGTAAGTTGTAGTTCCCCCAAATGCTCTGTTCTGTCCAAATGCCTAATTGTTGTTCCCTGTAGCTTGTTGGTCAGGGAGGAATAAAAGTCTTAAGTCTCAGTTTATTTCAGGATGGCTGCTGTATGATTATAAATGTGTAAAGTGTGCCACATTGATTAGCTGGTTTTAGTTGTGAGAGCTGGGAACACAGAAAGAAGCTTTCATGTTAAAAAATGGAGAAGGCCTGGGAACAGTGATTATGTATTTTTGAGCTTTCAGCTAACCTTGGTTTTAGGTGTATAGCATTTCAAAATCTCTAATTGAAAAGGAAAGCTGAAAGAAAATTTGTATCAAAATGATTCCTCATTTTTGAGCTCTTCAATTTGCAATAATTGTTCAGCCTACAAGAGAGTGCTCAGTAGATTCTGAAAATATTGATTCATTTAAATGGAATTATACTACAGATATGTTTTAAATCCAGTATTTAAGTTCCATAAACTGTTAGCATAAGTATGGTTCTATTGTCAGTGATTCAAGTTAATAGCTCTTTAACTGCAGTGGGTGATTTCATGGTCATTCTATTTTCTTCCCACTCAAAAGAAGGAAACTGGTTTTTTCCTTTTTTCCTTTCTAGTGGTTTATTATGGAGATGATCTTTCTGTTCAGATACAGGGCCATAAAAGTAGAACTCTTCTGGGTTAAAACTCAATGCAGATGCAAAAGCTTGTCTTCTGGTGTACGTCTGCGTAGAAACACATGTAGCCTAATGTTTCTCATCTGTAGCACTCCATCTCTCTTAGAACTTCTTTCCTATTTCATATCTATCTGAAAATTAAAATAGCCCTGAATAATAGTCTGTTACTCTTCTACAAAGTCCCACGCTCACATACGGTGCTGCTATAGTAGTAGTAGTAGTAATAATAATAAATAATTCCATAACAACACTATTACTATTATTATTTTATTTTGAAAAATAAGTATTGCCTGAAAGCAGGATTTCAGAGGGAGCAACAACTTGAGAGCAATACCAGTGAGAAAATGACCTGCAATTTAGTTATGATGGGGTGAAGCAATTATCTTCCTGAAATTCATTCTTCCTTGTGTATTATGTAGTAATTACTGCTGCAGTTCTCCCTGGGGCATCGAGTGCCAGTAGGACAGTTGAGCCATTGTGAAATGCCATCTGCAGTGCATCAGACAAGTCGCATTGTCTCTTTTTCTGTAGCTATCTGCAGCAGTTGCCAGACTTGACATCTGTGATAGCTGTACTGCTGAATTACGTAGTTTTTAAGCCCAGAAATTTAGAGAACTGTATGGCTGTTTGGTTATGTGTCTTGTAACACTGGACACATGTCTAATGCCTTTGTCTAGACATGTCATTAACAAAGCTTGTAGATGAAAACTGTGCTTCTATATTTATTATATTATGAAGTATTTGAAACACT
This sequence comes from Anabacerthia variegaticeps, assembly GCA_035583185.1. NCBI lineage: Eukaryota > Metazoa > Chordata > Aves > Passeriformes > Furnariidae > Anabacerthia > Anabacerthia variegaticeps. The sequence goes on along the minus strand of JAWWEW010000012.1, from coordinate 9,746,209 downwards.
GTCCAGCTTATTGTACAGTGTCATAGGTAGGTGATTATGACACAGAAGACAGTTATGCAGTACATGCTGTGTATTTCTGTGTGGAAGTAGTATATTCTATGATTTTAGTAATATTGCATGGATTTATGCTTACTCACAAAAAAGCTTGTTGGACAATGTTTTTCAACCAAAACATACACGCAGTGGAAAATGAAAATTGGACTTGTTAGTGAAATATGACACCACTTTGCATCTTTCTTTGTCATAATTTCTATTTGGGAAACATTTGAAGTATGGATATGTACTTTGCATAAAATTAGCTCTTAAAAGGCCAGGCACTGTCAGGTGACAGCTGACTGACAGGGATGTTGAGCTGTAAGCACTTGCCTCCTGCTCTATGTGGCAAGTTCCTTGTGAGGCTTCCAAACATGCTGAGCCTGTGAACACACTGCAACTGTGCTTGGTGGCTTATTCTGCTTTTGTTCTGTGATAGCTGAGGAGCTTTTGGTGGTGTTTATATAACAGTAACTAAAACTGTGTGTTTGACAGCCACGAGGAACTCTATTCCAGTCGTCCATATGGAGCACTTGATTCTGGCTTCAATAGTGTGGACAGCGGAGACAAAAGGTGGTCAGGGAATGAAGTAAGTGTTGCAGCTTTATTTTTGTTGAGTGCAGTATTGTATAGGAAAGAGAACTAAACATATGCATCTGGAAGAATATTCCATAGGTAACATGTGTATGTTAGTGTGCAGGTTGCCTTGAGCCACAATTATTTGTTGCTTTATTGGAGAAGAACAAGCATAATTTTATATGGGACAGACCCAAAGCTTGAAACAATAATGGAAATGTATAAAAGTGCATGACAGATTAATTTGCTGGAGAATAAAAGATGAGAAAAATGGTATTCCTAATTTTAATGTTGAGTCAATAAAACAAATCTGAACATGAAAGTTAAGCTTCAAAAATCAGATGGAAATTTTGTCTTCTTTCTTCACAGCTTGTTTGAAATGTTAAAATCTGTTTGCTGTTTAGAAGCAGGAAAAAAACTCTTAGCAAAGAGACTGTCAATTATTCTTCCCAGGAAGAAGTTTTCTTTTCCTCTTGGGATTACTGGGAAAAGCAGTAACCAAGACCTAAAGTGTCTCAGTAAGCTATGTTCCATATGTCTGCTGGCACTACTATCTTGGTTTTTGAGAGGCTTCTAGGACTTTCCATCGTGGGATGTTTTCAGGCACTTGCAGATACTGCAAACAAAGTGTAGGCAAAAAATCTGTAGGCAAGCTGGTTTTGAAGAAAGCTTAACAATATGTTTTCTTAGAACAATACACTATAGCTGTATTTTGCTTTAAATTAGTGGGTTTTAGGTGCAAAAAGGACAATTAGAGTGAAAACACAAGTCAGGAAATAGTAGCTTACAAGATGTTGTTTCTGAAGCAAAGTGTTTCCTGACTTCACGGTTTATTTTCCAAAGCCAACAGATGAGTTCTCGGATCTCCCTTTACGTGTGGCAGAGATCACCAAAGAGCAGAGACTGCGAAGAGAAACTCAGTATCAAGAAAACCGAGGGAGCACAGTCGTAACTAATGGTGGAGGTAAACAGTGACCCTTGGCTAACAATACTTACTGTCATCATTATTAAAGTTCCAGGATATTTGCTATATCTGCTCTCTGTTTTTCATTTTCCCTGATGGCTACAGTTAGTTTTCTTTACCTGAGTGTCACTCTTCCCAGCTATGTCTAATCTCCTGTGCCCAACTCCCACTTTTACTTCTCTTTTCCCTCCTCCTTCCCACCTTCGTCTTTTGACATCATCTTTTCTTGGTCTTACACTTCTCTGCCACAATATTTTATTTAATTTGCCCTCTTCTGGAAATATCTGAAACTTTTAAGTTCACTCTCAGTCTTTTATAGATTAATGGGGAATAAAAATCCCTTCAAACAGTTAAATTCTGGCAGTTAAAAGAATTGAAGACATGGTGTCATGGGAAGTTCTGGGCAGCCTTAATAGCAGGTAGTGCTGCCAGCTCCGCCTGCAAGACTGACTTTATTTTGTTCTTTGGGTTTTGCACAACAGGGATTTCAAAATGCCTTGTAGTCTTTTAAGTTGGAGCATGGTCAGTTCATGAGTAGGAGTATCTGGGAGGGGCACAAGCCATAGCATGTGGCTGTCAGAGATCCAGATGCTTTCCAGTTTTGTGTTCCTAACACAGATACTAGTGTTTTTCATCTCCTGCCACACTATTATTGGTTGTGGTGATTGTGTTGTTATTATTATTATTTAGCAAGCAAGGCTGGAAAGACAGGGAGTTTTGACTTGTTGGGTTTTTTTAAGATTTGTAATTGAGATGGAGATTTAATGAAGCCAAAGTATATAGGAATGTTGTTTTGGATGGTTGTAGTAGCAGAGGAGGTGGCTTTGGCAGTAACAGTTGCTAGATTGTGTGGTGAGGCAAAGAGAAGTCTGTTTTAGACAAGCAGGAAAGGGGCGGGGGAGTAGAACAAGAATGTCTGCGAGAGAGTCTGGAGCAAGTTTGGGGCAGAGTTTTAAGAAAAAAGAAAGCTTTAGTGGTCTGAAAGGGAGCTTATGCTTTCCTCTGCATCCCCAGCACAGTATTTTTCACCAGGGTAGTTTGCTCAATGTCATGACTCTGAGTCCTTGGGCAGAATGTGCAAAAGCAGTGACAAGTGAAAAAATTGCCCTACATAATATCTCCCACACAAAGGAAAATCAATACTAGTCAAACTGTGCTGTTTCTTGGTCTCATTTCAGTGGTTCCTCATTTCTTTTTTAATTCTTCTTTTTAAAATAAGATTGCATGTGCCTTTGTATAGTTTTAGAGGGATTTTGTTGTTTTCTGAAGTGTTTTTCATTATATCCACATACACTTCTTATTTGAATGCAAATGAAATAAATATAATTCAAACATGCTGCTCTCTATTTTGTTGTTATAGTAGTAGAACTAGTAAAAGAATCTTTCATTTTAATTTTTCTGACAGATTAATTAGAACCAAGAGAAATTATTCAAAAATTTATACAAATCATTTTACAGTCTTGGTATTAGCTGACAAGATTTTGATATATAGTACTTGTTATTTAAAAAAATACCACAGTATTTATTTTTTCAGTCACTGCAAATGTATCTGCAGCCAGCTGTATAAGGCTACGTGTTTGATACATGTTTCTTGTTGCTTTTTAAAAAGCATGAATTTTATCATTATTTCAAAATTTGTTTGTCAAATGTTAATGGGCCTGGCAAAATCCAAGAGCTTTTAGGCAGAGCTTTCCCAGATGGAATAAAAACATTAGAGCCTTAGTTCCTGACGTTGCTGCTTTGGTGGGTCTTTTCCCCTCCTGTGGGTTATCTAATTATGGGTGTTTTCTTTGTGTATGTGTGTCAAGTGGAACATGATCTCGATCAGATCGACTATATTGACAGCTGTGCCACGGAAGAGGAGGAGGAAGAGGTGAGGCAGCCCAAGTGCGTGGACTCAGACAGCCTCAGCTCACAGTTCATGGCATACATTGACCAGCGGCGAATCTCTAATGAGGTGGTGCTTTTACTTGAATTAATTAAATTCATACACCCCAGGAAAGCCCTTGTGAAAACTGTTCCCTGTTAAATCATTTGGATGGAACACTTTTGTACAGTGTCCTCAAAAATCAAATGTATAGAAACAGATTTTCAGCCACATAATGTTTCCTTCTGTGTTCTGTCAGTCTCAATTAATACCTATGTACACAGTTACACAGTTCAGTGGCTCACTGTACAGACTACATGAGTAACTGGTCTGAAAAAATCTTTGTGGCTGATCTGCTTAAACAATAACTATTGTGCTGTGATTCAGATGTGTCCTTTCAAAGTTTTGTGTGTTTCGAAGCAGAAAGATAGTTGCTTTTTGAAGAAAATTAAAAAAAAAAAAAAATAAGATGGAACTTTATCTTTAAAACTACTAAAGTTATCAGCAAGCATATTTAATCTTGAAACGAATATTTATTTAAATTGGAGAAAAAAGTAAGATAGCTTGCCTAGTTGGAAATGAACATACTTGAGTTGTGGTTTCTGCTTCTTTGTCAGATGTTTTAAATTTTAAAAATGTAGCTCTAAAGAGATTGTTTGATATTAATGTACAGTTTTCTGAATAAGTTTTTAACTTAGTCTTTTCTGGTTTTTTGCTTAGAGCTCCCCAGTAAAACCTGCGTCCATCAGAGAATTTCAGAGAACAGAGGATACAAGACGGCATTTACATCAAAACAGGTAAGATTTACTGTAGTAACAGTAATTTTATCCAGAATTTCATGAATAATGAAGAGCACATATTTACTGGACATGTTTAGAAAGTGGTATTGTTTTCTGTTGCCAGAAATGTGCATGGCACTTTATTGATAAGATATTGCTGCAGATTAGGGATCTACATTCTAATGATGGCAGTGAGCAAAAGGCGTGGCTATTCTAGGCCAGTATCAGCTTTAAATCAGTTGGTTAAAGAAATCTGCCTAATTAAAACGCATACTTTTAAACTGATTTAATATCTGCTTCTTGGGATGTTTGTGCTTTGATGAAATACTTGCCTTAAACTGTATTACACAGAGGACAGAAGGGATAAACATACTACAAGTTTAGAGGAAACATGGAGTTACTATGGAGTATCTGATGTGCCATGAGGTCACATTGGTGGTTCACTGTTGGTAGCTGTTCTGGGGGGGGTCAGTTTAATTTAAAATGTGCTTTTCTGTACCATAATCAGGAGAAGAAGGGATAGAATGGGAGTGAGAGCCGAAAGCAGGTCACTTAGTTTAATGAAGTAGACTTTTTGACTGTGCCCATAGTCTTTAATGATGACTTAGCTTATTGGAGGGAACGCTTCTCTGTAAAATAAGTGTCATAGTTGGGCAGAACATGAGGGGTGGTTAGGTTTAAGAAAAGACTTTTGGATGTCCAGTTAAAAGACCAGAAGATAAGCAAATGTATAGCTTCTTGCTAATGAAACTATATTCTAAATTCATAGAACCTTTAATATGCCATTGAAGCTTTTCAGTATTCTGTGGAGTGAAAGTGAATGCGCAAAACCTCCACAGAAAACCAGCCCAGTTGTACTTGTCGGGGAGCAAAAAAAAAAGACAACTGCTAGTCTTACATTTGTCGTTACTTACGCTGTCAGCAGAAGTTAATTTTTAATGGATTCTAAAATGGTATTGAAAGAGAAAATGAAATCAAGATTAGTGTATAAATTTTTCCAGAGTTTTGGCACCATTTTAGTAGACATTTTGAAATGTGCAGTAAATGTGTAGATACAGTAGCTGCACTGATATAAGGGAGGGTAACTCCTTCAGCATATGTCGGCATTCCTTATCACATAATGTCCACAAGTAAGGTAAAGTAAAACAACAGTCTGACCTGTTCTCCCCAAATAAAGTGGGTGCTCTTGGTTTGAAAGACTTGATTTTTTTGCTTGTTTGTTTATTTATTTTTCTATTTGAACATTTGTGGTCACTGTGGAAATAATTAGACTTTACAAACACATGATACAGCTGAAGGAAATGAGAGAAGGCTAGTTAGCCAGGGGAGAGGTGCTGTTTACATAGGCAGATGTTAATGATAAAGAAAATTGTAGTGCACTAGGGTAATCCAGTGTTTTCAAAATTTAACTAAAGGATAGCAGCAGGTCTTTATGTGGAAGTAATTAATCAGTGATTGAAATGAAATTTAACTTACGCATGTTACACTGCAGCAGAGTGAAATTCTTAATAATAAAAACCAGGTCCTGTTGTTATTGCCTTCAAAGTTGTGTAGAAACAGCCACATGACAATGAGTAATTTTTTATATTTTAAGCTTGTATTAGTCAAATATTTCATTTGCGGCAACCACAAGCTGTAAACTGCTTCCACAATAATTCTGTGCAAATGCCTTGGCAGGCAGCCTCTTTGGGTTCTTCAGCGTGCTGGAGCCATTAAAACTCTTAGGGTTGGATGTAATGCAGACTTCATCTCAAGAGTACTTGTATTAGTTGACTCAATTCAATAAATACAGTTTGTGCCTCTGGACAGACTGTGGTGCATTCCTGATGCAACAAAGCTGTGTGTACTCTGCTCTGAATACACTTCTTGGCACTCAGTTGAACCCAGTCCTGTCCGTTCAGAACAGCACAGTAATGGATTTGTCATGTGCTTCAGTGCTAATTTAAGTAACAGGGAAGACTTGTAGCATATGGGTCTTCCACATCTCTTAAACTTCTCCCTGCAGAAAAGGTCATAAGTCTACACACAGGCAGCTGGACTGACATTTTTTGGGAGTGCATTGTTAAGTGTGTCTCTGTTCCATAGCTGTCCCAGGAGCGAAGGTCACAGAGTTGTCAAGAGCAAACTCTTTGATTTCCATCTACTTTCTTTCTGGGCAGCAGCAGCATGGCAGGGAACATGGCAGACTGTGGACCTGGGAAATTGTTTCAGTCCTAACATCTGCCTTCTAGCAAAGAACTGGCTGCAGAATTTCTCTCTTATTGTTGATATGATGGATAAGAGACAGATGGGTTCTTGTTTACCTCAGTACTTTGATGGCCTGTACCGCTGGCAATTGGGCCTGTATCACCTGCCTAGTGCAGTGAGCAGATTTGTTCTGAAATTATCAAAGCGTGCTGACGTTTAAAAATAATTCTGTTCTTTCCAGAGCAGAATAAGGCCTGCAAAAAACAAAATATAGTCTTAAAAAAGAGAATCAATCTCCGTGTGTTTTAAAGTCTGTGTTAAAAATGCAAGTTACATTTTTTTAATTGCAATCTGCAGTAGTTGTGATCTGACTTGGTATCACAGTGTGATTTCTTTAGTCTTACTAAATTTCACCTTTGTGATTATCTGAAGCTAATTGTCTAGGCAATTCTCTTAGAAAAACAGTTGTAACCTAGACAAGAATTCATCTGATAGTAGTTTATATGTGTCAGTGGCCAATCCCCCTTCCACTTGGTATCTGTCTGCAGGGATACAGATGAATTACGAAGACCCGAAACTCTAAATTTGATGCAGGACAAAGAGCATCAACAAGTACTAAGGAGTTATGTGGACAGGACAGAGAGGTAGGGAAAAGAAATATACAGTTTCTACTGATGAATTTTGTTATTTCCCCTTTTCCCTCAAATAACCATAATAGCCATTTGTTTCTCTATATGAGGATCATCTGGAAAGTCCCTGGTTTGGTTACCCTTAGAGAATGGGTATAAAGCACTGAGAATCTCAGTGCAATAGGCCATACATACAATCCCATTGGTACATCTTGCACTGTAGAAAACTTTTATCACAATTAAGGAGAATATATAGAAATGACTGCATGAAATCTGTCATGCACAGTCAGTTAAATCAGGATCACAGCAGTTAAAGAGCTTTGCTTACTAAATAGTTACTCTTCTGATTTGATAAGATACTTGCATGTCACTGACAATTCATGTATGCAAAATTTTTATATTTAAGATTAAAAAAATCTACTTACTCTCTGTTTTTGCATTTGTCAGACCCCTGCCTGATTCACCTTATTTCCTCTCGCTGTCAAGTCACCACAGTCAGGTAACACATTGAACTCTACTGTTTCATTCTTTTGGATGAGTTTGATACAAAACCAAACTGATGTTATCCATAAGACATGGACTGTTACTCCATAAGCCATCTGCAGCTCTGACTTTACAGCCTGCTGCACTGTTTTATTCCAGGTGCCTAACACAGATTCTGAGCTGCACCGCAGGCACATCGAGCGCACCCGCCGGGAGGCCCAGCTGGCAGCGCTTCAGTACGAGGAGGAGAGGATGAGAACAAAGCAGATCCAGAGAGAAGCTGTCCTTGACTTTGTTAAGGTACGTCCTTTTAGTACCTAGTTGATACTTCATCTTTTCTGAATCCCTTAATTATAACTAATTGCCAGCGTCACTAATACTGAACGTTACGTTCCTGGGTGTGCGGGGTGCTTTATAAAGAAAATGGACAAATAGCATCTAAGTCCATTCAGTCTTGGTGCTGTAGCTTAACGTAAGCAAAGCTAGAGCTGGGGAGGAAATGGAAGATTTACTTGAAATATGACTGTTGCAAAGAGTTCTGGTTTTGCATAATCTGCCTCGTTCTCTCAGTTTTCATTTGCATAAATGTGACAGAATTGGTGTAAGAAAGAAGGGATCTTTATCTGAGAAGGCATAGAGGCAGTGTAATTTTGAAGACAAATTTGGCAGGGAGGAAAGAATCATACACAAAAAAAAATACAATGTTAACTGATCTATTTTGCTATTTTATAATAAAATAAATGACCTTCAGGTAAAGCACAAGCGCAGACTTATGGTACATCAGGCACTCTGTGGATGCTGGGTCTTCGCTTCTTTGTCACTGCAGTCAGTATGAAGTTTGCTGCTTAACATGCTGACTTTTTGATAAGCTAGTTGATTTAAATTTATTTTACTGTTTGCTGCTCTGGTGACCTACCCAAATCTCACCATCACAAATGTAAGAAATGTTACAGTTAATATTTCAGGCTTAGGGTGGTCTGCAGAGACGCAAAGAATGGTTTGCTCCATGTATTTAGTATAAATAGTTTAGAAAAAGGGTTTTAGCTGCCTGAAACTACGCCCTTCATTAGCACCAACCAGCCTCAGGCCCCTGACACTATTTTGTAGTAAAGCTGCTTTTATTAAAGATTCAGCTGAGTCTTTCAGTTAAAGATTTAGCTGTATAGGATGCATTTTGTTCATTGATGAGCCTCTTGGGGTTTTTGGTTTGGATTTGTGGGTTTTTTTCCTTTTGTTGCCTTTGTTATTCATGAGCACTTAGCAGTTAAATTCCTCCCTTGGGTTATATTTTGGATTTCTTATGCATCTTTCATATGCATAGTTTAAAAAAAAAAATTGGGCTTTTTGTTTAATGTGGAATAAAGGCTGTTTTTTTACTAATATCAGTGAAGTTTCAGCTGAGTGGAAACTAGCAATTTCCCCAATGTATGTTTTATTTAAAAACTAAGACTTTTGTTTTAAAACACTTGTAAATTATGCTGGTTTGCTCTAAGATTTTGTAATATTATTTTCATTCTTCCTTTTTCTCTACAGCAAAAAGCATCCTTAAGTCCTCAGAAGCAAAGTCCTCTGGACAGTGAGGTAAGAGTCCAGTAAGATTATTATTAGGGATGTCAGAATTATTTTCCTGATTGTGGAGAATTCTTCAGAACTGGGTTATGGCATAGTTTTTTCACACATTATGAAGTCTTGGGATTTTTTGCTTATGGGAGCAGTCTAGTATTTCCTTCTGTTCATGTAGACTGCCTGTCTAAGTGTGTTGTTTTATTGTTTTTTATGTGTTTTGTATGTTCTCCACTGAAAATGCACTTCATATTCCACTTTAACATGCTCCTTGCAAGCAGGACAGTTTATTTTCTAACAGTATTCAGACATGTTGCTGTGTTATAGTCATTCTTTACTGATCAGTTTTCTCCCAGTTTCCTGTTATTAGATCACAAGTTTTCCCAGAAATACTAAGTATTAGAATTTTGAGAGCTATCAGAAAAAGAAATAAATATTTTTTATAAAATTTTATTCTACTGTAGTTTTATAATCAAAACCAGTAAGTCAGTAGCAAACACAAATTATACAAGGCTCAGTCTTCTGGAATATGCAGAGCTGACCCAATGGCATCTGTTCAGTCTCTGCATCAGATTTCTGCATAGTAATAGCTCTTTCAATCCTTGCCATCCCCACTTGCATCCAGGGGAAGATAATTCACTTGGTAATGTTAATCAGATCAAAACTTTTAATAATATAATGAACATAATAGTTCTTTAGCAGCATTTTCCAACTAACTCATTTTTGTTAGAAAATTAACAAAACATGGGGTGATTGAAATAGTTTTTGCTCCTTTTTCTTCTTAATGTTCTTCTGTTCTTAATTTATTCTTTTAAAGAGTCCTTTGTTCTACCAGAGTAAGCACTGTCAATGCAAAATTTTCTGTATTTGCTTGAGACAACACAGAAAGCAGAATAATTAATTCCTTAATACAGATGCACTGTAATTCGTGGGTTGTGTGACTGTATATTCCTACAGGGTTACATAACTTCATGGATTGTTTTAAAAAGCCTCACAGTGAGATAAGCAAGCAGTTCATTTTCCAGAATTGTCTGTCTGTTCACATACCGTGTGTTCCTGACATTGTGTGTGTTTCTGACATTACTCCATCTCTCCCACCTCCCAGTGTCCCTTTCCATCCAGAAGGTCTCAGCATACTGATGATAGTGCCTTGTTAGTGGTAAGACCCTGCACGTCACGGCCTTTTTATGTGGCAGATTCTAGAGCATAGAAATAACAACATGTTATGATTGTCTCAGATTAGACCAACTGTTTTAGAGCTAATCTAAATAGCATAAAACATGACCATCTTTATTGAAAAGTAGCTTAGCTGTGAATTATTATGAATATATTGACACTTTTGCTGTCAGACCTTTGTTAATAATACAATGATGTTTTTCCACAAAATAATAAAAGTTTGGCTTTTGCTGAGAGCAGAAGAAAACTACTGATAGTAAAGAGCATTTTCTAAAATGAAAAATTCACCTCTAGTTGTGGTTTGATTTCTTCTCCATTCAGCTGCTTCCTAATTGATGTGCTCTTCAGTGTCAAGTAAGCAGTTTTAATGCTTCAAGTACAGCCTTCTACTTTAATTTGTCTGCTTCCTGCACATGGGGGTTAGAGATACTTGGCACAGGAAAAAGCTGCTCTACATGTGAATGCTAGAAATCACGGAATATTCCTCATACCATTTTATTATTTATTGATGAAAACATCTTAAAGATCATCTGGTTTTACCACTTAACAAAAATAAATACATTTTTGTACATAATTCATGTTTTATGCTATTTCTTCCTTTATGGCATCTTAGCAATGTAGCATAATTAAAGAATATAATGCCATAATCCATGTCTATAAAAGAAAAAATACACCAGATTTGCTTGCTGCTGCATGACTGCATGCCTAGAGTTTATTTTCTTGATTTATGTGCTTCCATTATTCGCCTAAATTTTCTTTAGGCGGTGCTCTCAATTAGAATATCTCTCTCCTGAACATGTTGGTCAAGATATTTACTGTGTCTTTATTCAGACTAATTGGGTTTCCTGCTTTCATATGACTAGTACTGTGTGGGACAGAAAGAAAGGTTAAAATTTTATAGAGAGAGATTTAATGATCGTGTGCCTGTTTAGAGAAATCAACGAACATATTAAAATGTGCTTTTGTATTTAGATAATAAAAAATAGCAGCACAGTTTGGGTTAAGAGCTGACACTCTGTTGTCAGTGAATTCATCTTTGGAATGTATTTTAACGATGTCTTTGAGGATCCCATTTCTATTTGACTGTGTGATCACATGACCTTTGTAGTAAATTAATAGAATTTTCAGAAAGTATTTTGCTTCCATTGCTGTTTGTTTCCTTTGTGTCTTTGTTACATCCTTTCACTTCACAAGAAAGTGATCAGGCTGGCAGGGAAACATTGAAAGGGATCGTTTTTCTGATCATTTTTCTTTTAACTCCTTACTCTTTTCAGCAGCTCTAAACTTTACTAGTGTATGAAATGTTGAGATTTCTGAACTGCTGAAGTCTGATCTGCAGCTCTCTTCTGTAGTGGAAGTAACACCCCGTGTCTAATGATGACATATGCCAGGGCAGCTGCTTCTGGCAATTACTGTAACTGGAACATTAAGCCCACACTAGCTCATGAATTTATACCATTTTTTCCATATTCCATATTCCATAAATATATATTATATAGTAAAAAGTTGTTCAAAACCAAGGAAATGTTCATCAGTTTGTTTTAAATACAAAAAGGTTTGTCATAAGAGTTGGAATTGCTTTTACCTTTTCATATTCTATTGCATTCCATTTGACATTTTCCCTAATGGATTTGAAATTCAGCTAGGTCTAATTTCTGAGCACATAAGGAAAAGCTTTCAAAAGTATTAAGTCTAATATGTAGTTAGAAAGCAAGTGAACTTTCTTTTATTTTACTGCTTTGCCTTCCTGCTATTGTTACTGCTTTAACATAACATTTCTTGAAACCAAAATTTAAGTTGTGAATCTCCTTTTTAAACTCTTTGGTGTTTCTTTTGGTCATTTTCTTGTTGTCTTTTATCACTAATCAAAATTAAAATGTTTTAACGTTGCATGGGTTACTTGGACCATTTTCTCCTTATAAGCAACTTCAGGACAGTCTGTTTGAAGTCACAAAATGATTGCCTTTGCCTTCTGTCAATGTTAAGGGCTCGGTTTAGTTGTGGCTCCTCCTGCATACCTGTAATTAGAAGGGGAGTCTGGCTGTAGAACTTCATACACACTATGGTGGATTTCTTTGTGTTGACCTGTGATAGCCAGACTAAGTAAAATGTTTTTGAATAAATGTAATCACTGGCCTCTCTGAGAAAGTAAAATTTTATATTAGCCATATCCTCTTGCTGTTCTCACAAGGGTGGTCCCATTCATTACAATTGAGATTATTTGTTGAGGTGGTATCAAGGTTTCAGACTTGGCTAATGATTTTGGCCTTCATTGCTTCTAAATCTCAATTTTCTCCAAATATCTTTTTGTTTTCTCCCATACTGTCCCTTACAAGTTAGCACTATGGAAGGAAGGAAAAAAACCAAAACATCCTCTCTAACTGCTGCTCAATTTCTCTGCTGTGAAGCCCATGAGGTACTTGATAATTATCAGGCAGCTGCAGTGACCTCTTCCTTTCACAACCTTTGTGTCATCGCTGCCTTGTGCTCCCTTCCTTGTGTTGTGTTTTCTTGTTGTGGTCTCAAACATGGCCTGGGGCCATTGTGTTACTGTCAGTAAATGGGATCTCAGAAACATTTTAAGTGAAGGCTCTTAGGCACCAGAGTGTTACAAGTAATAATGGTATGGGTAAAGTAAGCAGAACTTGAATTATGCTAATTTGTACCCTGGAGTTTTCTCTCAGACCGTTGGTATCCATTTGTGTATTCAAATATTTAATAACTGAATTCCCTTAAAATATCCTTATTTGGTTCGTGCAGGGTGCTGGTTGGGCCCGGCTTTGGCAGTCCCTGTATCTACAGTTGTTTCTGGCGAGGGAGATTTCTCTGACTTCAGTGCTAGACCTAAAGGCCACATCCAGAGTGTGCAGAGAGTGGTGTGGATCTGAATTGCAGCATCCTGGCTCCTATAGTACTGTGTCTGCCGTTTCTTATAGTTGTTCTTTGCCTTACTTCTTCCTTTCTTCCCCCTCTTTCTTTCCTTGCTGTCTCTGACAGAATGGCTTTGAGCCTCTCTTTGTGTTTGAGATTGACAATAACACCAATACCATTAAAAGGAGGCCAGGGACTCGCAAACAGGTGAAGAGCATGTGGTGTGTTGCTGTTGTGGTTGTCCTGCCCTGTGCTGTGCCGTGTTCCCCTTCCCTTCGCCCACTGCTGGGTACGTGGATTGTGATGACTTCGTGTTAGTCTGTGTCAAGGTTGCCCTGCTCTTTTCATACAGGAATAAACACTTGTTAATGTTACAGCCCACCTAGCTCTGGTTTATTTTACTGTTCCCCTATGCTAGCTAATGTGTTGTGTAAGTCAAGTGATATTTTGAAACTGAAAAAGCCAAAGCCAAACAAACCCACAATTTTGGCCCTTCTCTGCTGTGGAGAAAGAGGCTGTCTTGAGGATCAGCTGTTAAATCTGCACAGGGCCTAAAGATGTTTGTGTATAAGGCTTGCCCTGAGTATAGACCTCTCCTTCTAGTCCTTCTGGCTGTGCTGTTCTGAAGTGGCAGAATAGTTGCAAACGTTTTAAATACTAACACTCCCAAGTGTGTCTTTCACTACCTGTAGAGTTTCTAGGTGTCATTTGATGTTCTTTCCTGTTATGAACTCACTTTACTATTTGAATGCTGTTTCAGAAAATATAGTTTCATTCTTGAGCCATTCAGTCCTCAAGTACTAACTGTGTTGAAAACAGAAGACACAGAATTTGGCCTTTTAGATCCACCTGTCAGTGACAGATGGGCATGCTGGAGCCCCTGTTCTGTAAACAGGAAAAGTTGTTTATTTGCTTGGTTTTGATATTGGTCATAATTGAAATGTGGCTGCACTTTATTTATGGCAACACTGTAAATCCTGACACTGACATCTTCCCTGAGAGGTAGGTTCCCCACAGAATCTCATTTACTTGGTATATAATCACAAGGATCAGCATTAGGTGTCTGTGGCAAACACAAAGCCTGCATTATGGAGCCTGCTATATGTGAGTTTCTCAGATTTTACAAAGTTGGTAGGAAAATAACTTACTAAAAATGCACAGCATCCTCAAAACATTAAAAAGAAAGCTGTTTCTAACAGTGGCCTAGAATGGTCTTTTGTAGGGTAAATTTTCCTTTTTCCTGATGGTGTAGGTGTTACTAAAGAAGCTTTTGCCTCACTTATTGTTCTTATTTCTGGTTTTAATGTCGCTGTGTTATGTGTAAAAGAAATACTGCACCTCCCACACTTATTAGCCGAAAAGTTCAGGAGGGTAGGAAGGCTTTAACTGTACTTTAGTGAATATGGATCTGTTGCTTGCTGAGTGTTTCTGAGAATGTGATGATGGTCACCTCTGCATTTTTAACTTTGCTGCATTCCACCTTTGTGCATGACCTGTCAGCTGCTCTCTAACTCTGCTACTGCCTTCTCTTTCTTTCTGCATTCAGTCACTCTCAGGGTTGAACCAAGAAAGCTGTGCTACTACCCTGCCTAGTGCCTCTACCTTCAGTCCTGTCAAGGTATCTCTTGCTATTATCATTCACCAGTAGAGCCAACAAAAAATCTCAGATCCACACATCTGTTTTAACAGGTGTTAGTCTGTCAGCACCTATTCAAAAGTTCAGGTAGGGTATGAATCCCATTCACCTGATTAAACTGTAGTAGGTATTACCTCATCTTAGCTTTAGACTGTGTCTACAGGAGGCCTGATCTATAAAAACATGGTAACCAGTCTCTGCTCCAAGGGATTCTTGGTTGTCTTTGATGTTGCTTTTTCTGTACAAGATAATTTACTCTTGATCAAGTTGAGTTCGTCAAAAGTACACTTGTGTTCTTTACCTGTTTCTTGCTGTTCTGTGGAAGCTGCTGTACTGAATGCATTCCTCACAAGAAATTACTATTCTGTGTAAGCACTATGATAAAATCACAGCGTGTTTCACTGGGGAGAGATGTTCAGTAAATAGCAGTTTTGCATTAGCAAAGGTGTCAAAGAGGTGTATCCTTATTAGGGTCACTGTAATGCCATTTCTGCATTTTGCTAAATACCTGGGGTTTGGTGTTCCCTTTGCAAAGAATAGTTTTTCACTTTTGGTTGGAAAGAAGAGTCAGCAAAGATCTCTCATTGCACAGTCAGTGCTTTTTCATCGTTCCTTTTCCTCAGAAAAAAGCACTTGTGTCATTTCTGCAAAAGAAAAAGCTCTGTCTCTGCAGAGGTGAGACTTGGGGAACAACATAGTGTGTTTTTTCACATTTCTGGTTATTTTTCTGAAACTCATTTGGATGGATGGAGCTTTATATAAAACATGGCAAATTAAAATGTAGTCACAGCTTTTCCAGATTAGCACCATTTATATTCTTCTGCTTTTTTGTTCACAGAGTGATGACAGATCTACCATCTCCACTGGCTCACCTACCACTCAGACAGGTAACAGGGAAAGGAAGAAAAATTTATGAAAAACAAGATCAAACTGCCTGCTTGCTTACTTGTACTATGAAGAGAAGGGTGCATCCGTTCCCATCTCTGTATGTGGCACTGCTGTGTTTGAGAATTTACCCAGTTATTTGGGTCTCCTTAGAAAAACGTGAGGGAAGAGACAGCAGGGATGAAGCATGTCCTCAGGCAGTGCATAGGGTTTGGCTGGTTTAGGCCTCCATACAGGCTTTGGCACACAGATGCATTCAGCAAGGGTCAGAACAGTTGTTGGAATTGGTATGTGGAATGTGCTTTGCATGCAAGTGTCCTTGGAAGTGCCTTTTCCTGCTCTGTGCTTTTATCATGCATGGCTGTAATTTATTTTGTCATTATTACATTAAAATTTTTGGTTTGTTCTTTTTAATTAGCACATTGCTGAACCCATTTCCTATTTAAACTCTAACCATTTCCTTCCTCCTTCCTTTCCTGTGCCTTTTCACGTTTGTTTAGTCCACCTTTCCCCTCCATATCCTGGCCATGCAGCCCCGCCTTCCTATAGAAACCCTTCCCAGCGACCTGAGAGTTTCCTTTTCCGAACAGCTGTCAGGGATGAAGCCAAGAAAGGTAGGTTATATAGCTCAGAAAACAGCTAGTTTTGCTACATTATATTGACATCTGCATTACCTGGGTTTTGCATGTTTGGTTATTTCAGGTCTTTATCATCAACCTACTTTTAGAGTTCCATTTGTAGACAGATGACCTTACATACTTTGTGAACAAACTGTTTTATTTAGAGCTGTCAAATATTCCTTTGTCATATCTGTGGAAATGTGAGAATTTGTTTTTCCTGGTCTGTGTTTACACCTTTGCCACACAAGCCTTCAACAGCTCATGAAGGCAGCTTGATAAATTTTGTGTTGCACAGTAGCATACACCAGAATTACAATTTCTGTAGAAAGACTGAACCTTTTCAACGTACCCCATCTGGCAAAACTTTGTCCTTGCTTGTGCGTGACTGTTATTCGACAGAAAGAACAGAATCTAAACAGAAAGGAAAATGTGTTAAAGAACACTTCATTTAGATTAGTAGAGCATTTGTTCAATTAGTAATCAAAGGAAAGACAGAGATTTGTGAAAAGGAATGTACTAAACCCATTCTGCATGTGTGGTGCATCCCTGAACGACACAGAGCCAAACTGTGCTTAGTGATTTTCTTTCCTTTGTGCTTCTGTTTTAGGTGTTGCTTCATCCTCTACTTGTGCCTTGTCTCCTGTTAATGATTCTGCAGACCCTCGAGTGAGACAAATCTCCAAACAGCGAGAGGAGGAGCTGGAGCTGATAGAGCAGCTACGCAAGGTGAGTGCTGCCAGGAGCCAGAACGTGGACGTTGTAGCGATCGTATGACCTTGCTAAATCTGCCTTTGTCTTCTGGACCAGTTTCACTGATCCAGTACTGTGCACAGTTGGCCAAAATTCAGTGGTGTGGTACAGTCTGTGTGGTTCTTTCAGATGGGTGCAGTGGTGTTCACTTGTTTGTGGTAGATAAAGTCAGCTTCAAATTCTGTAAAATAAACTATGCTGGCTCCTGCTTCTGAGTGTCCAATGAACTCTGCTCTTAACAGCAATGTGTGCTTCCTTTGTTCCTTATCAGCTTTTACACTTGTAAGGAACTCCCTGGGAAGTTGCCTCACTATCCCCTTTCAATCCATTTTTTAAAAACTTCTCTTTGCTGTAAAGCCCACAGAAAAACAGATGGAGTGCAGAGACTGCTGCCAGTCATGCTGACAGCATGGTTTCCTCCTATGTTCTGGATCTGTCTGTTGATTCTTCCCTTATCCTTAGTTAAGTGCAGAACATTTGAGGCACAAGTGTTTCTTACATTTGGGCTTTTTGTCTGCCACCACGCTCCTGGTTTGTGTCCAGATACAATGACAATAAACATGAATATTGAAAATGCCACATGGCATTAAGGTACTGCTCTGCTTTGCCCCGGACTTGTTTCTGGAGAACATGAAGGAATTCCTTGAGGTGTTCTAATTGTTGGAAGCTAATCTTAAAAGCCCTAAGCATCCCAGATGGACAGAGAGAATTCCTTCTCTTTGTAAATGTTACAGTAAGGACAGTCTGTCTAAAAGGAGAAAGTTACCTTAAGTAAAACAAAACTTGGTGCTGTTTGCAGACCCTCTCTTTATCTCAGAATGCTCTGTATGTAGTCTGTCTCTTCTACTTCTCAGATAAGCTTAAATTTTTTTAACACATAAAATTTCTGATACAATATTACAACTCAGTGAAATTCACACTTACTTTAAGTTTGAAAACCTGAATTGAATTTTTATTCATTCTCTTACACCAATGCTAACTACCTCTTTTAAAGGACTGTTTATGCCAAGTGGTTCCAGTTTTTACTTAAAGGCAAGAATGTTGTCTTGACTTCTGTTAACTGTGTTGTCCTCTAAGCCACAAAGACAATTATTTTCACTTCCCTTGGCAGAACCATTCTCCGAGGATATGTAGGGTTAGGAATACCGTTCCTAGATTCTGATTTCCATTATCTTTGAATAATGGTTGTATTAGTCCACTGTGCTCTACAATGAAAAGAGTTGTTCATTGAACTCAACTGCTCTCAGATTGAGGCCAACTCTGGGCCTCAGCCGTGCACGGAGCTTCCCTTGGGGTTATTCAGACACCTGGTTGGAAATGCCATGAGGATGGACAGAGTTGTAATGCAGGCACTCTGCCTCGTCCCAGCTGTTGTGCAGAATGAGTGAGCTGGAGGAACCCAGCTCTCAGTGTGTCTGGTTATCTCTCCACAGAACATCGAGTCGCGGCTGAAGGTGTCGTTGCCCAGCGATCTTGGGGCGGCCCTCACTGATGGTGTTGTCCTGTGCCATCTGGCCAACCACGTGCGGCCACGCTCTGTCCCCAGCATTCACGTCCCCTCTCCTGCTGTTGTAAGTGTGTAATAATGACAGTATTTTATAGCTCTGCAGAATAACATCCAACAAAGTCCTGTGATCCAGACAAATGCTAAACTGAGCATTCTCAGTGAATGTACATGACAAAAAATAACTGTCTGTCCTGTTTGAAAAAGGTCTGAAGTGTCGTTAAATTCTATTTAGTTGTGTTTCATTTAAATGAAGTTACTTCTGACAGGGATTGTAAGCAAACGTTAACATTTTCAAGTCCTCCCTAAGCATGTTAACTTGAGGACTAGTGAAGTAAGAGACAGTTCATCGTGAAAACTGAAATGGAGTATTTCAAAAGATCAAAACATCTGAGAAGTTCAGAAATTACAACATTCTCTGCAACAAGCAGGATCCCACTACAGAAGACAGTGAAAACAGGCAGAGGGGACCAAGTTGATTCCTGTGTCCACAGCACTACAAATTCCTCTGATTAGGAATTTTAGCAGAGTACACTCAAACTGCTTGGAGAACACCATCTCATGCAACTAAACAAGTCCAGTCATACCTTTGTGATAACAGGAAGGTGGCTGTGTCGGGACTATTGAGACCAAGGAGGGAAGCACACAGAGAAGGTTGAAAATTTGTGCAGTTGTTTCTCTTACCCAGCCTGGCTCAGTCGTTGTGGAAAGCACTGAAGGTGATCTGTGTCTGGGTACCTTACTGTGTATCATGTAGAAAAACACAGAACTAGAGAAAGGTCAAAAACTGGGAGATAACAGCAGATTTTTTACCTAATCTGTGTTGTAGAATTCAAAGTTCAGTGAAAATATTTAGGATGAGCTACTTAAAAGTAGTATGGACAGACAAATTGCTTGTTATATGCCTTTAAATTGTATGAATAAAGAAGAGAACTGAAGATTGTTCCTGGGGGAAGAAGTTGAAACATGCATGTAGCGTTCACTTACCCTTCTTTTGGAGTCAGTCTTTGTGTTGGTTGGAATTTGAACTGGCACTTACAGGGCTGGCAAGTGTATCATTGTGGTTCCTCTCCCTTGGACTCGATGGGAACAGGCAGATGCCCTCGTTATTTTGAGAAGGATTGAACTGAACATGCCAACATTTTAGACAGACTGGAATCCTTCAGAGCAAAGGCATGTAGGCACTACTCAGAAGACTTACATCATTGAGAAGATCTTTTCAATGGCCTGGTTTTATGTGCTGCTGAATATTCTGTGTTAGGAATTAAATCATGGCTTTGTCATATGAATCCCAAGGAAGAGGCAGCCTTTAGTCGTGTGGCTCCAGGAGCAGAAGAGGCATCATGTCATTCCCCAGGCACAATGTGAGCTTTGTCTTCCCTTCACCCTTTGGGAGAAAGAAGTCAGCACTGGCCTTTAACCTGCTTCCGTGGTGGGGAAATGCAGCATATGGAGAGGAGAGAAGAAGCCTCACCACTTAAGGAAGTGTTGAACTCACAGAGGCCACTGGCTGCTGCCTCATGGACTATGGCTTGTTCAGAGGAGCAGGGAGCTTGTGTCTCTTGAACCAGAAAGGAATAAGCACTGAGAACAGAAAAAAGGCAGAGCCTGTGCTGTGGTATGTCTGGAGAGGTGTGAAAGCTGACTGCAGAAAAACCCTCACTTGAAAAAATGCCAGTGAGTGCAATTCAGTCAGCTGCATCAAACACATCTACCAGAGGCCAACAAGCAGCAAGTTTCAGTTCTAGTTTTCTGCCATTATTTTTTGATTTCATGTAATTTTATTTATTTTAACTCTTTGTTAATTGAAATAGGGTTTGATATTTATATATTTTGGCATTATAGTAATTCACAACAGACTCTAGGTTGCTTTATATAATGAAATTGCTCTGCATCACAGCACGAAAGCCAATGTTCTGGTTTTGGCTGGAGTAGAGTTAAACCATTTTTACAATGATCATGCTGCAGTCACTAAAAGTGTTAGCCAGTTTTTTGTAACACCATGTATATAAATATTGCAGAGCTTAGAATTGTCTTCTTTTAAAAACATCCAGCATTCATAACTTAGCTTTTCATAAAAGAGCTTTGAAAATTGGGCTTGGTTTTCTAAGAAAAGCAAACTTCAGCAGAGCCTGCTTTGAATTAGACAAGCTTATGTCAGTGCAGTATATTTTTGGCGAAGAGATTTATTGAGAGTTTTCTTTAAATAAAAAATAAAAGTCGTTTAAAATCTTGCCAGTTAAGAACACTGTATGCCTTTGCTTCTTTGCAGCCTAAACTTACAATGGCAAAATGCAGACGAAACGTGGAGAATTTCTTGGAAGCTTGCAGAAGGATTGGAGTGCCTCAGGTATGTGTTTCTGCTCTTCTGATAGAATGTTTCTGATGCTGTTTTGTATGGGCTTCAGAAAATATAACCTTCTTTGAAAGACTGCATTAAAATAAAATTGTTAAAAGTTTAGGAGGTTCAAGTATAAGGTGTCCTGCACTATAGATCAGATTCATCTTGCAGGGTCTTCCGGAGCAGAATGAAGTCAGACATAATTTATTAGAGGTCTGAGTCACTGTTGGACCTCAGATGCATAATAGCTGATGCAGATCGATTCTGCTTTTACAACTGAAAGGCATTTCTTTAAAACCGGTTACATTTTCTCAAGATTAGATATGTGGCAGCTTAAAAGTGGGATAAAATTTGGATAATGTTTTGCATGTGTTGTTTTTATTCCAAAGCTTTTCATGTTCCTTCGCAATCATTCTCCTACGTAAATGTCTCTGCTGTCTTACCAACAAGTTGCCTTTCTCTGATGATTGGTAGCTGTCTTTGTATAGATCCTAATTCTTTTGTTATGTACCAGTGGTAGAAGTGTGTCTTTTGCTATTCCTTGTCCCCTTTTGAAACTTGGAAGATCTAGGAGGTGAAAACATATAAAATAGTCCATCCTATCCTGTTAGTCCAGTTATGCTATTTTATGCTGTCTTGTCCTGTGCACTTTGTCTTGTTCAGCAGCTGTGTCAGTAGAAATAGTTTTAATGCATCGCGTTTTTCTTCATTTTTCTTTAAGTGCACTAATTGATTTGGGTTGTTACACTGCGTAGGTGCTGGTTTCTTTTCTTCTGTGTTCTGAAAGGGAAAAGTGACTCATGTCCCAGATACATCTAAAGGCAGTTCTTGGGTCAGTCATGCAGGGTTTTCTGGTGTTTTCAGAAAATTTTGTTTGCAGGCATTTGAGCATTTAAGATGCCCTATTTATTGAGCTGCGTGGCAATATCACAGGCCCATGGTGAATTGTGTTGGAACATGGTAGGGAGTTGTAAGTGATTGTTAATCCTTTGAGATCCTGCACTGTTTTGGTCCCCTAAGAAACTGTGGACTTTTAATCCCAGCAGAACTGCACAATATAAATTCATCTGGGGCAAAATTGTGCAATTCCATCCCTACTTCCCTATTTATAGGTCACTCAAATATGAAGATGTAATTTTTATGGGATAGCAGTACAGAGGAGATCACTGGAATGACCCACAATTAAAACCAAACAAACACAAAAGCCACTCCAAAAAAAGTCCTTTGTAATCCTAGGCTGTTCTATCTGCTACACCTACTGTCTGGGACTCTTCTGTTTTTCTCATATATCTTGTTGTAATGTGAAAGAGTTCAAGGAGAGTCTCTCTGGGAAAACTTACTGGAATACCCTCACCTGAACTCTAAAGTTGCTCTCACATGTCTGTGTTACATATCTACTGAGATGTGAACATAAGATACCTGTATTTAAGAGTGGCGTGGCAGCCTAGTGTGCTTTTCTTGAAAAGAAACCTGCAGGTATCCCTTTCATTTCAATTCTAATTACAAAAACAAAAGGCTTTCTGAAAGCATGGATCTATGTAGGAAATCTTACCTTCTAAGGGGAAGACTGCTTTTAGAAAGGGCTAATTACAGGCACCACAGCAGAGCAGCAATTTCTGTAGGACTTCGGTGGTTAAAGCCCTGGGATCAAAGGGAACTGGCAGTTGAACAGATTGATACATGCATCTAGATTTCACTGATTATAGCAGCTACCTGCAGGAAAGGGAGGCCAAAGACACACAGTGGGAATAGTTACAGAACTCTAAAACTCTAATTAGTCATAGATACTTCTGCAGGAATAAAAAATTCCTTGTCCTGCTGTTTTCATTAACTAAATTACATGTGGAAGCTGAGCTTTGGTGAGTACTCAGTGCCAGCAGCATCTCAGAGACCTGTAGCCTCTTCACTTCTGGAGAAAACCAATTTTCACTAAGGTGTGTGCAAACTGCTGTTCTTAACAACTTGTGCTGTACAAGTGACAGGCACCTCGCTGAACACTAAACATTGACATTGAGTTCTTTGCAATGGGACTCTTGCAAATTCCTGTGTGAGAATTAACCAGCTGTGATGTGCTTCTCGAACATGTAGGTTGTATCTGAGATGTCTGATAACTGTGTTGCTTCGTGGATGTTGCTATGGCTCACTGACTGACCTTTTTTTTCTGTCTGTTTTCCCTTCCTGCTCACACACTCTGGACAGGACAATCTTTGTTCCCCTTCTGACATTCTTCAGCTAAACCTCAGCGTTAAAAGAACAGTTGAGACTCTTCTTTCCCTGGGGACAGATTCAGAAGAATCCAGTCTTGTCTCCCTTTCCGTTCAGCTCTGGGGCTTTGTGGTGTTTTACTGTACTCTAATGCTAACGCTCTGTATGTTCTATCGCTGGGTCTGTTTTCTCTAGCTGCAGGATAGTGCTGCTGCTTCCTCCCTCCATCGCTCCGGTGCTTGGGAACCGATTTTGGGTTTTGGCAAGACTGTGTGTATGAAGTGCTTTGTTTCCCATGGATGGGACAGAAGTGACAAGTACAATGTGTAAACACATTGGTGCACCCACACGACCATCTGTGACCTAATTCACATTTGTATTTGCTGTGTCACATTGAGCAGATAAAATGCTTTCCAAGGGAGGAGGTGCTGTCTCTGGGCTAGACCTAAGGCTCAACTGAGGACTCATGGGTGCATTCTGTAGTCTGCTGACCAGTGGAGTAGTCCTGGGGACACAACGTTGTCAGTTTGTGCCTCTTTCCCCATCTGTGTAATGTGAATTGCACCCTCTTTGGTAAATTTCCTGAGGATTATCTGATGAAAAATATTAAACAGTGTGAAGTATTTTTTTCAATGTCAGTGTTCTTGATGAGATCTCACAGTCTAAGGAGACACGGTCTGATAAGTTTTGTCCACAGAATTTTGTAACCTTTTTTTCTTACCCCCAGTCCCTTACCCTGCTTCTGAGAGCATTTGATTTCTTAAATGTATAGACTATGCTTTATTACTTTGAGTTAGGATTTTTAAAATCACTGTCAGTGAATTCTGAGCTGCTTCAACTTCACAACAGTTAAGCAGGAAATTTTCAGAGAAATTAAGCCCTTCAACAGCTTTTAGTTTTCTGGCACAGGAAGAAAAGTCTTTAAGATTCTATGAGATTCTACAGAATGTCATAGCATTTTACTGTGCTATGGATAAAACTTACCAAAAACTTGAGTTGCTTCTGGATCGTGGGCACCCCAGCCTAAGATTGTTCCGTGTTTATTCCCTTCTTCCTCTTACCCTGTCATTTTCAGAAACCCTTGTATCATGCAATTGCAGAAATAGAAAACCCAGCCTCACAAGCACTCTTCACTGTTTTACAAAACTCAGGAAGTCTTCCATAAAGCTTCACAGCTTTTCCCTCCCCAGGGAAAGCGTCCTGGTGCTTTAATGCTTTAATGTCTCAGGGACACCTCAGAGCTTCAGGGCACTCCCCGTGTGTGTAACAGACCGTGTCTCCTCAGAGTGTAGATTGATTCAGAGAGCTCTGCTCAGAGGCCAGTCGCAGGTAAGTGTTCAGTAAATGGCTGTTCCAAATGTGTCTTCAGTAAATTTC
Organism: Anabacerthia variegaticeps; assembly: GCA_035583185.1. Classification (NCBI taxonomy): domain Eukaryota; kingdom Metazoa; phylum Chordata; class Aves; order Passeriformes; family Furnariidae; genus Anabacerthia; species Anabacerthia variegaticeps. The sequence goes on along the minus strand of JAWWEW010000012.1, from coordinate 9,721,763 downwards.
TGTTACATCTGCACATGCAGTAAATGGCTTGTAAGCCCAGTGCAAGTGGGGTTGGCATTCCAGCGATAAGCTGGAACTCTGAAGCACAGTTTAAGATACACAGGAGTTCAGTTGTAAATGTCACTACCAGTAAAATGTGTTATGTGTATGTGGATCTCACAAGCTCTTGTACCACACAGTGAGTATTTAACAAAGGAGCAAGTAAAAGAGCTGCTGCTCTCTGTCCAAGCCACACAAAGTGTTCTGTCCAAGCCAAACATCGCTGAGGAAAGAGGGGACCTTTCACAGGAGGAGATTGTTTTATTTTTAAGTAAGCTATTTTTGCACTGCTTACTGGTATGAACTAGAATGAACTCGGTTCCTATGTTTCTTAACTTCTAGTGAACACTGTGATAAAAGCTGCAAGGGGTTTTACACTAACAGTGCCTTCCAGTTTTTAAATTTTGTTTGTCATTACTGTCTGTGGTATGGAGTCATTCCAAAGCTTTTTCCCTTGTCTGTTTGCATACATAAGAAAAAAAGATAAGGCATATTTGCTCAAGTTTACAAGTATTTTCTCAAAAAGCACACTTTTTTCAAAGTAACATCAATTTGCTGGAAGAAAAATGTATTTAGCCTGATCATATGGCTGCCTGTGAGAATTTCAGTCTGATTCACTTGTTTTCTCTCCACTTGGAGCTTTGCGGGAGGAGTGTTGGCTGCCACTGTGTGTGCTGAAGGATTTCTTTAATATCAAAAGTCAGTAAAGACTCAAGGAGTGGAGAAATGTCAGTTGGTGTGAAATAATACATGAAAAATAGTCTCTGTAGCTCTATAGGAAGGACATACTTGAGTTTTCAACAGATACAGAGAACTGTTGGACATGTATCCTGACTGTTGTGGAGTGAGGATGGCCAGGAAGCGCCAAGGACTTCTGTAGGATGAGGCTTTAAATACATCTTAGACTGAGAATAGCACAACTGTTAATAAACACTTTGAAACCTCTTTTTGCATTTTGCGTATTCCTGTTATTCCTCAGAACGATTTTGGGGGTCACCCGCTAAGCCGGGGGCACTTCTGGGAGATGAGTGAGCGATGGTGGCTCATTCCCTGCTCACAGCAGGGCTCCCCTCAGGCTGTGAGTGACCAGGCTCGGCCCACGAGCACTCCCTCAAAAAGGTGGTGTGATTTGGAAAGGAAGCTGTGCTTCTGTGGTTCCTCTCCTGCTCTGTGTTGCAGCAGGTTCATCGTGTTGAAGCAAAGCTTCCCCCTCCTCAGGTTTTTCTACTGTCATAAACCACTGCCATGTCAGTGTGGGCAGAGATGGAGGACAGTTCATTATTCTCCTCTTCTCCCACAATGCCTTTTCAAATTCTTATTTGTAGTTTTTTAATAAATGAACATGGTTTATCCCAAGGCCACCTTCTTTGAATAGTCAAGGTCATGGTTCTTTCATCACAAGCAGAAATTTCATGTCCTACCCCTGTGTGTGTGTGCTGCCTGTCCATAACATTTCATATTTCAGTCATCTTTTGCTTAATTTTTTTTTTCTTTTCAGTTGAGTGGTTTTCATCCATTTTGTTTTTGTCTTTGTTTTGTTCCCCATTCAGGAGCAATTATGTTTGCCTCTGCATATTTTAGAAGAGAAGGGTTTGACACAGGTAGCTGTGACTGTCCAGGCGCTCCTGGAGCTGGCACCCCCAAAGCAGCAGCCACTTCACCACTTGTCTGCTGTGTAAAGACCTCCGGGACCTTTTGGGTTACCTTGGCTAAGCAGAAGGACCTGAAGACTTTACTGCCCATGCAGTGCATCCAAACACACAGAGCTCTGTTCTAAGGAAATGAGTTTCCGTGATTCCTGACAGGAATGTTTTACTTCATTTCTCCATTTTTTTGGAGATCACAACAGTTTCCAGTAACATTTTTTATTATCAATTTTTTTTGCCCCTTATTTAAAAAAATGAGGGCTGGGAGGAGGGCAAGGAATTCCAGTGTCTGGCTGTTGGAGCCAGACCTTGCAGGCAGAAGATATGGGTGTAGAGCTTGGAAAGCAATTCCTAAGGGAATTTGTTAAAAAAAAGGATGTTGCTGCAGTGGGCACATGGGGAATTAAATTTCTTTCCTTACCCACAGGGTGCAAAGAAATGGAGTTTCTTTGCTTCTGTAGAACTACAGCTATTTCTATCATAATATTTTAAAAATTGCATCACACAATCTTAACCTGCAGTGTTTGATAACAGGGTCGAACCTCACACAGCTGTAACTTGTGTTGGCTTGTCCTCATTACTAAAATTTGAAGAAGAAAAAAAAATTACATTTTTTTTCCCATGGGAAAAATTACTGTATGTTTTCTCCACCAGAAACACCTTAGTAAAAGATACTAAATCAGATCTGTTCAAATGGTATTTCATCCCATCAGAATTCTTGCTGAGTTCACTTATTGTTTGGGTTTTAACATGTCTTTATCTGAACACTTCTCCAACATCAGTGGAGGGAGATCTCCCCTGTCTCTCCAGAATTGGGTGTATTTCCCTGCAGTGTGAACAATTCCAGCCTGCCTTGCTGATCTTAGGAGCCCGTTATCAATTAACAGGTTTATGAGGGGCTGAAGCATCCCCTGCAGGCACAGAGTGGGTCAGGTTAAGGACCCAGTGAGTTCCCCAGGTGGGCTGGGTGTTGGCAGGGCAGGGTCTGTGCAAACACAGCTTCTCTTTGGGGGTGTGACAAGGCTTTCAATAAAGCCCTTTATCGTTGGAGTTTATGTAGAGGGATGTGCTGATTTTACAGGACTGCCATTCCTTCCTCTTTCCTTAACATAAAAATAGAAATTCAGTGTACTCGAATGGGAGAGGCAGCCAACAAGTTTTGCATTTCCTTGGAAAGCCGATGTGCAAAACAAAGACAGCTCCATGTGCTCTGGTCCTAGTGACGAGGCCAAGCTCACTACCAGGTCAATTACAATAATTTATATTTTTTCCCCCCAAAAAAAAAAAAAAACCCTCACAAAATCCGGCACTCCACCCATGCAGTTCCTTTGTCAGGTTTTGCCCAATTTAAAGCATTCCAGAATGTTATGCTACTACATGGTGCTTGGGTTCTGAAAGCAACTCCAGGCATCAGTGGTATTCCATTTGGGGATGTATTTGAAGCAGCATACACCAAGAGTGGTTTATGCAAATAAAGGAAGAAGAAATGGGAACAGGTTAGTTGAAAGTCATTTTTGCAGAAGTAAACCTGCCTTGGGAGCTGCCAAGGACTCGTCTTAACTACAGTTTTTTCCCTTTTGAGTAGCAGTTTTGTTTCCACTTTGTTTTGCTTCATGTATTTCTTTCAAGGTCAAGTGTGGTGACTGTTGAATCCCTTATTTCACGTAATTATTTCAGTTGCTTCTTATTGGCATTGGTTGATCACGTTGCAAGCAGAGAAGAACACCAGGAGGGTGTTTAAAACTGCACACCTGCAAAGAGAAACCTCATGCTCATTCCTGAGCCCTACAAGGAATGAGGGTGCCAGTAACTCACAGTACCCACAGGAAGAGCAGCTCTAGACAGGCATTCTTTCCCCCTTAAGTAGCTCTTGTGTTTCACTTAATTTCATTGAGGAGCATTGGTCATTCTTACAGGGTTGCATAGGGGTGTCTGAAGTCTGTGCTGCAGTTTGCTGAGGGGAAGGTTCTGCCACTTGCAGGCAACAGCACAGACACAGATACGGGTGTTCCTGGTGTGTTTGTCTCTGCACATCATTTGTGGAGTGGGGGGCACTGACTTCATCTTGGTTTCCAGCATTAGGTCACCTGTATTGTTACAGGGACATGTTGCATTTAGCAGCACTCCCCTTGTGGGCTGTTTAAATATCCCTGTTTAAAGAAAACCAGTCCCTTCATGGAATTGCGAGGGTGATTGCTCCAGTCCAGATTCCAGCACTTAAAATGAAACTTAATACTATCCAGGTTGGTGGAAGTTTGACATTTCATTGATAGTACCTTTTAGGAATTAAGAGGGTGGGGGCTTGAGTCTGGCCAGCAAGAAAGGGCTGGTTGCTGTTGCTGTGGCTCGGGGAAGGGCTGTGTCTGGAGGCCGGGCAGGTGGGGTGATCCCCAGTACTGAGTACTTTGTTCTAAGCAGAGTTCACTCTGGCAGTTTCAGTGTAGAGGGTTGTGTTAGTTTGGCATTTAGAATCCTGTGTTTTCATGCTGGCAGGCACTCAATCTCGTCCAGATGTTTAGGACAAAAATCCAAACCTGAAGTTTCATTGTACGGTTTATTTAATGTATTGCACCAAACCGATTTCAATTCTCTCTTGCAAAATGGGTTCGTATTTTCCAGTGTATTTATGTGCAATTTTTGTTGTATCCCATGAAAAGAATATTTGAAAGAAAACATGTATAAAGTTCTTTGTTAAAGCAAAAAGGCAATTGTCTTTCCTCTCTGGGGCATTTGTGTTGAAGGATGTGGTAGGGATCCACCTGAGTGTTCCGTGCTGCTGGTGTTCCTACACTGACTCCATGGTGTCTCCATCCTTCCTCAAACCTGGCGAGCCCTGAGGAGCATCTGAGGCTCTGCGAGGTTACACACTCCAGGTGGAGCGTCGCGGGCACTGGTGAGGCCCTGATGGCACGGGGGGGTTGGGGCAGGGCAGCCACACTTTGGGTCTTGCCCCTTTGAAGGGGAGGATTTTGAGAGGCTCTGAGCCCAGTGTCCTTAAAATCCATCAGAGACAACTCTTTACAGCACCAGAGCACCTCTGTTGTTCTTGGTGGCAGCAGGATGGCAGATGGTATTTTTACACTTTTATGGCTATAAATGGTTCTTTGAAGAACTGTTTTAGAAACAGAGGACTTCTAAGGTGAATTTGGACATCTAAAAAAATACTTTTGTATAGATATTGTGATGTTTTACAAAGTGATCTAATTTTGTTATTTCTGAAAAGTGTAAACGTGTAATTAATAGAGAAAAGGATTTTAAAGCTTCATCCTGTGCTGTGTATCTGTAAATACATTCCATAATTTGTTACATATAAATGTGTCTGAACATTGTATATTTTAAATTACCTGTATTCTGCCAGTAGTGTGAACTTCTAGCACATTGATAATATAAAAGGAAACCATGGGTATTTGAAATAAAGATTTAAAACTTACAAAATTACAGTATTTCTTCCTGCTGTTTTTCTGTTGGATCAGTGTCACATCCTGTGTGTCAGGTGTGTATTCCCCTTCCACATCATCACAGTTGGTATTTGATGGAGCTGCTTTGGTTCTCTGCTTTTCATACATCCCTGTGGGTCCCTTCCAACCCAGGATATTCTGTGATAGCTGCGATAGATAACCAGGATGGAAAAATTCCAGCATTTTTACACATATTGTGTACCCACATCAGAAGCTTTTTCTTGGGGTCTTTTAAACCTTGCTCAGACACAGTGATTTTGTACAGGATCCTTTGCTCCTCTCTCCCCACCACCTTGTTTTTTCGTTCTCAAGGTAAAATGCACATTCTGAGTTTGGTGTTTCCAGCTGTCATTTCCAGTGCTCCATGTTCTCATCCTTTCCTTGCTTTTAGCCTCTCATCAGTTTGAAGGGTAAAACTTGCAGCCCAGATTTCAGTTGTTTGATTGCATTACTAAAGTGTGCCTGGTGTTTGATAGAAGCAGCAGAGATCTGCTGGCTTGCTGTCCTATCCTGCTTTTTCCTTAGCTCAAGCCCTCTGGAGAGTTTTAAGATCAACTTCATTCCTTCCCTACAAGCAGGTCACCTGTTAACACCCACCACATATGGAAAACAGGAGTCCGTGCTGAAATGTACTGAGTCAGCAGTGCCTGAAAAGGAAGAGTTAAAGTTAGGAACGTAACTCCCAGGGGTGTTCTGAGGCACTTCCTGCAGTGGGGTGTAAGCACAGTCCTGGCTCAGCTTCTGCCTGCACTGGACTGGAGTGACCCCTGTTCTTAGCACCACATGGGGAGCATGGGAAGCAAGTGAATTTGTTCACAGCTTTGGAATCAGTGCTGGAATGGGAACATGTTCAGGTTTCAAGCAAGTGACTGTGCTCCAGTGGGAACAGCAGTACTTCTAACACAGGTTTGTCTGGATTGTCTGGAACTGCAGTGCTCCTGGACAATCAATTCTGCCTGATGGTTGGGCACCAGCCCCTTTTCTTCAGAGCTCAGAGCCAAAAGCTCTCTGCTCATGGTTTATGTCACTTCCTAGTTCAGCTCGGACACAAGGATGTTTGGATGGGACCAGGACAGGCTGGTCACAAAATGCAGCACAGACTGTATGGTTTGAGCTCATCTTCTGCAGTGGGAGAGTCAGAAACAAGCCAGTTCAGCTGCAGGGCTTTTTGCACAGACCTTCACGTGATTGACTGACAGTGGTGTCAAGAGAAGAGGTTCCCGTCTTGGTTAAAGAACAGTTCTGCTCCCCAGCAGATCCTGCCTACAGCCCCAACTCACTGAGCCGGGACAGTGGGTGAGGCAGTGGGGACAGTGAGATAGCCTAGCTCCCATAGGCAGCACATCCAGCTGTCTCTTCCTGTTGTTCCTCCCCTCGGTATTGGGAGCTGTTCTGTGTGCTGACATTGTGCAGGTCTGTGGGACTGGAAACCTGTGTGCTCTGACTGTACTTGGGTTTACTGGGTTTACACTGACCTGTCCACAGTTTTCCCCTGCTGACCTGCCACCGGCGCTGGCAGCAGGGAGAGCACAGCTGGAGCTCACTCTGGTGCCTCGGCCTCCCTGCCTGACCCACAGCCATGGCAAACACCAGCACTCCAGCCACAGTCAGTGCTTTGAGGGCTGCAGAGGAGGTTCTGGCTGCAGAACATCCCACACCAGTGAGTTACTGGGCTAGTAACAGGATTACCTCCCACTATCTGTCTTGTTCCCTTAAAGCACTTTGAAGGGATATAATTTCTCACTACTTTGATGCAAATCCTGTTTATGCTGGAAAAACTGTCTTTCTGCTGTACTAAAGCTGTGCAAGGGGAGCTTTGAGATGTTTACTGCAACAGCACCTTAACTGTGTCTGTCACAAACTGTTCTCCAGAATTGCCTGAGCTTTGTTACACAGTTTATTTCGTCCTGTCAGGCAGACAGTCTGTACCGCCCTGCCCAGCAACAGACCTGGAGCACATCTGTGGCCACTTTCTTTACTTTTTCTTTGTTCCAGATGTTTCCTTCCCTGTTTTTTTCTGCGTTGGTGACTGTTCCTTCAGAAGCTTCTCGAGGGCCTGGTAGGGGCCAAGGAATTTGCGGACCATCATACCTTTCCACCAGGCCTGCAGCTGGAAGTGAGAGAGAGAGGCCTCAGGGAAGATTTCTTGCTGGACTACCTGGTACAGCTCAGTGGCCAGAAAGTCTTTCCTGTCCCTTTCCTCCAGACACAGGAGGGAACCCCCAGCCCACACAGCAGACATCAGGCCTTGCTGGTTGCACTGGAGGCACCCACAGCTGGGCCCAGGACATCTGTTGCTGGTGGCAAGTGATGAGCAGGGGCAGTGCCCCATGACCCTCCTGTATCACCCATGTGGTGGGGCTGATGCAACAGGCACAGCCTCAGAACATTCCAGGAGACTGGCTTCTCCCCTTTGGCTCCCATCTCAAACCTGCAGCCAGCTGCTGGCTCTGAGTCCACCCCACTCTAAAAAGGGACAGGTTTTGTCCTTTGCTTGAGCCACCCTATTCCAGTTAACTTTATTGGGCTGTTCTCTGCCTGGACAAAGCCTCTGGCACAGATTATTAACTCCCAGCTGCTGATGGAGCAGTGCCAGCTCAGCTCTGCTCCCCTTTACCTTCAGGATGCTCCTCTGCTCCAGCTCATCCTGCTCTCGTTGTTTTTTCTTGGTGTCCTTTTCTGACCGGTCAGTGATGATGGTTTTCTCAAATGTCAGGCACTGCAAGATAGCACAGGGGTGGCAAAAGCCACATGAGAAACACATTCCCTAAACTGCAGGGCCAGCCTTTGAGGCTCACTGTGCCCGGCCACTTGCCAGGGCAGGGCAGAGCTCACCTGGGTCCTGATTGTTCTCCTTTGGGTGCCTACAGTTCTCATCTTTGCTACTCACTTCCCACAGCCCTGCCAGGGCTGCTCAGGCCTGTAGGTCATGATGTGGGTCCCCACCCTGCGCATCAGGGATCTCCAGGGCAGCCCAGGGGTAATGTGTGAGTGTGGACCTTCCTCCCCCACCTCCTTTATTTGATCTTTCATGAATCCAGATGGCAAATGTTGCTCATTACCACCGTCAGTCCTCAGGCACTTGGAGCTGCTGCCAAAGTGGAACCTCTCACAGCCTGGGTGTAATTAACCCCCTGAACCTGTGCTGTAAAATGGCTGTCTGGTGGCGTCCCAGGAAACAGCTGGTGGTGGGAGGATGTGTGGTCCCCCAGGCTAAGCAGCAGATGATGTACAAACACACTTGGGACACTGAGATGACAGTGCACAGAGTGACAAATGAGCCCACAAGCGGGAAAATATCTAATTCAGTCCTATCATCTCAGACCCACTGACGGTAAGGAATGATTACAAGTTATTCCTTCTGGCTTTAAAACACACATTTTTCTGGACAATTCTGTCTGCCCTGTGCTGCTGCTCTGCTGTAGTCAGAGCCCAGCAGTTCACCAAGATCCCAGTGTGGGGCAAGAATGGTTCTAACTGGAATCAGCTCCCTGATAGCAGCCCTGTGCAGCTGGGAATGTGCATGTCTGCAGGAAGGGATGAGCTGCTTTTTCCACTCCCAGCCTGTCTTACCGCAGTGTTGCTAGAAGGAGCTGGAAGGAGCAGATTTGTTCAGACTAAGGCAGCAAACTAAGGTGAGGAGTACTGATGGGATGGGACAGTGTCTTTGCCCCTCACAAATGCTGTCAGTAACTCTCTCAGTACTTGCTGGTATTTAAAAATAGCTGTAGGGGAAACATCATCATCTCTCCTTGATGTCACAGGTGGCAAATAGAAAGGGACATCTCAGTCACTGCCTTCCCAGAACCAGTGTTTAAAATTGCACTCTATGCCTCAAAATTAGTGATTCTTTTTTTCCCATGGTCCTGGTTCCTTATCTGAATGAATGTAGGGAAAAGCCCAGTGCAGTTTCACGTGGCTGAGCACTGAGATGCTGCTGCTCTCTTACCTCCTTGGCAAATTGCTGCATCGTTTCCAAGTTCTCTACCCTTAATGCTTTTAGGTCATCCAGTTCTTCCTCTTTCGCCCTTGTGTCCTTTTCATACTTCTCCATCCAGTAGTTCAGTTTCTCTTGCACCTTCTGCATCGGGAGAAGGTGGTCTCAGCATGGTGCAAAGAGTGCACAGGCAAGAGGTTTGCAACTATTACATGGCCTGCTCTCAGGATGGTGGTGAGAGTCCTGTAAATGGTGATTGGTCAGTGTTTCCCTCTCATCTTGGAAGGATCAAGACCCTAGGACTAGCGATAAATTCCTGGTGGCCTGCAGGCCACTCACTGGGGTTCAGCATGGAAGCCACGGCACTGGACCAGGGATGAAGAGACAGGGTTGGGCTTTCGGAGGTGCATGAGGGATGGAGAAGCACTGGGGGTTAGTTTTGTGCACAGTCAGTCCTCGTGAAGCAAGGGACAACCAGAAGCCATTCTTTGTGTGTGTGTGTGTACACGGAGTGGGGGTTAAAAAACAATTTGTCAAGGGGAAAGCTTTTATCCTCTGCCTGACTTCCTATCTGTTTTCTGGATTTAGCATCAGGAATAAGGCCCCAGGAGACCACTTCACGCTATTTCAGGTTGTGAACTTGGCTTTGTCTCACTTGTGAATAGGGCAGGTGTTTCTGAAACAGTCACACAGATGACTTCCTCCCATTCACGAATGACTTCTCCATAGCAACAACCGTGATTGCTTCCATGGAAAAATAATCTGAGGAAAAACATCAATCTCATTATGGCATCACAGCTGGACACACAAGGGATATGAAGGGCACGGTCATCCTCCTCTCTGTGGGCCCCTGCAAAGCCACCAGCTGCTGTCTGAGCACAGAGGGGCTGGTGCTTTGCTGTGTGGTGAAGGTCAGGCAGGCTGCAGTGTGTACTTGGACAGCCTCTTGCTGTGAGTGTTCATCAGACCAAGGCTCTGGGGTACAGAGCACACTGTTTAATTGCTCACAAGAGACAGCACTGGTTTGCACTCAAATTACATTTTTAAAACTGTATTATCTCCTATTAACTTTGGTAGTGGCAGTGACGTCAGGTACCCTGCAGTTAAAGGTCTTCTTGCAGTCATATCATTTGTGAGAGGCTTTGCAATGTTAACACCACAAGGACATTCAAGGTTGGTTGGTGCTGAGAATGTGTACATTAATTGTGGGTAAGCAATTTTCCAACCCTGATTCTTCCTCTGATAAAGATAAGGCAGAACTGGTCTGGCAGTTTGTGTCGTTCCCTCCTCAGTGCCCCCTCTGTGCAGCCCTTGGGCAGTTGTGCTCTTCACTGGGTGCTGGGAGCCGCAAATACTGCCAAGGAAGGGCCAAATAACATTCCAATGACCACATGCAACTATCTGAGGGAGGGAAAATCTGCAACACCTGAATAAGCAATGCCAATTATTACACGAGCCCTAATTTAAAGGAAATATATCGATATGTAGCAAATACCAAGTCTGCAGGAGCTGGATGAAAACTTGAGGATAAGTAACCATTAGAACTGCAGCAGCTGTGAACCTGTTACATTAGTGGAGCAGTAACTGTTTTCCTTTAGGCAGTAATTGATGATATAATGTTTACAGGTTGCTATTTTAAGCAGTAGCTGACAGTCACACATACCTGACATTGTTGCTTGAGGAAATTTTCATTCTCCTTGTGGAGTTGATTCTCCTCCTCAGTTTTGCTCCTCAACCTCTGTGATCAGTGCAGACAGAAAGCATGAGAGACAATGTTAGTGTGTACCTCTGTGCACACACTGCTGCTGAAGGACAAGTTAGAGTGCTGGAGCTCTCTGTAGTCCACAGACATATTTTCCAGTGACAAAATTAACTGAGGCAGTCCTTGCCCCTGGGTCATCCATCGAATAGGGACAATTAGATCAGACCTTGATCAGCCGAAAAAAGATGCTTGCAAAACCAGAAGTTTTCTAGTCCCATTCACCTTATGGCCACAAGGGCAGCTGTATCAGCATGGTCTGCTGGGGGCAATGCTGGGAGCTCAGGCTACCTATGTTGCTAAAGACCCTTGTAGCTACCCCTTTGGACATACTTAAGGGTTTTGTTTTCTGACAATGGCATTACTTTAAGCATTCCTTGTCTCCTTCAGCCATGCCATCCATGCTGTTGCTGTTTGTAGGACCATACAGAGAAGCAATGGAAAAGATAAAGGTTTCTAATCCCAATGAGTTTCCTGATCCACTTCAAACAGTTGTGCTGGTGACTATAATGGAGATCAGGAAGGGCATCTGGGCAGTAAAGGAAGACTCTTCCCTTATACCTGGAGATACCTTCCGGTACAGACCACGAGGAAGGGCTTACTTGGATTTCCATGTCCAGGGCATTCTCTTCATTGCTGCACTTCTTCTGGGTTTGGTAGACCTGGAGGTCTGTGTTTTTCTTCATGTAGGAGGTCTCTGTATGCAGTTTGGCTGTCTTCTCTTGGAGTTTCTCTTTGAGGCCATCAATGATCTTATCTCGATTCTAGTGGAGACAGAAGCAGCACAAAAGCAAGCCTTGAGACTGAGGTCAGTTCACTGTCTCTTAATCTCTCCATTCCCTGATAAACTCAGAAGAGACAACGGCTATGGGCTTCACACTTTCCCTGAATGTTGCTCCATTTCAACCTCTGCTTCAAAGGTTAGTTTGATTTGTAACCCACATAGACATCAAGAAACCCATCAGCAAGGAGTGATTACCTCCAGAGAGGGTGGAATGATGAACAGAGTGGGACAAGAAGCCAGGCCTTTTGGTCTCTGGTCCAGAAATGGATTCAGACATGCTTAGTATAAACAAGAAAGAAGCCAAATAATTTTAACCACTTAAAGCTAGGCTTTACTTTTACTAAGCTCGTGGATTAGACCATCTCAGTGAGTGAGCATCTCTAAGAGGAAGAGAATGTCTCAGCCCCACATAAGCCAAAATTTGTTATCCTAAAGTATACTCAATTCCTTGGATTCATTTTTTTCTAGTTATGCAGCAACTGTATAAACACAACCTAGGAACAGTTGCAAATCTAATCCTGTCCTGCTCGTATGTTTAAACAGTTCTTTCTTGAAATCTTACTGGGTAGATGGTGCCCACTTTTTTATAAAAACATACACCCAGGGTGAGGAAGAAGTGTCAAGGAAAAGCTGGCTATGAGCTCCCAGCCTCTCCCCATGCCTTGTTTAGCAATGGAGCTGGGCTTTCCCTTTCTATTCCCCAGAGCTCCCCCACAGGCAAGAATCCTGAGTGGTTTGTCCAGCTTTTGGAGTGTGGTCAGGAAGCAAGGCACCTTTGCTTGATTTTGGATTGCTGTGTTTACTCCCTTTTAATTCATTTCTTTGAGTAGGAGATAAAAGTTCATCATTCTGGGGTGGGAACTTGTAAGAACCTCCCGTAAAATGCAAAACTCTAGACTTTTGTATCAAGAGTTAACAAGGTCATCAAAGCCTCCTATGCAATTACGCAAGATCAATGTGAACGCCTCTGGTTTGGTGCCCAGTTCTGTTACAGCCTTTCTCTTTGCCATGCTATGACAGGTTTGATATTCATCAGCCAAACCTCACAGATGAAGACGAAGATGAAACACCAAAGTGCTGGCATTTAAACGTTTTGAAGCCCACATATCTTGTCTCTGAAGTAGCTCGCATTCCTTAGCTATGTAAACATGGAAAAATGCCACAGGAAGAAGGCAGCTCAATAGTGCTGTGTTTGAAAGCCTCTGCAGCATGACTCATTTGGAAAAGGTTTCCTTATAAGAAGAGTTTGGAGCAGCTAAAAGGAAAGTCCTTCCTTCTGCACCCCTTGTCTGACATAGTTAGGAAGAGTATAGTGCCTTTATAAGGCTCAGGACAGTTGGGGGCCTTGGCTGATGCTGTTTTGTGGGTTCAAAGATCAGGCATTCACATGTTTTTGAAGGTTTCCAACACCATACTATTTTACAGACATAACATCATATGACTGCAGACAACTACAGACATGAGCTGTTTGTGCCCTGTTAAGGCTTCTGGTAATGGCCCTTATTTTCCCTGGCATGGAATTTTGGTGGCCATTGGGAGGGGTTGTGTTCCCAGTCAGTAGACATGGGAGGTGAGTGTACCACTCTATTTTGAGATTGTCTTCCTGGGTCATGTTGTAATCGTGTCTAAATTGAGGGGCTGGCAGCAAGAATGAGGAGATGCTAATGGAAAAAAATACAGTGTTTTGTGGCGCTGAGCCTCAGGAAAGTCAAGTGCTGCTGATGTCAGTGTGTTACTCCAATCTGCTAAGGATCTGCAAACAGGCCAGAAAGAAGGGTTCAGCCTAGGTTACAAAGTACTCGGAGAACTGGGGAAGAGCATGAACGTTTCACCAGGTTATTTTTCATTTCATATTATAGTAAAGCAAAAAGTGCTTTTGACTCCAGTGCCCCAGGCCTCAGCCAGGATGGGGGCCCATCTGCTCTGTTTGCTTTCTCTGTTGTATGGCATGTTTGTGGTTTGGATTTGGCCTGTGGTGTTGTAAAACATCTTGGTTAGAGGTGGGGAGTCTGGGGGCTTGGTTACACAATCCAAAGCAGACGGGAAGTGAAATGCAAAACCCCACTGGTGGTTTACAGCAGCGCCTGCCTGGAGAGGGCAAGTCGCCTGCAGGGACGAGGGCAGCTCCTGCTGCTGGGCCTGGCCCTGCAGATCTGGGGCACTTTCTGTGCTCAGCTGCAGGGAGTGAACACAGCAGTAAATGCCCACCATCTGCACCATCCACCATCTGCAGAGTGTGCTGTTCCCTGAACTTCAGGGACTGGCACTGGGAAAATGAGTTAATATTTGTTTGTTCTGGTTTATCATAGCAAAGGTCCCCGCCAGGACATGGAACGCTTTCATAGCTTATGCAGTAAATCTCTGAGCTGCTTATTTGGGATGACTTCAGCATTGAATCTGCCAAACCAAAGATGCAAAATCATCCCTCGTGTCCAAAAGTATCAGAAAACTGTCAAGAGACCAAGATCAAAACCCAGGAAATAGTTGTCAGGAGCCAGTCTGCTTCACAAGCAGGTAAACAAGCTGATTTTTTTTCTCTGATCTCTCAGCTCACAGACAGCAGCTCAGAGGCCTGTCTGCTGTCACCTGGTGCCACAGGCATCTGCCCCACAGATGCTGTTTGGCTGCAAAAGCAACTGCACTTAGCTGGAGATGTTATCCGCACTCCTGTGTTTTCATTTGCTTTGATTTATCTCTCTTGTAAACGCCACCAAGATCTCCCAGCTCTTCCACAGCAATTAGTGTTTACACTCATTTAAAATACAGCTGGTTACAAAAGTAGCCAACAGGAGTAAACAGTCTGAGGAATTCTCCAGCAGTCAGATGCGGCCATTTGGCAGGGCAGGGGTGCTGTGCCCGTGCCGGCAGCCCTGGCGCTGCCCCTGCCTGCTCCCACACCGAGTGCCTCGGAGCTCAGGTCTCTCACTGGCAGCTGCAGCATCTCAGCTTGCAGAGCCTGGAGATACGCTTAATCTGCACACCTGCTGCAGCCTGGACTCGCTCCCCCTGAAACCACAACATGCAGCCCTACGGACATTGCCATAAGGCTGTAACCTGCATCTCTGTCCCAGCTCCAGAACATCCCCGTGCTGCACGCCCCCAAGGAATGTCAGGGCTCCAAGGACAGTGGGGCTGGCAGGTCATCCAGCTTCCACAGAACAGCTTTCTTCAGCCCCCTGCCAGCCCATCTCCAATCCCAGCAACTGCAGGAGAGCTGGTGAGGGGCAGTCCACTGGCAGAGGGAGCAGACCTGCTGGCAGCAGCACTCCTGTGGAATGTGCTGCCCCTCTGGAGCCAGGTTTGGATCTAGTGCACCAGCTCCAGGTCCTGCTGCACTCCCTGGGGCTCTGCCACCAGTGGAATGAAATCACCCAAAAGCTCAGGACCATCACAAACCTTGTGCTTTCTACTGTAATCACCTGGTGCATTTCTCCAATAGAAACATACACCAGAGGGTGTGTATATATATGTCTCTCTCTCTATATATATATGTTTAATACATTCCCTAGAACACTCCATTGATGCATTTATCTTCCTGGGAGAGGAAAAGGGAAGAAACATGACAGATTTTAGTCATACTACTAAAAGCACGACTGAGTGGTTCTCTGATCCAGTGGAGCTGGATGTGTTATGACAGCCCACACAGAATTAAAGTTATGGACCTGTTTTCACTGGTACCATGATGCAGTGGTTTGGATTCCTGTCTGGTTGGTAGCTGCAGTATTACTGCCTGTTAATAAAATTACACCTCTACTTGGACACAAGTATGGCATGAGTGCACACAAAACCTACAGGACATAAAAGGTCTTTGGGTGAAGAGCAATGCAGGACTGCTAAAGTTTACATTCCTAAATTTTTATGGTAAGCTGTATAATCCTATATATTAATTTGTTTCAAAACCTGTACAGACTGCCATCACTTGTCCAGGAAGCCCAAGAAAGTGAGTATTTTTATACAAACTAGAAAAGGAACAGTGCAGCAGCAAACAGAACACTCCAGCCAAACCTGAACTTTTGGTGCTCTCCTGCACAGAGGGGTACCCAGACAGATCATTTCAGCTCCTTTATAGACATTAGTGCTTTACAAGAGGAGAGAAAACAAAATAAATAAGAACATTTGGCATTTGATTTGTGTTCCATTAGAAAGAAAAATGAGCTGAGCAGACTAATAAAGTATTAATTAGCATCTCATTAAGAGGTAACAAGGCTGAAAATACAAATACACAGGAAACATGAGTGAAGCAAAGGCCATGTTTTTCTGGTTCCAAGATTAGATTTGCTCGCTTTTGTTTTCTCATCCAGTAGGCTGGAGACAACCATGTAAGCTTTTGTCTACCGGTCTGTGCATTATTATTGTTGTTCAAAGTACTCCAAAATCAGCAAGCTGTATTTTTGTTTTTAATTAGTTGGCGAGGTGACAAATCATGCAAGTGTCTGTAAAACTTCCTACGGGAAAATCCCATATGAAGCAAATAGAAATTGTTCTCCCTTTGGAGACACAGTGAGGCACCATAATTTTTGGCATGGGAGGAAAGCAGTACTTGAAAGTAGTCTTGTCTTTGATTCGTTATCAAAGCTGAAACTATAAGGAAGCCTAGAAAAGGACTTTTAAGCTCAAAATATTTAAAAAAAAACCCAAAACAAAAACCAAAACAAAAACTGAATTAGCACTGAAAGAACAAGAAGAGCCCTCTCTCAATATGGAACGTACACCCCTTCTTATGACTGCAAGAGGTAGGAGAGGTGCAGGTCAGGACACAGAGAAGTGCCTCCCTTGATTGCACAGTGCCAGAGCATTGCTGCAGGTGTGAGATGGGATGGTTACAGCCCCCCACATACCAGACCCTGGGAAGTCATTAAGCCAGAACCAGTTTTGTATATTGTATGCACAGACATGGTGAGGTTTGAGGAGCACTACACAGGAGAACTACCTCATCACATTCACCAGCTTGAGGAGTGGAAGAACAGGAACTTCCCAGGATCCATCAGAGTGCGACTAAGAAGGAACAATGTGCATAAGCAAAAAGATCCTTCATATATTTACAATGATCCTGTATTTACAGTTAAACTTTCCACTGCATATGCATCCAGGCTGCCAACACGAAACCTTCATGTTCTGCAAAACAAACTTCACCAGCATGTCAGTGGCTTAAAATTCCTCTGTGTAGTCAACTATATCCTCGCTGTATCACTGTTTACACTTTTTTCCAAAGACAGAATTTAATAATACCAATTCTTTCCTCAGAAAAGAGCCATTGCTGTCCTCTTGCTCACTACTGAACCAAGCATCATATTCTTGTTCCTTGCTCCAACCCTTGTCCAGCCTTGACCCAGCCTGCCTTTTGCTTGTTTGCTATCACACACCATCTCCTGCGTCAGCAGGGCCAGGTTATGTTTCCATGTTGCATGAGCATCAAGTCTGGGCTGTCTGGTGAGCATCAGAGTGACCAGTGATAAGCCATTCAATTGATCTGCACTTGTGTAGCAAGTCTGACATTTCCAGAACGCCCCAGATTTACTGTTCGTGCACACACCATTTGCATGAGGCAGACAGAAGGGCTGAAGCTTTTCAGAAAGATCAAGTTGACAGCATATGTGCAATAACATTGATCTGCCCTTGTGTAGGCGTGTTCAGGATTTTCTAATGTCTGGAAGCCTAGAAAAATAGATTGGTATAATGGCATTTTCCTAAGACAAAAAAGTAGGTACTAAAACGACCTGCCCCAATGCAAGGTGTCTGTGATTCTTATTCCCTCTTTGTCACATTTTCTTCTGTGCCAGATGATCTGCATGAGTATGACAGAACCTTAGATACTGTTATATGCAGGTGACCTTTTTCTTACTGATTGCAGATATCTGTGCTTTGCCACTTACAGCAGTGTTTTTAGGATATCCTAGTTTGATCATGTTCTCTCATGATTATGAGCATTTTTTGCTCCCATTTGAAAACCAGTAGACACTGCTCTCAAAGTCATTAGTGGGTTTATTCCAAATCTTTAATGCAGTTATTCTGTACTCCTCAGTGATGGATCATTCTATATGCCACAGGTCGTCTCTGAGTACTAGATCCTGGGCAGCAGAGTGCAGCTTGCTAACAGGCTTCCCCCCTGGCAGCATGCCCAGTGCTAAGTGCTCTCACCTGAAGCTCTCTTTCAGTTTGTCTCTTGACATCTTGCAGCTGTTTCTGGAGTGACTTTATCTCTTTCTTTCCGTCCTCCTCCCTGAAGAAAAGTGGGATAATACAATCACTTTAATCTATCAGAAAAGACAAGAGCTGTTTACTTAGAAGGGGAACTTCCTGTCTCCCGATATATTGTGGTAAGATAAACAGAAACTTCTTGCCAAAACTACTGATTTGGTCAATAAATCCTGAAAGAAGAGGTGCACAGACTGAGCAAGGTGGATGGGAATAAAAGGGAGAATGAGCCAAAAAGACGGGATGCTCTTGTTGAAAGCCTGGAGTGGACTTGAGGATGATGCAATTCCTGTAGCAGTGAGGGAAGATGCTTGTTATTGAATCACAGTTTCTATATTTCAGGCAGAAATGTCCCTGATTCTGTGCAGAAGTGTGCTTGAGCAGCAGAGTGCCAGACTGTGTACGTGTTCCATGTATGGAGAATGTTTTTTTTCATATTAGACTTAACATCTTCCAAAAACACTGTCTCAGGTTTTGAGATCCATGAAGGGATCTGGGTGAAGGCCAAAAGCTAGAGAGGTGTTCATCTGTCTAAAACAAAACAGATGCAGTAATGTTTTAGGTATTATTATCTTATTTTACTTGGAGCACTTATCTAAGCTTTTGTGCTCATTTTTTATTTAAAATCAGTAAATACTACAGTTGGCACCTGAGACTTTGTATCCTGTTTCAACCTTACAATCACACATGCATTTCATTTTCAGAGTCCTTAGCTGGGTGACTGTGATGAACAAAAGCTCCTGATAAGGAGCCCCAGTCTCACTGCAGATACTTTTTAGAGTAGAGTATTCACACAAAACCAGGCAAGTATTTATTATCTTGAAAGACAGATCAAGTTCATTCCATGAAAAGAATGTATAGTAGAACAAACAGAGTAGCTAGATATGATTGACAGAATGGAATAAAAAGCATTATGTACTTTCTGATTATAATTTGTCTGCTTTCTGCCCTCCAGTGCTAGATAGCTATTCCACAACCAATTGCTACTCTCGTTTTTGGTTTTTGTCCCTTCCATGGATAAACAATAAATCTCTTGGTTTTAGACGGTGGAAGAGTTGGGTTTCATGCTCGAAATCACACATTCCACTGGAAGCTGGGGATTTGCCCTGGAGGCAGACCCCTGAGCCACCACAGGGGTCCCAGTAGGTTGGACTCATGACAAATCATGACTTAAGACCAGATTTGCTGTGCACCCTGAATGATGGGCCTGAGCTGCTACACAGAGCAAAGTAGCTTTAAAGTGGTCAAATACTTGTCTGATGACTGCAATTTTTTTGGACAGTCGTGGGATTGAACCAGAGTTTTGCATGCTGAAAAATCTGCAAGTCTCTAGTGCTCAGAAATTTGAGGTAAGGAATCAGCAGTTTGAGCTGATATGATAACAAATGTGTACCTGAAAGATTTGGGACAGAAGAGGATCTGCAGTGCAGTGGCTGGTGGATTAGCCTTAAATAAGACAACCTCTCAGTCACCATCTGTGCTAAACCCTCGCTGCTGCTGGGAAAAGGGAGCCAATTTGCATATGGGTCAGAGCAGATTCTCCTGGGCATCAGATAACCTAAAGGCCATATGTTGCTGGCCCTGGTTTGAACAGATTCTCTGCTGCTCTGGCTTTCAGTTAGGGGACAGGAGTTAAAGATCAGGGAGCTCCTACATCACATTATGTTTTAATTGAAATGAGGCAGCATTTGCATTAATGCAGACACTGGTGTGCACTGTGGTCAAAACTCAGACAATTCCTAGCTCAGATCAGTATCAGAACCATGCACTATTTCTTTCTGAAGGGAAAAGAACTGCAGCTTGTAAAGCAAACAGAATAATTCAAGTTGAAAAAGTATAATTCCTTCTGTATTTTGGCTTTGTTGGGTTTTTTTCCTTTTCAGCATGTCCTGAGTGGGAATGGGTTTGGATTTCAGCTATTAAGTAGAAAAGAACTGAACACAACACTGACCTTGTGGCGATGTCATAGAACTTGTTCTTTTTTCCCTTGTCTCTCTCATTAGCTTCTCTTAGGCTATTGTATATTCCTGATTCCTCCATTTCTTTCATAGTGGCAGTAATTACATCACTTGCGTGCTGCCTACCAGGAACAAAAGGAACACAACAGTACTTTAGAGGTGTTGGTACTACAGTGTCTGGCACCTTCATCCGTTACTGTTTATAGCTAAAAGGTAAGGAAATAAAAGACCCCTTTTCTGTTCTTACATCCTGTCAAACACAAGAGTGCTTTTCCCGTGGTATCTGCTTCTTGTACATCTGGACAACTCTGTATTAGAGTTGGTTGAAGTTTATTATTAGAAAATGCTGCCATGCATGATACTCTGGGAAATAGCAAAGAGGCACAAGCATGTCCATGCTGTGCCAGACTGTGCTGCCACTAGGAAGGAGGCTGCCGGCCTGCAGTAGTGGTGACAGATAGGTGGATCTTGGAAAACGAGACCTGGAGTTGCAAATAAGTGTGTCTGGGGGGGATATCTGGATGCCAAAATATCTCAGGATAGCCCTAAGCTAATCTTACCAAATATGTGGGCTTGTCCAGTTTATTGAACATCATGGTGTATATGGCATTTATGTTTTGGTTGCATTTTCCTCATTTGTGTTAGGCTCTCCTTTAAACCAGGATGCAGAAAAATGCATATTGGACACTCAGCTCCCCAGTCTGTCTTTTAAATCAAAGGCTGTTAGTATTTCTGCAGATCAAGGCACTGGATTAGATGCAGGAATAAAGTTTCCTTTAGAAAAAAAAGAAAATCTTTAGTCTTAATATACATTATCTGTTCTATAAAGGAGAATGTCTGTAACTGCCACAGAAGCTCTGTGTGACTTGCAGAATGAATGGGTTCAAGAGGCAAGGCTCAGATCCCACTTTGCCTGTGGGATCTGCTAAGGGAAACTGACTCCAGGTACCAGAACATCAGCACTGATTCATATCTGGCATTAATTCCACACAAGCAACCATTATCAACTGGGTAATGTCTTGCAGCTCCATTCAGAGTAAATTCCTGGTCACTACATGACATCCAGAGACAAGGAATGGCCAGAACTGAATGGCCTATGAAGGTAGATCCCACTACTATCCTCAGAGGAACTTAGGGACCAAACCAAGGTGCTCCAGCAGTGGGAGAGTGGGGAGCTTGCATTTTTGCTTGAAAAGACAGACCAAGAACTTTACACCTGAGCATCCTCCACAGGTGTTTCACTCACCTGTCAGCCTGAATTTTTCTGAGCTTCTCTAAAGGCAGAGTGCTATGTTTCCTGCCCTTTTTGGAAGGATGATGGGTTTTTTTCTTATCTGCAGTTTTCCTCATCTGCTGCTTGTGTTCAGTGTTTTTCAGGGCCGTGGAGGTAACTGTTTCCCCGCTCTCTTGCCTTGTTGACATAAGCTCTGGGTCGTTAATGTCCAGCTCCTCCTGGGTCTCTGTAATTTCTTTCACTTCCTGGGTGCCAGTCTAAAAGGGAATAAGAGACCTGCTTGCACACTGAGCAGTAGAAATAAACCCTCTGCAACATTACGTGAGAGGAAGAAAAATGAACAATAAACTAGAATGAAGCTTTACTGAGAGCAGTTTTGTTACAGTCTGCAAAGAGTGGAAGAGCAGAAACATTTATGGTGCTTAACTGTGAGCACACAGTGTAGCTTCTTGATGTTTATGGGCTCAAAAGTCCTAAAATGACAGGACTAAAAAAGGCCTCAAAAGGTGAAATCATCTGCTCCAAGAGATGATAGTTCAGACTGTGTCATTCCTGACATGTCCTTAATGACCTCCAGCTGCCACTGCCAGCACCTCACAACAATGCTTACCATAAAAAAGTGGTTTCTCCTCAGCAGCAGTTGAGCCCCTGGGTTGTTGTCCTGGTCTCCGTAGGCACAGAGGACAAATAATTCCCTCTTTTTTGCAGCAGCAGCAGCTTTTATGCACTGGAAGACTGTTAGCCTGTTTCCCCTCTGCCTCCTCTCCATCTTAGACATTTCCCACTGCCTGTCACCACGACCTTTCCTTACAATATTATTGTTATAACTAGAGCTGTGTGGAAATAAAAGTGGCAGACATCACCTATCTGCTTAGCAGGCTTTTTGAGAGAATGACAGCAGAGGAAGCATAACATGAATTCAAAGAAATATTGGCAGCTCTTTCTGCACAGAAAAATATCTTGTGGCTGTGTACAATTTTACTAATAAAAGGCAAATGCCAAAAAAAAAAAAAAAAAAGAAAAAAACCCACCCAAAACCAAAAACACATTTTAAAATAAGCTAAACTCTTGCTTCCAGGAATTTCTCTGCTTTATGTGCTGTGGGTGAGAATGCAGGTGTATACACTGGAACATTAAAAGAGAAATTTTTCTTGCCTGCCTACCAGCATCTCTGTGGCTGAACACTTCACAGCAGCACTGCTGACACCAGCTAACACAGTCACTGCCAACCCCATCCTAGTCCACAGCTGCCTGCTCCCCATCCTGGCTGCTAAGGGAAGTGGATAAAGAGCTCACTGTGATGAAACATTTTCCAGCAAAAAGGAAAAAAAAAGGTTATTTTTAGCAGCACCAGTTCTCAGTCCAGATTCTTCCACAACCACACACACACGTTTGTGCCGACAGAGTGCAGAGAGGGCAGAGTAAAAACAAGTGGTCAGGGCAGCAGCTGTGGATGCCAGTGGTACTTCCAAAAAGTTACTTGGCACGTGAGGCTCCATTAGTGGTCTGTAAGGGTACTGCAAGGGGCTGCTTCATTCTGAGTGCACTGGACAACTCTGGATGGGATGGATCAGCCTCTGGCAGTGCCTGACTCATCACTGACTACCGAAGGAGGCTAAGTGACTACAATACTTAATTTTTGGACAGTTAAATTTGCATTAAATGAATCACATACAAAGTATACACCAATGAAAATTGCATAGTTAATTAGTAAAAAGATTTAAATAGCTGACTGGTGATGGCTATACTTCAGAAAGAAGTAATTTTGGCAAACAAGCTGCTTTAATATCATGACGATTTCATGAATGTTCTGACATGCTTTTTAATGTCTGGGAAAGTTCAAGACAGGCAATAACTGGACTGTCTGTAAACAGTAGGGAGTTACACCCTAATAATTACCAAATGACTGAGTAAGAGTAGGAAGTTTGTAAACTGCATGTGTTACCAACTGTGTAGTCTCCTAACAGAATTCTGCCTGTTGCCCAAAATTCAGTAAATAGAAAGGCTGCCTCCCTCTGGGGGATGCCCTGTATGAAGCAATGTACAAGAGCATCTAATTTGGAAAATCAGTGAGGTGCTGGCCAATACTGTGATTAATCCTCTCAAAAATGTCATCAGTTGAAATTTAGATGTTAATCTTTAAAAATGCCATTGATTTGTTTGACTGACAGAGCTCCAGGGTGCTTTGCAAATACAGGTCTTCAACAAATACAATGAAAACAGCCAAGTGGAAAGTGAGAAGTGGGGAGGAATAGCAAATTACAGAGCACCAAAATTAGCAAGTCACTTCCCTAACCTATTTTCTTGTTTCTAAATTGTTTCCTTCTCAATTTGTTTTGGCATCTTTAAGAACACAAGTAAGGTTTATAATCTTGAGAAAGTTGTGTTCTAAGCAGTAACTTGGTAAAAATAACCGTCTGTGGTTGAAAAGTGAAGGTGTTTTCTGTAGAATTTAAGTGTACCTTCAGCAGGTCTATCAGCCTGAATCTGTATCTGAAGAAGCACAACTCCTGCTGCCCCAGAGACGCTCTTTCTCTGTGTTTTGCCGCTGGCACATAAGAGGTTTCCCACCGGCTCAGAGGGGAAGAAGCATCCTCTGGGAACAGGTGAGGCCGGCTCATAGGAGTCTTTAAGGGGAGGAGTGCCCTCTATGGCACAGTCTGAGCATCGTTCCCGCCCTGAAATTCACTAACTCCAGCTGCAGCTGCTTTACGATGGGTTTTTTGAAAAGGTAATATGGAAAGGAAACACGTAGAAAACATGTTTATTTACTTTCATCTGGCATTCTTAAGTGGTACATTAGACAGAGGGAACAGCATTATATGTGAAGACTGAGATCCCAGTTTTTATTTCCGTCTCGGTTTCACACTTTTCTTTAGTTCATCTTTAAAAAGTTTCAAACCTGCTGAAACTAGAAACAGCCTGCTATGTCACTTAACATATAAGACCACAGAACCTAGAACCGTTTACCCCTCAGGATGGTCCCATCCTGTTTCCTATGTCTAACAGACACCAGAAACATCACACCTTCCTCCACAGCAACAAACCTGTGCCTGACCATTAGGCCACCTTCTCTCTTCATATCTCTGCCCAAACTCTCTTACAATCCCTATTAGAAATCAACTACTAATTAGTGATCACTGAGAAGGGTAGTTACTTATATATTTTGAAGTGCATCTTTCTTAATATATTGTCTGTGGGTACAAAATGAACTTTATCATGGACTTAGGAACAGATTTACCCTGGGTTTGAGTACTTTAAATATCTTGTTCATTTCTACTTTTAAAACAGCTGTGTATCTCCATAAGAATCTACATATATTTTGTTTCCTTTTCCCTAATCCTTTCCTTATCATCTAACCAGCAATATTTTAAAATTATTAGCCCAAGAAATTCATCACAGATCAATAGGGTCCTCTGCAAAGTCTTGACAAAGGCTTCTCAGTGGTGCTGCAGTATAAATATTAAAATTGGTCATCCATGAACTTTCATTGTGCTTCTTCACACTGGGGTTGTGGAGCATTTGCAGAAAAAAATATTTGAGTTGAATTTTAAAAAATGCTGGTAAAAGACATAAAACCAATACAAGGAAAAGAAAATAAGATTTATATTTTTTTAAGCAGGGGGGATATAGGCACATACATGGCTGAGATCTGTCCTGTCTTCGGGTGAAACTGACATGATATATCCAAGAATTGCGAGTTGATCGGCACAGTTCTCCAGCACAGCAGTAAACAGCAGAGCTTCCAAAGGAGAAACTTTTTCCATTTGTTTAGTCTCTGTGCTCTTGCTAGGAGGAACAAAGATAAAAGATACCAATCAGAAAAATGCTATAGTGTTAGTAATGTTAGAAACAATAGTTTAAACTAAAGGTAGACCTGACATAGTTTTATTTGCAGCCTTACATATACTTTCCTGGATTTGTTTATAGCCTTCCATACACTGTTTATAAGAGGAGCCTGTTCTGCTAATGGCTGCATTCAGGGACAGTGGGAATGTTTAGCTTTCACCAAACAAAGAGGTCCTGGTCCCTCCTACAGCAGATCTGGGTGGACAGGCTGGAGAGGGAGTGGATATGGAGGGCACAGACTGGTGAGGTGCCTCATCATTCACTTCAAGGGGAGCAGTGTTTCAGAGTGGACTTTGGGAAACAATAGAATGAAGGTACCTTTTTAAAAGGCAAAAAATTATTTGATGTCTTATAAAATCTCAAATGGTAAACCCTCAGGCCCTAATCATTCCTCATTGTTACTGTGTAGCCTTCACACTTTTATGATCCCAGTCCCCCTCAGCAGGAACTGTTACCACCTTAAGATGCTGAAGTCAAAGAACCAATACCTGGACTAGGTAACTATCTTTAACATTCTGTGTTATTTTACTTTAAATTGCATTTCAGACTTGACACTGCTCTGATGTACCCTTAAGCACCCCTTTGCCTTGCTTACAGATGGAATATTGTGAAAGCACATCAAGGGAAAGGTGGAAATTGGCTATTAATCAGAAAATACCTAAGAAAACACCTGCACAGCAGTGGAGAAATTCTCTGAGAATTACAATGCTTTAATAAGCCATTGGACAATCCCTCTAAACCCTGTGTGTACAAACCAGATATTTCTTTTACAACATGTAGCACAACTGGAGTCTCTGATGGCTGAGGTCCTGAGTAGCATCAACATCCACTAACAAAATCTTCATTTGGCTGCTATACCTACAACTGGATTTGTGCCATCTGTAAAGCCCTTGAATAAATATATTTTAGGCCTGCAGAATATTACAGTTCAATCTGTAAGTGTGCCAGGTTGATACATCAAACAGTGCCTGTTAGCATAAGACATGGTCACATTCTATGAAAATTAAAGGGGTTTGGATGCAGTTGTGCTCTGGATCACTGGAAGTCAGTGGTATTTCATAAGCAAGTGTTTAAAAAATTGCATGCTTGCTATAACCTTTCTGAAGCTGTTATCATGTGTCCTGATCCTTTTTTGTTGTTTTTGTTGAAGAAAATATATTAATTTATAGTCAGAACATAATGTTAGTCACTTGGGCAATAAAAAGGGCCATTTTCAGTGCAGGTTCATTTGGTATCTGTTAGTACAAAAAAGGTGGAACAAAAAGAACTTAGATTTTACATATTTGTTTCCTGATGTCCCTCTGTTGCAGTAACTTGTTTAATGCAACATGTTGAAATGTGCTGTCCTTTGTAACAGGACACAGCTCTCCTTGTGGATAAGATTACAGCTGGAAAGTGTGCGAGGGGCAGTGACTGGGATTGCTCTCTGTAAATACACAGGAGTAGATACCAGGGAGACAGAGAGGTATTTAAGTTAAAGGATAATATTGGTCCAGGGTCAAAGGAGTGTAATTTCCCCTCAGCCAGGTAATTATGATAAGGTTCCTAACTTCTGGATGGATGAAGATATGGAACAGCCTTTCGGACAAGGTAATGGTAGAGGAACCCTGATTTATTTCAAGAAGCTGCTTAAATCATGGCAGGAAAAGATAACAGCCAAGCAGGGGTTCTGAACATTGTGTTCACTATCCTCCTTGTACTGTTTATACTCACCTAATTAATTTCACTGTGCAAGGGTTTTGATGGTCACCTATGACAAAGAAGGAAATGATTTCATCCTTTTGCTTCTGAGATGTTTT
The DNA here is from genome assembly GCA_035583185.1 of Anabacerthia variegaticeps. Lineage (NCBI taxonomy): Eukaryota > Metazoa > Chordata > Aves > Passeriformes > Furnariidae > Anabacerthia > Anabacerthia variegaticeps. Next base: position 9,695,105 of record JAWWEW010000012.1, on the reverse strand, counting down.
TTTCTCACCCTTATCTTAATTATTAAAAAAAAAAAAATCTAACACTTTGAGATGGGAATCTGATAATAGCATTAACAAAGAAATAGCAAATAATCTGTATGAAAAACTAAACCCACCACTTTTCCTTTATTTTCAACCTTGGAATCAATTATAGAAGTGGAGATGCAGAAATTAAATAGTTTTACATCAAGAAGGTCAGACATGTCTTTTTCCAGTCCACAGGCACTAATAAAATATTTTTAAATGTTTTACTCCTTTTAATCTTTTTCAGAAATCTAAGACCCATATTTTGAGTCTAAACAACATGAGAATAATCTATTACATGTGCAGTCCTAATGCTAAAAATACGATGAAAAAAAATGTGTTGGGAGATAGCCGGGACAGATTATGGCAGCATTTTTAAAAGAAAAATTAGCACTTGCAGCCCTCAGATGAAAGAGTGACTTATTTGGAAACAAATGAGGATGCAACAGCTTTTCCTCTTTCCCATCAGCAGCTCCTCCCCAGGAGAGAATTGACTGAGGATATCAATATGTGTTAAGCAGCTGGAATGTTTCTCTAAAGCCTGCTCTTTGCTCCTCATGTATATCTCCTCTTATATCTCTGTCCTCACTCAGGAGATCCACGTGCTAAGCCAGTAGGCTCTGGTTTTATGTTGACTTGGAAATGAGAAGGAAACTCCTGCCTGGGGCATTGGGAAATGCTACAAACAGGAGCTGCTTGCTCTGGATTTTCCCGTGAATGCAGTGCCCGCAGACCCTCCCGATGCAGCCACTGGCACTGCCCTTCATTGCTGTGTTTGCTGAACTCCCTCCCTAAACTCTATTAATAATAATTAAAAATAAAAAAGAGGTATGTGGGAACCAAAACCCCAAGAGTTTTGGTTGACATTCTTTCCATGCTGATAAATAGGGAAAGGAAAACAAATCAAGAAATAATTTTTAAAACAACTGTATAAAAGGTTTGGCCTCCTGTTCCTTTGGGGATCACAACTCCCTCTGCTGTGTGAGAGTCATTGATGTACATTTCTCCCACCCTGCTGCCTGATAAATGAAAGTGGCTTCAAAGGCAGCATTTTGTGCAGCATTCCTTTTGGTCAGTTAAAGAGATTCTGATGAATTCCAGTGAGAAGATGCATAGCTGAGAATGTCACTTCTAATTTTGCTCCGTTTGGCAAGTGATTGGCAAAGAGAGGTGCTGAATATCCACTGTGACAGCAATTGGGTGAGAAATCACAAATAGCTTCGTTTCTACCAAAAATGTCTCTTAGAAAGCAAAATAGCTGTGGCCTAACAAAACTCTGCCTCCAGCTACAAATGTTAGAATGGAAGGTGCTCACTTGAAAAAAAAGAAGGGGATGTGGAAGGGGAAGTGGAGGTTGGAAGTGGAGGGGAGGGGAAAGGAAAGGATAATTTGGAAAATTCATTATAGTCCATCATTTCTCTGCTCCTACTTTCTAACATCTTAATCTTTCTAAGAAAAAGCTGCATTTACCTGCCTACAAGGTGTGGAAAGCTTCTACGTTGGCCCAGAAAAGTACAGATAGATGATTTAACTCTGCTCCTGGATGGAGATTTAATTCCTCAGTCCAGTTCCTCGGGTTAATTAATCCCTCAGGTTCAAGCTCTTCAAGCCCAGCTGGTGACAAGATGACAGTAGATTTTGCTCCATTTTTTCTTAAAGCACTCTGGGCATACATTCAAAAGCAGTTACACTCGGGAACAAAGTTAAAGTGAAAGCCCGGCCAGCCAGGGCACATCTGCTATTGGAACACGTTCCTAAATCGCTTGAAGCGCTCTGGAAATGCAACTGAATGTCCGGCAGTGTCACAGAGGGAAGTCAGAGGGACCGGGAGTGAATGACCCTGATGTGGGGCAAAGGGTGAGTACGCGCTTCCAGCTGTTCCTGCTTAGGAAACACAGGAGTGTGAGACTTCATTACAGGGATTTGAGTGTAGAAACGTGTCTTCTGTCACCGAGGCGATATCGGGAGTAAAATAAATATGAGATGATTCAGTGATTCAAGGGGAGAACAGAGGAGGACGGGCAGGGCCCGGAGCCCACCTCGAACACCAAGCGCTGCCCTTCCCCTCCGCGGGCTCTTCGGCCCCTTCCACCGCTCGCCCTGCCCGGCCCGGCCTCCCCTGCACTTCCCGCCGGGATTTCCTCCTCTTTCCCGATCGCGATCCCTGTCCTACTCCCGATCCCGATCCCGATCCCGATCCCGATCCCGGTCTCGCCCCCTCCGCCCTCACCGGGACGCGCCGCCCGTCTCCATGGCAACCACCACGCTCGGGGGCCTCGCGGAGCTGCCCCACCGGCCGCCTGCGCGGCGGGGCCGGGGCCGCCGCTGACGGGGCCGCCCGCCCGGGATCGCCCGCGGGGACGGCGCGGGGACCGCGGCGGGGGCGGCGCGGGGGCCGCTGTGCCCCCTCCATCATCACCACCACCACCACCATGTCGCTCAGGCGGCGCTGGGACTGCCCGCGGCGGGTCCTCGCGGCGCGCTTCCCGGCAGGCCGCGCGGGGCGGGTCTCTTTGGCCGCCATCTCGGGGCGCTCGGGGTGAGGCGGCGGCGCTGGGGCCGGGTCGAGCCGGGCAGTGCCGCCGGGCAGTGCCGCCCCTCCGCGGGGCCGGCGGCGGGTGCGGGACTCCCGGGGCGCGGCGGATGGCGGGGCCCGGGGCGGGGAGAGCGCGGGATGGCGCCGATGCGCGGCGGATGGTGCCGGCCGCGGGTCGGGGCCCTGGGCCGGAGCGGGGCGGAGGCGGCCGCGCTGAGGGGGAGCAGAGGGGCCCGGGGCTCTGGGAGGGCTCCGGGTGTCCGGTCGGAGCTGCCGGGCCGGTGCTCATGGCTGTGTGTCGTTTGCAGGCCTGCCGGGACCGGGTCTGCGGGAGGACGCCATGACCGGGAGGTGAGTGGGCCGCGCTCGGCTCGCTGTCAGGCTGGGCGTTTCTGGGGCTGTTGAAACAGCGGGCGGTGATCTATGTCGCTGTGGCCGCTCTCGTTCCCCAGGATATCTCCTCTGGCCGCAGATGTGTGTCCCTCTTGCAAGGTTCTGTCACAACGTGCTGCAGCTGCTGTAACGATGTGCCACGCTTTTTCTTGACTTGACAGTAAATGGGCGATATTGAAGCTTCGCTAACACAAAGCCTGTGAAGCTCCAGTGTGCACTAGAGGCTTTGACATACTGTCTTCCTTGAGTAAGGGAGTTACTGTGCCGTGGAGAGCTTCTATTGATACAGGGATTGAGTTTGTAAACGGAGGAGGTTGACTGACTACTCTGTTGCTCCTCCCTGGAAGTGTTCAAGGCCAGGTTGGATGGGCCTCTGAGAAACGTGATCTAGTGAAAGGTGTCTCTGGCCATGGCAGGCATTTGGAACTGGGTGGTCTTTAATGTCCCTTCGAACCCAAACTGTTGGGTGAGTCTCTGAATCACAGCTTTGTCTCAGTATTTATCCGTGGAGTTTTATCTCCTGTTATGCACATATGGCAGGTAGAACTGGATGGCTCAGCCTGATCCTGCTGTACCCTGGGACAGGTGTGCTGTGTACACGGTGTGTGGAACTGCCTTATAATGGCTTTATCTGGGTAGTGCGGACAGGACTTTGTCCTCTAGGACTGCTAAGGAGTTTGTGTGGTGTTTGTGTCCTGTGGATGCGGAGTTGTTGCTGTGGCTGCCTCTGCAGGCTGTGGTTCATTCCTTTGGGGCTACAAATTAGAAGTAGTTCATACTTTCTATAGGAGTTATTGCTTCAGTGTTAGTAGAGATTTGGAAACATTATCTGGTAATACTGAAGCACTTCAATATAAAGTCTGTAGTGTGGTGCCAGAAGATTATGGCAAGCAGAAAGTTCTCATAAATATTTTGTGACCTGGGTACTTGGGTTTTCTCTGTTGACTGAACGTAAGAATTTAAAGTGATATGTAAAGGTGGCGTTTTTAGTCTGCTGAATTTCTATTAGTGTGGAATTAGTTTTTGCTGAAACAGCATGTGATTTGGGTTTTATTTGTTACTTTGGATGAATTGTAACTTGAAAGCATTTTCCTTGTCTTTAGGCTGTGGTGCAAGGCCATTTTTGCTGGCTACAAACGTGGCCTCCGAAACCAGCGGGAGCACACGGCCCTTCTGAAAATTGAAGGTGTTTATGCCCGCCAAGAGACAGACTTCTACCTGGGCAAGAGGTGTGCCTATGTATACAAAGCTAAAAAGTAAGTAATTTTTTATTCTGGACCAGTTCTCTGGCTTGGTTTTGTTTTAAAAGTCCTTGGTTATTTTTGCTGTAGTTGGCTGATGCGTTTTAATTCAGATAATGATATGTGAAATCATAATTTACTTCACAAATGAGATGAGAAACAAGTTTTACCCGAGACTGGTGAAAACTGAAGGTGGGTTGATAGAGTAAATTAAGATGAGGTGAATTTGTGTTGAGTACTATGAGCTGCTGAGTTACTTAAACAGTAGAATGATTTTTTTGACGCCTGGAGGAATTTGTAGCCTGGCTTTTGTACAGTCATGTCACAGCACTATTTTTTTTTTTCCTTGAGGGTAATTGTTAGAGTTCAGAATTGCCTTGAGTAAAATTGAACAGACTTTTGACTTGATGACCAACATTTCCAACGTGGTGCATGGCTTTTTATCTAAAGCTCTTTTTGACATCTATCCCAATGCCTTATTCTTCTCCTGCCTTTGTTGTGTCTGGACATCTTACAAATAAGGTGTTGTGTTTTCTTTGGAGTTGAAATTTCTCAGTTTAATCACATTAGCAGCAGTGCTTTCCAAATTCTTGAGCCTTGTAACTTGTTAAGAGTTCTCCAGTGGAGCTTGTGACAAATTACAAGCTATAATATTTACCTGTTTGAAATTGCAATGAAAATCCCAGGCTTGTCAAATTGCACAGGTAAGTGGAAGTTAGTCTAGTTAAAGATGGCTTGAAGGTGCCTTGAAGAGGCCACATTGTCACTGGTGGTGACAGCAGAGCTATGAGTGCCGTGCTCAGCCGTTCCTTCCCTCTCTTCTCCTAGTAACACCGTAACCCCCGGGGGGAAGCCCAACAGGACACGAGTGATCTGGGGGAAGGTGACCCGCGCCCATGGGAACAGTGGCATGGTTCGTGCCAAGTTCCGCTCCAACCTTCCTGCCAAGGCCATTGGACACAGAATCCGGGTGGTAAGTGGACTTACTTTGGCAACAAGATCCTTACTGGCAGTTTTCAGGATGCCTTTTTATTCTGTGTAATACGAGGGAACACTTGAATTGTGGTTTTGTTCTGTTGTTGCTGTGTTCAACACAGCTCAGTGATCCGGTTGCTTTTGGAGCCAGGAGAGGCTTATTCCCAGCTTCTTGTGCTCAGGGGATTTGTCTCGTTGCCAGAGGCCTGTGTGCTTGCTCAGGTTGTCTGGAAAGGCTCTTCAAGTTCCAGGACTCAGCTCCCTTCTAAAGCTACCTTGATTGCTTTTCCATGTATTTTTGCACCATTCTACTCCAGTTCCTACCTGTTAGATTTTCCTCTCACCTCCCAGATGTTTTAACTGAGGTGTGTGCTGTCCTAATGTCTACCTGCTCCACAGTTGGTGTCTTAGCCACGGGGCGTCAGTGAGACTGCACCTTTTGGTCCCTCACCCAGAGTTGTGATGCAGTATTTTCCTACTGGTGTTGTCAAAAGGAGTACAGAGGGGTGCAGTCCTTCCTTTCTGTCTTTCTCCTGTGCCTTAGGAAGAGCACAGTAGGAGGAGCACAGTTAAATCCTGAATCCAAAGCCATGGGAACTCTTGCTGTCAGTGGGCAGGAGGGCTGGCAAAGTGCTGCTGCAAGGCATTGGACCAGCTGTTGGGCTTCCCATTGTCACACCTCTTTGCAGACCAGGGGGTTGCTTTTATAACAGTTGAAGAAATTGATGGTCTAGATTATAAACTGCAAAACTTGTGTTTAAAATCAAGATGCCTAACATGATTCTATCTGGTTTTGTGTTTTACAGATGCTGTATCCATCTAGGATCTAAATTTTTATTGAAAATAAAATGGAGAATCTGTTTAACTTTTGTACATTTCTATTTTTTATCTCCTGCACTAATTTTGAGGGACTTCCTTCTTTTTCAGTAGAGTATCAGAGTTGACAGCACAGGGATGGAGTAGGCACACAGTGGAACAGGGATTGGACCCGTTCCCAGGAGGCCTTTATAGAGCAGGCTGCACTCTGAGGATAAATAACTGCAACCTCTGTGCCATCATGGAATCAACATCACACGTGTTTAGCTCATGCAGGGCTAAACAATAAATATTTGCAACCTCCTAAACTACAACAACTGTTGTGTAGAACATGAGAAGCATTCCCTTGCTGACCTAGTAGAGGGAAGCCTCTTGCACATAGTGCTGACTGTTGGTGAGACAGAACTGTGATTATGACACCTTAAGGGCAAAGAAGCTTCCTTAAGGGTCAGATGTCACAGTAGTGGGACACAAAATCACACCAGGTGCAAGTTCCCTCTTGCATCCAAAAATAGTAGTTCCAGTAGAATCCCAAACAATGAGCCTGTATGTACCTGGGCAGCACATGTGGCTGCAGTGTCTGTCCTCTGGAATTTAAACACTTTTTCATTACATAGCTCTGTAGTGCCTGAGTATTAACACTGGCTGGTTTCCTGGCCAGCCTTACCGCATCGTCTCATAGCGAGGATCTTAATGTCACTCTGACAGTTCTCTAAGGTTTGTTGAACAAGAAGGTGGTAAAAAATGAGTTTAAAGTCTTGAAGTGCAAGGTTCAGAATTTCTTAGTACGTCCCCCAAAAATACTGGGTAGTTTCAAGGGAGGTTTTGAGGCAGTTGCAGGTTGTCATGGTTGCTGCTGATGTCATAGTCCCAAAATGACCTGTGGATACCCTGGAAGGGCAGTTCCCTGCATTCTGTTTAGTTCCATCATTTTCAATGCATCCCTAGTCAGTCAGACAGGTGAGTCATTGGCTCAACCATCCCTCGGGATGATGAACTGAACTGTTCCAGTGCAGTTCCTCCTTCCCAGTGATGTGAGCTTCCTTCTCCCTGCCTGGCCCTGCTGCCTGTATGTATCAGGGAGCCCTCTGAGCGGTTGGCTTTGTGTGTCTCCTGCAGTGGGCTGGTATTTCACAGCTAATCTTCCTTCTGAAGGAGGTGGAGTAAGTTGTATGTGCAGAGTACATTGTTGGGTAAATCAAAACTTCCTTTGGAATGGGATCTGGCTGCTCAGCTCTGGCAATAGAAGTGATTTTGCTGGACTTCAAGATTCAGTCGTGCCACGGCTGTCCCTGGCAGCAGGAGGGCCATTGCTGTGGAAAGCTGCATTTTTTTAATGTGGAGAACCTGCAGCTTAAGGGATGTTGGGTCAAGTCAAGTAGGGCTTTAATCTTCCACAACTACCAATGAGTTGTACACATAGGATTCAAAGAAAGATGGGTGGAATTCCCAGCTTTAGGTATGACAGGAGGAAGGAGGAGGAAATGCAGTGAGCAAACTTGACTGTAACAGCAGGTCCAGAGGCCTGTGGTCAATCCCACACAGCTGGATTTTGCTGATGAGAAGGTAGTAAGTCCTCCTGAGTTTGATTTAAGATGCCCAAAAATAATCATTCCTTTTCTCACTCCCGTGATCTTTTTCTACTGTACCAGACTGCTGAGGTACAAAGCCTGTTTCTGAAAGATCCCAACATCAAACAGCACATGGCTGCAGATTTTTAATCTGTGTCAAAACTCTTCCCATTGATCTGGTCCCATCAAACCCAGTGTTTGCTGCTCAAAGCAGCAGGCGTTGCCTGTTTCCAGGCCTGTGCCTTACAATTGCCTTTGCTACACCAACCCCCTTCCACTCCTTTCCCCAGCAGCACAGTAAACTGACGTGTGGGAGGAAGCTATGGCATCAAAGGAGCCTGCCTCCTTCGTGGACCGAACCACCTGGGAGCTCCTCAGCCTGCTGGACATGCTGGGGAGGGGGAACGGCCGGGTGGGCATGATGGAGGTGGATGATGCCGAATCAAGAGCCCCCTCGTTGCTGGTGGACTTTACCCGGGACCTGTGTGGCACAGGTGACATCAAACATAAGCCACAGCAGGCAGGGAGCGAGGGAAAAGAAGAGGAGGACGTGCTTCCGCCTCATCTGATTTTTATGCTGTGGCAAGCCAGTGTGTTGAAGAGGCTCATGCAGTGGGATCACTTGGATGAGGCCATCCGGGATGTGAGGAACCTCCTCCCCTGCCTGCCAGATGTGCTGGTGCTTGTGATGATCTGTCCAGACCCTCAGGAGCAACTGGACCAGGCAGTGAGAGCACTGAGGAGAATGCAATGTGTACTGGATGGGGCCTTGCAACTGCCTGTGGAGACGGCAATCTACAAACCAGGCCAGCCTGGAAGTGTCCTGGACGCCAAGAGAGCTGCCTGTAGAGCACTGAGAGAAGCCTTGAACTGCCATGAAGGTAACTGGTGACATAGCTAAACACAGGGCTGAGGGACGCAAGGTTTTTGGAAACAAAAACATGCTCAGAGTGGGGCAGGAAGGAGTCTGAGGGACAGTGTAAACCAAAGTGATACTTGGTGGCTGGATTCAGATACTGGAGGGAAGATAAGCTGAACCTTGCAGAAAATGTGAACTGGAAATAAGAATGAAGGCTTAAGCACTGGGTAGGGGAGAGACAGTGTGTCTGAGCCAACTGTGTCCTCTTCCAAGTCAGATAGTAGTGGCTCTTGCTTGGCCCAAAGACCCATGTGGCAATGGAAATGCTGCTCAGTGTAAGAGCTGCAGTCCTGACTCCTCTGCTGGGGCTTATCTGTGATGATGGTAACAGTTCCATGGTCTCATGGAGCATTCTTCATTGGAGGGATGTGCCAACCTTTCTGGGTGAGCCACAGGCCAAAGCTTGCGATAGGATGACACCGACTGTGGTGTCATTTGTGTTTACCCCCCTAGAAGTCGACTCCCAGGAGCCATTTATTATTTCACTCCCGGAGCTCAGATACTGCCGTGTTCTGCCTGAACGTAGGCAAGACAAGGTATCGAAGACAAATGGAGAATGAATTCCTTTGGGCAGCAGAACTTGCCAGGTTGGTTTTAGCACTGTTCACCTGGATGTCCCGTTGCAGAACACTTCCCTCCTGGTATCCTGCTAGTCTGCCCGGGCCTTCTGAATGGTTATGATACGGTGTGTGGCTGTGGCTGCTGCCAGAAGGGGACACTGCACCCTCAGCATCACACTGTCCATGCTACAAACCTCAGAGTTCTTTGCTGCTGAACAATCTACCTCAGGAAACTTGTCAAAAATCACTGAGTTTCTGCTTTGCATGAAATGCCTTGCACAATTATCAAAATATCCCTGAGAAATCTGTCCCTAAGAAACCAGCCATCAGCAGAGAGGGAATCTGAGCAGGCCAGAGGCCTCTGGATTTAAACTGTCCCAAAACTAAGATAGTGAAAGCAATTCAGAGTTAAGACCTAAGACCGTGTTTTCCCAAGAAAGCCTGGATGTAGGGGTCTTTGGTACATAGTTCCTATCAACACAAAGCTCCTGGAACTCCCCAGGGTTCTTTGTAGCAGGGAGCTGTCCTTACATACAAGTGGATACTGGTAGACATCCAGGAGGTTGAATTATTTGGATGGGTTATTTTGGGTGGGAGGAACTGTGGGAGCAGTAGATTATTTTTAAGTCCACTTACCCACATAATATCTGAACTAATTTCTCATCCTTTCTGGGTATGGCAAGGCACTATGGGTAGCTGCATGTTTTTGTATTGGGAGTTTATATGTATTTCTTTTCTGTTTGTTTTTTTTCACAGATCTTTTGTTGTCCTAAGGTCTTCATCATCATCAAAAGGATTAAAAACCTGATATTTATCTCATTTCCCTGTGTGTCTGTGCGTATCTATAAGCTTTAAAGCTTATGTTTGTGAAACTTCTGCTGAAGCTGCAGATTTGTGCAGTATGGTACAGAAGGGGTGGGATTTGGGGGTGGTACAAAGCCTCTGAACCAACATTTCTCAGGGAAAGGATCCTCCAGGTTATTTTTCAAATATGGACTCCTTCCACATTCTTAAGGGCACTGTGGCTTTACAAAGGTGCAGGTGTTTGGGTGGGGCTGGTGCTTGGCAGCCTTTTAGATGAGCTGTCACAATTACTTTGTTGTGGAAGAGACTGTCCATGAGCATTTGGGCATCTGAAGATGAATTCTGCCTTTCATTAGGGAGGACACTGATTTTTGTTTTATGGATCAAGCTAATGCAGAAATAGTTTCCTTGAGTCAATGCAAGACACGTACAGTCCAGGCTGTTTGTGAGAGTAGAAAATTTGGCATTAAGAGACTCCTGATCGGCACATTAGGACATTCTTAAAGAAAGTAGCCACAGTGAGGTCCTGTGTTTCTATTATTTCCTAAAACTCACAGATAACTACCAAAATCCAAGCATAGGCCATGCAGCTCTCAAGTTTCTCCTCTGGCAGCATGTTTGTGCTGTGTCCAGGCACTTCTGTGCAGGATGATGTGCAGCACTGCCAAACACTGCTGGTGAAAGGGGAAAGAAACTTTGAGGTATGTGGCTGAAATCCTGGCTAGGGCCTGGGAGCACAGGAATGCCCTGCAAGGGCAAGTGATGTGGAGCTGGGATGAGAAGAAGAGGCAGAATGCCATGGATGCTCTCAAGCTGCACTTTTTCTTCATTCTCCACCTAATCTTGGGTGGATATACAGGACTCTTAGGGCTTCCTGCTCTGCTGCTGTGACTGCCCCTCCAACTTGCTACAGTCCAACAAAGGCAAGTCATGGAACATCTGCTCTTTAAACACTGAACGCCCTTCTCACTTTGACTAATGCAGGGCTGGTGAGTTCTCATGTGACAGCTCCGCTGCCAGGCTGGCCAGGAGCTAGGTGGGAATGGAGAGCTGTGGCCTGAAACGTCTCCAGCCAGCTCAGCTACAGCCCACAGAGGAGGCAGAACATCAGGCATCAGGAGCACTGCTGCATGGCCCAGAAGTCTGCCAAGGGCAACAGCTCTATTCCCAGAACAGAGGAGAACAACCTGCTCTTCTCAGCTGGCATCACACACTGTGAGAGCAGCAGACAGCAGCTGTCCTGTGGGCTCCTTGGCACATGAGCATCTGTGTACAGTTTCTGGAAGATGATCTTGATCAAGACAGTACCTAAGCCAAGACCCTAGAAGATCAATCTGGATGAGGAGCTCAGTGAGTCCTGATGCCCTGCAGCAATGCTCATGGTAGTCCTGCACAAGAAAAGCAGATGCTTTCCAACACCTCATAAGGATGTGTTTTTCTAAAGCAGTAAATCGAAGCAGGTTTGGAGGACAGGTCTGTGACAGAGCATTTTGCAAAGATTTGCTAAGGCTTAGCTTGTCAGCAGCCAGCTCCCATTCCTGGCTGGCTCAGAGGCTTTTCTATGTGCTCCCAAGAGCACCAATGCTGAGAGAAAGAGTTTAAGGGCTGGGTCATTGAACATTGGGGTCAGAGCTACTCCCACAGAATTCCTTCTTGCTCATTTAGCCTCTCTACACTTCTATCATCAAACCTGGCACAAGAATCCTTTTTCCCATCCTCCTTCTACTCTCTTCAGAAGACAGGTTATTCTTGGTAAATGCATCTCTTAAGGGCTCTAATCCAGTGGACCTTTGATTTTGTTTAGACTTCAAGGTACTACTAATACACATGCCAAAATATTTCTCTGAACAAAGCATCTTCTCTCCTCCTTTGAAGTCCAAAATGGACAGCTGTTGTGTCTGCTCTGAACAGCTGTGGGCATATGTAAGAGATGGGATTACTCTCATTTAGGGCTGTCTGTAGAGATTCTCTACAACTGTGACTGTCAGATGGATGTTTGAAAGAGTGTCAGGCCTTCTAAATACATCTGCGTTTTTGCTCGGATTCCTGACCGGGCTGTGAAGATACTTTTCAGGGGACTACAAATGCTGCCGAGCTCATGACTGCCTCTGAACCGCTTGAGTTGTACCTCTTTAAGTAACACAAAGGGAGATAAAGTTGTATGTGCTATTAGATCTTACCTCTGTTAATGAGTAAAGAAATGTAAACAAGGTTGTTTGGGTATTGTGGATGACATTCACCTTTCTAACCAGCCTCTGCTAGTGTGTACCCAAAATTAACTAAAGAATTGCAGTGGCCATGGCGAACAGCTCTACATAGTCCCAAATATTAGTTTTTAGTGGCTGTACTGACAGTTTAAACATTGGGGCCACTGCAGAAAAGTAGCCAGTGGTGTGCCTTCTGAGCTCAGTTAGCAAGACAACTTCATTTTTTTCTATACCTTCTCTGCAAGACTTATCTTCATAAATCTGGGGAATTGCCTGCCTGAAAGTCCCAACTTCCCAATGCCTGAGGCATCTTGGCATCTCTAGGCGAGTCACTGGCACAGTGCTGCTTGAAAAGAGCCCTGCGAGGCCTGTGCTGTAAATGCTGTGCACATCAGCCAGGGTGTAATGGGAACAGCACAGGTTGTGCTCACAGTGCATGAGGAGTTGAAACACTCTGTGGGTCTTCTCATGGCAGTTTGCAGGGAGACGAGGGTTTCTGGGACTAGCACATGCTCTTGTCTCCTCCTTCTGCTGCTGGCACAGCTCATGGTGCTGATTACACCCAGGGCTTTTCCCCATATAGGACTATGAGGGCCATGAGCAGGATTCTGAACAGATGAGAAAAAAATCCTTGTAAATACAAAATCTGGGCAACACTAAGGCCAGACCTGGCTGTTGAATTATGTCTGACTTTACCCCTGCCATGCTGAGGGCTGCTCAGAGGGCTACCACACTGGCATGGAAATGTGGGCTCTTGCAACAATAGACCCTGATCTTTGGAAGAGAAGCCTAATCCTTCTGTTTTATCTCCCCTCTTCCCTCCCCATTTGCTTATCAGCACTTGTCAATGAGTAAGTTACTTTTGCTAGGACCTAGGGCAGAAAGTCTCTGAAGCCCTGTCTGGCCCCCACGATGCTGGCTTGGGGCAGTGTTTGCTAAGCCTGTCATACCTGGGGCAAATATTTTCCTGGATTAAAGCTGGTGGCACACAGTGACCTTTCTGTGCTGTCACACCTCTGTTGTGCCTCGGGACCAGCCCGAGGCAGCTTCTACTGTGGCTGCTGATCTGCTGTGCTCTGGGGATGGATGGCCACAAGTATAGGCAGGGAGCAGGGCACCTGGCTCAGCCACCTTTGTAGCACAAGTGTGCCCCAATGCACATATTAGCAATCACTGATCCAGGGCAGGCACGTGGATTTCAGCTCTACTTTCACCCCCAGTGCACCTAGAGACTCCTCCACCCATCCCACAGAGAAGTTTTGGCTCCCAGCGGGCTCAGAAAGTGACTGGCCGAGGTAATTCTGGCCGTTTGCACCTTTGAGCTGTTTATCCCTTCCCAGGTTCTTGCGATAAGATGTTACCGGTTTGGAGGAGCCAGTTCTGATATGGCATAGGGGAAGTATTTACCACATGCCATGGATCAGAGCTTTTCCATGCAAGTGCCAAGGCTGGGCACAGCGGCTTTCACTCACCATGAGCTGGCAGAGCCAGCTCACTGGATGCACCTAACAAGTGTGAGCACTGAAGCCCTGACTAAAGCTCCATACTTAACCCCTGCAAACGTTTGTGCTTTGATGGGACATGTGTATCACTGCAGAGCACTGCTGATGCTGGTAGGGCTGTGACTGTGGGCTGTTTCACGTGGAGGAGGATGGATGTGGTCTTTGCACAGGGAAAGCCAAAGGGCACTGGCTTGGGGAGGAACTCGGAGATGCAGCCTGTGGTGTGGGGTCTGTAGCTCAGCTGGGCTCAGTGGGGTGGGTATGTCCTCTGAGAGCATGGTTGTTTCCCAAAGTGGAATTGTTTCCAGATGTGGCTATAGCCTGGCCAGACTGTGTAGTCCAGAAGTGCCTCCAATGGCACCTGATGCCAGGGAGGCCACTCCATTGCTGCCTTGTGGTATGGGACGTTACACCCTAAGGGGCAACTTAAACCCTTTGAGGTGTCTGATCAGCTGATCCTCTACTGTGGTCCCCTGTGTGCCCCATTTTGCAGTCACCACAACCTTTGCTCATCCCCCTCTTACATTCGTAGCCTTTCCACAGCACGTTTTGAAACTAGACCAGCCTGGGCAAGAGCCCTGAGGCTGGTTGTGTAGCATATCGGGGGAGCCGCGGGTCCCCGCTAGCATCCCCTTGGCTGTCCCTCCGCGGGGGTGTGCGGGCCCCCGGGACGGGGTGTGCGCGTCCCTGGACGGGGTGTGCGGGTCCCGGGAGGGGGGTGTGCGGGTCCTGGGACGGGGTGTGCGGGACCCGGGACAGGGGGTGTGCGGGTCCCGGGACGGGGTGTGCGGGTCCCGGGACGGCGTGTGCGGATCCCGGGACAGGGGGTGTGCGGGTCCTGGGACGGGGTGTGCGCGTCCCGGGACGGGGCTGCGCGGGGGTGCCCCCCGACACCCGCGGCTCGGGCTGTGTGCGCGGGGTGTTGCCGCGCCCGCGGGTGGGCGGTGCGGAGCCGGAGCCGGAGCCGGGGCCGGGGCCGGGGCGGCGCCGAGCAGCCGGTGGGTGCCGCGGAGGGGCCGACCCGCCGCGCCGGGCGGAGGCAGCGCCGGGCCCCGCGGGGCTCCCTCAGCAGCTCGCCCTCCCCTCCCCGCGCCCGGAGCCCCCGCAGGCCCGGCCCGGCCTCCCGCGGCCTTCCCCCGGTTCGAGCGGAGCAGCGAGAAGATGTCGCCATGAAGGAGGCCGAGTCCGCGCTGCGCCGCCCCCGCCGGTCGCCCCCGCGGGCCATGAGCCTGGGCCCCCGCCGGCCCCGCCAGCGCCCGTCCTGCCCCGAGCCCGCCGGGGCGCCCGTCCATGCTGCACAGCCCGCCCGGCTCCGCCGCCCCCGCCGCAGCCCCCGCCATGGACAAGAGCAGCCCCTGCGGCTCCGCAGCCACCGGGCCCTCGGCCGGCAGCAAAGGGCAGCAGCCGCGCTCCGCCTCGGCCGGGCCCGCCGCGGGGGACTCTAAGCCCAAAGGCGGTAAGCGGGGCGAGGGGGCCGCGCCGAGCTCGGGGGAGGGGAGAACCTGGCCCTGGCCTAGGCGGGTTGTTTGTCTCCCAGCTGGGCTTGATAGGCGGCGTTTGAGGCCGCTGCTTGTTTTTGGTTTCTTTTTCCTTCCTCTTCCGGCTGTTGGCAGAGCGGGGGTTCCCACTCTGCTCTTCCTTGGGGGATTAGTGCTTTATCTTCGATAGTGTTGGAGTAATCAGATTCAGAGCTAAAGCTCGGGTTCTCTAGTAAGAATATATATTCGCCAGTGCCTGTGAAGGGAGCCCTTAACTTCATTCTGTGCTCGGTGTGTTGTTGCACCTCACTCAGGGTCTGGTGTCCACACACAGCATTCCCCTCGCCCCGGTGTTTGTGACCTGCTCGGGGGGAGCTCAGGGTTAGCTGTGTGTTCTTTGCTCACCTGGCTCTCAAGCCAAAGTGTCACACCTGTCCCTGCAAACAGCTGCTTCTGCTGACAGAGCAGTTCTCCAGGAGCCTGGATGGTTCCTGTCAGCTTTCCAAGGTAAGACCTAATCCCACCCTGGTTCTCTAAACATGTTTGGGAGCAGAGTGTTCTGGCAGCTATGCATTTTTCTCTTCTAAAACTAGAAATAGGGCAGTAGTGATTAAAATTAGTGGCTTTAATCCTGGAACTATGTGAGAGGGTGTCAACAGGTTACTACAGCACCACTGGTGTACTAATTTCCTTCCTCCTCGGTGGTTTGTGTCAGCAGTATTACTTCAGGTCTCTGAGAAAGCAGCAATGTACCCCAGAGGGTTAACAAAATGAGTATCTTGGAGGTGTTTGTCGACTTCTTTTTGGACCTTCTGAATGGGCTCATGTCCTGGGTAACGAAGTATTACCTGCTCTTCACCTCTCCTAATTGATCTCCCACAGGATTGACAGAAGTGGGACATGGGAAGTGACTCACCCACAGCTCCCCAGGTTGTGGCGTAACTGTGCAATTACAGTGAAATTTTAACTTCAAACACATCAAAGTCTTTTTAGGGAGAACTTTTCTGTCCCTGTCTTGCCAAGAGACACCTCCTCACTACAGCTTCTTTTGTGGTGCTGTATGGAGGGTTGTTCACAGAGTACAAACATCCCTCAGGAAGGAGCTGAGATGGCCTGTGCTGTGGCTGGTATGCCTTCATGTGGAAGACACAGTGTCTGTACTGAGGAAGGAGGTAAAAGGCCTGTCATTCCAGCCCAGAATGAAAATGTTAAGTGATTTTTGTGGAATGTCACCTTTTACAGGCTTGAAACAATTCCAGTAGTAGAAGAGGAGCAATGAGAGAGGAATCCTGGTGACCATCCTCTTCTACTCCAATACTTCTAATTAAGAAAACCCCAAACTTTTCAAGACCTCTGTTTTTTTAATAAAACAGAGGAAAATTTTGTCTTGGCATAATTCTCCCTCTATGATACTTGTTTCTTAACTACAGTGGAGGGCAAAGGGATGAGTTGCTTCTTTTATGATGCATCAAAGAGGCCTGGCAAAATCTTTTCATAGGAGTAGTTATATATTTAGGAATATCTTAACTGGAGGGTACTGAAAACTGAAATAAGAAGGTTCCCTTAGTCAGATAACTACACAGGTTGCAGCTCTGTGTATCTTGGTAGCTGTTGCTAGTGTAGGACAGTGGCATATGGGTTTTTTTTCCTTGAGTTCCTTATCTCTGAACATGTAGCTGGTGTGGTCCCTCCACTTTCTCTCCCCTTTTGGGACAGGTTTAGGATGTATTTTGAAAGTCTTATTCTCCTCTGAAATGGGATGTATTCTTATGGAGCACAGACCTTCCCCACATGGTCACTGGGTCGAATTCAGTCAGGCTCTTCCCATTTGATGCATTCCAGAGTTACTTGTCCAGCTGAGGAAACGGGCACTCATGAAACCTTGTGGCAGCTTCTCCTTCTGTTTCTCTTGCAGCACAGCTGGAAATGGGCTAAATAGAATACTGTATTCTGTTCTACTTGTGGAAGTAGGATTCCACCTATCTTTCAAACTTGGCCTTAGAGACTAAATTAACCTTGGACGTTTCCAACAGTTACATATTATTATATTATATATATTATTATATATATTATTATATGTATTATAAACCCTTACCATACCCAGTGTGAGATGCTGGCTGGGGTGCAGGAGTGTGCTTGGTCACCTCTTGCTCACTGGGATGTTTGCCTTGGCAGCAGCAATAGCTTCAGTGTGTTTTCTTGAAACCACCCTGTGGCTTTAGTGTGATCCACCACCCAAACCCCCTTATGCAATGCTGTTGGTTTCAGCAGAAAAGATGAAAAAAGGTGGAAGGAAACTGCAGTTTTCACCCCAGTAGCAAACTAGTACTGCAGCCCCAGTGCCAAAGCGATCACCTAGAGCTGCTCCTTGCCCTGTGAACTTGGTCTCCTCTCTCTGGATCTTTACTGATACAGGTCCTCTAACAGCAGGAGACACCTCAGATGTCAGGGTTTGCTCCAAAATGCAAGAACAGTTTTTGCTATTGGTGTTTTTAAATTGTATAGACAGTATTTTACATAAGTCTCTTAGAGTGTGGATGGGTAGATACATCCACAGAATATATATATAGAGAGAGAGAGAGAGAGAGGTTAGATCTTTTGAAAATAGCAAAAGGACAGAGGAGTGAAGAGTAAGTACCTCACCAGCACTGTTGCTCATTCCTAATTTGCCAAGAAAAGAAGTTAAAAAGAAACTATCAAATCCAAATTTATGCTCCTTAAAACCAGGCTCTAACAAGGGAGGATGGCAGTGAGAGTCCTTCACTTTTCTCCCTGCTCTTTGGGGGAGGGCAGGGATAGATGATACAAAGCAGAACTCCCTGACACGTGGAATGCTGGAAGGAACAGCATTGCCTAGATTCAGGGTGAGGGGAAAAGTGTTCCAGATTACAAATGCATAGTCCAAGCTCCTGGTTGTCTGCTGACCAATTTCATTACTACTCTGATGGACCAGACTTCTCCTGAAGAATTATTCTGGGAGTGGGGAGAAACGAGCAGTCTGTAAAGTCAGATTTGAAGCATCGTGAGACTCTTGTAAGGTGAAGAGTCCTTCCCTATAAAATGTGAGAGTCACTGGTGACTCCCAAAGACTTTTAGAGTTGTCTTGAAAGGACCTGTAGCATGACAGGAATGTGTGTAAACAGGCTGACGGACAAATTTGATGGTGAGTAACTTGATTAAAACTTTAAGTGGTAGGAAATTCTTCTGTCAGCTGCAGGTTTGAGTTGTTCCTTGTTCCTGAGCCTCCTAAAGACCCAGTTTAAACTGATTTATCTTGAGTTGTTTCTTTTCCCCAGTTAAAAATTGCAGAGAAACTGCAAAGTTGTACAGGCACAATAGGTGTTTGCCCCTCTAGTGTGTTCACTGAAATTGCAGATTTACAAGGGTTGTTGAGCTCTAAACTGAAAAGTTCTACTCCTGAATAACTGAAGTAATAGTCTAAACCTCTTCAAAATGACCTATTTTTTTTACCAGAGACTCAGAAGTGTTGATTATTCCTTCTTCCCTACAAACACTCTCAAAAAAGTCTTTCTCAGTAATCATTCAGCCAGACCTGGTCACACCCGTCAGTACTTGGCAGCTTCTGGTGTGTTTTTTTCCTGATAACGCTCAAGCCATGTCTCTTTAACCTCATTAAAGCACTGCTAGCTATGCAGGCATGTGTTTGAGTTGCACAGCTGTGCTTCTGACAGAGTTGGTTTAATTCTGAATTAGGGGATCGGCCCTTTGAATAGCAGAGTAAATGAGCAGCTCTGATGATGAAGTTTGTGTGCAAAAAATGGCTTTGTCACATCGTGTGAAAGTAATGATGTAGCTGGGGTTGCAGGCAAGGACAAGTCTGCCAAGTGCAAGAAACAGCAGAGCACCACAAAACCCCATCCAGCCACTTTGATTACTTAATTTATTCTTAAGAAGTTGGATCCTTGGTAATATATAACAGCACACAACCTTAAAGTCCTCTGCCACCTTTTTTGAGAGGTGCAAGTGGAGAGAAAACTTTAAATAACAAAACAAAACAAAATAAAAAGAGGCTTTATGTGAATGATATGAAAACAGCCATTCCAGCTCTTTTAAATGCTTGGGTAGATGGGAAGTGGTGCTGGGGAAGGGGAAAACTGGAAGCACAGGCAAGGAAACTACCCATATGAGAAACGTGATCCTGAATCACAGTGGTGTGTTTGCCTGCCACGTAAGATTTATATTAAGGGGTGGGGAGGACTACAAAGTGGGGAAAGGGAAACAAGTAGGCTTCTATAAAATGCAACTAGATATTGTGTGAGGCCTTGCTGTTTGTGTAGTGTTTACTGAGTATCCAGAGTGACTTTGTGGCTGGCTGGCGTGGATAGGTGTCTTGTTGAGCCTGTGGAGTTTTGTTTCTAAGCTTATCAACATACTCCTTCTACAAATAAAACTTAGGGCAGGTGGTGGAAATGCCAGATTAAGCGACAGGCCAGCAGCCTGTTGTGTCCTTGGGCAGCTCTGATCTTGTGTTAAGACTACTAGAAATGCTTTCATAGTATTAACACCCTGTTCTAGCAGTCTGATGTAGCAGCTGTTTTAGACACAGGAAACCCCTCTCAAGAGCCTGAGTGATTCTTCTGCTCTTGTGAGCTTCATTCCTATAGCAATCTGCTTCATTCTTCACCACTGTGTCCTGTGGTAGGGTCAGTGGTGTGCTAAGCATATTTTTTGGCAAACACTTCTGGCTGCTTAGGTTGGTGGACTTAGTACTCAGATATTAGGTATGTGGCCTGCAAGGCCACAAAGCATTGGGTTTGTACTTTAAGATCAATTAGCATTTGTTGGCCTTGGGACGTAGAAGTGTATTTTTAAAACAGAATTGGGCCTGTTGGGGTCTTTTAAGCACAGGGGCAAAACTGAGTGAAAACAGTCAATGGGAGACTTCAAGAGAAACACAGGCAGTGTATTTATATAAGGGAACAATATATGATAAATTGTGTGTTTTCAGAAAATGGAATGGAAAAAAGATCGAGTGGTCAGTGTTTGTAATGTGGCATGAAGGTGTGGTATGTGGTGTTGGTACCAGCCTGCTAACCGGGGCTCAGGGCAGTGCCTGAGGTGAGCTCTGAGCTGAAGTTACTGAGGGCACAACTCTCAGGCTGCTGTTCTCATTCTTGGTGTTTTCTTTTTCCCCTTTCAGATGGAAAGAATGCGAGTGGATCCAAACAGCGTTATAATCGTAAAAGAGAAACTTCCTATTCCAAAAATGAGAACTTTTCCAGTCAGTCCCGTCGCTCCAATTCACAGAAAAGCAAAGCTTTTAACAAGATGCCCCCTCAAAGGGGAGGCAGCGGCGGAAGTGGCAAACCTTTTAGCTCTTCTAATGGTGGGAGACGAGATGAGGTGAGAATTGTAAGGCTGTGCCTCCAGGGCTTTCTTTCTTGGGACTACAGGATGCTCTGACCTGCCTAGTTGGGTCTGCTGCCTTCAGCTCCTGGGCTGGGAAGGGAAGGAGTGGTAAGAGGTGCTAACTAACATCCTTGAGATGCCAGAGGGAGTGTGAGCAGAGCAGCTTGGCACCAACAGGAGAGCAGTGCTCTCTGCTCTGAGAGACTCAGCTGCTCCTCATCAGACTCGTGTTTCAGACCCTGCCCCAGCTCTGTTCCCTTCTCTGGATCCTCTCCAGCACCTCAATGTCCTTTTTGTTGTGAGGGGCCCAAAACTGACTGCAGGACTTGAGGTGCAGCCTCGCCGGTGCCCAGTACATGGGGACAGTCACCTCCCTGGTCCTGCTGGCCACACTATTGCTGATACAGGCCAGGGTGTCCTTGGCCTGCTTGGCCACCTGGGCACACTCTGGCTCCTGTTCAGCTGCTTTTGACCAGCATTCCCGGGTCCCCTCCTGACAGACAGCTTTCCAGCCACTCCTCCCCAAGCCTGTAGCATTCCACGGGGCTGTTGTGACCCAAGTGCAGAACCCACCCCTTGACCTCGTTGAACCTCATACCACTGACCTCAGCTCATGAATCCAGCCTGTCCAGATCCTCAGCAGAGCCTTCCTCCCTTCCAGCAGATCCACACTCCCACCCAACTCCATCCCCTTGGCCAGGCATTAACAAGACTGGCCCCAGTGCTGAGCCCTGGGGAACCCACTAGTGACCAGCCCCAGGTGGGTGTAACTCCATCCCCCTCCACTCTGGGCCTGGCCATCCAGCCAGTTCTTTACCCAGGGAGCAGTGCACCTGTCCAAACCAGGAGCAGCCAGTTTCTTCAGGAGAATGCTGTGGGAGACTGTGCCAAAGGCTTTTCTGAAGTCCAGGAAGACAACACCCACATCTTTTCCCTTGTCCATTAGGTGGGTCACCTTATCATAGGAGATCAGGTTAGTCAAGCAGGACCTGCCCGTGCTGGCTGGGCCTGAACCCCTGGTTGTCCTGTACATCATATATGATGGCACTCAAGATCATCTGCTCCATAGCCCTCCCTGGCATTGAGGTCACATTGATAGGCCTGTAACTCCCTGGATCCTCCTTCCAGCCCAGCATCACATTTGCTGACTCCAAGATGCTGGGACTGCTCAGTTTGCCAGAACTGCTGGTAAATGAGGGAAAGTGGCTTGGTGAGCACTTGCACAGCTCCCTCAGTGCCCTTGGGTGGGTCCCACCCAGCCCCATTGGCCTGTGTCTGTCTGAGTGGCCCAGCAGGTCACTGACCATTTCTCTTTGGATCAGGGGGCCTTCACTCTGCTCCCTGTCTTCCAGCTCAGGGGGCTGGGTACCCTGCAGGCAACTCATCTCAGTATGAAAGGCTGAGATAAAGAAGGCATTAATTACTTCAGCCCTTTCCTCTGTTACTATGTTTCACCCCCCCTTGCAACCAATAAAGGATGGAGATCTTCCTTAACCCTCTTTTTGTACCTGATGTATTTAGAGAAACATTTTTTATTGCCTTTTACAGCAGTGGCCAGATTAATTTCTGGGGCCCTTCTATTTTTCTCCCTGCATAGCCTCAAGACATCCTTGTAGTCCTTCTGAGTTGCCTGCCCCTTCTTCCAAAGGTCATAAACTCCCTTTTTTTCTGAGTTCCAGCTAAAACTCTTCATTGATCCAGGCTGGTCTTCTTCCCCACTGGCTCATTTTTTGGCTCATGGAAACAGCCTGCTCCTTTGCCTTTAAGATTTCTTGAAGAATGTCCAACCTTCCTGGACTCCTTTGCCCTTCAGGACAACCCCCAGGGGACTCTGTCAACCCGTGTCCTAAATGGGCTAATGTCCCTCTGAAAATTGATTCTGTCCAACCACTTCAGTGCACAAATTTACAAGAGATGGGGGTATTGGGAAAGTAAATGTATTGGCCTTGGTGACATCAAGGTGGAGTAAAACCAGACTGAGGCTTTTATGCTGATGTGGATCTAAATACTGCACACTGTGGGTTTTAATTGATACTCTGATTTTTCAGTTCTGGTGGATGAGCAACACTGCTTACCTAGACTGCTGACTCAAAACTAACCTGCTGCCTTTGTTGAATTCTCATTCTTTGCTTCATTATATGAAAACTATCTGAAACAAGTACAGCCTGTGCAAACAGTAATCAGACTTGAATTGCTGTCTGTCTAAAAGAATATTGTCTGGATTTGAACAACTTATCTTCTATTACTCACCCTGACTAGGTTTTACCAGCTTTTACTTGTCTTTATGTGATTGTTTTTACACTCTCCTTTCGCTCAGTGTGGGGTAAGACCACTGAGTTCTGACTTTCAGGTTCTCGTGCACTTCTAATGCTGCTCTGCTTGATTTGCAGAACTGGGATGGGAGAAGGTGAGTGAGAGAATGCTGCATGTTCTGTGTGTACTCCCTGATGGGGCCTGCACCAATGCTGTTTGTTGCAGTAAATTCTAGCAAGTTCTAACTAATGCTGTTGTCTCTTAGGTAGCAGAGGCTCAACGGGCAGAGTTCAGCCCTGCCCAGTTCTCTGGCCCCAAGAAGATAAATCTGAACCACTTACTGAACTTCACTTTTGAACCCCGTGGCCAAGCAGGACATTTTGATGGGAATGGACATGGCAACTGGGGCAAAAGGAACAAGTGGGGACATAAACCATTCAACAAGGAGCTCTTCCTACAGGCCAAGTGAGTGGGAGACCAGCAGGGCTCTTGGACTTTGCAGAGTCACTGAGCTGTAGGGGGTGAACAGCCAGGGAATTGTGTTTGGCCTTGACTACTTGTACTGCCTTTCCCAGGGTGAAATTACCTTTCCATACTGTTTTTACAGGTAATGACTGTATTTAAAAGGGTTGTTGTTCTTAGCTATTTACAAGGCATCCGATGGAATGAGTCCTTTAGCTACAAACCAGTTAATCTGCTCTAATTTTCTAGCATCCCTTGGGAATATGACATTCCATTTTGGAATATCTATGTAGTTCCCTTATGGAAGACTGTTTTTTTTTCCCCAAAAATTAGTATGTTGAGGTGGAAGAGATTGCAATTGCTGGATGAAAGCTAACCTGGCAATTACTCATATGGGTCTTAGTTCTTAAGCTGCTGATTATTTTGCAGGCCTCTAAGAGTGTAGTATAACCCAAATGATGATCAGTATAGTAATCCAGCAGCAGAATTGCTTTTGACTGGAAATAATGATTGCTTTCACTGGAATTTGAAATGTGTTCAGGACTTCCTTTCTCTGGTAATGTTAAAAAGTATTGTCAGCATTGGTGCTTCTGATTTCTCCCTATTGTTTTGTGACCTATTGTAGTGAAGTCTGTTTGCAGGAACCCCAGTAGTTCTGGGTTTTGTGACCATATTTTTTTTCCTCGTGGATTCCCTGTTTTTTAATAGATCCCCGATGGAGCTTGCTGTTTCTTACATGTTTCTGGAAAACCCCTCTGCCTGGCTCATTCTGTAGTTAGTTTGTGATGTTGTGTCCAACTGAAATTAGACACATCTGTATTCTTGAAACCGGGTTGTGAATTGAACTCTTGATTTTTGTTGATAGAAGTTACTGGCTGTGTCCAGCAGTTTTCTGCTGGACGAAGAAGCAGCTCAAAGAATCCTGTAAGATAGTTCTCAAAGAATTTTTAGAAACAACTGAGTGGATCATCTGTCTCTTTGCCTTTCCCCAGCTGCCAGTTTGTTGTCTCTGAAGAACAGGACTACACAGTCCACTTTGCTGATCCAGATACCTTGGTCAACTGGGACTTTGTGGAGCAAGTGGTCAGTTGTGATGGGCTAGATTTTTTTTTCCCCCTTCTTTTTCTTAAGAACCTCAACCTGTCTTTAACTGCCTCTTTCCCTCTGTGATGTTACATAAAACTCAGCTGTTTTTGAGTTGAGGCCTTTTCTGTCACTCCCACAATACTGGGAAAGATCTGTCATGGAATATATTATGAAATACTTTCATGACAGGAAAAGAGAAGTGCTAAAATCTATTAGGAAAATTAGCAGCTTCTTCTTGCTTTCGCAGATGGGAGCTCATCAAAAATAGTATCTGACATTCTGTAGACAGAGTCCTTGTGATCGAGATATTAACAGAAAACTTGGGCACGAGTCCATGGAAGAGGACTAGAGTGTAGAATATTGAAGAATTATTCTGTGCATAGGTGGCCTATCTTGCCTAGCAACAAAATAGAAAATCTCTTTAGAATTGTGGTCAGAAGTTTGGGTTGCCTCAAGTAGAAACTTGTATCTGCCAAGACAGTCTGGTGCATAGAGTAGGTGGAGAGGAGGTGGGCTTACTGTTACCTGACACTACAAGAGAGCTGAAAAATCGAGGTGCTTGCTTGGCAGTTGTGTCTCTGCCACCCAGAGATGCTAACAAAGTGTCTGACTAAAGCTAGAATGTTCATGGAAGTGGGTAAGTTCAGTCTCACAGCTAACCAGGGCTGCTCAAGTCTGCTTGTGTGAGTGAGGCCACAGGGCTCGTTTGCATCTCCTCACTGTCTGAATTCGGATGATGAAGGTGCTGCTAACTCTTAGAGATGATGAATACCTGAGGGGAAACATGAGAAGAGTCACTTTTTAATGTCATTAGAGTAGAAATACCAGATGGGTGGCTTTGAAGGTTATTCCATGTGCAATCTGAAGGTGTTAATTCACAGTGTACTAATTTCGTGGTAAATAAGCAGAGCCTAAAGAGCTGGAAGGTAATATGTTAGAGTAGGTCTTACAGATGGCTAATTCTGTATCCTAGGAACTGATTTCTGAGTCTAAAACTTGTCCTGTTCTTCTTCTCATGTGCCATTTCAGCGAATCTGTAGCCACGAAGTGCCCTCTTGCCCAATATGTTTGTACCCCCCAACAGCAGCCAAGATCACCCGCTGTGGGCATATCTTCTGCTGGGCATGTATCCTTCACTATCTCTCCTTGAGTGAAAAGACCTGGAGTAAGTGTCCTATTTGCTATGGCTCTGTTCACAAGAAGGATCTCAAGAGGTGAGAC
Source organism: Anabacerthia variegaticeps (assembly GCA_035583185.1). Lineage (NCBI taxonomy): Eukaryota > Metazoa > Chordata > Aves > Passeriformes > Furnariidae > Anabacerthia > Anabacerthia variegaticeps. The sequence continues at coordinate 9,669,687 of JAWWEW010000012.1, read as the reverse complement.
AATATTTATGAAATGCTGTGTCTCTGGGAAGTGTTGTTTTTACACCCCTGACCTCCTCCCTACCTTGCAGTGTTGTTGCTATGGAGACACGCCAGTATGCAATTGGTGATACCATTACCATGCAACTTATGAGAAGGGAGAAAGGTGTCCTGGTAGCACTGCCCAAGTCCCAGTGGATGAACGTGGTGCAGCCTGTTTACATCAGAGGTGAGTGTATGTGAGTGTGGTGGCTGGAATCCTGCTCCCAGCTGTGACCAGCATTTGGATGGACACAGTTTAGCCTGGCAGTGTCGTGCTGGCATCTTAAAATAAACCAGACTACAAGACATGGGGTTTAGCAGCTGAAAACCTTAATGACCACATATTAGCAGTAAGCTTTCTACTCACACTTCAGTTTTTTGTGAGGCTTTAACTTGTGGGCTGTTTCTCTTCAAGTGACTGCACTGCTGACTCCTGCCTTCTCAGTCATTGCTGCTAGTTTGGGGTGTGTTTTGTATCCTGCAGTCACTGGTGTGACTCTTGCTGCTTTTATTGGCACTTCAGTGTCCTTAACTTTTTTCCCTCTGGCTCCTCATTATACAGCTTAGCAAAAATAACTGTCTCTGTGTCTAAACTATTTCAAGGCTGTAATCTTCAACAAGGTTTTCATCATCTTCACTTACCAACTGAAGTCAGTGAATGATATGGTGAAATAATCAAAATTATTGCAAACCTATTCCAAACATCTGTTGCCTGACATCTCCAGTTTTCTCCAGTCAGGAATGTGACTAACTCATCATCATCTTATCTGTTAGTATCACAAAAAATTCTGTGTCTAAAGAAATTTCACTGAGCATTGCTGCTTTGTGGGCTGTCTTGGCTCACTTCATTTTGCAGTCACATTTAGGAAAGGCTGCATGCATTTAAATCCTGTGGAAAAAGTCAAGTCTCTTAAAGTGTGGTGGGTATCCAGGCTGTGGGCTTACATGCTTCTCAGTATTTGAAAGTAAAGGTCTTTAAATCCTTTCATAAAGCAAACAAAAGAACAAATATAGGATTTGGGATTATTCTAAAGCCAGAAAATTCAGCATCAACTTGATGTTCTGTAGACAAGTTTGGGGAGCAGTGAATCTAGGGACTATTGATATGTGATGCTGTGGTTGCTGTAAACTCTCTAGTTAAGTGCTTCTGTAACAAGGATGACTACCTGTTGCTAAACTTGCAATTCTTTAGCTTACTATTTCTGCTGTGCTTCTTGTAAAAGCCTCATCATAATGTTTTGTATGGATTTTTAATACATATAGGCTTATGAATTGGTTTGAGCCAAACCAGGGGTCATGGTGAAGAAATTTCCAGTTGCAGTATTTTTGAGTATATTTTGAGGAAGAAGCTGCAAAGCTGCTTTGTTTCAGGAAGTTTTGACCCCCCAAAGGTGATGCTTCCATTGTGTAGAAGTTTAGACCTCATTTTTTTTGGATGTGTGGCAGCTGAGTGGCAGCTGAACTGCTGTGTGAGGGAGGGGTGTGTAGCAGAGCAGGTATGTGGCACCAGCTTGTGACAGAATGGTAATATGTGGGCTGAGGATTGTCTGCCCTGGGGGGATTAACTCACAAACCTGAGAGTAACACAACTTCAGAAGCAGCAGCAGTCCAAAGTGGTGCCTCTATGTACAGATACTAATGGTTGGTGCTCCTTCTGTGCAGATGACCAGCACAGTCAGTATTCAAAGCTGCTTCTGGCATCCAGGGAGCAGGTCTTGCAGCTGGTGATCCTGGAGGAGAAGGCGGCATTGCTGAAACAATATGAGGAAGAGAAACACACCCCAGAAGCTTGCTTTATTGAGGCAGCTATCCAGGAGCTGAAGGTAACAGCCTCTCTGGAGGCTTTTAGTAACTTCATTTTCAAGGGTATGCTGAGTGTCCATGCTCTGCTGCACAGATGGTTGTATGTGATTGTTCTGGTCTCCAGCAAGTTGCTGGTGTTTGCTGCTGGAATAGCATTATATACCTTGGAGGAGGCTGTAGCCTTTGGACCCCAGATATCTGGTGTGATGGTCAGGGTGACAGAGAATGGTTTTTACTGAATGGTATTTCTTCCATAAATGTAAAGGAGTTCTGCTTTCAAAGGAAGATGTGCTTTCCTTTCACATCCAGCAGCTTCTCGGATAACTTCTGTTGGGCAGACATGAGCAAGCCTGTGAAATATTCTTTCTCAAAGCCTTTAGTTGTCCTACATGGGTGGTTTTTTCAGTAGCAAGAAGGAGAGGATCTCTCTTTGAGTCATTCTGTGTCACAGGCAACCTACAGGTCTGTGAAATTTTAAAGTACAGGACAAGGCTAAAAGTAACTGTGGTTGGTGGTCTCATGGCTTAAATAGCAGATTGAAACTTGTTCCCTTTGGGTGACCTGCAGGAGCGAGAAACAGCACTCTCTGCTGACCAGGATAAAAACAGTGGCATTGCTGGAATCACTGCAGCTGTAGAAGAATTGGTCCTAGAAAGCCCTAAGGCTGTGGAGCCTGCAGTTACCCAGGAGAAAAAGGTGGGTGACAGCTCTGCTCTGGCAGATCCTGTTAATATTTAATTCTGCCACTTCACACCGCAGTGTACGGTGAACTCATGCCAAAGATTTTTGCAGAGATGATAATCTTTGGAGGAGGTGGCGTGGTACTAACTGTATCCTCTCTGATGTGGTAGTGTGGTATGGAATATCTCTCTGCATTTGATGAGGAGCTTGTGGAGCCTTGCTCTGACCTGGCAAGTTCCTTTTCACCTCCTGTGGAAGTAGAAGAGGCAGTGCTGGATGAAGAGGAACTACCAGAGGTGGACACTGCGGGGGAACCTGATATGAACACTACAGAAGAACCAAATCCAGCTGAAACAAGTTACCAAGACTCTAAAGATACAGTTAACTCTGGACATCTTGGCAACTCTCCTTTTTACTATTTCTATCAAGGTTAGTGGAACGAAATCCTGGAGTCATGGGGGCAGAGATGCCTCCTTTGGGATCCTTCTGGAGGAATGTGTTTGTCACTGCATTAGATGCAGCTAACCCCTGTGATATAGAAGTCCCACAGACACTCAGAGAGAAGCTTTAATTACTAGTGGAGAGTGTGCTGGGGTGGGGAGAAGGGTGCTGGAGAGGAACAGGCAAGGAAGGAGTGATGATGTGTTCCCTTCCAGCGGAGGACGGGCAGTGCATGTACCTTCACCCGGTGAACGTTCGGTGCCTGGTCCGTGAGTATGGCAGCTTGGAGAAGAGCCCAGAGAAGATAACTGCAGCTGTGGTGGAGATAACTGGCTACTCAATGACAGAGGTACTTAGTCCATCTTATTAATTAGGGGCCCAAAGTTTAGCAGATGTAGCTGACAGAGGAGACTTGCTTCTCTTCAGCATAATAAACAATAACCACAAATGGGTTGGGATGCTGATCTGTGAAGGGCATCTGTGGAAAGTGCAGTGCTTTCTGTTGGGTTTTGATAAGTAGGCTGCATCTTGCTTTTTTCTCTTCCTAGAAGGTAGCAAGTTCTAGGAGTAAGGGAATTGCAAGCTTAAGATTGGTTCGCCATTAAAGCTGTTTAAAAGCAAGTAAATTATTTTCTCATATAAGGCAGTAGCTTGAACTAGACAGATTATCATCTTTATCAACTTGAAGTGTCTGCCTCTGCCTTAAAGAGTTGTTTCTGAGCAGTGGGATGATATGAAAATAAAGAGGATGGAAAGAAACTTCAGTGTTTGAGATAGAGGGAGTGAAAGTGCTTAAGGCACTGAAGTTCTGGAAGAGGGGATGGGTCTTGAATTAATTTACCTCAAATAAAGACAACTGTAAGAACTGACACACGCAGTAACAACTGTGCATAGTTCTTAATTCATCTTATAAGAAATTATATGTTCAAGTAAGAAAGCATACAGAGGTAGTAAGGAATTCCAAGTTTTTCAGCTGTGCAAGGGGACAAAAGAAAACGGCTTGATTTGGCCTAGCAAAGTGGTGGTCATTGGTCCAAATAATTTAAGTATAAAAGGAAAATTTGGGACCAGCACAAAAATAATTACACTGTAAGACTGATATTGCAGAATTTTATTCCAGTGATGTGACTGAGAAGGGAGGAATAACAAAAAAATCAGTAAGTGACCTGGAGTAGCTGCATCCAAATCTGATTATGGTGTAGTTGCTGGAGGTCTTAGAACATTTGGTTCTGATCCAGGACATCCATTACGTGTTTGTAGTTTATAAAGTAATTGTTGTGTCATTGGTGCTGGCTTTTTCCATTTGATTTGATGGATGGTGTGCATTCTCCCTCCATAAGCTGTTCATCACTGTGAGAGCCTCTGGGCCTTGTTGTGATGATGCACTGCTCTCCCTTGGTGATGCATTGCTCTCTCTTTATCAGGATATAAGACAGCGCCATCGCTACCTCTGTCACTTGCCCCTCACCTGCGAGTTCAGCATTTGTGAGCTGGCTCTGAAGCCACCTGTCATCTCTAAGGAGACTTTGGAGTTGTTTTCAGGTTGGTACTACCTTTCTAGTAGTCTCTGCCACATATCCATGAGGGTGAAGGGAAGGTCATTCCTATCCCTTAGTGGCAGAAAAAAAGAACATGCATAGCAGCTTTACTCCTCTAGCACCAACTCTCTGATGACTGCTAGACAGAACAACCCCAATTCAGTGTTTTAGAAACAACAATTATAAAAACGGTAAAAAATCCTGACTGCTTGGGAAGAGCATATGTTGTTTGTAAGCATATTTTGTTACTAATGTGTTGTAACTGAAGATGTTGTTCTCAGAGCTGGGGAAAACATTGCCAGAGTATTTGGTGTGGGGTTTTGATGTCAGTGTTGTGCACTGCTCCTAGATGACCTTGAGAAGAGAAGACGTCTGCGGCAGAAGAAAGCTCGGGATGAGCGACGGCGCGAACGCAGAATTGAGATAGAAGAAAACAAGAAACAGGGCAAATGTAAGTCATGGCTGCTCATAACTCGTGGATTTCCAGTGATATTTAGGTGCTGAGCTGATTTCTTGAGCTGCAGGATGAACTCCGAGGCCTTTAGTTTGTAGTGTGTACTTAGAGCAAGATTACAAAGTATTAGAAACAATGTCTGTGTAGTGAAAAACATAAGCTGTTTTAGGCAGGATGTTAAGTGATATTATGCAATGGCTGCATACTTACACATTTTGGGAGAGACAGAGGGCATTCAAGGGCACAGCTCTTATCTCCATGGAGTAGAAATCTCTGACGATCCTTAGTTTCTGTTTTTATAGTAATCACGATGTAGAGTGAAAAGTGAAGAAGGAAAAAAAGGCCTAGGAACAGCTTCCATCCAGCAGCAGGGCTTGTACTGGTCCCTGAAACAGAGGGTGGAAAGAAAATTGAGTTGGCACCTCCTAGACTCCTCAAACAACTTGCATATTGACAGTCCTCCCCCACATTGTGTAGTGCTTTAATTTAAAACCTCTTTCTAGATCCAGAGGTCCATATTGCTTTAGAGAATCTGCAGCAGTTCCCTGCTTTTACTTCTTGCCCTGGAGAAACTACCAGCATTGATCATCAGAGCCTCTGTCAGTCTCCTCTTGGCAGAAGCCCTGTGTTTCAGACAGGTGAGCATCTGGAACAACACACCACATCTAGCTCTTGATCACTCTTTTTGGGGTCTGTTGCTCAGGTCATTGAGATGAATTTCTCAATACTGATCAAAGACTGCTTCTTTCCGGAGAAGCTGTGGCTGCCCCATCCCTGGAAGTGTTCAAGGCTAGGTTGGATGGGGCTCTGAGCAACCTGGTCTGGTGGAAGGTGTCTCTGCCCATGGCAGGGGGATTAGAACGAGATGATCTTCACGTCCCTTCCAACCCAAACCATTCTGTGATTATTTCCTTTGTTGTCTGTGAGATCATACACAAAAAGTTGACATGGCTAAGATACGTTCTGGTCCTTTGTCTGCTTTTTGATATCTCTACCTCAGTGACTCTGAGACCTGTGTTGTAGTTACCCCATCTGTTAAATCCTTGCTGAGGCAGATAAAAGGAAAAGCCCCAAAAAGGGAAGAAAAGTGTGTATGCCAGGAAAACGCTACTGGCATTTTTTTCCTTCTACCTTCTCCATCTCCCCCACCATGTTACACTAAAATTAAATGTAGTTGATGGACACTCAGGTTGTTGTCCAGTGATGCTTTACCACATGTTTTATCTTGCAGTTCATAAAAAGTGTTAAATAGAAATTAATCTTAAATGTTTTTCCCAAGACCAAACCAAAAAACCAACACCCTCCCCCAAAACCAAAACAAAACACCCCCATACAACACCACAAAATAAGCCAAACCCCCCCCCCAAACCAACAAACAGCTCCCCAAAAAAGCCCCCACAACCCAATTTAATTAATTCCTTAATTAATTCTCTGCTGCTTTCTGTGTAGAGTCTATTCCAGCTCCGCTGTCACCTGCTGCCAGCCAGGTCAGCCCGTTGCTCTGTGGGAGTTTGGAAGAAGACTCCCCCTTCCCTTCCTTTGCCCAGGTAAGCCATGTGGCAGAGTAAATCTTGTCAGAATTACCTGTGTCTAAGTTGAGAATTAGTCTGATAATACAATTGCTGCTTCCCCCACAAAAAAATGTGGGATGAATCTTCGGGAGATGTCACAGGGCTTGAGTGCTTGAAGGGGTTCCTAAGTGTTCTTGTCACTGAAGGGATATGCAGGTTGGTTTTGGTACGTGGAATTTAATCCTATCTTACAACTTTTTTGATAGATGTTGAGAGTTGGAAAGGCAAAACCAGAAACATGGCCTAAACCTGCTCCAAAGACAAGAGGTAAGAAAACTGTATTGGTACTTCATGTTCTCTACCACGCACCTAAATCTGAGAAATCTTATAACTGCACAAGAAACATCTGGAGCGTGGAGGGGCATTTGTACAGGGGAAGTTTAATAAAGCCTTCTGCACCTCTTTCCCTGTTTCAGATGAGAACACTCTGGCACTCCCTGTGCCCGTGGATAGTGATGGAGAGAGTGACAGCTCTGACCGCATACCTGTGCCCAGCTTCCAGAATTCCTTCAGCCAAGCCATTGAGGCAGCCCTCCTGAAACTGGACAAACCGTCCACGGCTGACCATTTGTCAGGTAAAAGGCAAGGGGGGAAGGCAGGAAGAATTCCTGAAGTGAAAAAAGGGAATATTTCCCCTTCTTCCTCTGGGAGAAGTGAGAGCGGCAATTTTGGGGACCAAAAATTGGCCAGAGAACAGTTCTGAAAATGGTCAGGTTGTGGTTTCTGAACAGCTCGAGTAGAGTTTCTGTCAGCTTAAAGCAGCCTCTTAGTGGGAGCTGAGATCTCCAACTAGCAAAGAATCCTGTTAGGACAGAGATGGCTTTTGACAATCGTGTTTGCCATGTCTCTGCTGGAACTTACATTCAGGTTATGCAGTTTTAAACTAAAAATGCCTGAGCTGCTGAACTGCCATCTGAGTTTGACCAAAATACTGAGGTAACTGCTGGCTGAAGTTTCAAGTTAGTGAGTGTGAAACAAATTGAGATGAACTTAAACCAGCCTGGTTCTTGCTGATAAAACTCATTTTTAATGCTCAGTTCTGGTGTTTAGCTTTGGCTTCTGTTTGGAGACTGCACTGGATGATGGAGAGAGTTGGACAGGAGGGCCTGGGAGTTTCAGTGAAGTTGACTATCAGCTCCAGTTGTGATTTTTTGGACATGGATGAAAGTGATACCTGTCAGAAAGGCAAATTGCTGCACATGTGCAGTCCTGGGATCTGCTGTTGCAACAGCAACTCTGCAATCAGTTAGGTGTGATGGGGTTTCCCTTAGTTTATCTGCAGTATTTCTTTTGTCATAATGAAACTACCTGGTGTTCATTGACTTGATGGGAAGTGTTGTGGACCTGTAGAAGCCATTTAGGCTAGGGAAGACCATTTATCATTTGTGTGATGTTCCTGTTCCATGAGAAGAATGACAGTTTCATTTTAATTCTTCACAGAGGAAAAGGGAGGGAAGAAAAGAAAGAAACAGAAGCAGAAGCTATTGTTCAGCACCTCTGTTGTTCACACAAAGTGATTCTGCTATTCAAGAGAAGTTTCCTCTCCTGGTTTTCTTTTAATTTTGCTTTGTTTTGCTGCTATAGTTTTAAGTATTTAAATTTGAACAGCCTAAACTTGTGTTTCCAGGGCTTCTAGGGGCTTCAGGAGGAAACCATGACAGTATGTGTTGAAGTAACATGTTTTGATTCCAACTGCTTAATGAGTTTATACTGAAACAGAGTTTTAAAAGTAACAACCCAGAGACAAATCCACCAAGGCTTCTAGTTGCCGAGTCAGTTCTTTGGCCTGATAAGCAGTATGAAAGTCTTTACAGCTGTGTAGCACTGCCAAGGTACTGCAATATTACCCAAGAGAAAAGGCAGAGAGCCTTTATTTCCCTCTAACTAATTATTCATGGACAGAAGTCCAGCTGGCTGACAGTGGTGCTGTTTCAGTAAAGCTGTCAAACTGCTCTCTTGAGAAACTGGTTTTGGCTGCACTGGAAACAGGCAAAACAGCTTACTGGCTTTAGAGTGTTAGCTGCTATATCTGTTCTTTTTCTAAAGAGCAAGAATTCCTCCTGTTCTCCTGGCTTGGAAAGATTTAAAGCTGAGGTGAGTGAATGTAAAGCAGAACTTGGCTACTTGGTTTTGAAGTGATTCGATGAATTTGTGTATTTCAAAATGCCAACTGGCACTAGTGGTAGGAGGAACCTCCTGGCTTCTCTCAGTTGTTCAGCTCTGTTTTAATGTGGGTGAGTGAGGCTGCTAAAGTGGTTTTTTTTTTTTTATTTTTGTTTTTTGCCAACCATGGGCTACACATTCTTTGTAACCTGATCATATAGAACAAACACTCCCCCCTAGGGCTTTTGGTAACCATCTGAATGATGGTTTGACACTGGCTGCTCTTGAGCTGGAAGAACAACTGATAGCTGAAGTCTGTAGATAACTTTTTATACCCCAGAAATAAACTGGGATTCTCTAGGGCCTGTATCTGCTTGGGTTTGGGATGGAAATTGATCTGTGCTACAAACATGCCTCTTCTGGACCCCTCCCCGCTCTTTGGGTGGTCACATTCTGCACTGCTTTTGGTTTGATTTGAGCTAATGAGTTAAGTGGTGTGGATTTTGCTGAATAAAATGAACTCTAGGTGTAATGTACCGGTCGAGGCCAACAGTTGCAATGAATCGTTTGCGCACGCACCTCAGACTACTAAACCCATCCTCCTCAGCTGTAACTGACTGTCAGGGCAGCGTGGAGCCCAAGAGAACTTAGCTCACACATTCAAATTTACCTTCCTGCTGACAGAATTAATTCCAGAGAGCTGGTATAAAGTACCACTGAACTTAGTGGGAGCCTGAGTGTCTTCTGTTGTCTTTGGCCCCACTTGCCTCCGTGGTCTGCCTGCACTTACAGGCTTTATGGTGCTCTGTTCCTCACACCGTGATGGATCTGAGCAAGGACATGTATGTCTGAGGCTCCTGGAGTCACGTGTTCCAACACCACTAGCAGTCACTGGTTGTGCCCCTATTTAAAAAGCTGATGTCAATACATGGATGTTCAGTTCCAAAGCAGCAGAGCTCCACATCATGCCAGTGCTTCCTCGAGGCACACGTGCCTCATGGGAAGCTGGTACCAAAGAATGCACCTCACAAAACTCACGTGGCTGTAAACCAGAAAGAAGGGGAGAGGGGGGAGGTAAAGGATACTTCAGCTGCTACAGGAGGATAGAGGAAACACCTGCAAAACATTCTTTGGAAGTAGCTTGACTTCACGCTTGGTCACAACTAACCACACTTGATGGAGAGACAGTACAGCTTGTCAGGGGACTGCAAAGAAACCAGGAGCACATGCCTGGAAGTGGTAACACATCCTGCTGTCAGTGCTTTAAATGCAGATTGGAAAGCAATTGGCAAGGGCAGAGAAAGCAACTAAGGTTCAAATAGGCAGTTAACTGTGTTCACAGTGTGTCATTTTAAGCCATGGAACAGGAGTAACTTAGTGTCTAACCGGTATCTGTTGTGTTCTATTATCTCTGCACATTTATAGTCAACCTTTCTTTGCATTGGGAAGAGAGACAGAATAGCTGGAGCTGGTGTGACTCACCTCCACATGTCACAGGCACTAGGACAAGGGAAGGGATGCGGGCAGGGCAGGCTGTCCCTTCTGCAGGGCCAGTCTCCACAGGGACAGCATCTTCAACTGTATCTTGTTTTCCTATGGATTCGAGATAATACCAGCAACGCTACTTTCCTGTAACTGATTGGTGTAAACTTAATAAATATCTAAGCAGTACTTGTAGCTATGAGTTTTATGATGGGTGGGGGGGAGTTGAGCCTTAGAGCTCTGCCTTGCACTCCCTGTAATCTCTGCCTCTGTGTACACAACTGGTGCTTTTCTGACTCAAAACCATGGATAGCCCCGTGGCTAACAGTGCACTGAAAGATAAGGTAAAATCCACTAAGATGTTACTGCTTTTTTACTGAAGAACTACATTCCTTGTCTGTGCCAACTGCCTAAAGCTCACTTCTACCTCAGCACGAAGACCTCGTTGAGCTGCCACACTCCTTAGGAGTCCTAGTGGTCTGGACTCCTGGAGTGAAACAGGCAAGTAACCTACTTAAGAGAAATCATGTTTTATTTTTTAAAAATTTATTCAAGAACACTTGGAATGGGGCATGAAGTCTAAATATGAACAGGTGCTTTTCCTGTGCCCTGCTCTGCTTAACACTGAAGATAACTGGTCCCATCTTGATTACACAAGTACAGGATGGAGGTGAACAGTAACAAGTGTCGTTTAGTCTGTCTCTGTGCCATCATCATCTTCCTCTTCTCCACTTTGAGACCGCTCTTCTGTAAGGGAACAGCGCAACAAGGACTTCTGTATACACTGCCTTTCCTCTGCAATAAAGAAAGCAACAGAGGGGTCATTACTTGATCTCTTCACATTCTCTGGAATATCCTCCACTTCTAAAGAAAACATTTCTCAGGCCAAGAATTCAGAAGTAGCCCTGCATATCCTACACAATGCCCAGGAGTTGAGGCTGCAATTTAGTAAAGTGGCTGGAGGAGCTCACCTTCATTTGTACAGTTTTGCAGCAACATCAGCAGCTGTCTTCTGTTATACTGGATCAGAAATTTCTGACATGTTCTTATGGTACCTGTAGAAGTCACAAGAACAGTATGTAAGAGTCAGCATAAGGAAGTGTTTTAGAGCTGCTGGTGTATTTTCCAAAGAGCATTGTATCACCTGACAAATGCCCCAGGAAATAGTTTTGTTAATGCAAATGCTCAGAAGGGGCTGTAGACCTCATTTCTGCACTGCTGAGGTTAAGTGGTGGAATAATAATTTCTAACATGCAGTGCCTGTTAGTTCCCCAAGGGGTGAATTTCCAGGATATAGAAGATACTCTACTTTGAAAATATATTTTAAAAAGAAAACAATGTAATCTTGTATTTGCTGCTTTTGTGATAAATGTAAATTGAGATTGGAGCAAAATTAACGCGGGTTTCAACAACGAACTGCTGGTGCCTGTTTCTTCTTTAGACGTGCTGAGGTGTGTCTGCCACACCGCCGGCGGCACCGGGGGGCCCGGCAGGTAGGACGGAGCTGTCTCCTCCCGCGGGCCCCGCTGACCTCCGACGTGCAGGGTGTTGAGGGCGCAGGGGTAGCGCTGGTTGCGGCTCTCCAGGTGCCGCACGAAGGGCAGCGCGGAGCAGAGCAGGCGGTACGAGTCCTTGCGGCAGCGCAGCAGCACCGTGCCGGTGTAGGCGTTCAGGTACTTCACTGCGGGACACAAACACACACACAGACAGAGGGGTGAGCGCGGCCCGCGGCAGTCCCGCGCTCGGGGGGTGTGTGGGCCGCGCCCGCACCTGTGAAGGCGATGGAGCAGCAGGCCAGGCCGTAGTCCCCGTGCACCCGCCCGATGGCGTCCTTCACGGCCACGGCCACGGCGCGCTCCTCGATGCACTGGCGGCAGCGCGGGTCGTCCGAGAGCACCTCGCACAGCACGTACCTGCGGGGTGGGCGCCGCGGGGTGAGCGGGTCCCGCACCGGGCCCGAACCCCGCACCGACCCCGCGCCCCGGGCCCCCTCACCTGTTCTTGAAGCGCACCATGGCGGCGGCGGCGCGCGCGCCGGACGGACAGCGCGCTCAGCCAATGGGCGAGGGGCCCCTCCGCGCTCTGCAGCCAATCAGCGCCGCGCGGGGGCGGGACCAAAGGGAAGGACAGCCCTCGCGGTCCCGCCCCTCTCCCCGGCCGCGCATGCGCGGTGCGCCCGCGGACAGTGAGGGAGTCGCGGAGGGAGAATTAATTTGGAAGAGGCGGCTGAGGTTGGAGTCGATGATTTATCACCCAACACCACCGTGGCAGCCAGACCAGGGCGCTCAGAGCCACCCCCAGGGACGGTGACTGCCTCAGCCCCCTGGGCAGCCCGTTCCGATGTCTGATCGCCCTTGCTGTGCAGAAATCCCTCCCGGTGTCCCGCCTGGGCCTGCCCCGGCGCGGGCTGAGGCTCTGTCCTCCCGCCCTGTCATTAGCTGACTGAGGGGAAAGGCCGCCCCCCCGGCTACAGCCTCCTTGCAGGTAGTTGTGGGGAATAAGGTCATTCCTGGGCCTGCTCTGCTCCAGGCTGGACCCCCCCCCGCTCCCTCAGCCGCTCCTCACGGGGCATGGGCTCACACCCTTCCCCACAGCCCTTCTCAGCTCTCCTCTGGACCCGCTACAGCCCCTCAGTGTCCCCCGGGCCGAGGGGACAGCACTGACCACGGCACTCACCACTGCCCAGCACAGAGCGAGGATCCCTTACCGCCCCCGCTGCCCACACAGCTCCTGATACAGGCCCAGTCCCGTTATCCCGTTATTGCACTATCCCTTTATCCCACTATCCCGTTATCCCACTATCCCTCTATCCCGTTATCCCACTCTCCCGTTCCCCTCTCCGTGTCCCCCCGCGCCGCCCCCGCCTCTCTCCCGCCCTCCGCCAGGGGGCGCTCGCGGCGCGCGGGCCGCGGGAGGGGGCGGTGAGGGAGGGGGATTGAGGGGGGGAGTCGGGGGGGAATGAGGGGTCAGGGCGGGGGGGGGGAGGAGGAGGGGGATGAAGGGGTCAGGGCTGAGGGGGCGGCTCACTGTCCATTCCTCCGGCTTCAGCCCCTTTCCCTGCCTCGCACCGACCCGCCCTGGCTAAGCCGCCCTGCCCAGAGCCCGACAGTGTAAATGAGGGAGATGGGGTGTCTCCGAGGGACCCGCGGGGGACCCCCCACCTGCCCCACGAGAGCTCTGACAGCGTCCCCGGTGCTCCTGGAAGGCCTTTGCGACCTCAGAAGACTCCAATATTTGTAGCTCCTCAAGCTCAAGGTATGGGGGGGAGTTTGGGGATATGTGCTAACTAATGAAAACAGCTCAGGAAACTGTGGAACAGAACTACTTATTTCTGTCATGGTTTCCAAAACTGTGATCTGTGACATGCTCTGAGGTAAAGATCTGGTACGAGAAGGAACTGGGGAGAGGGGAACGGGGGTGGATAAGGGAAAAGGTGTGAGGTGGGAGAAGAGCTTCGCCGAGGTCCCTGGAGTCAAGTCACACGGGAGCGCTGAGGCACTGTGGATTAAGTGGGAACTCATTGCTAATTCAGAGTGGAAACATCTTCCTTAATGACCTTCATTCCAGACAGAGAAAACAGTGATAAACCCAGTGGAAATCCTGTCCTGCGTGATAAACTTCTGCCCTCTGAAATAGATGCCTGCTCTGCTGCTGTCTCCCTTTGGCTATTAACTCCTCTCTCCTTCACCTGTGATCCCATTTTCAAGTTGTGTTTTTTTTTGAGAACTGCAGAATATGAGTTGCCTGGGGAGAAAAAGTGCAAAGTCCAATATGGACTTTCTAAGAGGCCTTTTCTCTTGGGCCACGATAAAAGGGGCTGGGGCAGTTTGTCAGTTTTGAAGTTAATGCAGATAGAAGCACTTTTTCCATGAGAGGACTACATTGCATTGATCTTTGCCATATTGCTCTGTGTTTTAGTATCCAAACGGGGATCTAGCTGTCATCTGTTCCACTTGTCAATACAATGAGCTCCTAGGTGATAAGCTAGTCTCACTTTTTTGAACAGTATCAAAGTCCATGAAGATTCCCATTTAATTTCTTTGTGGGGGGAGGTCCCAGCTTGGCCTTCCAGCATACCTGTCCAGGTATATTTGCCTGCTGCCTCTGTGTTTGTGGTGGCATCTCTCATCCTGCCTTCTGACAGGGCTCAGGTTGCCCTGTGCTGGTCAGGTTGCTTTTATCCATCTCTTCCCTTATTTCCTTCTTTTTGCAAAGGCATGCTGGGCTCTGACAAGCAGAGCATGTGAGTGCACTCTGCCCTGTAATCCAATAGGACATGTGCACTGTGCATGCTACAGGCTGGGCCCTGTGTATAGCACAGGCCTCTGTTTTCGGTCCAGAAGGCTGATTAGGAGAGACACGGTGCAGAGAGCAGTGTTGTGTGATAGCCCTGTCCTGCTTCATTTCACGTAGGACATTGCCTTTAGTTCCCTGTTGTTGGTTTGGGGGATGCACAGAGCAGACCTGAGCCACCCCAGCTCCCTGTGCAGTCACTGCCCGTGTCAGTACAAGGTGAGTGAATCCGGTCAGACATCGTGGTGTGCTGAGCTGACAGCACAGGACTAAAAGGTTACAACATCTTCACATTTTTTTTCCCACCTCCTCACTCTCATCCTCTGCCAGCTCTGCTGTATTAATTCCAGTGTCACGAATACAAGAAACTCTTGCAAGGGATGATGAGTTACACAGTCAAGGTGGAAAAGAGATGTCTTCTAAGAAAAGATCTGAGAGAGAAAATACCCAGAAAATTCTATTTAAATGGAAGTGTGGGTCAAGAGGCCTGCCAAGAGAGGATGGATGTCTCTCCTGCAGACTTGGGAGGCAATGAGGCCTTGGGATACCTTATCAAATACAGATTATGGGGGACAGAGCATGTGAGGACAGGAGGAAATAATGTGCTGTCTATACACGAGAGACAATTTGTAAAGCAGTTTGAGAACTTTGGATAGAATATTCCCTATCAGAATAAGTGTTCATCAATGATTATCCAATAATGCTAGAGAGGTGCAAGAGGAATACTGAGGTCTCATTTTCCCAGCTCCTCTTTGTTAAGTGTGGTTGTGTGCCTGTGGAGGGGCTATTCTCAGTCAGTCAGGGTTGGTTTTGAAATTTCTTAGTTTTAGTTCATGTTTTGACATTTTACTACAGGCTTGAAGATCTAGACCCTCATTTTGGATTTACATGCCATTCATAATCTCCAGACTGTGGGTCAGATTGCATTTGTATTGTATGGAATTAATCGTGCTTATAATCCACAACAGACATTGTGATTAATGCATATGTTTTATTGTATGCAGCCAGCTCTTAGAGTTTGTATGTATTTGCTATAATTAAAATTATCAGCAAAAGTGTTCACTGTAAAAAACATATCTTAGAGAATCCTCGCACTCTTTTTAGGTAGAATGTTTCCATTTTGTAGGTGAGGAAACTGAGGTACAGGGGGATTAAACAGATTAAATAGCTGCCAGTCTGGAGATGCAGAGCAAGGACATAATGTGAGTAGAGGGTACCTGTGTATTAGCACACACTGTGTTGGAGTACAGGTCTTGTATGTTGCTCACGCATAAAGTAGCCAAGTAATTACATTCTGAAGTACAATTAGGATGCATTGGTACTCCATCCTTGTGACAGCAAAATTTGATCTTCCCTGTGTAGCCAAACCCATGATTTTTGCTTGCCCCTAGAAGCAGAACTGAATTTGCCATCAGGTGCGGTATCAGAGTTGGGGGTGACAGCTACATTTTGTTCCACTGTATGCACATTGCATCCCCAGATAACCCCACAGCCGAAAATACAAAACAATCTGGCTAAAATTAAAACTGCTTCTTAAATCCTGTCTGTTGTTGCCTGAAGCTTTTTGTTCAGTTTATCTTCACAAGGTCACTGAGACAGAAGAGTGCATTCTCTGAGCATGCTGGCCTGGAGCCTTTCATGCAGATGCTTTCATTTAACATTTGGGACATTGGCCTTCTCCCTTTGGTCCCTTCCTTTTTACTCCCCCATTTTCTGTATTTCTCTACTCCTCCTTTTTGAGCTCAGGTTCTCTTGGATCAATATATGTAGGAATAAAAGCTATCCTTTTTTATCACCTTAACATGTAATCTGCAATCAAAGCTTTCTGGACACCCAAGGTGTCATGGGTCAGAGACTGCTGGTCTGTCAGAGCTGCCACATGTGCTGCCACATGTGCTGCCTGCAGCACTGCCCTCATCTTTGCTGTCATCCTGCCACGTGGAGTAATTGTCTTGCAAAGCCATGTGTTTGAAGCAAATTCTGCTCCTGCCTCTTTCAGTGCTTGCAGTGTCATCTTGGACTACTCGCTTTGGATAAAAATAGTAAATTCACATTTCTTTCTTTTTTTAAAATAATCAAGAACAGGACATTTCAGTTCAGATTAATAGGAACTGTGTGCTCTGAGAGACTTGCTGTGTGTTGTAAGGTGAACTTCCATTAAGATATCAGAAATTGGAAGCCACTTTGGAAGATTGAAGCCAAATTTTAAGATCTGATAAAGGGCATGAGTGTCTGTGAGTTTGGCACGTGCTGTCTAGCATGAAGACAGGATCCCATGCAGCAAAACCAGTGTGAGAGAAGAACAGTACAAAAAGGTGATGTGCCAAGTGAGAAGCTGGCCCTAAAATTGTGAGGTCTACTACTGTGAGGAATAATTGCTAACACTTTACTCATAGATATATGCTAAAATTAGTAAACTGTCTACTTGAATGTTATTATTTATCAAATATAGTAAAATTGCTTCTCTGTATGAGAGATCTGTAGGCAGCACACTTCATTTGCAGCAAGCTGCTGCAAAAAGCAAACAGCTGTTTCCAAACCAGTTAATTAAATTAAGGCAAGAACTAGAATATTAGTTCAGATAGATTACGGTTCTTTTCTCTTTCCTTTCTGCATTAGGGAACACAGACTGAACTGTAGGCCACATAAGTTACTAAGTAATCTGCTGTATAAACCCCCCCTATTTAATACCTCCTTAACAGGAATGTTAAGATGGATTAATTATTCTTTGTTCTGGTCTCTGAAGATAAAGGGTAATTACTATTAATTATGTGTAATAGAAAAATTGCTCTTTCACAAAGAATCCAGTAGCATTAGGGGGATTTTAACTTCTTGCTACCTATAGGGAGTCTTACAACATTCCATAATGTTATGGCAAAGACTGCCATAAACTTAAGAACAGCCTCAGTGAGTCTTACTCACTTTCCAGCCCACACCTGAAACCAGGATTTCTAGAGATAACAGATCTCAGAGCAGCTACAGAGACAGGACTGGGTGTTTTGTTCTGTGCTGAATGGCACTTAAACAGGAGGTACAATTTGTGAGGCTTGTTGTCTTTGAGGATGCTATGAGAATTTCCTCAGTAAATTTCCAGAAACCCGTGGAAGAACCACAGTAAAACCAAAGGGAAAGTATTAGTAACCAACAAATGACAATAACAACAACAGGAGAAAAGCAAACCCTTGAGTTTGCCTATCTGGGGAAGAAGCTTATGAAAAAAAACCTAAAAAACCACCCGTGACTCTTTAGTAACCAGCACATCTCCTGTGGGTAAGCATAAACAGCAGAGGTGTCTGATAGAATGGAGACTATGTTGAGATATTTGAAATGAGGTGAAAAAGGAAAAAAATTTAGACTTTTTATAAGAGTAGAGCACTTTCAATTATATAAGATTAGTGTCTAGGTTTGCCTGGGACCTAAAATTCATAACTGCCCCACTGATTGCTGTTGTCAAAATAGGTAGGTGCATAACTTCCTATGATATCGATGGGAGTTGGGCACCTTCTTATGCATAAAAGTCTGGTCCTTAAGCTCTCCAGGCCTGAGTTTAACAATGGCAAAATTTATCTACTTGGAGAGCTACAAATAAATTGAGTTATTATGCACTTAAATAATATAATAATTGTAATTATATAAACTCTTGCAGCATAAACATCCTTCCTTGAGCGACCTTCTTGACATATGAGTTGGTGTGGAGGCCACTCTGAAGCAAAAATGATGCATCTAGCATTGTTTGTCTTGCAGATCTTTGCTCTCTGCTTTTCCTTTCCTCTGAATTCCCATGAGCAGATTAAGCCAAGGCCCTATTTTACAGTAAGATGTGTCTGCTTATGTTGCCGCATCCTGAATAATCCTTTCTCTACGCGGCTTTATGTTTAACTCCAGCAGCCCGGAGCAGCACAGGACCAGAGCCTTCTGCAGAGCACTTGTCTCCCTAATGAGGGAGGCAATGAAAAACATTTTCCAGTGCATCCATCACTCAGTGCTGAGGAGAGTGGACAGGCATCCTGGAGCAGCCTTATGTAATCCGTGCCTGCTGCCTGGCTCTGGCTGGGCAGCAGCAGCAGCGCGTGCAGGGGCAAGGGGGGCTGTGCTGGAGCTGCTCGGTGGGGCACGGCTCGGGCTCCCCTTGGCAGCTGCAGGGTCTCAGCTTGTACTGGTGTCAGCCTGGTGCAAGCAGTGTGTCAGTCACTGCCTAGCTGGGGCACGCAGGGCTCGACTCTGCCTGACCTACTCTGACAGAGACCTCCCCACCTGTCTGTTTTTGCCTAAATCCAGTTTTGGCTGCAGCATCCCACAGCCCAGCACTGCAAGTGAAAGCCCCTCAAAAGCAGAGTAGGGTGCAGTGTGTGTGTGCAGATTTGGGTGGGGAGAATCAAGAGTGACTCTTTTTCTGCTGTGCTGACTGAGGGTGCTTACAAAGACCAGTAAATGCAAACAGATTTCCAGAGGCAATGGTTGTTATAGATGAGAGAAGACAAAAAGCACTGGAAGCATCTGACCTATTTTGGGAAGCTTGCTGGGGCTTTTTACTTTTATTTTGTTCAATTTTATTTTTCTAAAGATATGCTTGCACCTGAATCAAAGAGAGTAAATATTTGTCGTTTTTTAAAACTATGTGCACCATGAAGACAGAAGCAAACCAAAAAATATCTTGCTGGATTTGCAAGGCTGTTGCCACCAGTTGCCCTGAGGGCATGGGGGTTTGAGCTGCACTTGAGATGCCTTTTGCCTGCTGCTGGTTGGTCCCAAGCTAAAGCTCCTGGTGATGCACATAACAACCTTTTTGCTGTGCTTGATGGAATCTGCCACAGTAAGATGATTTGGGGGCAGTTGACTCAGGGCACATCCCTCAGGCCCTCTCAGTAAAATTCCACAGTGCTCATTCTGGAACTCAAGCAGTTGTTGCTATGTGACCTTCTCTGTTCCTGTTTCATACCTGTGATGCTTAAAAGATCATGTTTATCCTGCTGTAACATTAGTGACTTAATTAGAGCTGAATTTGGTCCTACTGTCTCTGAACATGAGCAGCTTCCATCAAGTCATCTAAAGGATCAGATCTGGTTTCTTCTCTCTCTCAGTATTGGTGGCATCTGGTTTCATTTTCCATCTTTCCTAAGGGAGCTCACTTTTCCCCACATTTCAGCATATGCTTGTTGTATGTCAGCACCCCAGGCTGCCTGTGTGTCTGTGCCAAGCCAAGTACCACTCTTCCAGCCAGCAAGGGACAAGATGGTGTAGAGCCAAAACGTGAGACACATCAGGAATTGGTGTTGTGGATTGTGTGTAGCTTAAAACCAGAACCTGCTTACAGGTCAAGAAACTAAGCTGGAGCCAGTTAGGTGTGATTTTTTTTTCTCTGTGTAGGATATGAAGAGTTAGTGAGATTTTCATCCTGTAGGATCCACCGTGGCTCCTCTTTGTAGATATCATACCAGGCACCCAAGGGACATTCCCAGGGTAAATGCCAGGGTGGGGCACTGCTGATGGAATAGCAGGGCTGGCAGAGGACACCGTACTCCCAACATCCTCCCTTAATGTGCAGCACTGTCTGTATGGCATTCCCATTTATCTCTAAATATGCTGGCATGGGAAATTTTCTGCTTGTGATGGTTTGTCTCCAGGAGATGGATTGGTTCTTTTAACTTGCTCCACCTCTTCTCCTTTCCTGTCCCCACCCCAACCACTTGGCCAAACCAAAACTCCCTCAGCTTTGTTTGCAGCACACAGAGGGACAGCTGTTCAATCAATAATTATGAAGTTATTTTTTGTAAAATGTAGCATTTAAAAAAAGCAAAAACTGATGATTTTGAGTGTTTATTAGATTTCTCTAAAACATACATTCAATTTCAGCTCTTAACATTTTAGTGTATATTGCTACATAGAGAAATTTATTGCTAGAAAAAGCATATTGTCTGTGTTATTTCTCTATTATTATAATGTTACCCAGTATTGTAAAATCAGCATCTGTGACTCAGATCACAGACGTTAACAAAATAATTTTAAAATATTTTTATTTCATTAATTTACTTAAATTATACATACAGAGCTCTTTTATTTTTGGGACTTGCAGGGTGCAGGTATTTCTCTGTAAGTGTGGGGGCAAGCAACTTCATTAGTCTTTTAATAGGTCTCTTAGTATCAGAGACAGATGGTGTCACCTTATATTGAAGCTCGTTTTTTAACAAAACTGCAGCAGTTTATAACATGGATACAGAGCTCCTGCTCCCATTCACGTTCCCTCCTACTCCACCCCATGTTCACCACAGTGACAAACCCAGGAAACCAGTTCTCCAGTTCAGTTCTCTAGTGCTTTTCATACATGATAGGTTTATAGAGGAGGTGATGTTTTGAGGACAGGGTATAAGCAACTTTAGATTAAGTAATGAACTTAAGAACTTCCTATGTAAGCAGCCTGTCTTTGCGGCTGTCAGTGCCGTGTAACCGTGTCACTGATACCCAGTCTGCTGTTTTCTGTATCATTATTCATAAGCTCCCATCCTCAACAGCAATCAAACTCTTCAGGCTGTGCCGTCTTGGGGATTATCACACTCACGGGGCGGTTCAAGTCACTTTGCCTCGAGTCTTCTGCCTCTGAAAAGTGCCCAAGGCTAATCACTGTGAAATGTGACGCCTGTCATGTCTTCTTGTTCAAGTGTGTGCAGCAGGCCTGTCATTCACTAAAAGCCTTAACATCTGTTATTACATGGTAATCCTCATGCATCAGGCTTCCAAATAAGAAACTGGTGGAGTCCAACAAGGTATGGCTCAGCCTTGGTTTGCATAATTCCCAGAATGCAAGGCAACTTGCTCTCCCTTCTGAAATCATTAATAAGCAATAAGAATATTATATAAGCTGGCATCTTTTTTTAAACCATGATAATTTCAAATGCTATTATAATTAGGATGAAGATGAGAGTTTGAGCTGGGGGAGGGAACAGAGAAAAGATTAAGCTGATCTCCACCATGACGTTAGAAGGTGGCTTTGTCTGTAATATCCTAGTTTGGACAATAATGGATACACTTTAGAAACATGAAGAGGCAAATAGACAATTTATTTGAAAGTATTAATCCTTTTCATCCTGAAATGTTATCTCTTGCCATAAATAGGATCACAGCTTTCCAGTCCACTTATAGTCTGACTAATTGACCCTGTAGAAAAGCCTGAAAAGCAATATGTATGTTTGTGTTGTACCCTGGTGGGTCTCATAAAGTGGACAGAAATGTTCTGCGGCTGGGAACATCTTCATCTGAGCTAGGGTGACTGCTAGGTGATTGTGCCTACAGTGCTATCACATCACAAGAGTGATGAGTGCCTCTTGGGTGGTAGGTCCCAAGCCACGACAGATTAGGTGTGATATTTTAATGAAAAAAGTTTAGTGTCTTGATCGAGCAGGTGGGATTTGCTGGAGAAGGAGAACCAGGTGAAAATATGGTTTATAAATGTAAGTAATAAGCTTCCTTTGGAATAGGGAAGATTAAAAAAGTCACTTGTCAAAATCATTTCCCTCTAAGGCTGCAGCAGCCCTCAGATCTGAGCATGTTCCTGATGTTCCCCCTCACTCACATGCACGAACACGGGGAGGCAGGCGGGAGGAGGCAGCTGCACTGACACACTATGGGGTTTGCAGGAACACGATGGCAATTTAGAAGAGCGATTAAAAGATTGCAAACATTTATTAATAGCTTTGCTGCTGCAGCAGCTCTGCCGGAGAAGCCTGCCTTCCTCAGGGATGCTCTTACCTCCTGCTTGTTCCCTTCCAGAGCTTCAGAAATTGAAAAGTCAGGTTTGGACTGGGTTTCAGTTTAAAGGCATCAGACTGCAGACCACATTATCCCAGTACTCAGGAGAGGGGACAGGGGGGACTCAAGTGTGGGAGAGAAACAAGAGAAGGTACACGGAGCAAAAAGAAAGATTTTTTGTTTTCTTTTCAGCTATTGCTTGGCCTTTCTTTTCTTCCCTGTGCTGCTCTCCCTTTCTCTCATTGCTCGTCTTTACCCATTCCTTCTCCTCTCCCTTGGGGCAGAGTGACTTTTTGTTTGGTGCATTGGCAGTGGATTCAGATGCGGGTCTACAGTGTCCTTTTGAAACTGTATAACAAAATCAATGGAAGACAGGTATAAAAGCTGTATTGGAGAGGATCTGCTGAAAGTTCTGCAGAATGATCTCATTTCCTACATGAGCACAATCAGTTCCTTTGAGAACCTCATGACTGTGTTGTTGTCTCTTCAGAGTTTTGTACCTTTAACACGGGGGAAAAGGAGAGGTGAAGGTTCAATTGAAAAAAAAAAGAAAAGAAAAAAAAGGAAAGGGCAATTGGCTGAGTAAAAAATCACCTCAATCTTCATGGCTGATCCTGCTGAACAGCAGTAAGCACTGCAAATGAGATGGGCAATTCTGATGTTTGAGTGCACAGTATCTGAGACATTTTTATCCGACAGAGCAGATGATGGTGACTGACTGATACAAGTTTGCAACAGGAGGATATTTATCCTACGCATATGGTGACCTCCTCCATAGTCCTATCCACAGTGGAATAATCAGTTTCTTTCATTTTTTATTTTTTTTTTTTTTAAACTTGGTCCTAAGACAAACTGAAACGTCTGGACAGCCTAAAAGGAATATATTTTTTCTGCCAAGCAACAGTGACAGCAGATATAAATGCTTGTGTCCCTGTCGTTATCTAAAATGCTGCTGGAGCTGGATTGGATGACAGCACACCCAACCATGGCTTTTCCCATACAGCATGGCCAAGGGACTGGATGTGCCATTGGGCATCAGCAGCCTTCTACCTGTGCTTAACTTTTTTAGTTCCATTTGGATAATTTTTCTGCTGTTTATACACACAGTCAAATCATTCCATTTTGCAATTTAAGAAAAATCTCATTGCAAAATTACTACATCTATGCTTAGTGCAGTAGAATAGGCAGAGGGAAAGCAAAGTGGATCCAGTGGATCAGAAAGGACAAAATTATGATGGTAAAAGAATAGAGGAACAAAATTAGAGTTGAATTATGAGTTCTGCATTATTCTTACCTGAACCTGCTTTGGGTTAATTTTTCTTTTTTTCTTAAACTTGCTTCCTCTGTTTCTTGAGGTTTTCAGTTTAAATACTTCCTTGGTCAGTTTTCAATGTGGTGTTCAGTTTGGAACTTGACTAGCATGAATTTTTGTCTGTTGCAAGGGCATGTGGCTTATGAAAAACACCTGATTATCACTGTTCACTTTCTATACCCTGTGCCTTGTGGGAAGCTACACAAGCTGAGAAATAACAGAAAAGATCCTCCCTTAGGATGTTTAAGGAAAGCATGTATAAATTTCTGGGGAGTTTGGCAGACAGCCTTTAGGACCTTAAAACGGCCTGCTTTTCTAGGGAATATGCATAATACTTTGAATAATCCTAGTCTAGAAGACAGAACCCACCAATGAATTTGGGCTAATTGTTCCTTCACTTTTGTCCTCAGGAGCCTGAATCCCCCATGTGCAGAGTAGTCAAAGACATTGCTGAGGATGAAGCAGACCTGGATGTTGGAGAGGTGCCTGGTCTCAGGTGAGAAAGGATATAGATAGGATCCTGCAAACACCATTTCAACAGAAGGAATTACTTTTGGAGATGCTTTCTCTGTCATTTCTTGTTTGATGGTTGTAAATGGCAGCCCTTTCCAGGTGGTAGGTGCTATATTGCTTCAGCTGCTCTGTGAAAATTCTCATCCTTTCCTAGCAGCAGCTATTGCATTCCCATTGGTTTCACTACCTTTAATTTCCAGGTTCACACTGTGTGACAGCCAGAGGGTTGCTTACAGTCTTGGGACAATTAGGACACCTGTTGGTGGAATTGTTTTGTCGGGATTTTTTTCATGTCTGAAAGATTATTTTGGGATCTGCTGGCCTTTACAAATGTTTAAAGCAAGAAATTGTGTTTCATCAGCATTTCCCTTGTTCCCATCAGGACCTCAGTCATCACTAAGGCTCATGGCTCATTTTCGTTTTTTAAACTCTCTTCTTGCTCATTAATAAAAATATTGTTTTTCTTAAGTATGAGAATCACCATTCTCTTAGTTGTGGAACTGTCACTGTAGCCTTTGCCACTGGCATTCCCTCACATTATTAGGATAGAT
Source organism: Anabacerthia variegaticeps (assembly GCA_035583185.1). NCBI lineage: Eukaryota > Metazoa > Chordata > Aves > Passeriformes > Furnariidae > Anabacerthia > Anabacerthia variegaticeps. Next base: position 9,645,182 of record JAWWEW010000012.1, on the reverse strand, counting down.
GCTCCCTCTGGGTACACTCTTGAAGCAATTGCAATTGAGCAAATGAGCAAATGAGCAAAGAATTTGCTTTCCTATGTCTTTAGATATTTCTCTATATCCTGTATCTTGTATTGGCTGCTACTCTGCATCCAAGTGGCAAGTAACAGGACTACAGCTATGGATAAAATAACCTGCATTGAGTTCAAAGTGTTAAGCTTCTGAATTGATAAATACGTTTACTAGTGAGAATAAAAGAATTCTAGAATGCACAGAAAGTCATGAAACTGCATGAGTTTACCTGTTCTATCCTTCTCCCATCATGAAAGGAAGACAGGGGTCTGACAATGTTACCAGGGCATTGACCTTTGTGATTTTCTTTCTTGGCCATTGCACAACACAAGAGTTGGGGCCAGCACTCGGGTACGTCCTTGAGACACAATTAATCTGCAGTTGCACAGCCTTTGTAGAGGTTGGATTCCACAGAGAAGCTAGGCAGTGTAGGGATCAATAGCAATGCAACTAGATCTTTTCTGATGGGAAAACAGGCGTGAGAGAAAAGATGGTCACGAGCCTGTTCCTTCTGCACAGTGAAAAGTAGGGAGGTGAGATTTTCATGTTGTTCCTCATGGATATGGGAACATTGCAAGAGAAAACAGAGGTTATTCTTTGTATCCTTGTTAAGAGACAGAAAAGAGGTAATAATGAGGAAGGGAAAAACAGGTTAGAGGTAGTAGCGAAAGGAGAATAGGTCTTTTATGGGTGCCAGGGTAAATCACTTTCTAAGTGCTGAGAGGGTGGTACAAAGCAGAACAGGGGTCTTTTCAAGGTTTAAGTTCTTCTATGGAGTAAGTATCTTCTGCTTAAAAAAAAAATGAATCACCCAAGATAAAATATTCCCAGATATGAATATAGAAACTATGAGTTTGCACACGATCAACTTACAAAATTCTGAAGTAAATCTGTTTTAAAGTCTATCAGAACAAAGTAATTAACTTTTAACATAATGTACCCTGTTGGTTTGATGATGAATTAAAAACTGGAGGGAAAATGAAGAGGCAGCTCATGTAAAGCTGCATCATCATCTGCCTCCTTTGAGACAACAGTGTATCACCTCAGCTCATAGCAAAAAGTCTGCCAAGCTTTGTCATGCTTTGCATCATGATCTGAAAGCAAACGCACCCTCTGCCGTCACACAGCACCGTGCTGGGGACCACTGGCAGAACTGCAGTGGCCCCAGGGCTGGGGGACAGTGCCTTGTCAGCACCAGGTGCCAAACGGGGGGAACTGAAATGTATTGCTCTCTTTATTCTCTGTGTGTGGATTGGCATCAGCCTTACTAGTCTTCAGTTCAAATAACAGCTATTTGTGAATTTTATTTTTCAAGATTCTGCTTGCAAAGGTTTGACTTCAGCTGAACTGTAGGGTGTCCTTTATTGCCTGTCCTGTTGTCCAGAGCTTGTCCTTTAACACAATGCTTGAGCAACAGGACACAGCCATTAAAATTAGTTTATGGAAAACATACCAGAATCACCTTGATCACATTGTCTTAAACTCTCTATTTGAAAGAAATGTATCACTAGGAGATTTCCTCATGTCCTGTCTCCAAATCTTGCTTTTTATTTTGTTTAGTTTGGTTTTTTGTTTTGTTTTGTTTAAGAACAGTAATACTGGCTTCCAGACCCTGCTTGTGTTCTTCTTTGGTGTTGACTTTGTATTTTCTTCCCTACCTGGTATTCTTTTCCTTCATTTTAACCCAGTGTTGTTTTAAATTATTTCCCCCACCATAAGTACTCACGCTCAACTCTTCCAGTCTCTGGTAAACACAGCAAATTGGTACAATCTTCTTGACTAGAATTTGTGCTTTACTTACTTATACAGACGTTTATCCTAAAATTCATGAAACATCTAATTTTACTGTCTTAGGTTTGAGAAAGAACATGTCTCAGGATATTAATCTGTCTCTGAATAAAGTCAATGTGAACAAGTAATTGCTAGAATTTCTTTACTCTTCTTGGCTGGTGTCCTATGCAAGTTCAGGAAATCACACCAAGGAACACTTTGCTTTCCTGCAACAGGACTAGAAGAGACACAGCTGTCTATCAGCTAGGTGAATTTCTCTCACAATGAAATAAGCACATCTGACTTGTTAAAATTCTCATGTTATTTCATCATAGGAAACACAGAGATGTGCCTAGTAACACACCTGATCTAGAGATGAGGGTTTGTCAGCTCACCTGCTTGTTGCTGTGCCCATTTGCTGAACAATGTCACCAAATCTTGGTAAGGAGAAGTTCTTTGTAAGTAGAATGAGAGGTTCACTCCCTGAGATCTGCTCAATCATTTCCACAACAAACCAAGTACTGGGGTAGAAGCTCCAGCTGAAAACCCAGGGTGGTGTGGATAATGGCATGGACAAAGGGGTTGAGGGCCAGTGTAGGTTTCTAAGCCCTCTTGATGGATTTTACATTATTCACAAAGTGATGTGACTTTTGGGTGCTTATGAGTAATGGGTAGAGCTGGGTTGTTTAGTGTCCCTGTCCCCCAAGGCCACTGGCCTTTGAGAGGGAACAGTGTGTACCAGTGTGTTTGGCAGCCACGCTCCCAACCTGACGCAGTCGTTTTGGGGGGGCCGGGGAGCTGGCAGAGATGACTCATTCCGCCTCAGTGGCTCATTGAGGAGCTGCAGGGAGAAGCTATTTATAACCAGACCTTTCAGGTTCAGTGCAGCAGCATCTTCAGCAGGACAGGGACAGCAGTGGGGATGGCACTGAAGACTTCCCAGATATAGATCAGCTCCCACCTCAGTGGTGTCTCTAGAGCCACACAGCCACCAGCTGCCTTCAGCCAGCATCTTTTCCAAGTCCTTTGCTCGGCTGTCAGGGGGCTCTGGTCCTGGTGTAAGATTCTGCTGATAACTCCTCAGCTCCTCAAAGAGCAGGGAGACAACTGTGAATGTCATCAGTGTGGACAAAACACAAACTCTTTCTACTGTAGCTGCTAAGCTGACGATTGCTGATTCTTTCTGACCCATGGCCATAGCATTACCACCTTTATCTTTTCTTTGTCTCTGTGTTTATCCTGAGCTATTTTCTTTTGTGTTTTCAAACAGTCTTTATGCTGCCAGCAAATATCATTTAAACCTCCTGAGGTTCCTCTTACATACAAGCTGACAATATAAAACTGTAGTTGGTTTTCTGATCTTGCTGTGGACTCATTTCATCTTTAGGTGCTTCCATGACTCCACATGTGAAACAGAGATAATGATACCCCCTGGGTTAAGCACAGTGTGATCTGTAGCAATGAAACACCTCCTGAGTGGTAGTATTATTACCAGAAAGAGTCACAGTACAATAGGAAAGCATTTTACACAACAGTAGAGGACAGCATGCGTTAAAGAAAATATTTACTACAAACACACCTCTTTGTATCTAGGTAACTGTGGACTTCATCTTGAAGCATGTTAGCATACATAAAAGTTACTGAGTTTTATGTTAAATTAAACTTCTTCAAGTTGTCTGTTCTCTTAATTGGCTTTTGAATTTGAAGCCACAAGGCACCAGGGATCCTGCTGTATGAATGTTTACCATGTTCTTGTCCTACCTCTGTCCTACCCTTACACCAATTTGAGTGTGTGCAACTGGCCTGGGGTTAGATGGCTTCTTGGCTCCTGTCACTCTGTTGCTCCTTCCCACAGCTCAAACACTGCATATCTGGCTCTTCATCTCTTTTTCTTCTCTTTACTTCTTTCTTCCTCTCCCTGGGCTGGAGGTTGCCTCTACACAGTAGCCCAGACTTTTCCTGTCTGCCACATTATTTTCCTGAATCTCCATTCTGCTTTGGGAAAAGTGGACATCTGGCTTTTAGACTTGCAAATAAAGCTCAACAAATATACATGAACAAAATGTAGCTGGTGCAGAGATATTTTTATTAGTCTTGAGAAGAAAAGACCATATTTCAGGGACATGAGGTGTCATGTTTTGTGTTGGTTTTTTTTTTTGAGTGGCAAACTAAGATGTGCTTATAAGTGATTATAACTAGAATGTCAACTTTGCTACTTGTCTCTTTCTTCAGCAAATTTTACACAGTAGATAAAATGGTTCTTAGAGCTGTTGGTTTATCCTTTCAGCAGCTGCCCTGTCTTCCCTTTGGCACCTCAGGCACCATGGGCACAGTGTGTGGAAGTGCAGTTGGCTCCCCTGGGTGTCTCACCACCTCCCCTTTGCCTGAGGCTTGCATGTTCCCCAGCAGACCCCCAGAAGGCGATCCCAAGGATGGGCAATATGGCCAGAGAGTGCACAAAGAGATGTGTCCAGGTTTGACTTCATGAACCCAGAACCAACAGGGTTGGGAGGGGAAACCAAGGGTGTGCATACATGTCGGAGACTGAAAGGATTTACTTCCCTGCATTTCCAATTGCTTGTTTTCTATCTGGGGAAAATCCCTTTTGACAGCCCAGGCGGTGAGCTTCTAATTCCCGTCTCCGGCTCATTTTTCACTTCAATCCCTCAGCGAACGGATTTTAATGCTTGATGGATTCAAACAAAATTATTTCCGTTCCTGTGGCTTTGCAAAAGCCTCTAGGGTGTGTGTATGTGTGCGCAGGGGAGGAGGGATGGGGCTTGTTTTCGTTACACTCCAGTAAGCCTCCTCTCCAAGGGAGACCTATTTCATTTCTTCATTTAGGGCTTTCTTGCTGATGATTCCTCCCATGCTGTCCTCCTGGCTCTTGGGTCACAGGAGGACCTGTAAAACATTTGCTGTTCCAAGGGGTACAGAATGCAATGTTCCAGATCAGTGTTTCTGATGCTTGTGGGGATTCAAATAATATGACCATACTGTGCTTCCAGGAATAGCACTAGATTGGGGGGAATAACTGTGGGAAAACTTTCATACTCCCCAGCTCTTGCTGGGAGTGAGACACCACCACAGGCTGAAAGATGGGGTTAGTGACTGAAACACTGTCTGGGTAATCAGTGTTTAGCATTGACATCTTGTTTGAACATGTGTACAATTCACCCTACTGCCATTGTAATGGACAAGTGTTGCTTTTTATTACAATTTCCAGCCTCTCCTGCCAGCAGAAATCACTGTAGGGAACCATGCAGGGGCTCTGCTTGCATAACATTCAGTAATCAGTCAGAATTTCAGCTGCTCAACCACCATGTGTTTCTCCTGGGCTTCTTCCACAGAGTTCCTGTGTCTGGGAGGCTAAACACTATTTAAATGCTCAGTATCTCACCCTTCTATCCAAGCCAGATCATCATCATTATCCAAATTAACAAAGCCATCATTCTATGATACATGGCTCTAATAAAGACTTAAAAGTAATAAATACTAAAGATCCTCACTATTCTCTGAAGGATTTAGAGTGTAGCATAAAGTTGATGATGTCTCTCAATGTACAAAACTGCTGTTGTTAGGGTGTGCTAAGCTCCCTTGGTGATACCATCTCTAGATTAAGTTGTTTCAACTCATTATAACAGCTCCCAAGCTGTCACTTTGTCAGGCAAGGCAAAAATCTTCTTCCTGAACTTGGAGATGTGTTCTGTGTTCCTCTTCAGCATATGCCTGTCTTCGAGGACAACCTCCCATGTCCACAGCCTCCTGTGAATATTTGTTTAGAGCTACTGATCATCATAAATGTGTGTTGTGTCATGTTTGTAAAGCTGGTGGATCTGGGGACTACAGGGTGTAACTTGTGAGTTTGTTCCATTTTATCTATCTCTTTATATTACTTCAAACCCCCAGTTCCTCTAACTTCAGGGTTTTTTCAGTGTAAGTATTGTAATTCTCATTTTTTATTTTGTTAAATATTGTCTACAGGGGAGAAGCCCTGTTTTCTTGGTGTGGTTTTTTAATATGTTGTATCAGAGACTATTAACTTGCACTATCAATAATCAAAATTATACATAAAGTATATATTGAAGTTTTAGTTGTAAATACAGTAATGACATTTCAGGAATTATTTATCTAGTCAATATAGTCTTGCTTGTAATTGTATTTTTATTTCAACTTCATCAATAAGCTTCAAGGTTTCAAGCCAGGGACAATAAATTGAAGTGTTAATGAACTTTGGGACTTCATTAATAAAATCATGGGAAGCCTCTTAGGTAGCAGAGGACACTAATTTATAAACCAATGGATACTACTGGCCTGGAGGCTTCAGCTAATTGTCCCAGCAATGGTATGGGCAACTCTCCTTTTACATATCTTCAGACTGTAAAAAATAAATAAATCTAATTGATAGTTTGCAAAGGATCAATAGGAAGTTGAATTAATTGTGAGTAAAAAAGGAGTTCTTAAATTTGTATCTTGTCTTTCTGCTGGAAAATGTGGAGATTTTACTGCGGATGGAACTGATTAATTAGTCTTGTCCTTTGCCACCAGAGAAAGGAAGTAGACAAATATTTGGAAAATGTGGTTTTTAAATACTCTCATTTCAGCCAATGTTCTGGATTGCTTCTGTGGTATTAATAATGTTTATTAATATTTGGGTTGAACATTTTTCTGAGTCACCAGCGCTCCTTTTGCAAAGGCATGAGTTGTGAATCCAGCTGGATACCCATTGGATTTACTTGCTGTGGATCAAATTATCTGATATTAAATACATATTAACATCTGACTGCCCCAGTTTTATCAACAGGATTTGCCAATAAGTGATAAATTATTGTAATACTGGTTTCCACCGCATTGTTGGAGTGAGGTTCATGGAGATTGGAAGTTATTCATAGTGACAGAATAGAGTGTCAGTCCCACTGAGAAAGCAGCATGTTGGGTTTCTTTCTGTCGCTTGTTGTCTCTTTTACTTAGCTGGGGACTCTGAGACCAATAAACCTTTCCTTCACTGGAAAGTCCCAGAGAGATGGCTGGTGTCTTTCAGCTGGAAAATCAGTATGAAGCTTTTCTTTGCATTCTGTGCTGTACCAACCTGCCCGTGTGTGCTGCCATTTGTTCAAGTCTAGCGCTTGCTGTGCCTTTGGCACAGGAAACAATGCTCTCAGCCACTACCCTTAATTGTTTTTCAGTATCCTATTTACTCATATATCTAGTCTCTATAATCCTTTAATGGTGACAGGCTTATCAGTGTAATCTCTGAATTTCACCTGGATATCCCTTGCTCTCCCTGTTGTTTTATTTTTTTTAATTGCACATAAGACTCTGTTGAGCATGATACTCGTGTGCCATTGTCCAATTTAATAAATGTTTCGTTTCCTTTCAAGCTGATAGTGGATTCATTTCCCACTGCAACACTGAGCTTTCCCTTAGGAACAGTTCACTGGAGGTGGCACTGCAATGGTATTGTCCATGTCGTGCAAACTCTGCTGCTGCTTGCAAAATGTGCAAAGCTGATCCAGGACATCTCTCACATCTTCTTCCATATCCCAGATATTTTCCTGGTCCATCCTGGTTGTCACAGAGCACGAGTGATTCTCCATGATTTGGTCTTTGAGCTAAATATGCTCATATGTCTCAGATCTCTTGTATGCTATATTTTGCATTTTAATTGTGTTTAGATCTGATTTGCAATTAATTATGGACTGGATGACTGTCAGAGGTTGGTTCTTTGACCTTCTATCAGTCTTGAAAATTTTGAGGGAAAACCAATTTCCTATTAAGAGGACAGACCTTAATTTGAACTTTCTGAAAAAAATCTCAGGAGAGACACCCCCTAGTAATCTTTGAAAAGGTAAGAATCAGCCAGGCACAGGCATTTCTTCAGGTCCATTTTCCTTTTTTTTATTATTTACCTAAGGAAAATAAATCTTTACATTTCATTTTTATGTGAACTGCAATATCTCATAATGTGTACAGATTTCTAAGGAGTTTTCACTTTCTTTTGCCAGAATTGACTGGAACCTCTTAAACATTTCAAATGCATCAAAATTGAGTATTAAGAAAACTAAAGCTTTTGATTGTCTTCCTTTTTACTGGCATACATGGCTTTTAAATAAACATGGATTTCTAGCACATACACATGCAATTTATATTTTCCCTATTGCCTTCTGTATTTCCAGACTTTCAGCTCTTCTGGGCATCTTGGTAGTGTCTTCTTTTCCACTGAAGTTACACTCCTTGGCATCTTTTTATTCCTGATACCATATGGCATTCCTTAATCCGTCCGCACCCAAACTGCTTTCAAAGTTATTCCTTATTAATGACGCATTTCCAGCTGTCTCTGCTTAACCCAGTGAAGGCTTTTGCCTTGTCCCTGTTCCTGAAGCCCTCACAGGTACAGCAGCCAGGGCTCTGGCTTGGGAGGGAACATGCTCTAGGCACAGTTCCTGCAGGAGAAGGCACGGTCTGGGAATGGCACATTGGCACAGGGGTCAGTCCCCAGGTTTTCCCAAGAGGAGGAGACCTTGTAAATAATTCAGAGTGCAGCCAGTACTATTAGCCTGGTGTATCACAAACTGAAATTTCTGTGGAACACAATTAAACTATTGGAGCAATTGTTCCCATGAGAATCACAGGGAAATGGCCTGTGCTTTCAAAGGAAATACCCTCTAAGGCACTTCCTTGAGAGATTGTTCCTGAAAAAAAGAATCAATCTCCATAAAATAGATCTAATAAAGCACAGTTTGTTTATGTGGCCTTGAGGCCTGTAAAGATCCGTGCTAATTCCTCCTGGCCGGTGCTCTGGGTAAGGAGCTGGGGACACTGAATGACAAAAGCACCGTGTGAATTCCCTTCTCACAGGCTCTTCCCAGGAAAGCCGGTCCAGCCGCAGGGGTGTCAGTGAGCAGACGCTTTTCCCCTTGTGTGGGGACACCCGCTCTCAGAGGCTCACTGCTGAAGGAGGGAGGCTCTAGCTGCACCCCGACATTTTTTCATTTGCTGCATGAGTTGTTGCTGCTATTATTATTATTACTACTACTACAACTGTTATATATTATTATGAAGAATATTATTATTAATTAATATTGTTATGTGATGCTGAGGCTTTGTTCCCCTTCCTCCAAGATGCTGTTTCTGCCACAGCCTTTTCTGCCTTTGATCACGGCCAAGAAAATGGCTTTGACATTGTATGTATTCCCCTAGCCCACTGCAAAGTCCTAATCCTTCTAATAGCTGGAGGTTTTCAGTTTAAGTCTTTTATTAATATTCAATCTTAATTGTAAAGCACTTCAGTGATATCCAAAAGCCTGTCTTACATAACAGTCTTATCCACATTTGAGTCCTTCAGAGCTGGAGTGTCAGGAAAAACCTCTGTTTGATCTGCCTAGTCTGTCATTAGTCCTCATGCCTTTAATGCACAAACCCATTAGAAATTAACAATACCTTTCAAATGTCTAAGCTCAGTCAATGTATATTTTAAAATATCTGATATTATTAGAAAGAGTATGACTTGCTGTCATGTACTTATTTAAGTGGTGTCATGAGCAGAGTCTCTATACAGTCTTCTGGGAGCCTTGTTTGCAGCTCTAAATCATCTGGAAAGTGAAAGAAGCTATAGGAAATTCAGATAATTAAGACATTTCATGAAGTGCCAGTGTTGATAAGATCTTACTATGCACACGGTTTTTCTCAGCCGGGTAAATAGATGAGAGCACCTGGAAACTGGGAACTACTTGTTTCCTCACTGTATCCTCTCATTTCCTCACAGAGTATCATTTCAGGCAGTTGCCAGCTCTTCCCAGTGTTTATATATTTTGGTAAGGACTAGGAGTGAGCCTTCAAACTAACAAACTGGCATGTTTAGAATTATGTCTTAGGGAAAATTTTTTCAGAGGATTGATTCAGCTCAGACACACATTGTTCAGACTGAACAAAGATAAAAGTGTAAACTGAGAGCCTTCCTAGTAAACTAATGCAGGAAACACACAGTTTTAATACTGCTTGATGTTATTAATAAGCACATAAAGGAGAAACATAAACTTGGGCTTCAGACAGCAAATATGAATGTCTCCTTAAATCCCACCTCAAAAGACAAAGGACATAACAGCCCATGTCCACAGTTTGCATTTAGAAGTCACATCCAGCAGAAGATTTCTGTTTCCTCCAGCTTCTGTACCTGCTGTGTTAAACAATTTTTAGAAGCCCACAACACTTTCTGCTTTGCATCTGAAAGAAATTCTTAAATCCAAAGACCTGAGAACCCCTTTGGAAAGCAGGTGTTACTGCCTGCACTTCACATGGAAAAAAACTAAGGCCTAGCAGCAGTAAAGCTGAAATCCCTGTAGGAACTCTTCACTGGGGGAAATATGTCAGACGTTATTGTTTGTGATTCAAACAAAATCTCAGGCAGTCAGGGTGGTCATTAACTCACCTATTGACACCAGTTCCCTGCTTACACACCAGTGATGCTGCCTGCCTGAAAACTGCAAAGCTGATCTTTGCACTGCACAAGGTAGAAGAAAATATGAAATAAAAATGCTTCTCTAGATGTGTACCAGGATTTCTTGCAAATTACTAAAAACTTACATTATTCAATGTAACTTGATAATTGTACTAAGGAGGTGTTTTTAGATCCACTACCAAAACATAACACCCTTCTGAAATGAAGCATAACATGCATTTTGCAACTAACTTATTTGTACAATTGACAAATTACTGTATCTGAAATTGAAAGGTAATTTAGGTAGTGTTACTATCCAAGCCGTAATTTTGTTCGGGACATCAGGTCTTTTATTAAATTCTTGAAAAAAAAAAATCGATCTCCAAGATTAGGAATTCTCAGTGTGTTTTTCTAGTTTCTTGTGCCAATGGCACTGGTGGCAGCATCTTGCCCCTCTCTCTCCCTGTGAGCTCGCTGGCTCAGCAGGGAGGTGGGCATGCTGGCACAGGAACTGCTTCAGCTGCTGCTGAAACAAGGTGTCCTTCCTCCACTGGCATGCCAGGGCTGTAATTTTTCATCTGAAAGGGACTACTGGCTGCTAATAGAAATCTGACTGTATCTTATAACTCATACAGCTTCCTTTCTGGCTACAAGCCAGATGTGCCAAACCCTGTTTCTCCCTTGAGCTATATTCTACCAGAACTGTGCTGGTTATATACCAGTATTAGTGCTCATTAAATAAAATATTTGAGAGAGAGCAGCTCTATGGAGAGAGAACAACTGCCCTGGAGATAATGAGTGATTCACTCCAGCTGATCCCAAATGAATTTCAGCTCACTGTAGTTATTTCATACTCTTGCCTGTTTGTTGTATAACTGAGTTTATGTTGTATAACTGAGTTGTTTCATGACAGTAGCTTATATTTTAGTCGGTGGTAGTGAAAGGGTCAAAGGATGAAAGCAGCAGCTACTTTTATTCTGATTTCCCAGGTGCAACAATAGTGACAGAATAAAATATGGGGACTGATATGTGATAATCTTGATACACCTCAATACTCTTCCCACTGGAAAATAACCCTCTCCCGAAACAAATACAAGAGGTTTGCTTTGCCAAGAGACTGGTTGGAAATCAGTCTGTCAGGCAATGAGCAAGCAATAGCAATTTATTCAGCCTTGTTCCTAAACTTCTTCCAACCCCGACTGCAAGTATCTGGCCTTCAGTGCTGCTCTCTTTCCCTTCAATTCCCTGAACTAATTCTTTAGGCAGTTGATAAATAATCCTTTTTTTTTTTTTTTTAACTGGCAAAGATTAAATATTCCTAGTCAGAAAAAAACCGCATGCTTTTTACCTATTAATCAGGGATCCTTTTTAATGCAGCTGAAGAGTCCACCTGTCTCTCTGAAAAGCAGCCATAATCCTGTGGTCCAGATCACATTTCAGAAAGAGATGACTCCATCACATACGTAGCTTGTTGTGCTTGTAAAACATCTGCATGGGCTTGTGAAAAGCTTTGCTCTTACGAAGGAGAGCTCAGGTCATCCGAAAGTGGAAAATTATGAAGTGATTTAATTTTCTTTCTCATATATTAATTGCTGCTCTCATTGTAAGCCAAAGACAAGCCGACCAATTGAGCAATCCTTTGCTATTTACTATTTGGCACATTATCATTTTATGCCTCAAGACTGTGTCAAATGAAGAAAAAGACAACCATCACTGTTAAAATCACATCAGTTTTGCTTCAGTGATTTTCAGAGGTTTGGGGTTTTTTCCCTAGAACCTGTACTCAGCCCTCCCCGTTAATGTGCTTCCTGCCTGCCTTGTGGTTCACCTCACTTGCACAGCAGTGCCTTCTGCAGAGATGTGACTGTGAAGTTGATTGTAGTTTGGCAACAGAGATGTCTGATATGAAAGAGGTGACATTTGCCAGCCGTGAGCTCTACAACTGCAAAGCTGAGCCAGCTATATCAGCTTAATTAATTGCATTCTTAGCTGTGTGACTTGAGACTGAGACTCAGAAAGGGTGTGTGGGAAGGAGGTAGGGCGAGGAGTAATTCCAGGAAAATTATTTACTCTTGTTACATGCCTGGAGGAGGGAAGCTTGGGTCTCTTCATAGGAGTCTGGCTAAAGTTAGGCCACACATGGTAGTTGAGGGAGTTCATTTGTATCTGTCCCCCTGAGCAGCAGAGTTTCCGTGACAACTTGTTTCATGCTATTTGATTTTAGGAGCTAAGAAAGGGTTGGGGCATCATCTCTGTGTGAAGTGTGGTCTCCTGCTCTGACTGGCCTCTCATGTGCCAACAGCATGGAGCTGTAAAGTCAAGCCCAGTCTGTGCCCTCACAGAGCAGCACAGTGAAAAGGTTTGTTGCTTCCTTTTGGAAACAATTCCCTTTTTCCGCACTGATGATTGCACTTACCTGTTTTTCCCACTGCCAGCTTTGTGGGCACAGCCTGGCCCTCTGTCCTGTCCTGTTTATGTACATTATAAAGTGTAGGGTGCTTCACCCTTGTCCCTACACATTTCTTCTCCCTCTTACCTCTCTGTCATCTGGCTTTTCCACAACTGTGTTTTTCCTGTCATTCATTCATTTCTCTTGTGGACTGTTTTTTTTTGTTCTATTGCCCTTCATCCTCCTTTCTCATTCCTGTAGACTTATTACATGATCACATGGCAGTCTTTCCACCTTCAATGCTATTTGACCATAGAAAACAGTGACTTCCAATCTATCTGCCACATCCTGACAAATACAAAGGGAAGTTCTCTGTTTGCAATCAGGATGCAAGTAACTGGGGTGAGTTTGAGCACAGGGATTACAGCCGGAACAATAATGCCTTTGTAATACTGTCAGGATTATTCCTCTCCTGTGGAGTAAAACTTGAAGAGCAATACCAAGTCTTCAAGCAAACAGAATTTCCAGCTGTCAGTGCTTTTGCTTCCTCTGGAGGAAACACATGCCTGTCCAAATACAATATGCCAGAAGACCAACACTTGGCATCTATATGACTATTGAAATAGTCGTATTTCTGAAACCCTTTAAAAGCAATGGAGAAATCGTAAAGGGAAAGGAAAGGCCATAAATGAGGGCTAGGCAGCTCATCTTGTGTTACATGACAGATTCCTCATTGGTATCCTGATTCTCAGCCCAGTCCAGCGCTGACTTTTATTTGCTTTGGCAAATGATTTGTATGATATTATACCAATCCTAGACGATTATGTTCTTGCAAATGCAGGTGAGATAAATAATAAAGACTAAGAAACTGCTGCAAAATATCAGAGACACTTTGTGCCTTCCCATCAACAGCTTGCTGGAGCCTTTTTATTTTATGGCCATTTCACTCTCAAACCCCTTTTCGAGGCCTTTAACTGAAATGGAAATACACTCTCCTGAGTTCTGTGCAGGCAATGGAGCCCGTTTGTTTGAACAGTATTCCCATTTTTGTCAAAAATTTTCTCTACACAAGTGAAGCCAAAGAGAATTGACCAAACCCTTCCCGCAAAAACGCTCATGCATTTGCTTGTGGGCATGCTTTTTGATAAGCACTCTTATGGAAAGCCAGGATTTTACACTTGCAGGCAGTGCGGTGTTTGTCATTGCACGCTGGAATTGGATCTACCTTCCCCCGCCAGCCTCAGGCTACTCACTTGCTCCAGAATCCCTCAGGTTCAGGGAGGGAGAGGCAGCTCCTCTCTGGCTTGGCCTCGGACAGAATCACACGGATAGTTTAACTCCGCTCTGTCTCAGGAAGCAGCGAGCATGCACGTTACATAATATAATCTTCGTGTCTTGAGGATTCAGGCCTGTCCTCTTTTGTGCTGCCAGATGGAAGAGGAGCCACGCTCTCTCTGGAGAGATGTCCCTGCACATCTCGCCGCTCAGCCGTGCTGGAATTATGTGCCTCTCTCTGCAGCCGGGCACTGTTGTTCCCTGGCATTTGGCTCCAGAATAGCTAGCTCTTTAGTATGCAGTGGATGCTACGCAGCCACTGTGATCCCAAGATTAATTTGTCTAGAAAAAGAGATACATGAAGAATCTCCAAAAGGAATTTGTGAGAAGCATGTACTAAGACTCTCTGAACAGCCAGGGGTTTTTCCCAGCTGAAACACAGATACAGGTGTTGCAGACTGCTAGGTTTCTGCTTTATGCTCTCATTTGGTCCCATTACACAGTTTTTTCAGCTGCTGCTGCTGCTTTCTTGCTTGATTCTGTAACATAGCCCCTGCCTCTGTTGTCATTACCTCTCTTAGTCAAGCTGTTTCATGCCCTGATCCCTGACGTGCTCTCTAAAGTGATGAATCACACCTGCACTAGTGAGTCCCTTCTCACTAATGAGGCATATGTTCCAAATTCTGCAGTGCTCAGTTGATTGAGGCATGGAGCTACAACCCACCTGTAGACAGCAATGTCACAGTCCTCAGGAATAGCTCAAAAGACCCCAGGGAGGGTGAGGGCAGTGTTAGTCAGACTAGACAGGAACCTTATCTGTGTGGACTTCCTCACAGCAATGCCTCGTCAGCACCAGCTGCAACTCCAAAAACGGCAGCTTCTCTAGAAGCAGTGTTACATCCTGATGGAATTAACTTCCCAAGACAGAGAGCTATGGGGAAATGTTCATTTCAGCCTCTTGCTACCTTTGAGTTTCCTGGCAGAAGGACCCATGTAAGAGCCACAGCTCCAGCAAGCAGGTGCAGTAGGCAAAGCCAGGGCTCGTGTTCATCCACCCATGAGTAGTGATTCTGCATTACTAACATCAAACAGGAGCAGCCTGTTCTGAAAGAAAAAACAGCCCACAATAAAACCCCAAAAGGTACCTTGACTATAATTAGGAGCTGAAATGACGCTTTAGGTTTGAACAAAAAATTGGTGCTTGATGAACGTTCCTGCCATGAACCCCTTCAACAGCCCATTTAGCCACCACAACAGGTGCTGCCAAGCTCCAAAGCAGGAAAGGGGCAGAGGGGTCACCTTCTTCTCCTCTCTGCCATCCTGAGGGTGGATGGAGGGCACCTGGTGCAGGAATTTCTGCGCATCTGGTGCTAATAGCACAGGTGAGGGGACAGAGCACACCGAACCAGGGCTGCAGCATAATCCTCTTTCCATGGCAGCTTTGTCCTGACCAGCACACGTAAGTGTAGTGGTGGGGGCACAGCAGCACTGGCTGCAGTGGGACTCCAGGCTAAAGAGAAGTTGCACTTGGGTTGTTGCAGAGAAGACTGTCATCACATAGTAACTGCTGTGCATGTGCCAGCAAGAGAAGAGAGAGCATGAGTAAGCTTATTATGCGATAATCACACCTTCATCTTTCTGGGTAGATAAACTGCTGAGGTATCCAAGTCTGGCAGTGAGGCACAATCACTGTCTGAGGATGAGCAAGAAGCAACCAGGTCCTTTCCTCATTGGAAACATATGTTTGATTTGATCCCATTATCTTTTTCTGTTTTTAAACAGAACATTGTTATTGAAACACCTGTTGCCACTTAATTACCTGTGTTTGATTACAAAGACATTAAGTAATCGGCTTTTTAGGTACAAGTTCTTTCAAATTTATATCCTTTTATGATGTTCCCTATCAAAGCCTCTGTGTCTGTTTCAAAGGCTGGATCAAAACTTCCCCTGTGGGCCATGTCAGGCAGGCAGTGGCCGAGTGCCCAACCTCTTCTTCTGAACTTTGGGAAATCTGGATCAGGACTTTGAATCCTTTCAGTTACAGTGGAAAGACCTATAGGTGCTGACCTATAGAGCCAGCGTCACCGCGGTCCCCTGTCGGTAAGGCTGAGCATCCAGGTGGAGCACCCAGGTGGGCCAGGTGCTCCACACCGGTGCCGGCGTGGAGAGCGGCCCGCGGGGCACACCTGGGGCAGGTGTGTCACCCCCCGGGGCAGGTGCTCGCCTTGCGGGCTCTGCCCTCGGAGGCACCCAGCTCCTGCCCTGGCAGCTGCGGGAGCCTCGGGGGCCAGGCCTCCCGCACCGTCTTACACCCCGGGACGCCGCCGCCCCCCTCCCCGTCCGACCCGCGGGCGATGGTCCCGGCGCTGCCTCCCGCCGCCGCACCGGGGGCTGCGGCCCCGCGGCCCCCTCTCCTCCCCTCCCCTCCCCTCCCCGCCGCGCCCGGGGCCGCGGGCCCTGCCCGCCCGCCGCGCTGCG